>CAKKTE020000373.1:0-600000 GCA_920105625.2 Clusia tigrina | reverse complement strand
AAATTTTGTAACAATAAAGTACTCGAGCCTCTTGTCAATTTAAGCTATCGCTCAAAGCTCTGTTACCCTTGAGTCCCAAAACAAACACTGATAAAACTTCAAATGGCCCTAGCTTCTATACGGTACGTCCTACACCTATCAAAATTTGCAACATATAAATGCTTGTAACTTTTTACTGGAGCGTCATAAAACCTTGAAATTTTTTAACAATAAAGTACTCGAGCTTGTTGTCAATTTAAGTTATCTCTCAAAGCTATGCTACCCTTGAGTCCCAAATCAAACACTGATTAAACTTCAAATGGCGCTAACTTCTATACGGTACGTCCTACACCTATCAAAGTTTGCAACATACAAATGCTTGTAACTTTTTACTGGACCTTCATAAAACCTTGAAATTTTGTAACAATAAAGTACACGAGCCTCTTGTCAATTTAAGCTATCGCTCAAAGCTATGCTACTCTTGAGTCACAAATCAAACACTGATAGAACTTCAAATGGCCCTAACTTCTATACGGTACGTCCTACAGCTATCAAAGTTTGCAACATACAAATTCTTATAACTTTTTACTGGAGCGTCATAGAACCTTGAAATTTTGTAACAATAAAGTACTCGAGCCTCTTGTCAATTTAAGCTATCGCTCAGAGCAATGCTACTCTTGAGCCCCAAATCAAACACTGATAAAACTTCAAATGGCCCTAATTTCTATACGGTACGTCCTACACCTATCAAAGTTTGCAACATACAAATGCTTGTAACTTTTTACTGGAGCGTCATAAAACGTTGAAATTTTGTAACAATAAAGTACTCGAGCCTCTTGTCAATTTAAGCTATCGCTCAAAGCTATGCTACCCTTGAGTCCCAAATCAAACACTGATAAAACTTCAAATGGCCCTAACTTCTATACTGTACGTGCTACACCTATCAAAGTTTGCAACATACAAATGCTTGTAACTTTTTACTGGAGCGTCATAAAACCTTGAAATTTTGTAAAAATAACGTACTCGATCATCTTGTCAATTTATGTTATCGCTCAAAGCTATGCTACCCTTGAGTCCCAAATCAAACACTGATAAAACTTCAAATGGCCCTAACTTCTATACTGTACGTGCTACACCTATCAAAGTTTGCAACATACAAATGCTTGTAACTTTTTACTGGAGCGTCATAAAACCTTGAAATTTTGTAACAATAAAGTACTCGAGCCTCTTGTCAATTTAAGCTATCGCTCAAAGCTATGCTACCCTTGAGTCCCAAATCAAACACTGATAAAACTTCAAATGGCCCTAACTTCTATACGGTACGTCCTACACCTATCAAAGTTTGCAACATACAAATGCTTGTTACTTTTTACTGGAGCGTCATAAAACCTTGAAATTTTGTAAAAATAAAGTACTCGATCCTCTTGTCAATTTAAATTATCGCTCAAAGCTATGCTACCCTTGAGCCCCAAATCAAACACTGATAAAACTTCAAATGGCCCTAACTTCTATACGGTACGTCCTACACCTATCAAAATTTGCAACATACAAATGCTTGTAACTTTTTGCTGGAGCGTCATAAAACCTTGAAATTTTGTAACAATAAAGTACTCGAGCCTCTTGTCAATTTAGGCTATCGCTCAAAGCTATGCTACCCTTGAGTCCCAAATCAAACACTGACAAAACTTCAAATGGCCCTAACTTCTATACGGTACGTCCTACACCTATCAAAGTTTGCAACATACAAATGCTTTTAACTTTTTACTGGAGCGTCATAAAACCTTAAAATTTTGTAACAATAAAGTACTCGAGCCTCTTGTCAATTTAAGCTATCGCTCAAAGCTATGCTACCCTTGAGTCCCAAATCAAACACTGATAAAACTTCAAATGGCCCTAACTTCTATACGGTATGTCCTACACCTATCAAAGTTTGCAACATACAAATGCTTGTAACTTTTTATTGGAGCGTCATAAAAGCTTGAAATTTTGTAACAATAAAGTACTCGAGCCTCTTGTCAATTTAAGCTATCGCGCAAAGCTATGCTACCCTTGAGTCCCAAATCAAACACAGATAAAACTTCAAATGGCCCTAACTTCTATACGGTACGTCGTACACCTATCAAAGTTTGTTAGATACAAATGTTGTAACTTTTTACTGGAGCGTCATAAAACCTTGAAATTTTGTAACAATAAAATACTCGATCCTCTTGTCAATTTAAGTTATCGCTCAAAGCTATGCTACCCTTGAGTCCCAAATCAAACACTGATGAAACTTCAATTGGCGCTAACTTCTTTACGGTACGTCCTACACCTATCAAAGTTTGCAACATACAAATGCTTGTAACTTTTTACTGGAGCGTCATAAAACCTTGAAATTTTGTAACAATAAAGTACTCGAGCCTCTTGTCAATTTAAGTTATCTCTCAAAGCTATGCTACCCTAGAGTCCCAAATCAAACACTGATAAAATTTCAAATGGCCCTAACTTCTATACGGTACGTCCTACACCTATCAAAGTTTGTAACATACAAATGCTTGTAACTTTTTACTGGAGCGTCATAAAACCTTGAAATTTTGAAACAATAAAGTACTCGATCCTCTTGTCAATTTAAGTTATCGCTCAAAGCTGTGCTACCCTTGAGTCCCAAATCAAACACTGATAAAACATCAAATGGCCCTAACTTCTATACGGTACGTCCTACACCTATCAAAGTTTGCAGCTTGTAACTTTTTACTGGAGCGTCATAGAACCTTGAAATTTTGTAACAATAAAGTACTCGAGCGTCTTGTCAATTTAAGCTATCGCTCAAAACTATGCTACTCTTGAGTCCCAAATCAAACACTGATAAAACTTCAAATGGCCCTAATTTCTATACGGTACGTAGTACACCTATCAAAGTTTGCAACATACAAATGCTTGTAACTTTTTACTGGAGCGTCATAAAACCTTGAAATTTTGTAACAATAAAGAACTCGAGCGTCTTGTCAATTTAAGCTATCGCTCAAAGCTATGCTACTCTTGAGTCCCAAATCAAACACTGATAAAACTTCAAATGGCCCTAATTTCTATACGGTACGTCCTACACCTATCAAAGTTTGCAACATACAAATGCTTGTAACTTTTTACTGGAGCGTCATAAAACGTTGAAATTTTGTAACAATAAAGTACTCGAGCCTCTTGTCAATTTAAGCTATCGCTCAAAGCTATGCTACCCTTGAGCCCCAAAACAAACACTGATAAAACTTCAAATGGCCCTAACTTCTATACGGTACGCCCTACACCTATCAAAGTTTGCAGCATACAAATGCTTGTAACTTTTTACTGGAGCGTCATAAAACCTGACAATTTTGTAACAATAAAGTACTCGAGCCTCTTGTCAATTTAAGCTATCGCTCAAAGCTATGCTACCCTTGAGTCCCAAATCAGACACTGATAAAATTTCAAATGGCCGTAACTTATATACGGTACGTCCCACACCTATCAAAGTTTGCAACTTACAAATGCTTCTAACTTTTTACTGGAGCGTCATAAAACCTTGAAAGTTTGTAAAAATAAAGTACTCGAGCCTCTTGTCAATTTAAGCTATCGCTCAAATCCTATCAAAGTTTGCAACATACAAATGCTTGTAACTTTTTACTGGAGCGTCATAAAACCTTGAAATTTTGAAACAAAGTATTCGATCCTCTTGTCAATTTAAGTTATCGCTCAAAGCTGTGCTACCCTTGAGTCCCAAATCAAACACTGATAAAACATCAAATGGCCCTAACTTCTATACGGTACGTCCTACACCTATCAAAGTTTGCAGCTTGTAACTTTTTACTGGAGCGTCATAGAACCTTGAAATTTTGTAGCAATAAAGTACTCGAGCGTCTTGTCAATTTAAGCTATCGCTCAAAGCTATGCTACCCTTGAGTCCCAAATCAAACACTGAGAAAACTTCAAATGGCCCTAACTTCTATACGGTACTTCCTATACCAATCAAAGTTTGCAACGTACAAATTCTTGTAACTTTTTACTGGAGCGTCATAGAACCTTGAAATTTTGTAACAATAAAGTACTCGAGCCTCTTGTCAATTTAAGGTATCGCTCAAAGCAATGCTACTCTTGAGCCCCAAATCAAACACTGATAAAACTTCAAATGGCCCTAACATCTACACGGTACGTCCTACACCTATCAAAGTTTGCAATATACAAATGCTTGTAACTTTTTACTGGAGCGTCATAAAACCTTGAAATTTTGAAACAATAAAGTACTCGATCCTCTTGTCAATTTAAGTTATCGCTCAAAGCTGTGCTACCCTTGAGTCCCAAATCAAACACTGATAAAACATCAAATGGCCCTAACTTCTATACGGTACGTCCTACACCTATCAAAGTTTGCAGCTTGTAACTTTTTACTGGAGCTACATAGAACCTTGAAATTTTGTAACAATAAAGTACTCGAGCGTCTTATCAATTTAAGCTATCGCTCAAAGCTATGCTACTCTTGAGTCCCAAATCAAACACTGATAAAACTTCAAATGGCCCTAATTTCTATACGGTACGTCCTACACCTATCAAAGTTTGCAACATACAAATGCTTGTAACTTTTTACTGGAGCGTCATAAAACCTTGAAATTTTGTAACAATAAAGTACTCGAGCGTCTTGTCAATTTAAGCTATCGCTCAAAGCGATGCTACTCTTGAGTCCCAAATCAAACACTGATAAAACTTCAAATGGCCCTAATTTCTATACGGTACGTCCTACACCTATCAAAGTTTGCAACATACAAATGCATGTAACTTTTTACTGGAGCGTCATAAAACGTTGAAATTTTGTAACAATAAAGTACTCGAGCCTCTTGTCAATTTAAGCTATCGCTCAAAGCTATGCTACCCTTGAGTCCCAAAACAAACACTGATAAAACTTCAAATGGCCCTAACTTCTATACGGTACATCCTACACCTATCAAAGTTTGCAACATACAAATACTTGTAACTTTTTACTGGAGCGTCATAGAACCTTGAAATTTTGTAACAATAAAGTACACGAGCCTCTTGTCAATTTAAGCTATCGCTCAAAGCTATGCTACTCTTGAGTCACAAATCAAACACTGATAAAACTTCAAATGGCCCTAATTTCAATACGGTACGTCCTACAGCTATCAAAGTTTGCAACATACAAATTCTTATAACTTTTTACTGGAGCGTCATAGAACCTTGAAATTTTGTAACAATAAAGTACTCGAGCCTCTTGTCAATTTAAGCTATCGCTCAGAGCAATGCTACTCTTGAGCCCCAAATCAAACACTGATAAAACTTCAAATGGCCCTAATTTCTATACGGTACGTCCTACACCTATCAAAGTTTGCAACATACAAATGCTTGTAACTTTTTACTGGAGCGTCATAAAACGTTGAAATTTTGTAACAATAAAGTACTCGAGCCTCTTGTCAATTTAAGCTATCGCTCAAAGCTATGCTACCCTTGAGTCCCAAATCAAACACTGATAAAACTTCAAATGGCCCTAACTTCTATACTGTACGTGCTACACCTATCAAAGTTTGCAACATACAAATGCTTGTAACTTTTTACTGGAGCGTCATAAAACCTTGAAATTTTGTAAAAATAACGTACTCGATCATCTTGTCAATTTATGTTATCGCTCAAAGCTATGCTACCCTTGAGTCCCAAATCAAACACTGATAAAACTTCAAATGGCCCTAACTTCTATACTGTACGTGCTACACCTATCAAAGTTTGCAACATACAAATGCTTGTAACTTTTTACTGGAGCGTCATAAAACCTTGAAATTTTGTAACAATAAAGTACTCGAGCCTCTTGTCAATTTAAGCTATCGCTCAAAGCTATGCTACCCTTGAGTCCCAAATCAAACACTGATAAAACTTCAAATGGCCCTAACTTCTATACGGTACGTCCTACACCTATCAAAGTTTGCAACATACAAATGCTTGTTACTTTTTACTGGAGCGTCATAAAACCTTGAAATTTTGTAAAAATAAAGTACTCGATCCTCTTGTCAATTTAAATTATCGCTCAAAGCTATGCTACCCTTGAGCCCCAAATCAAACACTGATAAAACTTCAAATGGCCCTAACTTCTATACGGTACGTCCTACACCTATCAAAATTTGCAACATACAAATGCTTGTAACTTTTTGCTGGAGCGTCATAAAACCTTGAAATTTTGTAACAATAAAGTACTCGAGCCTCTTGTCAATTTAAGCTATCGCTCAAAGCTATGCTACCCTTGAGTCCCAAATCAAACACTGACAAAACTTCAAATGGCCCTAACTTCTATACGGTACGTCCTACACCTATCAAAGTTTGCAACATACAAATGCTTTTAACTTTTTACTGGAGCGTCATAAAACCTTAAAATTTTGTAACAATAAAGTACTCGAGCCTCTTGTCAATTTAAGCTATCGCTCAAAGCTATGCTACCCTTGAGTCCCAAATCAAACACTGATAAAACTTCAAATGGCCCTAACTTCTATACGGTATGTCCTACACCTATCAAAGTTTGCAACATACAAATGCTTGTAACTTTTTATTGGAGCGTCATAAAAGCTTGAAATTTTGTAACAATAAAGTACTCGAGCCTCTTGTCAATTTAAGCTATCGCTCAAAGCTATGCTACCCTTGAGTCCCAAATCAAACACAGATAAAACTTCAAATGGCCCTAACTTCTATACGGTACGTCGTACACCTATCAAAGTTTGTTAGATACAAATGTTGTAACTTTTTACTGGAGCGTCATAAAACCTTGAAATTTTGTAACAATAAAATACTCGATCCTCTTGTCAATTTAAGTTATCGCTCAAAGCTATGCTACCCTTGAGTCCCAAATCAAACACTGATGAAACTTCAATTGGCGCTAACTTCTTTACGGTACGTCCTACACCTATCAAAGTTTGCAACATACAAATGCTTGTAACTTTTTACTGGAGCGTCATAAAACCTTGAAATTTTGTAACAATAAAGTACTCGAGCCTCTTGTCAATTTAAGTTATCTCTCAAAGCTATGCTACCCTAGAGTCCCAAATCAAACACTGATAAAATTTCAAATGGCCCTAACTTCTATACGGTACGTCCTACACCTATCAAAGTTTGCAACATACAAATGCTTGTAACTTTTTACTGGAGCGTCATAAAACCTTGAAATTTTGTAACAATAAAGTACTCGAGCCTCTTGTCAATTTAAGCTATCGCTCAAAGCTCTGTTACCCTTGAGTCCCAAAACAAACACTGATAAAACTTCAAATGGCCCTAGCTTCTATACGGTACGTCCTACACCTATCAAAATTTGCAACATATAAATGCTTGTAACTTTTTACTGGAGCGTCATAAAACCTTGAAATTTTTTAACAATAAAGTACTCGAGCTTGTTGTCAATTTAAGTTATCTCTCAAAGCTATGCTACCCTTGAGTCCCAAATCAAACACTGATGAAACTTCAAATGGCGCTAACTTCTATACGGTACGTCCTACACCTATCAAAGTTTGCAACATACAAATGCTTGTAACTTTTTACTGGACCTTCATAAAACCTTGAAATTTTGTAACAATAAAGTACACGAGCCTCTTGTCAATTTAAGCTATCGCTCAAAGCTATGCTACTCTTGAGTCACAAATCAAACACTGATAGAACTTCAAATGGCCCTAACTTCTATACGGTACGTCCTACAGCTATCAAAGTTTGCAACATACAAATTCTTATAACTTTTTACTGGAGCGTCATAGAACCTTGAAATTTTGTAACAATAAAGTACTCGAGCCTCTTGTCAATTTAAGCTATCGCTCAGAGCAATGCTACTCTTGAGCCCCAAATCAAACACTGATAAAACTTCAAATGGCCCTAATTTCTATACGGTACGTCCTACACCTATCAAAGTTTGCAACATACAAATGCTTGTAACTTTTTACTGGAGCGTCATAAAACGTTGAAATTTTGTAACAATAAAGTACTCGAGCCTCTTGTCAATTTAAGCTATCGCTCAAAGCTATGCTACCCTTGAGTCCCAAATCAAACACTGATAAAACTTCAAATGGCCCTAACTTCTATACTGTACGTGCTACACCTATCAAAGTTTGCAACATACAAATGCTTGTAACTTTTTACTGGAGCGTCATAAAACCTTGAAATTTTGTAAAAATAACGTACTCGATCATCTTGTCAATTTATGTTATCGCTCAAAGCTATGCTACCCTTGAGTCCCAAATCAAACACTGATAAAACTTCAAATGGCCCTAACTTCTATACTGTACGTGCTACACCTATCAAAGTTTGCAACATACAAATGCTTGTAACTTTTTACTGGAGCGTCATAAAACCTTGAAATTTTGTAACAATAAAGTACTCGAGCCTCTTGTCAATTTAAGCTATCGCTCAAAGCTATGCTACCCTTGAGTCCCAAATCAAACACTGATAAAACTTCAAATGGCCCTAACTTCTATACGGTACGTCCTACACCTATCAAAGTTTGCAACATACAAATGCTTGTTACTTTTTACTGGAGCGTCATAAAACCTTGAAATTTTGTAAAAATAAAGTACTCGATCCTCTTGTCAATTTAAATTATCGCTCAAAGCTATGCTACCCTTGAGCCCCAAATCAAACACTGATAAAACTTCAAATGGCCCTAACTTCTATACGGTACGTCCTACACCTATCAAAATTTGCAACATACAAATGCTTGTAACTTTTTGCTGGAGCGTCATAAAACCTTGAAATTTTGTAACAATAAAGTACTCGAGCCTCTTGTCAATTTAGGCTATCGCTCAAAGCTATGCTACCCTTGAGTCCCAAATCAAACACTGACAAAACTTCAAATGGCCCTAACTTCTATACGGTACGTCCTACACCTATCAAAGTTTGCAACATACAAATGCTTTTAACTTTTTACTGGAGCGTCATAAAACCTTAAAATTTTGTAACAATAAAGTACTCGAGCCTCTTGTCAATTTAAGCTATCGCTCAAAGCTATGCTACCCTTGAGTCCCAAATCAAACACTGATAAAACTTCAAATGGCCCTAACTTCTATACGGTATGTCCTACACCTATCAAAGTTTGCAACATACAAATGCTTGTAACTTTTTATTGGAGCGTCATAAAAGCTTGAAATTTTGTAACAATAAAGTACTCGAGCCTCTTGTCAATTTAAGCTATCGCGCAAAGCTATGCTACCCTTGAGTCCCAAATCAAACACAGATAAAACTTCAAATGGCCCTAACTTCTATACGGTACGTCGTACACCTATCAAAGTTTGTTAGATACAAATGTTGTAACTTTTTACTGGAGCGTCATAAAACCTTGAAATTTTGTAACAATAAAATACTCGATCCTCTTGTCAATTTAAGTTATCGCTCAAAGCTATGCTACCCTTGAGTCCCAAATCAAACACTGATGAAACTTCAATTGGCGCTAACTTCTTTACGGTACGTCCTACACCTATCAAAGTTTGCAACATACAAATGCTTGTAACTTTTTACTGGAGCGTCATAAAACCTTGAAATTTTGTAACAATAAAGTACTCGAGCCTCTTGTCAATTTAAGTTATCTCTCAAAGCTATGCTACCCTAGAGTCCCAAATCAAACACTGATAAAATTTCAAATGGCCCTAACTTCTATACGGTACGTCCTACACCTATCAAAGTTTGCAACATACAAATGCTTGTAACTTTTTACTGGAGCGTCATAAAACCTTGAAATTTTGTAACAATAAAGTACTCGAGCCTCTTGCCAATTTAAGCTATCGCTCAAAGCTCTGTTACCCTTGAGTCCCAAAACAAACACTGATAAAACTTCAAATGGCCCTAGCTTCTATACGGTACGTCCTACACCTATCAAAATTTGCAACATATAAATGCTTGTAACTTTTTACTGGAGCGTCATAAAAACTTGAAATTTTGTAAAAATAAAGTTCTCGAGCCTTTTGTCAATTTAAGTTATCGCTCAAAGCTATGCTACCCTTGAGTCCCAAATCAAACACTGATAAAACTTCAAATGACCCTAACTTCTATACGGTACGTCCTACACCTATCAAAGTTTGCAACATATAAATGCTTGTAACTTTTTCTGGAGCGTCATAAAACCTTGAAATTTTATAACAATAAAGTACTCGAGCCTCTTGTCAATTTAAGCTATCGCTCAAAGCTATGCTACCCTTGAGTCCCAAATCAAACACTGATAAAACTTCAAATGGCCCTAACTTCTATACGGTACGTCCTACACCTATCAAAGTTTGCAACATACAAATGCTTGTTACTTTTTACTGGAGCGTCATAAAACCTTGAAATTTTGTAAAAATAAAGTACTCGATCCTCTTGTCAATTTAAGTTATCGCTCAAAGCTATGCTACCCTTGAGCCCCAAATCAAACACTGATAAAACTTCAAATGGCCCTAACTTCTATACGGTACGTCCTACACCTATCAAAGTTTGCAACATACAAATGCTTGTAACTTTTTACTGGAGCGTCATAAAACCTTGAAATTTTTTAACAATAAAGTACTCGAGCTTGTTGTCAATTTAAGTTATCTCTCAAAGCTATGCTACCCTTGAGTCCCAAATCAAACACTGATGAAACTTCAAATGGCGCTAACTTCTATACGGTACGTCCTACACCTATCAAAGTTTGCAACATACAAATGCTTGTAACTTTTTACTGGACCTTCATAAAACCTTGAAATTTTGTAACAATAAAGTACTCGAGCCTCTTGTAAATTTAAGCTATCGCTCAAAGCTATGCTACCCTTGAGTCCGAAATCAAACATTGATAAAACTTCAAATGGCCCTAACTTCTATACGGTACGTCCTACACCTAACAAAGTTTGCAACATACAAATGCATGTAACTTTTTACTGGAGCGTCGTAAAACCTAGAAATTTTCTAACAATAAAGTGCTGGAGCCTCTTGTCAATTTAAGCTATCGCTCAAAGCTATGCTACCCTTGAGTCCCAAATCAAACTCTGATAAAACTTCAAATGGCCCTAACTTCTATACGGTACGTCGTACACCTATCAAAGTTTGCAAGATACAAATGCTTGTAACTTTTTACTGGAGCGTCATAAAACCTTGAAATTTTGTAAAAATAACGTACTCGAGCCTCTTGTCAATTTAAGTTATCGCGCAAAGCTATGCTACCCTTGAGTCCCAAATCAAATACAGATAAAACTTCAAATGGCCCTAACTTCTATACGGTACGTCGTACACCTATCAAAGTTTGTTAGATACAAATGTTGTAACTTTTTACTGGAGCGTCATAAAACCTTGAAATTTTGTAACAATAAAGTACTCGAGCCTCTTGTAAATTTAAGCTATCGCTCAAAGCTATGCTACCTTTGAGTCCGAAATCAAACACTGATAAAACTTCAAATGGCCCTAACTTCTATACGGTACGTCCTACACCTAACAAAGTTTGCAACATACAAATGCATGTAACTTTTTACTGGAGCGTCATAAAACCTTGAAATTTTGTAACAATAAAGTGCTGGAGCCTCTTGTCAATTTAAGCTATCGCTCAAAGCTATGCTACCCTTGAGTCCCAAATCAAACACTGATAAAACTTCAAATGGCCCTAACTTCTATACGGTACGTCCTACACCTATCAAAGTTTGCAATGCTTGTAACTTTTTACTGGAGCCTCGTAAAACCTTGAAATTTTCTAACAATAAAGTACTCGAGCCTCTTGTCAATTAAAGCTATCGCGCAAAGCTATGCTACCCTTGAGTCCCAAATCAAACACTGATAGAACTTCAAATGGCCCTAACTTCTATACAGTACGTCGTACACCTATCAAAGTTTGCAAGATACAAATGTTTGTAACTTTTTACTGGAGCGTCATAAAACCTTGAAATTTTGTAAAAATAACGTACTCGATCATCTTGTCAATTTAAGTTATCGCTCAAAGCCATGCTACCCTTGAGCAGCAAATCAAACACTGATAAAACTTCAAATGGCCCTAACTTCTATACGGTACGTCCTACACCTATCAAAGTTTGCAACATACAAATGCTTGTAACTTTTTACTGGAGCGTCATAAAACCTTGAAATTTTGTAACAATAAAGTACTCGAGCCTCTTGTCAATTTAAGTTATCTCTCAAAGCTATGCTACCCTAGAGTCCCAAATCAAACACTGATAAAATTTCAAATGGCCCTAACTTCTATACGGTATGTCCTACACCTATCAAAGTTTGCAACATACAAATGCTTGTAACTTTTTACTGGAGCGTCATAAAACCTTGAAATTTTGTAACAATAAAGTACTCGAGCCTCTTGTCAATTTAACCTATCGCTCAAAGCTGTGTTACCCTTGAGTCCCAAAACAAACACTGATAAACTTCAAATGGCCCTAACTTCTATACGGTACGTCCTACACCTATCAAAGTTTGCAACATATAAATGCTTGTAACTTTTTACTGGAGGGTCATAAAACCTTGAAATTTTGTAAAAATAAAGTACTCGATCCTCTTGTCAATTTAAGTTATCGCTCAAAGCTATGCTACCCTTGAGCCCCAAATCAAACACTGATAAAACTTCAAATGGCCCTAACGTCTATACGGTACGTCCTACACCTATCAAAGTTTGCAGCACACAAATGCTTGTAACTTTTTACTGGAGCGTCATAAAACCTTCAAATTTTGTAACAATAAAGTACTCGAGCTTCTTGTCAATTTAAGTTATCTCTCAAAGCTATGCTACCCTTGAGTCCCAAATCAAACACTGATAAAACTTCAAATGGCCCTAACTTCTATACGGTACGTCCTACACCTATCAAAATTTGCAACATACAAATGCTTGTAACTTTTTGCTGGAGCGTCATAAAACCTTGAAATTTTGTAACAATAAAGTACTCGAGCCTCTTGTCAATGTAAGTTATCGCTCAAAGCTATGCTACCCTTGAGTCCCAAATCAAACACTGAAAAAACTTCAAATGGCCCTAACTTCTATACGGTACGTCCTGCACCTAGCAAAGTTTGCAACATACAAATGCTTTTAACTTTTTACTGGAGCGTCATAAAACCTTAAAATTTTGTAACAATAAAGTACTCGAGCCTCTTGTCAATTTAAGCAATCGCTCAAAGCTATGCTACCCTTGAGTCCCAAATCAAACACTGATAAAACTTCAAATGGCCCTAACTTCTATATGGTACGTCCTACACCTATCAAAGTTTGCAACATACAAATGCTTGTAACTTTTTACTGGACCTTCATAAAACCTTGAAATTTTGTAACAATAAAGTACTCGAGCCTCTTGTAATTTAAGCTATCGCTCAAAGCTATGCTACCCTTGAGTCCGAAATCAAACACTGATAAAACTTCAAATGGCCCTAACTTCTATACGGTACGTCCTACACCTAACAAAGTTTGCAACATACAAATGCATGTAACTTTTTACTGGAGCGTCATAAAACCTTGAAATGTTGTAACAATAAAGTGCTGGAGCCTCTTGTCAATTTAAGCTATCGCTCAAAGCTATGCTACCCTTGAGTCCCAAATCAAACACTGATAAAACTTAAAATGGCCCTAACTTCTATACGGTACGTCCTACACCTATCAAAGTTTGCAATGCTTGTAACTTTTTACTTGAGCGTCGTAAAACCTTGAAATTTTCTAACAATAAAGTACTCGAGCCTCTTGTCCATTTAAGCTATCGCGCAAAGCTATGCTACCCTTGAGTCCCAAATCAAACACTGATAAAACTTCAAATGGCCCTAACTTCTATACGGTACGTCGTACACCTATCAAAGTTTGCAAGATACAAATGCTTGTAACTTTTTACTGGAGCGTCATAAAACCTTGAAATTTTGTAAAAATAAAGTACTCGAGCCTCTTGTCAATTTAAGCTATCGCTCAAAGCTATGCTACCCTTGAGTCCCAAATCAAACACTGATAAAACTTCAAATGGCCCTAACTTCTATACAGTACGTCCTACACCTAACAAAGTTAGCAACATACAAATGCATGTAACTTTTTACTGGAGCGTCATAAAACCTTGAAATTTTGTAACAATAAAGTACTCGAGCATCTTGTCAATTTAAGCTATCGCTCAGAGCTATGCTACCCTTGAGTACCAAATCAAACACTGGTAAAACTTCAAATGGTCTTAACTTCTATACGGTACGTCCTACACCTATCAAAGTTTCCAACATACAAATGCTTGTAACTTTTTACTGGAGCGTCATAAAACCTTGAAATTTTGTAAAAATACAGTATTCGAGCCTCTTGTCAATTTAAGCTATCGCTCAAAAATATGCTACCCTTGAGTCCCAAATCAAACACTGATAAAACTTCAAATGGCCCTAACTTCTATACAGTACGTCCTACACCTAACAAAGTTAGCAACATACAAATGCATGTAACTTTTTACTGGAGTGTCATAAAACCTTGAAATTTTGTAACAATAAAGTACTCGAGCCTCTTGTCAATTTAAGCTATCGCTCAAAGCTATGCTACCCTTGAGTACCAAATCAAACACTGGTAAAACTTCAAATGGTCTTAACTTCTATACGGTACGTCCTACACCTATCAAAGTTTCCAACATACAAATGCTTGTAACTTTTTACTGGAGCGTCATAAAACCTTGAAATTTTGTAACAATAAAGTACTCGAGCCTCTTGTCAATTTAAGCTATCGCTCAAAGCTATGCTACCCTTGAGTCCCAAATCAAACACTGATAAAAATTCAAAAGGCCCTAACTTCTATACGGTACGTCCTACACCTATCAAAGTTTGCAACAAAGAAATGATTGTAACTTTTTACTGGAGCGTCATAAAACCTTGAAATTTTGTAACAATAAAGTGCTGGAGCCTCTTGTAAATTTAAGCTATCGCTCAAAGCTATGCTACCCTTGAGTCCCAAATCAAACACTGATAAAACTTCAAATGGCCCTAACTTCTATACGGTACGTCCTAAATCTATCAAAGTTTGCAATGCTTGTAACTTTTTACTGGAGCGTCGTAAAACCTTAAAATTTTCTAACAATAAAGTACTCGAGCCTCTTGTCAATTTAAGCTATCGCTCAAAGCTATGCTACCCTTGAGTCCCAAATCAAACACTGATAAAACTTAAAATGGCCCTAACTTCTATACGGTACGTCCTACACCTATCAAAGTTTGCAATGCTTGTAACTTTTTACTTGAGCGTCGTAAAACCTTGAAATTTTCTAACAATAAAGTACTCGAGCCTCTTGTCCATTTAAGCTATCGCGCAAAGCTATGCTACCCTTGAGTCCCAAATCAAACACTGATAAAACTTCAAATGGCCCTAACTTCTATACGGTACGTCGTACACCTATCAAAGTTTGCAAGATACAAATGCTTGTAACTTTTTACTGGAGCGTCATAAAACCTTGAAATTTTGTAAAAATAAAGTACTCGAGCCTCTTGTCAATTTAAGCTATCGCTCAAAGCTATGCTACCCTTGAGTCCCAAATCAAACACTGATAAAACTTCAAATGGCCCTAACTTCTATACAGTACGTCCTACACCTAACAAAGTTAGCAACATACAAATGCATGTAACTTTTTACTGGAGCGTCATAAAACCTTGAAATTTTGTAACAATAAAGTACTCGAGCATCTTGTCAATTTAAGCTATCGCTCAGAGCTATGCTACCCTTGAGTACCAAATCAAACACTGGTAAAACTTCAAATGGTCTTAACTTCTATACGGTACGTCCTACACCTATCAAAGTTTCCAACATACAAATGCTTGTAACTTTTTACTGGAGCGTCATAAAACCTTGAAATTTTGTAAAAATACAGTATTCGAGCCTCTTGTCAATTTAAGCTATCGCTCAAAAATATGCTACCCTTGAGTCCCAAATCAAACACTGATAAAACTTCAAATGGCCCTAACTTCTATACAGTACGTCCTACACCTAACAAAGTTAGCAACATACAAATGCATGTAACTTTTTACTGGAGTGTCATAAAACCTTGAAATTTTGTAACAATAAAGTACTCGAGCCTCTTGTCAATTTAAGCTATCGCTCAAAGCTATGCTACCCTTGAGTACCAAATCAAACACTGGTAAAACTTCAAATGGTCTTAACTTCTATACGGTACGTCCTACACCTATCAAAGTTTCCAACATACAAATGCTTGTAACTTTTTACTGGAGCGTCATAAAACCTTGAAATTTTGTAACAATAAAGTACTCGAGCCTCTTGTCAATTTAAGCTATCGCTCAAAGCTATGCTACCCTTGAGTCCCAAATCAAACACTGATAAAAATTCAAAAGGCCCTAACTTCTATACGGTACGTCCTACACCTATCAAAGTTTGCAACAAAGAAATGATTGTAACTTTTTACTGGAGCGTCATAAAACCTTGAAATTTTGTAACAATAAAGTGCTGGAGCCTCTTGTAAATTTAAGCTATCGCTCAAAGCTATGCTACCCTTGAGTCCCAAATCAAACACTGATAAAACTTCAAATGGCCCTAACTTCTATACGGTACGTCCTAAATCTATCAAAGTTTGCAATGCTTGTAACTTTTTACTGGAGCGTCGTAAAACCTTAAAATTTTCTAACAATAAAGTACTCGAGCCTCTTGTCAATTTAAGCTATCGCTCAAAGCTATGCTACCCTTGAGTCCCAAATCAAACACAATTAAAACTTCAAATGGCCCTAACTTCTATACGGTACTTCCTACACCTATCAAAGTTTGCAACATACAAATGCTTGTAACTTTTTACTGGAGCGTCATAAAACCTTGAAATTTTGTAACAATAAAGTACACGAGACTCTTGTCAATTTAAGTTGTCGCTCAAAGCTATGCTACCCTTGAGTCCCAAATCAAACACTGATAAAACTTCAAATGGCCCTAACTTCTATACGGTACGTCCTACACCTAACAAAGTTTGCAACATACAAATGCATGTAACTTTTTACTGGAGCGTCGTAAAACCTTGAAATTTTCTAACAATAAAGTGCTGGAGCCTCTTGTCAATTTAAGCTATCGCTCAAAGCTATGCTACCCTTGAGTCCCAAATCAAACACTGATAAAACTTCAAATGGCCCTAACTTCTATACGGTACGTCGTACACCTATCAAAGTTTGCAAGATACAAATGCTTGTAACTTTTTACTGGAGCGTCATAAAACCTTGAAATTTTGTAAAAATAACGTACTCGAGCCTCTTGTCAATTTAAGCTATCGCGCAAAGCTATGCTACCCTTGAGTCCCAAATCAAATACAGATAAAACTTCAAATGGCCCTAACTTCTATACGGTACGTCGTACACCTATCAAAGTTTGTTAGATACAAATGTTGTAACTTTTTACTGGAGCGTCATAAAACCTTAAAATTTTGTAACAATAAAGTACTCGAGCCTCTTGTAAATTTAAGCTATCGCTCAAAGCTATGCTACCTTTGAGTCCGAAATCAAACACTGATAAAACTTCAAATGGCCCTAATTTCTATACGGTACGTCCTACACCTAACAAAGTTTGCAACATACAAATGCATGTAACTTTTTACTGGAGCGTCATAAAACCTTGAAATTTTGTAACAATAAAGTGCTGGAGCCTCTTGTCAATTTAAGCTATTGCTCAAAGCTATGCTACCCTTGAGTCCCAAATCAAACACTGATAAAACTTCAAATGGCCCTAACTTCTATACGGTACGTCCTACACCTATCAAAGTTTGCAATGCTTGTAACTTTTTACTGGAGCCTCGTAAAACCTTGAAATTTTCTAACAATAAAGTACTCGAGCCTCTTGTCAATTTAAGCTATCGCGCAAAGCTATGCTACCCTTGAGTCCCAAATCAAACACTGATAGAACTTCAAGTGGCCCTAACTTCTATACAGTACGTCGTACACCTATCAAAGTTTGCAAGATACAAATGTTTGTAACTTTTTACTGGAGCGTCATAAAACCTTGAAATTTTTTAAAAATAAAGTACTCGATCCTCTTGTCAATTTAAGTTATCGCTCAAAGCTATGCTACCCTTGAGCCCCAAATCAAACACTGATAAAACTTCAAATGGCCCTAACGTCTATACGGTACGTCCTACACCTATCAAAGTTTGCAACACACAAATGCTTGTAACTTTTTACTGGAGCGTCATAAAACCTTCAAATTTTGTAACAATAAAGTACTCGAGCTTCTTGTCAATTTAAGTTATCTCTCAAAGCTATGCTACCCTTGAGTCCCAAATCAAACACTAATAAAACTTCAAATGGCCCTAACTTCTATACGGTACGTCCTACACCTATCAAAATTTGCAACATACAAATGCTTGTAACTTTTTGCTGGAGCGTCATAAAACCTTGAAATTTTGTAACAATAAAGTACTCGAGCCTCTTGTCAATGTAAGTTATCGCTCAAAGCTATGCTACCCTTGAGTCCCAAATCAAACACTGAAAAAACTTCAAATGGCCCTAACTTATATACGGTACGTCCTGCACCTAGCAAAGTTTGCAACATACAAATGCTTTTAACTTTTTACTGGAGCGTCATAAAACCTTAAAATTTTGTAACAATAAAGTACTCGAGCCTCTTGTCAATTTAAGCAATCGCTCAAAGCTATGCTACCCTTGAGTCCCAAATCAAACACTGATAAAACTTCAAATGGCCCTAACTTCTATATGGTACGTCCTACACCTATCAAAGTTTGCAACATACAAATGCTTGTAACTTTTTACTGGACCTTCATAAAACCTTGAAATTTTGTAACAATAAAGTACTCGAGCCTCTTGTAATTTAAGCTATCGCTCAAAGCTATGCTACCCTTGAGTCCGAAATCAAACACTGATAAAACTTCAAATGGCCCTAACTTCTATACGGTACGTCCTACACCTAACAAAGTTTGCAACATACAAATGCATGTAACTTTTTACTGGAGCGTCATAAAACCTTGAAATGTTGTAACAATAAAGTGCTGGAGCCTCTTGTCAATTTAAGCTATCGCTCAAAGCTATGCTACCCTTGAGTCCCAAATCAAACACTGATAAAACTTCAAATGGCCCTAACTTCTATACGGTACGTCCTACACCTATCAAAGTTTGCAATGCTTGTAACTTTTTACTTGAGCGTCGTAAAACCTTGAAATTTTCTAACAATAAAGTACTCGAGCCTCTTGTCCATTTAAGCTATCGCGCAAAGCTATGCTACCCTTGAGTCCCAAATCAAACACTGATAAAACTTCAAATGGCCCTAACTTCTATACGGTACGTCGTACACCTATCAAAGTTTGCAAGATACAAATGCTTGTAACTTTTTACTGGAGCGTCATAAAACCTTGAAATTTTGTAAAAATAAAGTACTCGAGCCTCTTGTCAATTTAAGCTATCGCTCAAAGCTATGCTACCCTTGAGTCCCAAATCAAACACTGATAAAACTTCAAATGGCCCTAACTTCTATACAGTACGTCCTACACCTAACAAAGTTAGCAACATACAAATGCATGTAACTTTTTACTGGAGTGTCATAAAACCTTGAAATTTTGTAACAATAAAGTACTCGAGCCTCTTGTCAATTTAAGCTATCGCTCAAAGCTATGCTACCCTTGAGTACCAAATCAAACACTGGTAAAACTTCAAATGGTCTTAACTTCTATACGGTACGTCCTACACCTATCAAAGTTTCCAACATACAAATGCTTGTAACTTTTTACTGGAGCGTCATAAAACCTTGAAATTTTGTAACAATAAAGTACTCGAGCCTCTTGTCAATTTAAGCTATCGCTCAAAGCCATGCTACCCTTGAGTCCCAAATCAAACACTGATAAAAATTCAAAAGGCCCTAACTTCTATACGGTACGTCCTACACCTATCAAAGTTTGCAACAAATAAATGATTGTAACTTTTTACTGGAGCGTCATAAAACCTTGAAATTTTGTAACAATAAAGTGCTGGAGCCTCTTGTAAATTTAAGCTATCGCTCAAAGCTATGCTACCCTTGAGTCCCAAATCAAACACTGATAAAACTTCAAATGGCCCTAACTTCTATACGGTACGTCCTAAATCTATCAAAGTTTGCAATGCTTGTAACTTTTTACTGGAGCGTCGTAAAACCTTGAAATTTTCTAACAATAAAGTACTCGAGCCTCTTGTCAATTTAAGCTATCGCTCAAAGCTATGCTACCCTTGAGTCCCAAATCAAACACAATTAAAACTTCAAATGGCCCTAACTTCTATACGGTACGTCCTACACCTATCAAAGTTTGCAACATACAAATGCTTGTAACTTTTTACTGGAGCGTCATAAAACCTTGAAATTTTGTAACAATAAAGTACACGAGACTCTTGTCAATTTAAGTTGTCGCTCAAAGCTATGCTACCCTTGAGTCCCAAATCAAACACTGATAAAACTTCAAATGGCCCTAACTTCTATACGGTACGTCCTACACCTATCAAAGATTGCAACATACAAATGCTTGTAACTTTTTACTGGAGCGTCATAAAACCTTGAAATTTTGTAACAATAAAGTACTCGAGCCTCTTGTAAATTTAAGCTATCGATCAAAGCTATGCTACCCTTGAGTCCCAAATCAAACACTGATAAAACTTCAAATGGCCCTAACTTCTATACGGTACGTCCTACACCTAACAAAGTTTGCAGCATACAAATGCATGTAACTTTTTACTGGAGCGTCATAAAACCTTGAAATTTTGTAACAATAAAGTGCTGGAGCCTCTTGTCAATTTAAGCTATCGCTCAAAGCTATACTACCCTTGAGTCCCAAATCAAACACTGATAAAACTTCAAATGGCCCTAACTTCTATACGGTACGTCCTAAACCTATCAAAGTTTGCAATGCTTGTAACTTTTTACTGGAGCGTCGTAAAACCTTGAAATTTTCTAACAATAAAGTACTCGAGCCTCTTGTCAATTTAAGCTATTGCTCAAAGCTATGCTACCCTTGAGTCCCAAATCAAACACAATTAAAACTTCAAATGGCCCTAACTTCTATACGGTACGTCCTACACCTATCAAAGTTTGCAACATACAAATGCTTGTAACTTTTTACTGGAGCGTCATAAAACCTTGAAATTTTGTAACAATAAAGTACACGAGCCTCTTGTCAATTTAAGCTATCGCAAAAAGCTATGCTACCCTTGAGTCCCAAATCAAACACTGATAAAACTTTAAATGGCCCTAACTTCTATACGGTACGTCCTACACCTAACAAAGTTTGCAACATACAAATGCATGTAACTTTTTACTGGAGCGTCATAAAACCTTGAAATTTTGTAACAATAAAGTGCTGGAGCCTCTTGTCAATTTAAGCTATCGCTCAAAGCTATGCTACCCTTGAGTCCCAAATCAAACACTGATAAAACTTTAAATGGCCCTTACTTCTATACGGTACGTCCTAAACCTATCAAAGTTTGCAATGCTTGTAACTTTTTACTGGAGCGTCGTAAAACCTTGAAATTTTCTAACAATAAAGTACTCGAGCCTCTTGTCAATTTAAGCTATCGCTCAAAGCTATGCTACCCTTGAGTCCCAAATCAAACACTGATAAAACTTCAAATGGCCCTAACTTCTATACGGTACGTCCTACACCTATCAAAGTTTGCAACATACAAATGCTTGTAACTTTTTACTGGAGCGTCATAAAACCTTGAAATTTTGTAACAATAAAGTACACGATCCTCTTGTCAATTTAAGTTGTCGCTCAAAGCTATGCTACCCTTGAGTCCCAAATCAAACACTGATAAAACTTCAAATGGCCCTAACTTCTATACGGTACGTCCTACACCTATCAAAGATTGCAACATACAAATGCTTGTAACTTTTTACTGGAGCGTCATAAAACCTTGAAATTTTGTAACAATAAAGTGCAGGAGCCTCTTGTCAATTTAAGCTATCGCTCAAAGCTATGCTACCCTTGAGTCCCAAATCAAACACTGATAAAACTTCAAATGGTCCTAACTTCTATACGGTACGTCCTACACCTATCAAAGTTTGCAATGCTTGTAACTTTTTACTGGAGCGTCGTAAAACCTTGAAATTTTCTAACAATAAAGTACTCGAGCCTCTTGTCAATTTAAGCTATCGCTCAAAGCTATGCTACCCTTGAGTCCCAAATCAAACACTGATAAAACGTCAAATGGCCCTAACTTCTATACGGTACGTCCTACACCTATCAAAGTTTGCAACATGCAAATACTTGTAACTTTTTACTGGAGCGTCATAAAACCTTGAAATTTTGTAACAATAAAGTACTCGAGCCTCTTGTCAATTTAAGCTATCGCTCAAAGCTATGCTACCCTTGAGTCCCAAATCAAACACTGATAAAACTTCAAATGGCCCTAACTTCTATACGGTACGTCCTAAACCTATCAAAGTTTGCAATGCTTGTAACTTTTTACTGGAGCGTCGTAAAACCTTGAAATTTTCTAACAATAAAGTACTCGAGCCTCTTGTCAATTTAAGCTATTGCTCAAAGCTATGCTACCCTTGAGTCCCAAATCAAACACAATTAAAACTTCAAATGGCCCTAACTTCTATACGGTACGTCCTACACCTATCAAAGTTTGCAACATACAAATGCTTGTAACTTTTTACTGGAGCGTCATAAAACCTTGAAATTTTGTAACAATTAAGTACACGAGCCTCTTGTCAATTTAAGTTGTCGCTCAAATCTATGCTACCCTTGAGTCCCAAATCAAACACTGATAAAACTTCAAATGGCCCTAACTTCTATACGGTACGTCCTACACCTATCAAAGATTGCAACATACAAATGCTTGTAACTTTTTACTGGAGCGTCATAAAACCTTGAAATTTTGTAACAATAAAGTACTCGAGCCTCTTGTAAATTTAAGCTATCGCTCAAAGCTATGCTACCCTTGAGTCCCAAATCAAACACTGATAAAACTTCAAATGGCCCTTACTTCTATACGGTACGTCCTAAACCTATCAAAGTTTGCAATGCTTGTAACTTTTTATTGGAGCGTCGTAAAAACTTGAAATTTTCTAACAATAAAGTACTCGAGCCTCTTGTCAATTTAAGCTATCGCTCAAAGCTATGCTACCCTTGAGTCCCAAATCAAACACTGATAAAACTTCAAATGGCCCTAACTTCTATACGGTACGTCCTACACCTATCAAAGTTTGCAACATACAAATGCTTGTAACTTTTTACTGGAGCGTCATAAAACCTTGAAATTTTGTAACAATAAAGTACACGAGCCTCTTGTCAATTTAAGTTGTCGCTCAAAGCTATGCTACCCTTGAGTCCCAAATCAAACACTGATAAAACTTCAAATGGCCCTAACTTCTATACGGTACGTCCTACACCTATCAAAGATTGCAACATACAAATGCTTGTAACTTTTTACTGGAGCGTCATAAAACCTTGAAATTTTGTAACAATAAAGTGCAGGAGCCTCTTGTCAATTTAAGCTATCGCTCAAAGCTATGCTACCCTTGAGTCCCAAATCAAACACTGATAAAACTTCAAATGGTCCTAACTTCTATACGGTACGTCCTACACCTATCAAAGTTTGCAATGCTTGTAACTTTTTACTGGAGCGTCGTAAAACCTTGAAATTTTCTAACAATAAAGTACTCGAGCCTCTTGTCAATTTAAGCTATCGCTCAAAGCTATGCTACCCTTGAGTCCCAAATCAAACACTGATAAAACGTCAAATGGCCCTAACTTCTATACGGTACGTCCTACACCTATCAAAGTTTGCAACATGCAAATACTTGTAACTTTTTACTGGAGCGTCATAAAACCTTGAAATTTTGTAACAATAAAGTACTCAAGCCTCTTGTCAATTTAAGCTATCGCTCAAAGCTATGCTACCCTTGAGTCCCAAATCCAACACTGATAAAACTTCAAATGGCCCTAACTTCTATACGGTACGTCCTACACCTATCAAAATTTGCAACATACAAATGCTTGTAACTTTTTACTGGAACATCATAAAACCTTGAAATTTTGTAACAATAAAGTACTCGAGCCTCTTGTCACTTTAAGCTATCGCTCAAAGCTATGCTATCCTTGAGTCCCAAATCAAACACTGATAAAACTTCAAATGGCCCTAACTTCTATACGGTACATCCTACACCTATCAAAGTTTGCAACATACAAATCCTTGTAACTTTTTACTGGAGCGTCATAAAACCTGGCAATTTTGGAACAATCAAGTACTCGAACCTCATGTCAATTTAAGTTATCGCTCAAAACTATGCTACTCTTGAGTCCCAAATCAGACACTGATAAAACTTCAAATGGCCCTAACTTCTATACGGTACGTCCTACACCTATCAAAATTTGCAACATACAAATGCTTGAAGCTTTTTACTGGAGCGTTATAAAACATTGAAAGTTTGTAACAATAAAGTACTCGAGCCTCTTGTCAATTTAAGCTTTGGCTCAAAGCCTATTAAAGTTTGCAACATACAAATCCTTGTAACTTTTTACTGGAACATCATAAAACCTTGAAATTTTGTAACAATAAAGTACTCGAGCCTCTTGTCAATTTAAGTTGTCGCTCAAAGCTATGCTACCCTTGAGTCCCAAATCAAACACTGATAAAACTTCAAATGGCCCTAACTTCTATACGATACGTCCTACACCTAACAAAATTTGCAATTTACAAATGCATGTAACTTTTCACTGGAGCGTCATAAAAACTTGAAATTTTGTAACAATAAAGTGCTGGAGCCTCTTGTCAATTTAAGCTATATCTCAAAGCTATGCTACCCTTGAGTCCCAAATCAAACACTGATAAAACTTCAAATGGCCCTAACTTCTATACGCTACGTCCTACACCTATCAAAGTTTGCAATGCTTGTAACTTTTTACTGGAGCGTCGTAAAACCTTGAAATTTTGTAACAATAAAGTACTCGAGCCTCTTGTCAATTTAAGTTATCGCTCAAAGCTATGCTACCCTTGAGTCCCAAATCAAACACTGATAAAACTTCAAATGTACCTAACTTCCATACGGTACGTCCTACACCTATCAAAGTTTGCAACATACAAATGCTTGTAACTTTTTACTGGAGCGTCAAAAAACCTTGAAATTTTGTAACAATAAAGTACTCGAGCCTCTTGTCAATTTAAGTTGTCGCTCAAAGCTATGCTACCCTTGAGTCCCAAATCAAACATTGATAAAACTTCAAATGGCCCTAACTTCTATACGGTACGTCCTACACCTATCAAAGTTTGCAACATACAAATGCTTGTAACTTTTTACTGCAGCGCCATAAAACCTTGAAATTTTGTAACAATAAAGTACTCGAGCCTCTTGTAAATTTAAGCTATCGCTCCAAGCTATGCTACCCTTGAGTCCCAAATCAAACACTGATAAAACTTCAAATGGCCCTAACTTCTATACGGTACGTCGTACACCTATCAAAGTTTGCAAGATACAAATGCTTGTAACTTTTTACTGGAGCGTCATAAAACCTTGAAATTTTGTAACAATAAAGTACTCGAGCCTCTTGTCACTTTAAGCTATCGCTCAAAGCTATGCTATCATTGAGTCCCAAATCAAACACTGATAAAACTTCAAAAGGTACATCCTATCTATACGGTACATCCTACACCTATCAAAGTTTGCAACATACAAATGCTTGTAACTTTTTACTGGAGCGTCATAAAACATGGCAATTTTTGAACAATAAAGTACTCGAACCTCTTGTCAATTTAAGTTATCGCTCAAAGCTATGCTACTATTGAGTCCCAAATCAGACACTGATAAAACTTCAAATGGCCCTAACTTCTATACGGTACGTCCTACACCTATCAAAATTTGCAACATACAAATGCTTGTAGCTTTTTACTGGAGCGTCATAAAACATTGAAAGTTTGTAACAATAAAGTACTCGAGCCTCTTGTCAATTTAAGCTTTGGCTCAAAGCCTATCAAAGTTTGCAACATACAAATGCTTGTTACTTTTTACTGGAGCGTCATAAAACCTTGAAATTTTGTAACAATAAAGTGCTGGAGCCTCTTGTCAATTTAAGCTATCGCTCAAAGCTATGCTACCCTTGAGTCCCAAATCAAACACTGATAAAACTTCAAATGGCCCTAACTTCTATACGGTATGTCCTACACCTATCAAAGTTTGCAATGCTTGTAACTTTTTACTGGAGCGTCGTAAAACCTTGAAATTTTCTAACAATAAAGTACTCGAGCCTCTTGTCAATTTAAGCTATCGCTCAAAGCTATGCTACCCTTGAGTCCCAAATCAAACACTGATAAAACTTCAAATAGCCCTAACTTCTATACGGTACGTCCTACACCTATCAAAGTTTGCAATGCTTGTAACTTTTTACTGGAGCGTCGTAAAACCTTGAAATTTTCTAACAATAAAGTACTCGAGCCTCTTGTCAATTTAAGCTATCGCTCAAAGCTATGCTACCCTTGAGTCCCAAATCAAACACTGATAAAACTTCATATGGACCTAACTTCTATACGGTACGTCCTACACCTATCAAAGTTTGCAACATACAAATGATTGTAACTTTTTACTGGAGCGTCATAAAAGCTTGAAATTTTGTAACAATAAAGTACTCGAGCCTCTTGTCAATTTAAGTTATCGCTCAAAGCTATGCTACCCTTGAGTCCCAAATCAAACACTGATAAAACTTCAAATGTCCCTAACTTCTATACGGTACGTCCTACACCTATCAAAGTTTGCAACATACAAATGCTTGTAACTTTTTACTGGAGCGTCATAAAACCTTGAAATTTTGTAACAATAAAGTACTCGAGCCTCTTGTCAATTTAAGTTGTCGCTCAAAGCTATGCTACCCTTGAGTCCCAAATCAAACACTGATAAAACTTCAAATGGCCCTAACTTCTATACGGTACGTATTACACCAATCAAAGTTTGCAACATACAAATGCTTGTAACTTTTTACTGGAGCGTCATAAAACCTTGAAATTTTGTAACAATAAAGTACTCGAGCCTCTTGTAAATTTAAGCTATCGCTCAAAGCTATGCTACTCTTGAGTCCCTAATCAAACACTGATAAAACTTCAAATGGCCCTAACTTCTATACGGTACATCCTACACCTATCAAAGTTTGCAATAACAAATGCTTGTAACTTTTTACTGGAGCGTCATAAAACCTGGCAATTTTGGAACAATAAAGTACTCGAACCTCTTGTCAATTTAAGTTATCGCTCAAAGCTATGCTACTATTGAGTCCCAAATCAGACACTGATAAAACTTCAAATGGCCCTAACTTCTATACGGTACGTCCTACACCTATCAAAATTTGCAACATACAAATGCTTGTAGCTTTTTACTGGAGCGTCATAAAACATTGAAAGTTTGTAAAAATAAAGTACTCGAGCCTCTAGTCAATTTAAGCTTTGGCTCAAAGCCTATCAAAGTTTGCAACGTACAAATGCTTGTTACTTTTTACTGGAGCGTCATAAAACCTTGAAATTTTGTAACAATAAAGTACTCGAGCCTCTTGTCAATTTAAGCTATCGCTCAAAGCTATGCTACCCTTGAGTCCCAAATCAAACACTGATAAAACTTCAAATGTCCCTAACTTCTATACGGTACGTCCTACACCTATCAAAGTTTGCAACATACAAATGCTTGTAACTTTTTACTGGAGCGTCATAACACCTTGAAATTTTGTAACAATAAAGTACTCGAGCCTCTTGTAAATTTAAGCTATCGCTCAAAGCTATGCTACCCTTGAGTCCCAAATCAAACACTGATAAAACTTCAAATGTCCCTAACTTCTATACGGTACGTCCTACACCTATCAAAGTTTGCAACATACAAATGCTTGTAACTTTTTACTGGAGCGTCATAAAACCTTGAAATTTTGTAACAATAAAGTACTCGAGCCTCTTGTAAATTTAAGCTATCGCTCAAAGCTATGCTACCCTTGAATCCCAAATCAAACACTGATAAAACTTCAAATGGCCCTAACTTCTATACGGTACGTCCTACACCTATCAAAGTTTGCAATGCTTGTAACTTTTTACTGGAGCGTCGTAAAACCTTGAAATTTTGTAACAATAAAGTACTCGAGCCTCTTGTCAATTTAAGTTATCGCTCAAAGCTATGCTACCCTTGAGTCCCAAATCAAACACTGATAAAACTTCAAATGTACCTAACTTCCATACGGTACGTCCTACACCTATCAAAGTTTGCAACATACAAATGCTTGTAACTTTTTACTGGAGCGTCAAAAAACCTTGAAATTTTGTAACAATAAAGTACTCGAGCCTCTTGTCAATTTAAGTTGTCGCTCAAAGCTATGCTACCCTTGAGTCCCAAATCAAACATTGATAAAACTTCAAAGGGCCCTAACTTCTATACGGTACGTCCTACACCTATCAAAGTTTGCAACATACAAATGCTTGTAACTTTTTACTGGAGCGCATTAAAACCTTGAAATTTTGTAACAATAAAGTACTCGAGCCTCTTGTAAATTTAAGCTATCGCTCCAAGCTATGCTACCCTTGAGTCCCAAATCAAACACTGATAAAACTTCAAATGGCCCTAACTTCTATACGGTACGTCCTACACCTATCATAGTTTGCAACATACAAATGATTGTAACTTTTTACTGGAGCGTCATAAAACCTTGAAATTTTGTAACAATAAAGTACTCGAGCCTCTTGTCAATTTAAGCTATCGCGCAAAGCTATGCTACCCTTGAGTCCCAAATCAAACACTGATAAAACTTCAAATGGCCCTAACTTCTATACGGTACGTCGTACACCTATCAAAGTTTGCAAGATACAAATGCTTGTAACTTTTTACTGGAGCGTCATAAAACCTTGAAATTTTGTAACAATAAAGTACTCGAGCCTCTTGTCACTTTAAGCTATCGCTCAAAGCTATGCTATCATTGAGTCCCAAATCAAACACTGATAAAACTTCAAAAGGTACATCCTATCTATACGGTACATCCTACACCTATCAAAGTTTGCAACATACAAATGCTTGTAACTTTTTACTGGAGCGTCATAAAACCTGGCAATTTTGGAACAATAAAGTACTCGAACCTCTTGTCAATTTAAGTTATCGCTCAAAGCTATGCTACTATTGATTCCCAAATCAGACACTGATAAAACTTCAAATGGCCCTAACTTCTATACGGTACGTCCTACACCTATCAAAATTTGCAACATACAAATGCTTGTAGCTTTTTACTGGAGCGTCATAAAACATTGAAAGTTTGTAACAATAAAGTACTCGAGCCTCTTGTCAATTTAAGCTTTGGCTCAAAGCCTATCAAAGTTTGCAACATACAAATGCTTGTTACTTTTTACTGGAGCGTCATAAAACCTTGAAATTTTGTAACAATAAAGTGCTGGAGCCTCTTGTCAATTTAAGCTATCGCTCAAAGCTATGCTACCCTTGAGTCCCAAATCAAACACTGATAAAACTTCAAATGGCCCTAACTTCTATACGGTATGTCCTACACCTATCAAAGTTTGCAATGCTTGTAACTTTTTACTTGAGCGTCGTAAAACCTTGAAATTTTCTAACAATAAAGTACTCGAGCCTCTTGTCAATTTAAGCTATCGCTCAAAGCTATGCTACCCTTGAGTCCCAAATCAAACACTGATAAAACTTCAAATAGCCCTAACTTCTATACGGTACGTCCTACACCTATCAAAGTTTGCAATGCTTGTAACTTTTTACTGGAGCGTCGTAAAACATTGAAATTTTCTAACAATAAAGTACTCGAGCCTCTTGTCAATTTAAGCTATCGCTCAAAGCTATGCTACCCTTGAGTCCCAAATCAAACACTGACAAAACTTCATATGGACCTAACTTCTATACGGTACGTCCTACACCTATCAAAGTTTGCAACATACAAATGATTGTAACTTTTTACTGGAGCGTCATAAAAGCTTGAAATTTTGTAACAATAAAGTACTCGAGCCTCTTGTCAATTTAAGTTATCGCTCAAAGCTATGCTACCCTTGAGTCCCAAATCAAACACTGATAAAACTTCAAATGTCCCTAACTTCTATACGGTACGTCCTACACCTATCAAAGTTTGCAACATACAAATGCTTGTAACTTTTTACTGGAGCGTCATAAAACCTTGAAATTTTGTAACAATAAAGTACTCGAGCCTCTTGTCAATTTAAGTTGTCGCTCAAAGCTATGCTACCCTTGAGTCCCAAATCAAACACTGATAAAACTTCAAATGGCCCTAACTTCTATACGGTACGTATTACACCAATCAAAGTTTGCAACATACAAATGCTTGTAACTTTTTACTGGAGCGTCATAAAACCTTGAAATTTTGTAACAATAAAGTACTCGAGCCTCTTGTAAATTTAAGCTATCGCTCAAAGCTATGCTACCCTTGAGTCCCTAATTAAACACTGATAAAACTTCAAATGGCCCTAACTTCTATACGGTACATCCTACACCTATCAAAGTTTGCAACATACAAATGCTTGTAACTTTTTACTGGAGCGTCATAAAACCTGGCAATTTTGGAACAATAAAGTACTCGAACCTCTTGTCAATTTAAGTTATCGCTCAAAGCTATGCTACTATTGAGTCCCAAATCAGACACTGATAAAACTTCAAATGGCCCTAACTTCTATACGGTACGTCCTACACCTATCAAAATTTGCAGCATACAAATGCTTGTAGCTTTTTACTGGAGCGTCATAAAACATTGAAAGTTTGTAAAAATAAAGTACTCGAGCCTCTAGTCAATTTAAGCTTTGGCTCAAAGCCTATCAAAGTTTGCAACATACAAATGCTTGTTACTTTTTACTGGAGCGTCATAAAACCTTGAAATTTTGTAACAATAAAGTACTCGAGCCTCTTGTCAATTTAAGCTTTCGCTCAAAGCTATGCTACCCTTGAGTCCCAAATCAAACACTGATAAAACTTCAAATGTCCCTAACTTCTATACGGTACGTCCTACACCTATCAAAGTTTGCAACATACAAATGCTTGTAACTTTTTACTGGAGCGTCATAAAACCTTGAAATTTTGTAACAATAAAGTACTCGAGCCTCTTGTAAATTTAAGCTATCGCTCAAAGCTATGCTACCCTTGAGTCCCAAATCAAACACTGATAAAACTTCAAATGTCCCTAACTTCTATACGGTACGTCCTACACCTATCAAAGTTTGCAACATACAAATGCTTGTAACTTTTTACTGGAGCGTCATAAAACCTTGAAATTTTGTAACAATAAAGTACTCGAGCCTCTTGTAAATTTAAGCTATCGCTCAAAGCTATGCTACCCTTGAGTCCCAAATCAAACACTGATAAAACTTCAAATGGCCCTAACTTCTATACGGTACGTCCTACACCTATCAAAATTTGCAACATACAAATTCTTTTAACTCTTTACTGGAGCGTCATAAAAACTTGAAATTTTGTAACAATAAAGTACTCGAGCCGCTTGTAAATTTAAGCTATCGCTCAAAGCTATGCTACCCTTGAGTCCCAAATCAAACACTGATAAAACTTCAAATGGCCCTAACTTCTATACGGTACGTCCTACACCTATCAAAGTTTGCAACATACAAATGCTTGTAACTTTTTACTGGAGCGTCATAAAACCTTGAAATTTTGTAACAATAAAGCACTCGAGCCTCTTGTCAATTTAAGCTATCGCTCAAAGCTATGCTGCCCTTGAGTCCCAAATCAAACACTGATAAAACTTCAAATGTCCCTAACTTCTATACGGTACGTCCTACACCTATCAAAGTTTGCAACATACAAATGCTTGTAACTTTTTACTGGAGCGTCATAAAACCTTGAAATTTTGTAACAATAAAGTACTCGAGCCTCTTGTAAATTTAAGCTATCGCTCAAAGCTATGCTACCCTTGAGTCCCAAATCAAACACTGATAAAACTTCAAATGGCCCTAACTTCTATACGGTACGTCCTACACCTATCAAAGTTTGCAACATACAAATGATTATAACTTTTTGCTGGAGCGTCATAAAACCTTGAAATTTTGTAACAATAAAGTGCTGGAGCCTCTTGTCAATTTAAGCTATCGCTCAAAGCTACGCTACCCTTGAGTCCCAAATCAAACACTGATAAAACTTCAAATGGCCCTAACTTCTATACGGTACGTCCTACACCTATCAAAGTTTGCAATGCTTGTAACTTTTTACTGGAGCGTCGTAAAACCTTGAAATTTTGTAACAATAAAGTACTCGAGCCTCTTGTCAATTTAAGCTATCGCTCAAAGCTATGCTACCCATGAGTCCCAAATCAAACACTGATAAAACTTCAAATGGCCCTAACTTCTATACGGTACGTCCTACACCTATCAAAGTTTGCAATGCTTGTAACTTTTTACTGGAGCGTCGTAGAACCTTGAAATTTTCTAACAATAAAGTACTCGAACCTCTTGTCAATTTAAGTTATCGCTCAAAGCTATGCTACCCTTGAGTCCCAAATCAAACACTGATAAAACTTCAAATGTCCCTAACTTCTATACGGTACGTCCTACACCTATCAAAGTTTGCAACATACAAATGCTTGTAACTTTTTACTGGAGCCTCATAAAACCTTGAAATTTTGTAACAATAAAGTACTCGAGCCTCTTGTCAATTTAAGTTGTCGCTCAAAGCTATGCTACCCTTGAGTCCCAAATCAAACACTGATAAAACTTCAAATGGCCCTAACTTCTTTACGGTACGTATTACACCAATCAAAGTTTGCAACATACAAATGCTTGTAACTTTTTACTGGAGCGTCATAAAACCTTGAAATTTTGTAACAATAAAGTACTCGAGCCTCTTGTAAATTTAAGCTATCGCTCAAAGCTATGCTACCCTTGAGTACCTAATCAAACACTGATAAAACTTCAAATGGCCCTAACTTCTATACGGTACATCCTACACCTATCAAAGTTTGCAACATACAAATGCTTGTGACTTTTTACTGGAGCGTCATAAAACCTGGCAATTTTGGAACAATAAAGTACTCGAACCTCTTGTCAATTTAAGTTATCGCTCAAATCTATGCTACTATTGAGTCCCAAATCAGACACTGATAAAACTTCAAATGGCCCTAACTTCTATACGGTACGTCCTACACCTATCAAAATTTGCAACATACAAATGCTTGTAGCTTTTTACTGGAGCGTCATAAAACATTGAAAGTTTGTAAAAATAAAGTACTCGAGCCTCTAGTCAATTTAAGCTTTGGCTCAAAGCCTATCAAAGTTTGCAACATACAAATGCTTGTTACTTTTTACTGGAGCGTCATAAAACTTTGAAATTTTGTAACAATAAAGTACTCGAGCCTCTTGTCAATTTAAGCTATCGCTCAAAGCTATGCTACCCTTGAGTCCCAAATCAAACACTGATAAAACTTCAAATGTCCCTAACTTCTATACGGTACGTCCTACACCTATCAAAGTTTGCAACATACAAATGCTTGTAACTTTTTACTGGAGCGTCATAAAACCGTGAAATTTTGTAACAATAAAGTACTCGAGCCGCTTGTAAATTTAAGCTATCGCTCAAAGCTATGCTACCCTTGAGTCCCAAATCAAACACTGATAAAACTTCAAATGTCCCTAACTTCTATACGGTACGTCCTACACCTATCAAAGTTTGCAACATACAAATGCTTGTAACTTTTTACTGGAGCGTCATAAAACCTTGAAATTTTGTAACAATAAAGTACTCGAGCCTCTTGTAAAGCTATCGCTCAAAGCTATGCTACCCTTGAGTCCCAAATCAAACACTGATAAAACTTCAAATGGTCCTAACTTCTATACGGTACGTCCTACACCTATCAAAATTTGCAACATACAAATTCTTTTAACTCTTTACTGGAGCGTCATAAAACCTTGAAATTTTGTAACAATAAAGTACTCGAGCCGCTTGTAAATTTAAGCTATCGCTCAAAGCTATGCTACCCTTGAGTCCCAAATCAAACACTGATAAAACTTCAAATGGCCCTAACTTCTATACGGTACGTCCTACACCTATCAAAGTTTGCAACATACAAATGCTTGTAACTTTTTACTGGAGCGTCATAAAACCTTGAAATTTTGTAACAATAAAGTACTCGAGCCTCTTGTAAATTTAAGCTATCGCTCAAAGCTATGCTACCCTTGAGTCCCTAATCAAACACTGATAAAACTTCAAATGGCCCTAACTTCTATACGGTACGTCCTACACCTATCAAAGTTTGCAACATACAAATGATTGTAACTTTTTACTGGAGCGTCATAAAACCTTGAAATTTTGTAACAATAAAGTGCTGGAGCCTCTTGTCAATTTAAGCTATCGCTCAAAGCTACGCTACCCTTGAGTCCCAAATCAAACACTGATAAAACTTCAAATGGCCCTAACTTCTATACGGTACGTCCTACACCTATCAAAGTTTGCAATGCTTGTAACTTTTTACTGGAGCGTCGTAAAACCTTGAAATTTTCTAACAATAAAGTACTCGAACCTCTTGTCTATTTAAGTTATCGCTCAAAGCTATGCTACCCTTGAGTCCCAAATCAAACACTGATAAAACTTCAAATGTCCCTAACTTCTATACGGTACGTCCTACACCTATCAAAGTTTGCAACATACAAATGCTTGTAACTTTTTACTGGAGCGTCATAAAACCTTGAAATTTTGTAACAATAAAGTACTCGAGCCTCTTGTCAATTTAAGTTGTCGCTCAAAGCTATGCTACCCTTGAGTCCCAAATCAAACACTGATAAAACTTCAAATGGCCCTAACTTCTTTACGGTACGTATTACACCAATCAAAGTTTGCAACATACAAATGCTTGTAACTTTTTACTGGAGCGTCATAAAACCTTGAAATTTTGTAACAATAAAGTACTCGAGCCTCTTGTAAATTTAAGCTATCGCTCAAAGCTATGCTACCCTTGAGTCCCTAATCAAACACTGATAAAACTTCAAATGGCCCTAACTTCTATACGGTACATCCTACACCTATCAAAGTTTGCAACATACAAATGCTTGTAACTTTTTACTGGAGCGTCATAAAACCTGGCAATTTTGGAACAATAAAGTACTCGAACCTCTTGTCAATTTAAGTTATCGCTCAAAGCTATGCTACTATTGAGTCCCAAATCAGACACTGATAAAACTTTAAATGGCCCTAACTTCTATACGGTACGTCCTACACCTATCAAAATTTGCAACATACAAATGCTTGTAGCTTTTTACTGGAGCGTCATAAAACATTGAAAGTTTGTAAAAATAAAGTACTCGAGCCTCTAGTCAATTTAAGCTTTGGCTCAAAGCCTATCAAAGTTTGCAACATACAAATGCTTGTTACTTTTTACTGGAGCGTCATAAAACCTTGAAATTTTGTAACAATAAAGTACTCGAGCCTCTTGTCAATTTAAGCTATCGCTCAAAGCTATGCTACCCTTGAGTCCCAAATCAAACACTGATAAAACTTCAAATGTCCCTAACTTCTATACGGTACGTCCTACACCTATCAAAGTTTGCAACATACAAATGCTTGTAACTTTTTACTGGAGCGTCATAAAACCGTGAAATTTTGTAACAATAAAGTACTCGAGCCTCTTGTAAATTTAAGCTATCGCTCAAAGCTATGCTACCCTTGAGTCCCAAATCAAACACTGATAAAACTTCAAATGTCCCTAACTTCTATACGGTACGTCCTACACCTATCAAAGTTTGCAACATACAAATGCTTGTAACTTTTTACTGGAGCGTCATAAAACCTTGAAATTTTGTAACAATAAAGTACTCGAGCCTCTTGTAAATTTAAGCTATCGCTCAAAGCTATGCTACCCTTGAGTCCCAAATCAAACACTGATAAAACTTCAAATGGCCCTAACTTCTATACGGTACGTCCTACACCTATCAAAATTTGCAACATACAAATTCTTTTAACTCTTTACTGGAGCGTCATAAAACCTTGAAATTTTGTAACAATAAAGTACTCGAGCCGCTTGTAAATTTAAGCTATCGCTCAAAGCTATGCTACCCTTGAGTCCCAAATCAAACACTGATAAAACTTCAAATGGCCCTAACTTCTATACGGTACGTCCTACACCTATCAAAGTTTGCAACATACAAATGCTTGTAACTTTTTACTGGAGCGTCATAAAACCTTGAAATTTTGTAACAATAAAGTACTCGAGCCTCTTATCAATTTAAGCTATCGCTCAAAGCTATGCTACCCTTGAGTCCCAAATCAAACACTGATAAAACTTCAAATGGCCCTAACTTCTATACGGTACGTCCTACACCTATCAAAGTTTGCAACATACAAATGATTGTAACTTTTTACTGGAGCGTCATAAAACCTTGAAATTTTGTAACAATAAAGTGCTGGAGCCTCTTGTCAATTTAAACTATCGCTCAAAGCTACGCTACCCTTGAGTCCCAAATCAAACACTGATAAAACTTCAAATGGCCCTAACTTCTATACGGTACGTCCTACACCTATCAAAGTTTGCAATGCTTGTAACTTTTTACTGGAGCGTCGGTTAAACCTTGAAATTTTGTAACAATAAAGTACTCGAGCCTCTTGTCAATTTAAGCTATCGCTCAAAGCTATGCTACCCATGAGTCCCAAATCAAACACTGAGAAAACTTCAAATGGCCCTAACTTCTATACGGTACGTCCTACACCTATCAAAGTTTGCAATGCTTGTAACTTTTTACTGGAGCGTCGTAAAACCTTGAAATTTTCTAACAATAAAGTACTCGAACCTCTTGTCAATTTAAGCTATCGCTCAAAGCTATGCTACCCTTGAGTCCCAAATCAAACACTGATACAACTTCAAATATCCCTAACTTCTATACGGTACGTCCTACACCTATCAAATTTTGCAACATACAAATGATTGTAACTTTTTACTGGAGCGTCATAAAACCTTGAAATTTTGTAACAATAAAGTACTCGAGCCTCTTGTCAATTTAAGTTATCGCTCAAAGCTATGCTACCCTTGAGTCCCAAATCAAACACTGATAAAACTTCAAATGTCCCTAACTTCTATACGGTACGTCCTACACCTATCAAAGTTTGCAACATACAAATGCTTGTAACTTTTTACTGGAGCGTCATAAAACCTTGAAATTTTGTAACAATAAAGTACTCGAGCCTCTTGTCAATTTAAGTTGTCGCTCAAAGCTATGCTACCCTTGAGTCCCAAATCAAACACTGATAAAACTTCAAATGGCCCTAACTTCTATACGGTACGTCCTACACCTATCAAAGTTTGCAACATACAAATGCTTGTAACTTTTTACTGGAGCGTCATAAAACCTTGAAATTTTGTAACAGTAAAGTACTCGAGCCTCTTGTAAATTTAAGCTATCGCTCAAAGCTATGCTACGCTTGAGTCCCAAATCAAACACTGATAAAACTTCAAATGTCCCTAACTTCTATACGGTACGTCTTACACCTATCAAAGTTTGCAACATACAAATGCTTGTAACTTTTTACTGGAGCGTCATAAAACCTTGAAATTTTGTAACAATAAAGTACTCGAACCTCTTGTCAATTTAAGTTATCGCTTAAAGCTATGCTACTATTGAGTCCCAAATCAGACACTGATAAAACTTCAAATGGCCCTAACTTCTATACGGTACGTCCTACACCTATAAAAATTTGCAACATACAAATGCTTGTAGCTTTTTACTGGAGCGTCATAAAACATTGAAAGTTTGTAACAATAAAGTACTGGAGCCTCTAGTCAATTTAAGCTTTGGCTCAAAGCCTATCAAAGTTTGCAACATACTTTTTACTGGAGCGTCATAAAACCTTGAAATTTTGTAACAATAAAGTCCTCGAGCCTCTTGTCAATTTAAGCTATCGCTCAAAGCTATGCTACCATTGAGTCCCAAATCAAACACTGATAAAACTTCAAATGTCCCTAACTTCTATACGGTACGTCTTACACCTATCAAAGTTTGCAACATACAAATGCTTGTAACTTTTTACTGGAGCGTCATAAAACCTTGAAATTTTGTAACAATAAAGTACTCGAGCCTCTTGTAAATTTAAGCTAACGCTCAAAGCTATGCTACCCTTGAGTCCCAAATCAAACACTGATAAAACTTCAAATGGCCCTAACTTCTATACGGTACGTCGTACACCTATCAAAGTTTGCAAGATACAAATGATTGTAACTTTTTACTGGAGCGTCATAAAACCTTGAAATTTTGTAACAATAAAGTACTCGAGCCTCTTGTAAATTTAAGCTATCGCTCAAAGCTATGCTACCCTTGAGTCCCAAATTAAACACTGATAAAACTTCAAATGGCCCTAACTTCTATACGGTACGTCCTACACCTATCAAAGTTTGCAACATACAAATGCTTTTAACTCTTTACTGGAGCGTCATAAAGCCTTGAAATTTTGTAACAATAAAGTACTCGAGCCGCTTGTAAATTTAAGCTATCGCTCAAAGCTATGCTACCCTTGAGTCCCAAATCAAACACTGATAAAACTTCAAATGGCCCTAACTTCTATACGGTACGTTCTACACCTATCAAAGTTTGCAACATACAAATGCTTGTAACTTTTTACTGGAGCGTCATAAAACCTTGAAATTTTGTAACAATAAAGTACTAGAGCCTCTTGTCAATTTAAGCTATCGCTCAAAGCTATGCTACCCTTGAGTCCCATATCAAACACTGATAAAACTTCAAATGTCCCTAACTTCTATACGGTACGTCCTACACCTATCAAAGTTTGCAACATACAAATGCTTGTAACTTTTTACTGGAGCGTCATAAAACCTTGAAATTTTGTAACAATAAAGTGCTGGAGCCTCTTGTCAATTTAAACTATCGCTCAAAGCTACGCTACCCTTGAGTCCCAAATCAAACACTGATAAAACTTCAAATGGCCCTAACTTCTATACGGTACGTCCTACACCTATCAAAGTTTGCAATGCTTGTAACTTTTTACTGGAGCGTCGTAAAACCTTGAAATTTTCTAACAATAAAGTACTCGAACCTCTTGTCAATTTAAGCTATCGCTCAAAGCTATGCTACCCTTGAGTCCCAAATCAAACACAGATACAACTTCAAATATCCCTAACTTCTATACGGTACGTCCTACACCTATCAAAGTTTGCAACATACAAATGATTGTAACTTTTTACTGGAGCGTCATAAAACCTTGAAATTTTGTAACAATAAAGTACTCGAGCCTCTTGTCAATTTAAGTTATCGCTCAAAGCTATGCTACCCTTGAGTCCCAAATCAAACACTGATAAAACTTCAAATGTCCCTAACTTCTATACGGTACGTCCTACACCTATCAAAGTTTGCAACATACAAATGCTTGTAACTTTTTACTGGAGCGTCATAAAACCTTGAAATTTTGTAACAATAAAGTACTCGAGCCTCTTGTCAATTTAAGTTGTCGCTCAAAGCTATGCTACCCTTGAGTCCCAAATCAAACACTGATAAAACTTCAAATGGCCCTAACTTCTATACGGTACGTCCTACACCTATCAAAGTTTGCAACATACAAATGCTTGTAACTTTTTACTGGAGCGTCATAAAACCTTGAAATTTTGTAACAGTAAAGTACTCGAGCCTCTTGTAAATTTAAGCTATCGCTCAAAGCTATGCTACGCTTGAGTCCCAAATCAAACACTGATAAAACTTCAAATGGCCCTAACTTCTATACGGTACATCCTACACCTATCAAAGTTTGCAACATACAAATGCTTGTAACTTTTTACTGGAGCGTCATAAAACCTGGCAATTTTGGAACAATAAAGTACTCGAACCTCTTGTCAATTTAAGTTATCGCTTAAAGCTATGCTACTATTGAGTCCCAAATCAGACACTGATAAAACTTCAAATGGCCCTAACTTCTATACGGTACGTCCTACACCTATAAAAATTTGCAACATACAAATGCTTGTAGCTTTTTACTGGAGCGTCATAAAACATTGAAAGTTTGTAACAATAAAGTACTGGAGCCTCTAGTCAATTTAAGCTTTGGCTCAAAGCCTATCAAAGTTTGCAACATACTTTTTACTGGAGCGTCATAAAACCTTGAAATTTTGTAACAATAAAGTCCTCGAGCCTCTTGTCAATTTAAGCTATCGCTCAAAGCTATGCTACCATTGAGTCCCAAATCAAACACTGATAAAACTTCAAATGTCCCTAACTTCTATACGGTACGTCTTACACCTATCAAAGTTTGCAACATACAAATGCTTGTAACTTTTTACTGGAGCGTCATAAAACCTTGAAATTTTGTAACAATAAAGTACTCGAGCCTCTTGTAAATTTAAGCTAACGCTCAAAGCTATGCTACCCTTGAGTCCCAAATCAAACACTGATAAAACTTCAAATGGCCCTAACTTCTATACGGTACGTCGTACACCTATCAAAGTTTGCAAGATACAAATGATTGTAACTTTTTACTGGAGCGTCATAAAACCTTGAAATTTTGTAACAATAAAGTACTCGAGCCTCTTGTAAATTTAAGCTATCGCTCAAAGCTATGCTACCCTTGAGTCCCAAATTAAACACTGATAAAACTTCAAATGGCCCTAACTTCTATACGGTACGTCCTACACCTATCAAAGTTTGCAACATACAAATGCTTTTAACTCTTTACTGGAGCGTCATAAAGCCTTGAAATTTTGTAACAATAAAGTACTCGAGCCTCTTGAAAATTTAAGCTATCGCTCAAAGCTATGCTACCCTTGAGTCCCAAATCAAACACTGATAAAACTTCAAATGGCCCTAACTTCTATACGGTACGTTCTACACCTATCAAAGTTTGCAACATACAAATGCTTGTAACTTTTTACTGGAGCGTCATAAAACCTTGAAATTTTGTAACAATAAAGTACTAGAGCCTCTTGTCAATTTAAGCTATCGCTCAAAGCTATGCTACCCTTGAGTCCCATATCAAACACTGATAAAACTTCAAATGTCCCTAACTTCTATACGGTACGTCCTACACCTATCAAAGTTTGCAACATACAAATGCTTGTAACTTTTTACTGGAGCGTCATAAAACCTTGAAATTTTGTAACAATAAAGTACTCGAGCCTCTTGTAAATTTAAGCTATCGCTCAAAGCTATGCTACCCTTGAGTCCCAAATCAAACACTGATAAAACTTCAAATGGCCCTAACTTCTATACGGTACGTCCTACACCTATCAAAGTTTGCAACATACAAATGCTTGTAACTTTTTACTGGAGCGTCATAAAACCTTGAAATTTTGTAACAAGAAAGTACTCGAGCCTCTTGTCAATTTAAGCTATCGCTCAAAGCTATGCTACCCTTGAGTCCCAAATCAAACACTGATAAAACTTCAAATGGCCCTAACTTCTATACGGTACATCCTACACCTATCAATGTTTGCAACATACAAATGCTTGTAACTTTTTACTGGAGCGTCATAAAACCTGGCAATTTTGGAACAATAAAGTACTCGAACCTCTTGTCAATTTAAGTTATCGCTCAAAGCTATGCTACTATTGAGTCCCAAATCAGACACTGATAAAACTTCAAATGGCTCTAACTTCTATACGGTACGTCCTACACCTATCAAAATTTGCAACATACAAATGTTTGTAGCTTTTTACTGGAGCGTCATAAAACATTGAAAGTTTGTAACAATAAAGTACTCGAGCCTCTTGTCAATTTAAGCTTTGGCTCAAAGCCTATCAAAGTTTGCAACATACAAATGCTTGTAACTTTTTACTGGAGCGCCATAAAACCTTGAAATTTTGTAACAATAAAGTACTCGAGCCTCTTGTCAATTTAAGCTATCGCTCAAAGCTATGCTACCCTTGAGTCCCAAATCAAACACTGATAAAACTTCAAATGTCCCTAACTTCTATACGGTACGTCCTACACCTATCAAAGTTTGCAACATACAAATGCTTGTAACTTTTTACTGGAGCGTCATAAAACCTTGAAATTTTGTAACAATAAAGTACTCGAGCCTCTTGTAAATTTAAGCTATCGCTCAAAGCTATGCTACCCTTGAGTCCCAAATCAAACACTGATAAAACTTCAAATGGCCCTAACTTCTATACGGTACGTCCTACACCTATCAAAGTTTGCAACATACAAATGATTGTAACTTTTTACTGGAGCGTCATAAAAGCTTGAAATTTTGTAACAATAAAGTTCTGGAGCCTCTTGTCAATTTAAGCTATCGCTCAAAGCTACGCTACCCTTGAGTCCCAAATCAAACACTGATAAAACTTCAAATGGCCCTAACTTCTATACGGTACGTCCTACACCTATCAAAGTTTGCAATGCTTGTAACTTTTTACTGGAGCGTCGTAAAACCTTGAAATTTTGTAACAATAAAGTACTCGAGCCTCTTGTCAATTTAAGCTATCGCTCAAAGCTATGCTACCCATGAGTCCCAAATCAAACACTGATAAAACTTCAAATGGCCCTAACTTCTATACGGTACGTCCTACACCTATCAAAGTTTGCAATGCTTGTAACTTTTTACTGGAGCGTCGTAAAACCTTGAAATTTTCTAACAATAAAGTACTCGAACCTCTTGTCAATTTAAGCTATCGCACAAAGCTATGCTACCCTTGAGTCCCAAATCAAACACTGATAAAACTTCAAATATCCCTAACTTCTATACGGTACGTCCTACACCTATCAAAGTTTGCAACATACAAATGCTTGTAACTTTTTACTGGAGCGTCATAAAACTTTGAAATTTTGTAACAATAAAGTACTCGAGCCTCTTGGCAATTTAAGTTATCGCTCAAAGCTATGCTACCCTTGAGTCCCAAATCAAACACTGATAAAACTTCAAATGGCCCTAACTTCTATACGGTACCTCCTACACCTATCAAAGTTTGCAACATACAAATGCTTGTAACCTTTTACTGGAGCGTCATAAAACCTTGAAATTTTGTAACAATAAAGTACTCGAGCCTCTTGTCAATTTAAGCTATCGCTCAAAGCTATGCTACCCTTGAGTCCCAAATCAAACACTGATAAAAGTTCATATGGACCTAACTTCTATACGGTACGTCCTACACCTATCAAAGTTTGCAACATACAAATGATTGTAACTTTTTACTGGAGCGTCATAAAACCTTGAAATTTTGTAACAATAAAGTACTCGAGCCTCTTGTCAATTTAAGTTATCGCTCAAAGCTATGCTACCCTTGAGTCCCAAATCAAACACTGATAAAACTTCAAATGTCCCTAACTTCTATACGGTACGTCCTACACCTATCAAAGTTTGCAACATACAAATGCTTGTAACTTTTTACTGGAGCGTCATAAAACCTTGAAATTTTGTAACAATAAAGTACTCGAGCCTCTTGTCAATTTAAGTTGTCGCTCAAAGCTATGCTACCCTTGAGTCCCAAATCAAACACTGATAAAACTTCAAATGGCCCTAACTTCTATACGGTACGTCCTACTCCTATCAAAGTTTGCAACATACAAATGCTTGTAACTTTTTACTGGAGCGTCATAAAACCTTGAAATTTTGTAACAGTAAAGTACTCGAGCCTCTTGTAAATTTAAGCTATCGCTCAAAGCTATGCTACGCTTGAGTCCCAAATCAAACACTGATAAAACTTCAAATGACCCTAACTTCTATACGGTACATCCTACACCTATCAAAGTTTGCAACATACAAATGCTTGTAACTTTTTACTGGAGCGTCATAAAACCTGGCAATTTTGGAACAATAAAGTACTCGAACCTCTTGTCAATTTAAGTTATCGCTTAAAGCTATGCTACTATTGAGTCCCAAATCAGACACTGATAAAACTTCAAATGGCCCTAACTTCTATACGGTACGTCCTACACCTATAAAAATTTGCAACATACAAATGCTTGTAGCTTTTTACTGGAGCGTCATAAAACATTGAAAGTTTGTAACAATAAAGTACTCGAACCTCTAGTCAATTTAAGCTTTGGCTCAAAGCCTATCAAAGTTTGCAACATACTTTTTACTGGAGCGTCATAAAACCTTGAAATTTTGTACAAATAAAGTACTCGAGCCTCTTGTCAATTTAAGCTATCGCTCAAAGCTATGCTACCCTTGAGTCCCAAATCAAACACTGATAAAACTTCAAATGTCCCTAACTTCTATACGGTACGTCTTACACCTATCAAAGTTTGCAACATACAAATGCTTGTAACTTTTTACTGGAGCGTCATAAAACCTTGAAATTTTGTAACAATAAAGTACTCGAGCCTCTTGTAAATTTAAGCTAACGCTCAAAGCTATGCTACCCTTGAGTCCCAAATCAAACACTGATAAAACTTCAAATGGCCCTAACTTCTATACGGTACGTCGTACACCTATCAAAGTTTGCAAGATACAAATGATTGTAACTTTTTACTGGAGCGTCATAAAACCTTGAAATTTTGTAACAATAAAGTACTCGAGCCTCTTGTCAATTTAAGCTTTGGCTCAAAGCCTATCAAAGTTTGCAACATACAAATGCTTGTTACTTTTTACTGGAGCGTCATAAAACCTTGAAATTTTGTAACAATAAAGTGCTGGAGCCTCTTGTCAATTTAAGCTATCGCTCAAAGCTATGCTACCATTGAGTCCCAAATCAAACACTGATAAAACTTCAAATGGCCCTAACTTCTATACGGTACGTCCTACACCTCTCAAAGTTTGCAATGCTTGTAACTTTTTACTGGAGCGTCGTAAAACCTTGAAATTTTGTAACAATAAAGTACTCGAGCCTCTTGTCAATTTAAGCTATCGCTCAAAGCTATGCTACCCTTGAGTCCCAAATCAAACACTGATAAAACTTCAAATGGCCCTAACTTCTATACGGTACGTCCTACACCTATCAAAGTTTGCAATGCTTGTAACTTTTTACTGGAGCGTCGTAAAACCTTGAAATTTTCTAACAATAAAGTACTCGAGCCTCTTGTCAATTTAAGATATCGCTCAAAGCTATGCTACCTTTGAGTCCCAAATCAAACAGTGATAAAACTTCAAATGTCCCTAACTTCTATACGGTACGTCCTACACCTATCAAAGTTTGCAACATACAAATGCTTGTAACTTTTTACTGGAGCGTCATAAAACCTTGAAATTTTGTAACAATAAAGTACTCGAGCCTCTTGTAAATTTAAGCTATCGCTCAAAGCTATGCTACCCTTGAGTCCCAAATCAAACACTGATAAAACTTCAAATGGCCCTAACTTCTATACGGTACGTCCTACACCTATCAAAGTTTGCAACATACAAATGATTGTAACTTTTTACTGGAGCGTCATAAAACCTTGAAATTTTGTAACAATAAAGTACTCGAGCCTCTTGTCAATTTAAGCTATCGCGCAAAGCTATACTACCCTTGAGTCCCAAATCAAACACTGATAAAACTTCAAATGGCCCTAACTTCTATACGGTACGTCGTACACCTATCAAAGTTTGCAAGATACAAATGCTTGTGACTTTTTACTGGAGCGTCATAAAACCTTGAAATTTTGTAACAATAAAGTACTCGAGCCTCTTGTCACTTTAAGCTATCGCTCAATGCTATGCTATCCTTGAGTCCCAAATCAAACACTGATAAAACTTCAAATGGCCCTAACTTCTATACGGTACGTCCTACACCTATCAAAGTTTGCAATGCTTGTAACTTTTTACTGGAGCGTCGTAAAACCTTGAAATTTTCTAACAATAAAGTACTCGAGCCTCTTGTCAATTTAAGCTATCGCGCAAAGCTATGCTACCCTTGAGTCCCAAATCAAACACTGATAAAACTTCAAATGGCCCTAACTTCTATACGGTACGTCGTACACCTATCAAAGTTTGCAAGATACAAATGCTTGTAACTTTTTACTGGAGCGTCATAAAACCTTGAAATTTTGTAACAATAAAGTACTCGAGCATCTTGTCAATTTTATCTATCGCTCAAAGCTATGCTACCCTTGAGTCCCAAATCAAACACTGATAAAACTTCAAATGGCCCTAACTTCTATACAGTACGTCCTACACCTAACAAAGTTTGCAACATACAAATGCATGCAACTTTTTACTGGAGCGTCATAAAACCTTGAAATTTTGTAACAATAAAGTACTCGAGCCTCTTGTCAATTTAAGCTATCGCTCAAAGCTATGCTTCCCTTGAGTACCAAATCAAACACTGATAAAACTTCAAATGGTCTTAACTTCTATACGGTACGTACTACACCTATCAAAGTTTCCAACATTCAAATGCTTGTAACTTTTTACTGGAGCGTCATAAAACCTTGAAATTTTGTAACAATAAAGTACTCGAGCGTCTTGTCAATTTAAGCTATCGCTCAAAGCTATGCTACCCTTGAGTACCAAATCAAACACTGATAAAAATTCAAATGGCCTTAACTTCTATACGGTACGTCCTACACCTATCAAAGCTTGCAACATACAAATGCTTGTAACTATTTACTGTAGCGTCATAAAACCTTGAAATTTTGTAACAATAAAGTACTCGAGCCTCTTGTCAATTTAAATTGTCGCTCAAAGCTATGCTACCCTTGAGTCCCAAATCAAACACTGATAAAACTTCAAATGGCCCTAACTTCTATACGGTACGTCCTACATCTATCAAAGTTTGCAACATACAAATGCTTGTAACTTTTTACTGGAGCGTCATAAAACCTTGAAATTTTGTAACAATAAAGTACTCGAGCCTCTTGTAAATTTAAGCTATCGCTCAAAGCTATGCTACCCTTGAGTCCCAAATCAAACACTGATAAAACTACAAATGGCCCTAACTTCTATACGATACATCCTACACCTATCAAAGTTTGTAACATACAAATGATTGTAACTTTTTACTGGAGCGTCATAAAACCTTGAAATTTTGTAACAATAAAGTACTCGAGCCTCTTGTCAATTTAAGTTATCGCGCAAAGCTATGATACCCTTGAGTCCCAAATCAAAGACTGAAAAAACTTCAAATGACCCTAACTTCTATACGGTACGTCGTACACCTATCAAAGTTTGCAAAATACAAATGCTTGTAACTTTTTACTGGAGCGTCATAAAACTTTGAAAATTTGTAACAATAAAGTACTCGAGCCTCTTGTCACTTTAAGCTATCGGTCAAAGCTGCGTTATCCTTGAGTCCCAAATGAAACACTGATAAAACTTCAAATGGCCCTAACTTCTATACGGTACATCCTACACCTATCAAAGTTTGCAACATACAAATGCTTGTAACTTTTTACTGGAGCGTCATAAAACCTGGCAATTTTGGAACAATAAAGTACTCGAACCTCTTGTCAATTTAAGTTATCGCTCAAAGCTATGCTACCCTCGAGTCCCAAATCAGACACTGAGAAAACTTCAAATGGCCCTAGCTTCTATACGGTACGTCCTACACCTATCAAAATTTGCAACATACAAATGCTTGTAGCTTTTTACTGGAGCGTCATAAAACATTGAAAGTTTGTAACAATAAAGTACTCGAGCCTCTTGTCAATTTAAGCTTTGGCTCAAAGCTATGCTACCCTTGAGTCCCAAATCAAACACTGATAAAACTTCAAATGGCCCTAACTTCTATATGGTACGTCCTACACCTATCAAAGTTTGCAATGCTTGTAACTTTTTACTGGAGCGTCGTAAAACCTTGAAATTTTCTAACAATAAAGTACTCGAGCCTCTTGTCAATTTAAGCTATCGCGCAAAGCTATGCTACCCTTGAGTCCCAAATCAAACACTGATAAAACTTCAAATGTCCCTAACTTCTATACGGTACGTCCTACACCTATCAAAGTTTGCAACATACAAATGCTTGTAACTTTTTACTGGAGCGTCATAAAACCTTGAAATTTTGTAACAATAAAGTTCTGGAGCCTCTTGTCAATTTAAGCTATCGCTCAAAGCTATGCTACCCTTGAGTCCCAAATCAAACACTGATAAAACTTCAAATGGCCCTAACTTCTATACAGTACGTCCTACACCTATCAAAATTTGCAACATACAAATGCTTGTAGCTTTTTACTGGAGCGTCATAAAACATTGAAAGTTTATAACAATAAAGTACTCGAGCCTCTTGTCAATTTAAGCTTTGGCTCAAAGCTATGCTACCCTTGAGTCCCAAATCAAACACTGATAAAACTTCAAATGGCCCTAACTTCTATATGGTACGTCCTACACCTATCAAAGTTTGCAATGCTTGTAACTTTTTACTGGAGCGTCGTAAAACCTTGAAATTTTCTAACAATAAAGTACTCGAGCCTCTTGTCAATTTAAGCTATCGCGCAAAGCTATGCTACCCTTGAGTCCCAAATCAAACACTGATAAAACTTCAAATGTCCCTAACTTCTATACGGTACGTCCTACACCTATCAAAGTTTGCAACATACAAATGCTTGTAACTTTTTACTGGAGCGTCATAAAACCTTGAAATTTTGTAACAATAAAGTTCTGGAACCTCTTGTCAATTTAAGCTATCGCTCAAAGCTATGCTACCATTGAGTCCCAAATCAAACACTGATAAAACTTCAAATGGCCCTAACTTCTATACGGTACGTCCTACATCTATCAAAGTTTGCAACATACAAATGCTTGTAACTTTTTACTGGAGCGTCATAAAACCTTGAAATTTTGTAACAATAAAGTACTCGAGCCTCTTGTAAATTTAAGCCAGCGCTCAAAGCTATGCTACCCTTGAGTCCCAAATCAAACACTGATAAAATTTCAAATGTCCCTAACTTCTATGCGGTACGTCCTACACCTATCAAAGTTTGCAACATACAAATGCTTGTAACTTTTTACTGGAGCGTCATGAAACCTTGAAATTTTGTAACAAGAAAGTACTCGAGCCTCTTGTCAATTTCAGCTATCGCTCAAAGCTATGCTACCCTTGAGTCCCAAATCAAACACTGATAAAACTTCAAATGGCCCTAACTTCTATACGGTACATCCTATACCTATCAATGTTTGCAACATACAAATGCTTGTAACTTTTTACTGGAGCGTCATAAAACCTGGCAATTTTGGAACAATAAAGTACTCGAACCTCTTGTCAATTTAAGTTATCGCTCAAAGCTATGCTACTATTGAGTCCCAAATCAGACACTGATAAAACTTCAAATGGCTCTAACTTCTATACGGTACGTCCTACACCTATCAAAATTTGCAACATACAAATGTTTGTAGCTTTTTACTGGAGCGTCATAAAACATTGAAAGTTTGTAACAATAAAGTACTCGAGCCTCTTGTCAATTTAAGCTTTGGCTCAAAGCCTATCAAAGTTTGCAACATACAAATGCTTGTTACTTTTTACTGGAGCGTCATAAAACCTTGAAATTTTGTAACAATAAAGTGCTGGAGCCTCTTGTCAATTTAAGCTATCGCTCAAAGCTATGCTACCATTGAGTCCCAAATCAAACACTGATAAAACTTCAAATGGCCCTAACTTCTATACGGTACGTCCTACACCTATCAAAGTTTGCAATGCTTGTAACTTTTTACTGGAGCGATGTAAAACCTTGAAATTTTGTAACAATAAAGTACTCGAGCCTCTTGTCAATTTAAGCTATCGCTCAAAGCTATGCTACCCTTGAGTCCCAAATCAAACACTGATAAAACTTCAAATGGCCCTAACTTCTATACGGTACGTCCTACACCTATCAAAGTTTGCAATGCTTGTAACTTTTTACTGGAGCGTCGTAAAACCTTGAAATTTTCTAACAATAAAGTACTCGAGCCTCTTGTCAATTTAAGATATCGCTCAAAGCTATGCTACCTTTGAGTCCCAAATCAAACACTGATAAAACTTCAAATGTCCCTAACTTCTATACGGTACGTCCTACACCTATCAAAGTTTGCAACATACAAATGCTTGTAACTTTTTACTGGAGCGTCATAAAACCTTGAAATTTTGTAACAATAAAGTACTCGAGCCTCTTGTAAATTTAAGCTATCGCTCAAAGCTATGCTACCCTTGAGTCCCAAATCAAACACTGATAAAACTTCAAATGGCCCTAACTTCTATACGGTACGTCCTACACCTATCAAAGTTTGCAACATACAAATGATTGTAACTTTTTACTGGAGCGTCATAAAACCTTGAAATTTTGTAACAATAAAGTACTCGAGCCTCTTGTCAATTTAAGCTATCGCGCAAAGCTATGCTACCCTTGAGTCCCAAATCAAACACTGATAAAACTTCAAATGGCCCTAACTTCTATACGGTACGTCGTACACCTTTCAAAGATTGCAAGATACAAATGCTTGTGACTTTTTACTGGAGCGTCATAAAACCTTGAAATTTTGTAACAATAAAGTAATCGAGCCTCTTGTCACTTTAAGCTATCGCTCAATGCTATGCTATCCTTGAGTCCCAAATCAAACACTGATAAAACTTCAAATGGCCCTAACTTCTATACGTTACATCCTACACCTATCAAAGTTTGCAACATACAAATGCTTGTAACTTTTTACTGGAGCGTCATAAAACATTGAAAGTTTGTAACAATAAAGTACTCGAGCCTCTTGTCAATTTAAGCTTTGGCTCAAAGCCTATCAAAGTTTGCAACATACAAATGCTTGTTACTTTTTACTTGAGCGTCATAAAACCTTGAAATTTTGTAACAATAAAGTACTCGAGCCTCTTGTTAATTTAAGTTATCGCACAAAGCTATGCTACCCTTGAGTCCCAAATCAAACACTGATAAAATTTCAAATGGCCCTAAATTCTATACGGTACGTCCTACACCTATCAAAGTTCGCAACATACAAATGCTTGTAACTTTTTACTGGAGCGTCATAAAACCTTGAAATTTTGTAACAATAAAGTACTCGAGCCTCTTGTCAATTTAAGTTGTCGCTCAAAGCTATGCTATCCTTGAGTCCCAAAGCAAACACTGATAAAACTTCAAATGGCCCTAACTTCTATACGGTACGTCCTACACCTATCAAAGTTTGCAATGCTTGTAACTTTTTACTGGAGCGTCGTAAAACCTTGAAATTTTCTAACAATAAAGTACTCGAGCCTCTTGTCAATTTAAGCTATCGCGCAAAGCTATGCTACCCTTAAAGTCCCAAATCAAACACTGATAAAACTTCAAATGGCCCTAACTTCTATACGGTACGTCGTACACCTATCAAAGTTTGCAAGATACAAATGCTTGTAACTTTTTACTGGAGCGTCATAAAACCTGGAAATTTTGTAACAATAAAGTACTCGAGCATCTTGTCAATTTTATCTATCGCTCAAAGCTATGCTACCCTTGAGTCCCAAATCAAACACTGATAAAACTTCAAATGGCCCTAACTTCTATACAGTACGTCCTACACCTAACAAAGTTTGCAACATACAAATGCATGCAACTTTTTACTGGAGCGTCATAAAACCTTGAAATTTTGTAACAATAAAGTACTCGAGCCTCTTGTCAATTTAAGCTATCGCTCAAAGCTATGCTTCCCTTGAGTACCAAATCAAACACTGATAAAACTTCAAATGGTCTTAACTTCTATACGATACGTACTACACCTATCAAAGTTTCCAACATACAAATGCTTGTAACTTTTTACTGGAGCGTCATAAAACCTTGAAATTTTGTAACAATAAAGTACTCGAGCCTCTTGTCAATTTAAGCTATCGCTCAAAGCTATGCTACCCTTGAGTACCAAATCAAACACTGATAAAAATTCAAATGGCCTTAACTTCTATACGGTACGTCCTACACGTATCAAAGCTTGCAACATACAAATGCTTGTAACTATTTACTGTAGCGTCATAAAACCTTGAAATTTTGTAACAATAAAGTACTCGAGCCTCTTGTCAATTTAAATTGTCGCTCAAAGCTATGCTACCCTTGAGTCCCAAATCAAACACTGATAAAACTTCAAATGGCCCTAACTTCTATACGGTACGTCCTACATCTATCAAAGTTTGCAACATACAAATGCTTGTAACTTTTTACTGGAGCGTCATAAAACCTTGAAATTTTGTAACAATAAAGTACTCGAGCCTCTTGTCAATTTAAGCTATCGCTCAAAGCTATGCTACCCTTGAGTCTCAAAGCAAACACTGATAAAACTTCAAATGGCCCTAACTTCTATACGGTACGTCGTACACCTATCAAAGTTTGCAAAATACAAATGCTTGTAACTTTTTACTGGAGCGTCATAAAACTTTGAAAATTTGTAACAATAAAGTACTCGAGCCTCTTGTCAATTTAAGTTATCGCTCAAAGCTATGCTACCCTTGAGTCCCAAATCAGACACTGATAAAACTTCAAATGGTCTTAACTTCTATACGATACGTACTACACCTATCAAAGTTTCCAACATACAAATGCTTGTAACTCTTTACTGGAGCGTCATAAAACCTTGAAATTTTGTAACAATAAAGTACTCGAGCCTCTTGTCAATTTAAGCTATCGCTCAAAGCTATGCTACCCTTGAGTACCAAATCAAACACTGATAAAAATTCAAATGGCCTTAGCTTCTATACGGTACGTCCTACACCTATCAAAGCTTGCAACATACAAATGCTTGTAACTATTTACTGTAGCGTCATAAAACCTTGAAATTTTGTAACAATAAAGTACTCGAGCCTCTTGTCAATTTAAATTGTCGCTCAAAGCTATGCAACCCTTGAGTCCCAAATCAAACACTGATAAAACTTCAAATGGCCCTAACTTCTATACGGTACGTCCTACATCTATCAAAGGTTGCAACATACAAATGCTTGTAACTTTTTACTGGAGCGTCATAAAACCTTGAAATTTTGTAACAATAAAGTACTCGAGCCTCTTGTAAATTTAAGCTATCGCTCAAAGCTTTGCTACCCTTGAGTCCCAAATCAAACACTGATAAAACTTCAAATGGCCCTAACTTCTATACGGTACATCCTACACCTATCAAAGTTTGTAACATACAAATGATTGTAACTTTTTACTGGAGCGTCATAAAACCTTGAAATTTTGTAACAATAAAGTACTCGAGCCTCTTGTCAATTTAAGTTATCGCGCAAAGCTATGATACCCTTGAGTCCCAAATCAAAGACTGATAAAACTTCAAATGGCCCTAACTTCTATACGGTACGTCGTACACCTATCAAAGTTTGCAAAATACAAATGCTTGTAACTTTTTACTGGAGCGTCATAAAACTTTGAAAATTTGTAACAATAAAGTACTCGAGCCTCTTGTCAATTTAAGTTATCGCTCAAAGCTATGCTACCCTTGAGTCCCAAATCAGACACTGAGAAAACTTCAAATGGCCCTAACTTCTATACGGTACGTCCTACACCTATCAAAATTTGCAACATACAAATGCTTGTAGCTTTTTACTGGAGCGTCATAAAACATTGAAAGTTTGTAACAATAAAGTACTCGAGCCTCTTGTCAATTTAAGCTTTGGCTCAAAGCTATGCTACCCTTGAGTCCCAAATCAAACACTGATAAAACTTCAAATGGCCCTAACTTCTATATGGTACGTCCTACACCTATCAAAGTTTGCAATGCTTGTAACTTTTTACTGGAGCGTCGTAAAACCTTGAAATTTTCTAACAATAAAGTACTCGAGCCTCTTGTCAATTTAAGCTATCGCGCAAAGCTATGCTACCCTTGAGTCCCAAATCAAACACTGATAAAACTTCAAATGTCCCTAACTTCTATACGGTACGTCCTACACCTATCAAAGTTTGCAACATACAAATGCTTGTAACTTTTTACTGGAGCGTCATAAAACCTTGAAATTTTGTAACAATAAAGTTCTGGAGCCTCTTGTCAATTTAAGCTATCGGTCAAAGCTATGCTACCCTTGAGTCCCAAATCAAACACTGATAAAACTTCAAATGGCCCTAACTTCTATACAGTACGTCCTACACCTATCAAAATTTGCAACATACAAATGCTTGTAGCTTTTTACTGGAGCGTCATAAAACATTGAAAGTTTATAACAATAAAGTACTCGAGCCTCTTGTCAATTTAAGCTTTGGCTCAAAGCTATGCTACCCTTGAGTCCCAAATCAAACACTGATAAAACTTCAAATGGCCCTAACTTCTATATGGTACGTCCTACACCTATCAAAGTTTGCAATGCTTGTAACTTTTTACTGGAGCGTCGTAAAACCTTGAAATTTTCTAACAATAAAGTACTCGAGCCTCTTGTCAATTTAAGCTATCGCGCAAAGCTATGCTACCCTTGAGTCTCAAATCAAACACTGATAAAACTTCAAATGGTCTTAACTTCTATACGGGACGTCCTACACCTATCAAAGTTTCCAACATACAAATGCTTGTAACTTTTTACTGGAGCGTCATAAAACCTTGAAATTTTGTAACAATAAAGTACTCGAGCCTCTTCTCAATTTAAGCTATCGCTCAAAGCTATGCTACCCTTGAGTCCCAAATCAAACACTGATAAAAATTCAAATGACCCTAACTTCTATACGGTACGTCCTACACCTATCAAAGTTTGCAACATACAAATGCTTGTAACTTTTTACTGTAGCGTCATAAAACCTTGAAATTTTGTAACAATAAAGTACTCGAGCCTCTTGTCAATTTAAGTTGTCGCTCAAAGCTATGCTACCCTTGAATCCCAAATCAAACACTGATAAAACTTCAAATGGCCCTAACTTCTATACGGTACGTCCTACACCAATAAAAGTTTGCAATATACAAATGCTTGTAACTTTTTACTGGAGCGTCATAAATTCTTGAAATTTTGTAACAATAAAGTACTCGAGCCTCTTGTAAATTTAAGCTATCGCTCAAAGCTATGCTACCCTTGAGTCTCAAATCAAACACTGATAAAACTTCAAATGGCCCTAACTTCTATACGGTATGTCCTACACCTAACAATGTTTGCAACATACAAATGCATGTAACTTTTTACTGGAGCGTCATAAAACCTTGAAATATTGTAACAATAAAGTGCTGGAGCCTCTTGTCAATTTAAGATATCGCTCAAAGCTATGCTACCCTTGAGTCCCAAATCAAACACTGATAAAACTTCAAATGGCACTAACTTCTATACAGTACGTCCTACACCTATCAAAGTTTGCAATGCTTGTAACTTTTTACTGGAGCGTCGTAAAACCTTGAAATTTTCTAACAATAAAGTACTCGAGCCTCTTGTCAATTTAAGCTATCGCTCAAAGCTATGCTAACCTTGAGTCCCAAATCAAACACTGATAAAACTTCAAATGGCCCTAACTTCTATACAGTACGTCATACACCTATCAAAGTTTGCAAGATACAAATGCTTGTAACTTTTACTGGAGCGTCATAAAACCTTGAAATTTTGTAACAATAAAGTACTCGAGCCTCTTGTCAATTTAAGCTATCGCTCAAAGCTATGCTTCCCTTGAGTACCAAATCAAACACTGATAAAACTTCAAATGGTCTTAACTTCTATACGGGACGTCCTACACCTATCAAAGTTTCCAACATACAAATGCTTGTAACTTTTTACTGGAGCGTCATAAAACCTTGAAATTTTGTAACAATAAAGTACTCGAGCCTCTTGTCAATTTAAGCTATCGCTCAAAGCTATGCTACCCTTGAGTCCCAAATCAAACACTGATAAAAATTCAAATGACCCTAACTTCTATACGGTACGTCCTAAACCTATCAAAGTTTGCAACATACAAATGCTTGTAACTTTTTACTGTAGCGTCATAAAACCTTGAAATTTTGTAACAATAAAGTACTCGAGCCTCTTGTCAATTTAAATTGTCGCTCAAAGCTATGCTACCCTTGAATCCCAAATCAAACACTGATAAAACTTCAAATGGCCCTAACTTCTATACGGTACGTCCTACACCAATAAAAGTTTGCAATATACAAATGCTTGTAACTTTTTACTGGAGCGTCATAAATTCTTGAAATTTTGTAACAATAAAGTACTCGAGCCTCTTGTAAATTTAAGCTATCGCTCAAAGCTATGCTACCCTTGAGTCTCAAATCAAACACTGATAAAACTTCAAATGGCCCTAACTTCTATACGGTATGTCCTACACCTAACAATGTTTGCAACATACAAATGCATGTAACTTTTTACTGGAGCGTCATAAAACCTTGAAATATTGTAACAATAAAGTGCTGGAGCCTCTTGTCAATTTAAGATATCGCTCAAAGCTATGCTACCCTTGAGTCCCAAATCAAACACTGATAAAACTTCAAATGGCCCTAACTTCTATACGGTACGTCCTACACCTATCAAAGCTTGCAACATACAAATGCTTGTAACTATTTACTGTAGCGTCATAAAACCTTGAAATTTTGTAACAATAAAGTAATCGAGCCTCTTGTCAATTTAAATTGTCGCTCAAAGCTATGCTACCCTTGAGTCCCAAATCAAACACTGATAAAACTTCAAATGGCCCTAACTTCTATACGGTACGTCCTACATCTATCAAAGTTTGCAACATACAAATGCTTGTAACTTTTTACTGGAGCGTCATAAAACCTTGAAATTTTGTAACAATAAAGTACTCGAGCCTCTTGTAAATTTAAGCTATCGCTCAAAGCTATGCTACCCTTGAGTCCCAAATCAAACACTGATAAAACTTCAAATGGCCCTAACTTCTATACGGTACATCCTACACCTATCAAAGTTTGTAACATACAAATGATTGTAACTTTTTACTGGAGCGTCATAAAACCTTGAAATTTTGTAACAATAAAGTACTCGAGCCTCTTGTCAATTTAAGTTATCGCGCAAAGCTATGATACCCTTGAGTCCCAAATCAAAGACTGATAAAACTTCAAATGGCCCTAACTTCCATACGGTACGTCGTACACCTATCAAAGTTTGCAAAATACAAATGCTTGTAACTTTTTACTGGAGCGTCATAAAACTTTGAAAATTTGTAACAATAAAGTACTCGAGCCTCTTGTCAATTTAAGTTATCGCTCAAAGCTATGCTACCCTTGAGTCCCAAATCAGACACTGAGAAAACTTCAAATGGCCCTAACTTCTATACGGTACGTCCTACACCTATCAAAATTTGCAACATACAAATGCTTGTAGCTTTTTACTGGAGCGTCATAAAACATTGAAAGTTTGTAACAATAAAGTACTCGAGCCTCTTGTCAATTTAAGCTTTGGCTCAAAGCTATGCTACCCTTGAGTCCCAAATCAAACACTGATAAAACTTCAAATGGCCCTAACTTCTATATGGTACGTCCTACACCTATCAAAGTTTGCAATGCTTGTAACTTTTTACTGGAGCGTCGTAAAACCTTGAAATTTTCTAACAATAAAGTACTCGAGCCTCTTGTCAATTTAAGCTATCGCGCAAAGCTATGCTACCCTTGAGTCCCAAATCAAACACTGATAAAACTTCAAATGTCCCTAACTTCTATACGGTACGTCCTACACCTATCAAAGTTTGCAACATACAAATGCTTGTAACTTTTTACAGGAGCGTCATAAAACCTTGAAATTTTGTAACAATAAAGTTCTGGAGCCTCTTGTCAATTTAAGCTATCGGTCAAAGCTATGCTACCCTTGAGTCCCAAATCAAACACTGATAAAACTTCAAATGGCCCTAACTTCTATACGGTACGTCCTACACCTATCAAAATTTGCAACATACAAATGCTTGTAGCTTTTTACTGGAGCGTCATAAAACATTGAAAGTTTATAACAATAAAGTACTCGAGCCTCTTGTCAATTTAAGCTTTGGCTCAAAGCTATGCTACCCTTGAGTCCCAAATCAAACACTGATAAAACTTCAAATGGCCCTAACTTCTATATGGTACGTCCTACACCTATCAAAGTTTGCAATGCTTGTAACTTTTTACTGGAGCGTCGTAAAACCTTGAAATTTTCTAACAATAAAGTACTCGAGCCTCTTGTCAATTTAAGCTATCGCGCAAAGCTATGCTACCCTTGAGTCCCAAATCAAACACTGATAAAACTTCAAATGTCCCTAACTTCTATACGGTACGTCCTACACCTATCAAAGTTTGCAACATACAAATGCTTGTAACTTTTTACTGGAGCGTCATAAAACCATGAAATTTTGTAACAATAAAGTTCTGGAACCTCTTGTCAATTTAAGCTATCGCTCAAAGCTATGCTACCCTTGAGTCCCAAATCAAACACTGATAAAACTTCAAATGGCCCTAACTTCTATACAGTACGTCCTACACCTAACAAAGTTTGCAACCTACAAATGCATGTAACTTTTTACTGGAGCGTCATAAAACCTTGAAATTTTGTAACAATAAAGTACTCGAGCCTCTTGTCAATTTAAGCTATCGCTCAAAGCTATGCTTCCCTTGAGTACCAAATCAAACACTGATAAAACTTCAAATGGTCTTAACTTCTATACGGGACGTCCTACACCTATCAAAGTTTCCAACATACAAATGCTTGTAACTTTTTACTGGAGCGTCATAAAACCTTGAAATTTTGTAACAATAAAGTACTCGAGCCTCTTGTCAATTTAAGCTATCGCTCAAAGCTATGCTACCCTTGAGTCCCAAATCAAACACTGATAAAAATTCAAATGACCCTAACTTCTATACGGTACGTCCTACACCTATCAAAGTTTGCAACATACAAATGCTTGTAACTTTTTACTGTAGCGTCATAAAACCTTGAAATTTTGTAACAATAAAGTACTCGAGCCTCTTGTCAATTTAAGTTGTCGCTCAAAGCTATGCTACCCTTGAATCCCAAATCAAACACTGATAAAACTTCAAATGGCCCTAACTTCTATACGGTACGTCCTACACCAATAAAAGTTTGCAATATACAAATGCTTGTAACTTTTTACTGGAGCGTCATAAATTCTTGAAATTTTGTAACAATAAAGTACTCGAGCCTCTTGTAAATTTAAGCTATCGCTCAAAGCTATGCTACCCTTGAGTCTCAAATCAAACACTGATAAAACTTCAAATGGCCCTAACTTCTATACGGTATGTCCTACACCTAACAATGTTTGCAACATACAAATGCATGTAACTTTTTACTGGAGCGTCATAAAACCTTGAAATATTGTAACAATAAAGTGCTGGAGCCTCTTGTCAATTTAAGATATCGCTCAAAGCTATGCTACCCTTGAGTCCCAAATCAAACACTGATAAAACTTCAAATGGCACTAACTTCTATACGGTACGTCCTACACCTATCAAAGTTTGCAATGCTTGTAACTTTTTACTGGAGCGTCGTAAAACCTTGAAATTTTCTAACAATAAAGTACTCGAGCCTCTTGTCAATTTAAGCTATCGCTCAAAGCTATGCTAACCTTGAGTCCCAAATCAAACACTGATAAAACTTCAAATGGCCCTAACTTCTATACAGTACGTCCTACACCTAACAAAGTTTGCAACATACAAATGCATGTAACTTTTTACTGGAGCGTCATAAAACCTTGAAATTTTGTAACAATAAAGTACTCGAGCCTCTTGTCAATTTAAGCTATCGCTCAAAGCTATGCTTCCCTTGAGTACCAAATCAAACACTGATAAAACTTCAAATGTCCCTATCTTCTATACGGTACGTCCTACACCTATCAAAGTTTGAAACATACAAATGCTTGTAACTTTTTACTGGAGCGTCATAAAATCTTGAAATTTTGTACCAATAAAGTACTCGAGCACTTGTAAATTTAAGCTATCGCTCAAAGCTATGCAACCCTTGAGTCCCAAATCAAACACTGATAAAACTTCAAATGGCCCTAACTTCTATACGGTACGTCCTACACCTATCAAAGTTTCCAACATACAAATGCTTGTAACTTTTTACTGGAGCGTCATAAAACCTTGAAATTTTGTAACAATAAAGTACTCGAGCCTCTTGTCAATTTAAGCTATCGCTCAAAGCTATGCTACCCTTGAGTCCCAAATCAAACACTGATAAAAATTCAAATGACCCTAACTTCTATACGGTACGTCCTACACCTATCAAAGTTTGCAACATACAAATGCTAGTAACTTTTTACTGTAGCGTCATAAAACCTTGAAATATTGTAACAATAAAGTACTCGAGCCTCTTGTCAATTTAAGCTATCGCTCAAAGCTATGCTACCCTTGAGTCTCAAATCAAACACTGATAAAACTTCAAATGGCCCTAACTTCTATACGGTATGTCCTACACCTAACAATGTTTGCAACATACAAATGCATGTAACTTTTTACTGGAGCGTCATAAAACCTTGAAATATTGTAACAATAAAGTGCTGGAGCCTCTTGTCAATTTAAGATATCGCTCAAAGCTATGCTACCCTTGAGTCCCAAATCAAACACTGATAAAACTTCAAATGGCACTAACTTCTATACAGTACGTCCTACACCTATCAAAGTTTGCAATGCTTGTAACTTTTTACTGGAGCGTCGTAAAACCTTGAAATTTTCTAACAATAAAGTACTCGAGCCTCTTGTCAATTTAAGCTATCGCTCAAAGCTATGCTAACCTTGAGTCCCAAATCAAACACTGATAAAACTTCAAATGGCCCTAACTTCTATACAGTACGTCATACACCTATCAAAGTTTGCAAGATACAAATGCTTGTAACTTTTACTGGAGCGTCATAAAACCTTGAAATTTTGTAACAATAAAGTACTCGAGCCTCTTGTCAATTTAAGCTATCGCTCAAAGCTATGCTTCCCTTGAGTACCAAATCAAACACTGATAAAACTTCAAATGGTCTTAACTTCTATACGGGACGTCCTACACCTATCAAAGTTTCCAACATACAAATGCTTGTAACTTTTTACTGGAGCGTCATAAAACCTTGAAATTTTGTAACAATAAAGTACTCGAGCCTCTTGTCAATTTAAGCTATCGCTCAAAGCTATGCTACCCTTGAGTCCCAAATCAAACACTGATAAAAATTCAAATGACCCTAACTTCTATACGGTACGTCCTACACCTATCAAAGTTTGCAACATACAAATGCTTGTAACTTTTTACTGTAGCGTCATAAAACCTTGAAATTTTGTAACAATAAAGTACTCGAGCCTCTTGTCAATTTAAATTGTCGCTCAAAGCTATGCTACCCTTGAATCCCAAATCAAACACTGATAAAACTTCAAATGGCCCTAACTTCTATACGGTACGTCCTACACCAATAAAAGTTTGCAATATACAAATGCTTGTAACTTTTTACTGGAGCGTCATAAATTCTTGAAATTTTGTAACAATAAAGTACTCGAGCCTCTTGTCAATTTAATCTATCGCTCAAAGCTATGCTACCCTTGAGTCCCAAATCAAACACTGATAAAACTTCAAATGGCCCTAACTTCTATACGGTATGTCCTACACCTAACAATGTTTGCAACATACAAATGCATGTAACTTTTTACTGGAGCGTCATAAAACCTTGAAATATTGTAACAATAAAGTGCTGGAGCCTCTTGTCAATTTAAGATATCGCTCAAAGCTATGCTACCCTTGAGTCCCAAATCAAACACTGATAAAACTTCAAATGGCACTAACTTCTATACGGTACGTCCTACACCTATCAAAGCTTGCAACATACAAATGCTTGTAACTATTTACTGTAGCGTCATAAAACCTTGAAATTTTGTAACAATAAAGTAATCGAGCCTCTTGTCAATTTAAATTGTCGCTCAAAGCTATGCTACCCTTGAGTCCCAAATCAAACACTGATAAAACTTCAAATGGCCCTAACTTCTATACGGTACGTCCTACATCTATCAAAGTTTGCAACATACAAATGCTTGTAACTTTTTACTGGAGCGTCATAAAACCTTGAAATTTTGTAACAATAAAGTACTCGAGCCTCTTGTAAATTTAAGCTATCGCTCAAAGCTATGCTACCCTTGAGTCCCAAATCAAACACTGATAAAACTTCAAATGGCCCTAACTTCTATACGGTACATCCTACACCTATCAAAGTTTGTAACATACAAATGATTGTAACTTTTTACTGGAGCGTCATAAAACCTTGAAATTTTGTAACAATAAAGTACTCGAGCCTCTTGTCAATTTAAGTTATCGCGCAAAGCTATGATACCCTTGAGTCCCAAATCAAAGACTGATAAAACTTCAAATGGCCCTAACTTCCATACGGTACGTCGTACACCTATCAAAGTTTGCAAAATACAAATGCTTGTAACTTTTTACTGGAGCGTCATAAAACTTTGAAAATTTGTAACAATAAAGTACTCGAGCCTCTTGTCAATTTAAGTTATCGCTCAAAGCTATGCTACCCTTGAGTCCCAAATCAAACACTGATAAAACTTCAAATGGCCCTAACTTCTATACGGTACGTCCTACATCTATCAAAGTTTGCAACATACAAATGCTTGTAACTTTTTACTGGAGCGTCATAAAACCTTGAAATTTTGTAACAATAAAGTACTCGAGCCTCTTGTAAATTTAAGCTATCGCTCAAAGCTATGCTACCCTTGAGTCCCAAATCAAAGACTGATAAAACTTCAAATGGCCCTAACTTCTATACGGTACGTCCTACACCTATCAAAATTTGCAACATACAAATGCTTGTAGCTTTTTACTGGAGCGTCATAAAACATTGAAAGTTTGTAACAATAAAGTACTCGAGCCTCTTGTCAATTTAAGCTTTGGCTCAAAGCTATGCTACCCTTGAGTCCCAAATCAAACACTGATAAAACTTCAAATGGCCCTAACTTCTATATGGTACGTCCTACACCTATCAAAGTTTGCAATGCTTGTAACTTTTTACTGGAGCGTCGTAAAACCTTGAAATTTTCTAACAATAAAGTACTCGAGCCTCTTGTCAATTTAAGCTATCGCGCAAAGCTATGCTACCCTTGAGTCCCAAATCAAACACTGATAAAACTTCAAATGTCCCTAACTTCTATACGGTACGTCCTACACCTATCAAAGTTTGCAACATACAAATGCTTGTAACTTTTTACTGGAGCGTCATAAAACCTTGAAATTTTGTAACAATAAAGTTCTGGAGCCTCTTGTCAATTTAAGCTATCGGTCAAAGCTATGCTACCCTTGAGTCCCAAATCAAACACTGATAAAACTTCAAATGGCCCTAACTTCTATACAGTACGTCCTACACCTATCAAAATTTGCAACATACAAATGCTTGTAGCTTTTTACTGGAGCGTCATAAAACATTGAAAGTTTATAACAATAAAGTACTCGAGTCTCTTGTCAATTTAAGCTTTGGCTCAAAGCTATGCTACCCTTGAGTCCCAAATCAAACACTGATAAAAATTCAAATGGCCCTAACTTCTATATGGTACGTCCTACACCTATCAAAGTTTGCAATGCTTGTAACTTTTTACTGGAGCGTCGTAAAACCTTGAAATTTTCTAACAATAAAGTACTCGAGCCTCTTGTCAATTTAAGCTATCGCGCAAAGCTATGCTACCCTTGAGTCCCAAATCAAACACTGATAAAACGTCAAATGTCCCTAACTTCTATACGGTACGTCCTACACCTATCAAAGTTTGCAACATACAAATGCTTGTAACTTTTTACTGGAGCGTCATAAAACCATGAAATTTTGTAACAATAAAGTTCTGGAACCTCTTGTCAATTTAAGCTATCGCTCAAAGCTATGCTACCCTTGAGTCCCAAATCAAACACTGATAAAACTTCAAATGGCCCTAACTTCTATACAGTACGTCCTACACCTAACAAAGTTTGCAACCTACAAATGCATGTAACTTTTTACTGGAGCGTCATAAAACCTTGAAATTTTGTAACAATAAAGTACTCGAGCCTCTTGTCAATTTAAGCTATCGCTCAAAGCTATGCTACCCTTGAGTACCAAATCAAACACTGATAAAACTTCAAATGGTCTTAACTTCTATACGGGACGTCCTACACCTATCAAAGTTTCCAACATACAAATGCTTGTAACTTTTTACTGGAGCGTCATAAAACCTTGAAATTTTGTAACAATAAAGTACTCGAGCCTCTTGTCAATTTAAGCTATCGCTCAAAGCTATGCTACCCTTGAGTCCCAAATCAAACACTGATAAAAATTCAAATGACCCTAACTTCTATACGGTACGTCCTACACCTATCAAAGTTTGCAACATACAAATGCTTGTAACTTTTTACTGTAGCGTCATAAAACCTTGAAATTTTGTAACAATAAAGTACTCGAGCCTCTTGTCAATTTAAGTTGTCGCTCAAAGCTATGCTACCCTTGAATCCCAAATCAAACACTGATAAAACTTCAAATGGCCCTAACTTCTATACGGTACGTCCTACACCAATAAAAGTTTGCAATATACAAATGCTTGTAACTTTTTACTGGAGCGTCATAAATTCTTGAAATTTTGTAACAATAAAGTACTCGAGCCTCTTGTAAATTTAAGCTATCGCTCAAAGCTATGCTACCCTTGAGTCTCAAATCAAACACTGATAAAACTTCAAATGGCCCTAACTTCTATACGGTATGTCCTACACCTAACAATGTTTGCAACATACAAATGCATGTAACTTTTTACTGGAGCGTCATAAAACCTTGAAATATTGTAACAATAAAGTGCTGGAGCCTCTTGTCAATTTAAGATATCGCTCAAAGCTATGCTACCCTTGAGTCCCAAATCAAACACTGATAAAACTTCAAATGGCACTAACTTCTATACGGTACGTCCTACACCTATCAAAGTTTGCAATGCTTGTAACTTTTTACTGGAGCGTCGTAAAACCTTGAAATTTTCTAACAATAAAGTACTCGAGCCTCTTGTCAATTTAAGCTATCGCTCAAAGCTATGCTAACCTTGAGTCCCAAATCAAACACTGATAAAACTTCAAATGGCCCTAACTTCTATACAGTACGTCCTACACCTAACAAAGTTTGCAACATACAAATGCATGTAACTTTTTACTGGAGCGTCATAAAACCTTGAAATTTTGTAACAATAAAGTACTCGAGCCTCTTGTCAATTTAAGCTATCGCTCAAAGCTATGCTTCCCTTGAGTACCAAATCAAACACTGATAAAACTTCAAATGTCCCTATCTTCTATACGGTACGTCCTACACCTATCAAAGTTTGAAACATACAAATGCTTGTAACTTTTTACTGGAGCGTCATAAAATCTTGAAATTTTGTAACAATAAAGTACTCGAGCACTTGTAAATTTAAGCTATCGCTCAAAGCTATGCAACCCTTGAGTCCCAAATCAAACACTGATAAAACTTCAAATGGCCCTAACTTCTATACGGTACGTCCTACACCTATCAAAGTTTCCAACATACAAATGCTTGTAACTTTTTACTGGAGCGTCATAAAACCTTGAAATTTTGTAACAATAAAGTACTCGAGCCTCTTGTCAATTTAAGCTATCGCTCAAAGCTATGCTACCCTTGAGTCCCAAATCAAACACTGATAAAAATTCAAATGACCCTAACTTCTATACGGTACGTCCTACACCTATCAAAGTTTGCAACATACAAATGCTAGTAACTTTTTACTGTAGCGTCATAAAACCTTGAAATATTGTAACAATAAAGTACTCGAGCCTCTTGTCAATTTAAGTTATCGCTCAAAGCTATGCTACCCTTGAGTCCCAAATAAAACACTGATAAAACTTCAAATGGCCCTAACTTCTATACGGTACGTCCTACACCTATCAAAGTTTGCAATGCTTGTAACTTTTTACTGGAGCGTCGTAAAACCTTGAAATTTTCTAACAATAAAGTACTCGAGCCTCTTGTCAATTTAAGCTATCGCTCAAAGCTATGCTACCCTTGAGTCCCAAATCAAACACTGATAAAACTTCAAATGGCCCTAACTTCTATACGGTACGTCCTACACCTATCAAAGTTTGCAACATACAAATGATTGTAACTTTTTACTGGAGCGTCATAAAACCTTGAAATTTTGTAACAATAAAGTACTCGAGCCTCTTGTCAATTTAAGTTATCGCTCAAAGCTATGCAACCCATGAGTCCCAAATCAAACACTGATAAAACTTCAAATGTCCCTAACTTCTATACGGTACGTCCTACACCTATCAAAGTTTGCAACATACAAATGCTTGTAACTTTTTACTGGAGCGTCATAAAATCTTGAAATTTTGTAACAATAAAGTACTCGAGCCTCTTGTAAATTTAAGCTATCGCTCAAAGCTATGCTAACCTTGAGTCCCAAATCAAACACTGATAAGACTTCAAATGGCCCTAACTTCTATACGGTATGTCCTACACCTAACAAAGTTTGCAACATACAAATGCATGTAACTTTTTACTGGAGCGTCATAAAACCTTGAAATTTTGTAACAATAAAGTGCTGGAGCCTCTTGTCAATTTAAGCTATCGCTCAAAGCTATGCTTCCCTTGAGTCCCAAATCAAACACTGATAAAACTTCAAATGGCCCTAACTTCTATACGGTACGTCCTACACCTATCAAAGTTTCCAACATACAAATGCTTGTAACTTTTTACTGGAGCGTCATAAAACCTTGAAATTTTGTAACAATAAAGTACTAGAGCCTCTTGTCAATTTAAGCTATCGCTCAAAGCTATGCTACCCTTGAGTCCCAAATCAAACACTGATAAAAATTCAAATGACCCTAACTTCTATACGGTACGTCCTACACCTATCAAAGTTTGCAACATACAAATGCTAGTAACTTTTTACTGTAGCGTCATAAAACCTTGAAATATTGTAACAATAAAGTACTCGAGCCTCTTGTCAATTTAAGTTGTCGCTCAAAGCTATGCTACCCTTGAGTCCCAAATAAAACACTGATAAAACTTCAAATAGCCCTAACTTCTATACGGTACGTCCTACACCTATCAAAGTTTGCAATGCTTGTAACTTTTTACTGGAGCGTCGTAAAACCTTGAAATTTTCTAACAATAAAGTACTCGAGCCTCTTGTCAATTTAAGCTATCGCTCAAAGCTATGCTACCCTTGAGTCCCAAATCAAACACTGATAAAACTTCAAATGGCCCTAACTTCTATACGGTACGTCCTACACCTATCAAAGTTTGCAACATACAAATGCTTGTAACTTTTTACTGGAGCGTCATAAAACCTTGAAATTTTGTAACAATAAAGTACTCGAGCCTCTTGTCAATTTAAGCTATCGCTCAAAGCTATGCTACCCTTGAGTCTCAAATCAAACACTGATAAAACTTCAAATGGCCCTAACTTCTATACGGTACGTCGTACACCTATCAAAGTTTGCAAAATACAAATGCTTGTAACTTTTTACTGGAGCGTCATAAAACTTTGAAAATTTGTAACAATAAAGTACTCGAGCCTCTTGTCAATTTAAGTTATCGCTCAAAGCTATGCTACCCTTGAGTCCCAAATCAGACACTGATAAAACTTCAAATGGTCTTAACTTCTATACGATACGTACTACACCTATCAAAGTTTCCAACATACAAATGCTTGTAACTCTTTACTGGAGCGTCATAAAACCTTGAAATTTTGTAACAATAAAGTACTCGAGCCTCTTGTCAATTTAAGCTATCGCTCAAAGCTATGCTACCCTTGAGTACCAAATCAAACACTGATAAAAATTCAAATGGCCTTAGCTTCTATACGGTACGTCCTACACCTATCAAAGCTTGCAACATACAAATGCTTGTAACTATTTACTGTAGCGTCATAAAACCTTGAAATTTTGTAACAATAAAGTACTCGAGCCTCTTGTCAATTTAAATTGTCGCTCAAAGCTATGCTACCCTTGAGTCCCAAATCAAACACTGATAAAACTTCAAATGGCCCTAACTTCTATACGGTACGTCCTACATCTATCAAAGTTTGCAACATACAAATGCTTGTAACTTTTTACTGGAGCGTCATAAAACCTTGAAATTTTGTAACAATAAAGTACTCGAGCCTCTTGTAAATTTAAGCTATCGCTCAAAGCTATGCTACCCTTGAGTCCCAAATCAAACACTGATAAAACTTCAAATGGCCCTAACTTCTATACGGTACATCCTACACCTATCAAAGTTTGTAACATACAAATGATTGTAACTTTTTACTGGAGCGTCATAAAACCTTGAAATTTTGTAACAATAAAGTACTCGAGCCTCTTGTCAATTTAAGTTATCGCGCAAAGCTATGATACCCTTGAGTCCCAAATCAAAGACTGATAAAACTTCAAATGGCCCTAACTTCTATACGGTACGTCGTACATCTATCAAAGTTTGCAAAATACAAATGCTTGTAACTTTTTACTGGAGCGTCATAAAACTTTGAAAATTTGTAACAATAAAGTACTCGAGCCTCTTGTCAATTTAAGTTATCGCTCAAAGCTATGCTACCCTTGAGTCCCAAATCAGACACTGAGAAAACTTCAAATGGCCCTAACGTCTATACGGTACGTCCTACACCTATCAAAATTTGCAACATACAAATGCTTGTAGCTTTTTACTGGAGCGTCATAAAACATTGAAAGTTTGTAACAATAAAGTACTCGAGCCTCTTGTCAATTTAAGCTTTGGCTCAAAGCTATGCTACCCTTGAGTCCCAAATCAAACACTGATAAAACTTCAAATGGCCCTAACTTCTATATGGTACGTCCTACACCTATCAAAGTTTGCAACGCTTGTAACTTTTTACTGGAGCGTCGTAAAACCTTGAAATTTTCTAACAATAAAGTACTCGAGCCTCTTGTCAATTTAAGCTATCGCGCAAAGCTATGCTACCCTTGAGTCCCAAATCAAACACTGATAAAACTTCAAATGTCCCTAACTTCTATACGGTACGTCCTACACCTATCAAAGTTTGCAACATACAAATGCTTGTAACTTTTTACTGGAGCGTCATAAAACCTTGAAATTTTGTAACAATAAAGTTCTGGAGCCTCTTGTCAATTTAAGCTATCGCTCAAAGCTATGCTACCCTTGAGTCCCAAATCAAACACTGATAAAATTTCAAATGGCCCTAACTTCTATACAGTACGTCCTACACCTATCAAAATTTGCAACATACAAATGCTTGTAGCTTTTTACTGGAGCGTCATAAAACATTGAAAGTTTATAACAATAAAGTACTCGAGCCTCTTGTCAATTTAAGCTTTGGCTCAAAGCTATGCTACCCTTGAGTCCCAAATCAAACACTGATAAAACTTCAAATGGCCCTAACTTCTATATGGTACGTCCTACACCTATCAAATTTTGCAATGCTTGTAACTTTTTACTGGAGCGTCGTAAAACCTTGAAATTTTCTAACAATAAAGTACTCGAGCCTCTTGTCAATTTAAGCTATCGCGCAAAGCTATGCTACCCTTGAGTCCCAAATCAAACACTGATAAAACTTCAAATGTCCCTAACTTCTATACGGTACGTCCTACACCTATCAAAGTTTGCAACATACAAATGCTTGTAACTTTTTACTGGAGCGTCATAAAACCATGAAATTTTGTAACAATAAAGTTCTGGAACCTCTTGTCAATTTAAGCTATCGCTCAAAGCTATGCTACCCTAGAGTCCCAAATCAAACACTGATAAAACTTCAAATGGCCCTAACTTCTATACAGTACGTCCTACACCTAACAAAGTTTGCAACATACAAATGCATGTAACTTTTTACTGGAGCGTCATAAAACCTTGAAATTTTGTAACAATAAAGTACTCGAGCCTCTTGTCAATTTAAGCTATCGCTCAAAGCTATGCTTCCCTTGAGTACCAAATCAAACACTGATAAAACTTCAAATGGTCTTAACTTCTATACGGGACGTCCTACACCTATCAAAGTTTCCAACATACAAATGCTTGTAACTTTTTACTGGAGCGTCATAAAACCTTGAAATTTTGTAACAATAAAGTACTCGAGCCTCTTGTCAATTTAAGCTATCGCTCAAAGCTATGCTACCCTTGAGTCCCAAATCAAACACTGATAAAAATTCAAATGACCCTAACTTCTATACGGTACGTCCTACACCTATCAAAGTTTGCAACATACAAATGCTTGTAACTTTTTACTGTAGCGTCATAAAACCTTGAAATTTTGTAACAATAAAGTACTCGAGCCTCTTGTCAATTTAAGTTGTCGCTCAAAGCTATGCTACCCTTGAATCCCAAATCAAACACTGATAAAACTTCAAATGGCCCTAACTTCTATACGGTACGTCCTACACCTATCAAAGTTTCCAACATACAAATGCTTGTAACTTTTTACTGGAGCGTCATAAAACCTTGAAATTTTGTAACAATAAAGTACTAGAGCCTCTTGTCAATTTAAGCTATCGCTCAAAGCTATGCTACCCTTGAGTCCCAAATCAAACACTGATAAAAATTCAAATGACCCTAACTTCTATACGGTACGTCCTACACCTATCAAAGTTTGCAACATACAAATGCTAGTAACTTTTTACTGTAGCGTCATAAAACCTTGAAATATTGTAACAATAAAGTACTCGAGCCTCTTGTCAATTTAAGTTGTCGCTCAAAGCTATGCTACCCTTGAGTCCCAAATAAAACACTGATAAAACTTCAAATAGCCCTAACTTCTATATGGTACGTCCTACACCTATCAAATTTTGCAATGCTTGTAACTTTTTACTGGAGCGTCGTAAAACCTTGAAATTTTCTAACAATAAAGTACTCGAGCCTCTTGTCAATTTAAGCTATCGCGCAAAGCTATGCTACCCTTGAGTCCCAAATCAAACACTGATAAAACTTCAAATGTCCCTAACTTCTATACGGTACGTCCTACACCTATCAAAGTTTGCAACATACAAATGCTTGTAACTTTTTACTGGAGCGTCATAAAACCATGAAATTTTGTAACAATAAAGTTCTGGAACCTCTTGTCAATTTAAGCTATCGCTCAAAGCTATGCTACCCTTGAGTCCCAAATCAAACACTGATAAAACTTCAAATGGCCCTAACTTCTATACAGTACGTCCTACACCTAACAAAGTTTGCAACATACAAATGCATGTAACTTTTTACTGGAGCGTCATAAAACCTTGAAATTTTGTAACAATAAAGTACTCGAGCCTCTTGTCAATTTAAGCTATCGCTCAAAGCTATGCTTCCCTTGAGTACCAAATCAAACACTGATAAAACTTCAAATGGTCTTAACTTCTATACGGGACGTCCTACACCTATCAAAGTTTCCAACATACAAATGCTTGTAACTTTTTACTGGAGCGTCATAAAACCTTGAAATTTTGTAACAATAAAGTACTCGAGCCTCTTGTCAATTTAAGCTATCGCTCAAAGCTATGCTACCCTTGAGTCCCAAATCAAACACTGATAAAAATTCAAATGACCCTAACTTCTATACGGTACGTCCTACACCTATCAAAGTTTGCAACATACAAATGCTTGTAACTTTTTACTGTAGCGTCATAAAACCTTGAAATTTTGTAACAATAAAGTACTCGAGCCTCTTGTCAATTTAAGTTGTCGCTCAAAGCTATGCTACCCTTGAATCCCAAATCAAACACTGATAAAACTTCAAATGGCCCTAACTTCTATACGGTACGTCCTACACCTATCAAAGTTTCCAACATACAAATGCTTGTAACTTTTTACTGGAGCGTCATAAAACCTTGAAATTTTGTAACAATAAAGTACTAGAGCCTCTTGTCAATTTAAGCTATCGCTCAAAGCTATGCTACCCTTGAGTCCCAAATCAAACACTGATAAAAATTCAAATGACCCTAACTTCTATACGGTACGTCCTACACCTATCAAAGTTTGCAACATACAAATGCTAGTAACTTTTTACTGTAGCGTCATAAAACCTTGAAATATTGTAACAATAAAGTACTCGAGCCTCTTGTCAATTTAAGTTGTCGCTCAAAGCTATGCTACCCTTGAGTCCCAAATAAAACACTGATAAAACTTCAAATAGCCCTAACTTCTATACGGTACGTCCTACACCTATCAAAGTTTGCAATGCTTGTAACTTTTTACTGGAGCGTCGTAAAACCTTGAAATTTTCTAACAATAAAGTACTCGAGCCTCTTGTCAATTTAAGCTATCGCTCAAAGCTATGCTACCCTTGAGTCCCAAATCAAACACTGATAAAACTTCAAATGGCCCTAACTTCTATACGGTACGTCCTACACCTATCAAAGTTTGCAACATACAAATGATTGTAACTTTTTACTGGAGCGTCATAAAACCTTGAAATTTTGTAACAATAAAGTACTCGAGCCTCTTGTCAATTTAAGTTATCGCTCAAAGCTATGCTACCCTTGAGTCCCAAATCAAACACTGATAAAACTTCAAATGTCCCTAACTTCTATACGGTACGTCCTACACCTATCAAAGTTTGCAACATACAAATGCTTGTAACTTTTTACTGGAGCGTCATAAAATCTTGAAATTTTGTAACAATAAAGTACTCGAGCCTCTTGTAAATTTAAGCTATCGCTCAAAGCTATGCTAACCTTGAGTCCCAAATCAAACACTGATAAGACTTCAAATGGCCCTAACTTCTATACGGTATGTCCTACACCTAACAAAGTTTGCAACATACAAATGCATGTAACTTTTTACTGGAGCGTCATAAAACCTTGAAATTTTGTAACAATAAAGTGCTGGAGCCTCTTGTGAATTTAAGCTATCGCTCAAAGCTATGCTTCCCTTGAGTACCAAATCAAACACTGATAAAACTTCAAATGTCCCTATCTTCTATACGGTACGTCCTACACCTATCAAAGTTTGCAACATACAAATGCTTGTAACTTTTTACTGGAGCGTCATAAAATCTTGAAATTTTGTAACAATAAAGTACTCGAGCACTTGTAAATTTAAGCTATCGCTCAAAGCTATGCAACCCTTGAGTCCCAAATCAAACACTGATAAAACTTCAAATGGCCCTAACTTCTATACGGTACGTTCTACACCTATCAAAGTTTGCAATGCTTATAACTTTTTACTGGAGCGTCATAAAACCTTGAAATTTTGTAACAATAAAGTACTCGAGCCTCTTGTCAATTTAAGTTATCGCTCAAAGCTATGCTACCCTTGAGTCCCAAATCAAACACTGATAAAACTTCAAATGTCCCTAACTTCTATACGGTACGTCCTACACCTATCAAAGTTTGCAACATACAAATGCTTGTAACTTTTTACTGGAGCGTCATAAAATCTTGAAATTTTGTAACAATAAAGTACTCGAGCCTCTTGTAAATTTAAGCTATCGCTCAAAGCTATGCTAACCTTGAGTCCCAAATCAAACACTGATAAGACTTCAAATGGCCCTAACTTCTATACGGTATGTCCTACACCTAACAAAGTTTGCAACATACAAATGCATGTAACTTTTTACTGGAGCGTCATAAAACCTTGAAATTTTGTAACAATAAAGTGCTGGAGCCTCTTGTCAATTTAAGCTATCGCTCAAAGCTATGCTACCCTTGAGTCCCAAATCAAACACTGATAAAACTTCAAATGGCCCTAACTTCTATACGGTACGTCCTACACCTATCAAAGTTTGCAATGCTTGTAACTTTTTACTGGAGCGTCGTAAAACCTTGAAATTTTCTAACAATAAAGTACTCGAGCCTCTTGTCAATTTAAGCTATCGCTCAAAGCTATGCTACCTTTGAGTCCCAAATCAAACACTGATAAAACTTCAAATGGCCCTAACTTTTATACGGTACGTCCTACACCTATCAAAGTTTGCAACATACAAATGCTTGTAACTTTTTACTGGAGCGTCATAAAACCTTGAAATTTTGTAGCATTAAAGTACTCGACCCTCTTGTCAATTTAAGCTGTCGCTCAAAGCTATGCTACCCTTGAGTCCAAAATCAAACACTGATAAAACTTCAAATGGCCCTAACTTCTATACGGTACGTCCTACACCTATCAAAGTTTGCAACATACAAATGATTGTAACTTTTTACTGGAGCGTCATAAAACCTTGAAATTTTGTAACAATAAAGTACTCGAGCCTCTTGTCAATTTAAGTTATCGCTCAAAGCTGTGCTACCCTTGAGTCCCAAATCAAACACTGATAAAACTTCAAATGTCCCTAACTTCTATACGGTGCGTCCTACACCTATCAAAGTTTGCAACATACAAATGCTTGTAACTTTTTACTGGAGCGTCATAAAACCTTAAAATTTTGTAACAATAAAGTACTCGAGCCTCTTGTAAATTTAAGCTATCGCTCAAAGCTATGCTACCCTTGAGTCCCAAATCAAACACTAATAAAATTTCAAATGGCCCTAACTTCTATACGGTACGTCCTACACCTAACAAAGTTTGCAACATACAAATGCATGTAACTTTTTACTGGAGCGTCATAAAACCTTGAAATTTTGTAACAATAAATTGCTGGAGCCTCTTGTCAATTTAAGCTATCGCTCAAAGCTATGCTACCCTTGAGTCGCAAATCAAACACTGATAAAACTTCAAATGGCCCCAACTTCTATACGGTACGTCCTACACCTATCAAAGTTTGCAATGCTTGTAACTTTTTACTGGAGTGTCGTAAAACCTTGAAATTTTGTAACAATAAAGTGCTGGAGCCTCTTGTCAATTTAAGCTATCGCTCAAAGCTATGCTACCCTTGAGTCCCAAATCAAACACTGATAAAACTTCAAATGGCCCTAACTTCTATACGGTATGTCCTACACCTAACAAAGTTTGCAACATACAAATGCATATAACTTTTTACTGGAGCGTCATAAAATCTTGAAATTTTGTAACAATAAAGTACTCGAGCCTCTTGTAAATTTAAGCTATCGCTCAAAGCTATGCTACCCTTGAGTCCCAAATCAAACACTGATAAAACTTCAAATGGCCCTAACTTCTATACGGTATGTCCTACACCTAACAAAGTTTGCAACATACAAATGTATGTAACTTTTTACTGGAGCGTCATAAAACCTTGACATTTTGTAACAATAAAGTGCTGGAGCCTCTTGTCAATTTAAGCTATCGCTCAAAGCTATGCTACCCTTGAGTCCCAAATCAAACACTGATAAAACTTCAAATGGCCCTAACTTCTATACGGTACGTCCTACACCTATCAAAGTTTGCAATGCTTGTAACTTTTTACTGGAGCGTCGTAAAACCTTGAAATTTTCTAACAATAAAGTACTCGAGCCTCTTGTCAATTTAAGCTATCGCTCAAAGCTATGCTACCCTTGAGTCCCAAATCAAACACTGATAAAACTTCAAATGGCCATAACTTCTATACAGTGCGTCCTACACCTATCAAAGTTTGCAACATACAAATGCTTGTGACTTTTTACTGGAGCGTCATAAAACCTTGAAATTTTGTAATAATAAAGTACTCGAGCCTCTTGTCAATTTAAGTTGGCGCTCAAAGCTATGCTACCCTTGAGTCCCAAATCAAACACTGATAAAACTTCAAATGGCCCTAACTTCTATACGGTACGTCCTACACCTATCAAAGTTTGCAACATACCAATGCTTGTAACTTTTTACTGGAGCGTCATAAAACCTTGAAATTTTCTAACAATAAAGTACTCGAGCCTCTTGTCAATTTAAGCTATCGCGCAAAGCTATGCTACCCTTGAGTCCCAAATCAAACACTGATAAAACTTCAAATGTCCCTAACTTCTATACGGTACGTCCTACACCTATCAAAGTTTGCAACATACAAATGCTTGTAACTTTTTACTGGAGCGTCATAAAACCATGAAATTTTGTAACAATAAAGTTCTGGAACCTCTTGTCAATTTAAGCTATCGCTCAAAGCTATGCTACCCTTGAGTCCCAAATCAAACACTGATAAAACTTCAAATGGCCCTAACTTCTATACAGTACGTCCTACACCTAACAAAGTTTGCAACATACAAATGCATGTAACTTTTTACTGGAGCGTCATAAAACCTTGAAATTTTGTAACAATAAAGTACTCGAGCCTCTTGTCAATTTAAGCTATCGCTCAAAGCTATGCTTCCCTTGAGTACCAAATCAAACACTGATAAAACTTCAAATGGTCTTAACTTCTATACGGTACGTCCTACACCTATCAAAGTTTCCAACATACAAATGCTTGTAACTTTTTACTGGAGCGTCATAAAACCTTGAAATTTTGTAACAATAAAGTACTCGAGCCTCTTGTCAATTTAAGCTATCGCTCAAAGCTATGCTACCCTTGAGTCCCAAATCAAACACTGATAAAAATTGAAATGACCCTAACTTCTATACGGTACGTCCTACACCTATCAAAGTTTGCAACATACAAATGCTTGTAACTTTTTACTGTAGCGTCATAAAACCTTGAAATTTTGTAACAATAAAGTACTCGAGCCTCTTGTCAATTTAAGTTGTCGCTCAAAGCTATGCTACCCTTGAATCCCAAATCAAACACTGATAAAACTTCAAATGGCCCTAACTTCTATACGGTACGTCCTACACCAATAAAAGTTTGCAATATACAAATGCTTGTAACTTTTTACTGGAGCGTCATAAATTCTTGAAATTTTGTAACAATAAAGTACTCGAGCCTCTTGTAAATTTAAGCTATCGCTCAAAGCTATGCTACCCTTGAGTCTCAAATCAAACACTGATAAAACTTCAAATGGCCCTAACTTCTATACGGTATGTCCTACACCTAACAATGTTTGCAACATACAAATGCATGTAACTTTTTACTGGAGCGTCATAAAACCTTGAAATATTGTAACAATAAAGTGCTGGAGCCTCTTGTCAATTTAAGATATCGCTCAAAGCTATGCTACCCTTGAGTCCCAAATCAAACACTGATAAAACTTCAAATGGCCCTAACTTCTATACGGTACGTCCTACACCTATCAAAGTTTCCAACATACAAATGCTTGTAACTTTTTACTGGAGCGTCATAAAACCTTGAAATTTTGTAACAATAAAGTACTCGAGCCTCTTGTCAATTTAAGCTATCGCTCAAAGCTATGCTACCCTTGAGTCCCAAATCAAACACTGATAAAAATTCAAATGACCCTAACTTCTATACGGTACGTCCTACACCTATCAAAGTTTGCAACATACAAATGCTAGTAACTTTTTACTGTAGCGTCATAAAACCTTGAAATATTGTAACAAGAAAGTACTCGAGCCTCTTGTCAATTTAAGTTGTCGCTCAAAGCTATGCTACCCTTGAGTCCCAAATAAAACACTGATAAAACTTCAAATGGCCCTAACTTCTATACGGTACGTCCTACACCTATCAAAGTTTGCAATGCTTGTAACTTTTTACTGGAGCGTCGTAAAACCTTGAAATTTTGTAACAATAAAGTACTCGAGCCTCTTGTCAATTTAAGCTATCGCTCAAAGCTATGCTACCCTTGAGTCCCAAATCAAACACTGATAAAACTTCAAATGGCCCTAACTTCTATACGGTACGTCCTACACCTATCAAAGTTTGCAACATACAAATGATTGTAACTTTTTACTGGAGCGTCATAAAACCTTGAAATTTTGTAACAATAAAGTACTCGAGCCTCTTGTCAATTTAAGTTATCGCTCAAAGCTATGCTTCCCTTGAGTCCCAAATCAAACACTGATAAAACTTCAAATGTCCCTAACTTCTATACGGTACGTCCTACACCTATCAAAGTTTGCAACATACAAATGCTTGTAACTTTTTACTGGAGCGTCATAAAATCTTGAAATTTTGTAACAATAAAGTACTCGAGCCTCTTGTAAATTTAAGCTATCGCTCAAAGCTATGCTAACCTTGAGTCCCAAATCAAACACTGATAAGACTTCAAATTGCCCTAACTTCTATACGGTATGTCCTACACCTAACAAAGTTTGCAACATACAAATGCATGTAACTTTTTACTGGAGCTTCATAAAACCTTGAAATTTTGTAACAATAAAGTGCTGGAGCCTCTTGTCAATTTAAGCTATCGCTCAAAGCTATGCTTCCCTTGAGTCCCAAATCAAACACTGATAAAACTTCAAATGGCCCTAACTTCTATACGGTACGTCCTACACCTATCAAAGTTTCCAACATACAAATGCTTGTAAGTTTTTACTGGAGCGTCATAAAACCTTGAAATTTTGTAACAATAAAGTACTAGAGCCTCTTGTCAATTTAAGCTATCGCTCAAAGCTATGCTACCCTTGAGTCCCAAATCAAACACTGATAAAAATTCAAATGACCCTAACTTCTATACGGTACGTCCTACACCTATCAAAGTTTGCAACATACAAATGCTAGTAACTTTTTACTGTAGCGTCATAAAACCTTGAAATATTGTAACAATAAAGTACTCGAGCCTCTTGTCAATTTAAGTTGTCGCTCAAAGCTATGCTACCCTTGAGTCCCAAATAAAACACTGATAAAACTTCAAATAGCCCTAACTTCTATTCGGTACGTCCTACACCTATCAAAGTTTGCAATGCTTGTAACTTTTTACTGGAGCGTCGTAAAACCTTGAAATTTTCTAACAATAAAGTACTCGAGCCTCTTGTCAATTTAAGCTATCGCTCAAAGCTATGCTACCCTTGAGTCCCAAATCAAACACTGATAAAACTTCAAATGGCCCTAACTTCTATACGGTACGTCCTACACCTATCAAAGTTTGCAACATACAAATGATTGTAACTTTTTACTGGAGCGTCATAAAACCTTGAAATTTTGTAACAATAAAGTACTCGAGCCTCTTGTCAATTTAAGTTATCGCTCAAAGCTATGCTACCCTTGAGTCCCAAATCAAACACTGATAAAACTTCAAATGTCCCTAACTTCTATACGGTACGTCCTACACCTATCAAAGTTTGCAACATACAAATGCTTGTAACTTTTTACTGGAGCGTCATAAAATCTTGAAATTTTGTAACAATAAAGTACTCGAGCCTCTTGTAAATTTAAGCTATCGCTCAAAGCTATGCTAACCTTGAGTCCCAAATCAAACACTGATAAGACTTCAAATGGCGCTAACTTCTATACGGTATGTCCTACACCTAACAAAGTTTGCAAGCTAACAAAGTTTGCAACATACAAATGCATGTAACTTTTTACTGGAGCGTCATAAAACCTTGAAATTTTGTAACAATAAAGTGCTGGAGCCTCTTGTCAATTTAAGCTATCGCTCAAAGCTATTCTTCCCTTGAGTACCAAATCAAACACTGATAAAACTTCAAATGTCCCTATCTTCTATACGGTACGTCCTACACCTATCAAAGTTTGCAACATACAAATGCTTGTAACTTTTTACTGGAGCGTCATAAAATCTTGAAATTTTGTAACAATAAAGTACTCGAGCACTTGTAAATTTAAGCTATCGCTCAAAGCTATGCAACCCTTGAGTCCCAAATCAAACACTGATAAAACTTCAAATGGCCCTAACTTCTATACGGTACGTTCTACACCTATCAAAGTTTGCAATGCTTGTAACTTTTTACTGGAGCGTCATAAAACCTTGAAATTTTGTAACAATAAAGTACTCGAGCCTCTTGTCAATTTAAGTTATCGCTCAAAGCTATGCTACCCTTGAGTCCCAAATCAAACACTGATAAAACTTCAAATGTCCCTAACTTCTATACGGTACGTCCTACACCTATCAAAGTTTGCAACATACAAATGCTTGTAAGTTTTTACTGGAGCGTCATAAAATCTTGAAATTTTGTAACAATAAAGTACTCGAGCCTCTTGTAAATTTAAGCTATCGCTCAAAGCTATGCTAACCTTGAGTCCCAAATCAAACACCGATAAGACTTCAAATGGCCCTAACTTCTATACGGTATGTCCTACACCTAACAAAGTTTGCAACATACAAATGCATGTAACTTTTTACTGGAGCGTCATAAAACCTTGAAATTTTGTAACAATAAAGTGCTGGAGCCTCTTGTCAATTTAAGCTATCGCTCAAAGCTATGCTACCCTTGAGTCCCAAATCAAACACTGATAAAACTTCAAATGGCCCTAACTTCTATACGGTACGTCCTACACCTATCAAAGTTTGCAATGCTTGTAACTTTTTACTGGAGCGTCGTAAAACCTTGAAATTTTCTAACAATAAAGTACTCGAGCCTCTTGTCAATTTAAGCTATCGCTCAAAGCTATGCTACCCTTGAGTCCCAAATCAAACACTGATAAAACTTCAAATGGCCCTAACTTCTATACGGTACGTCCTACACCTATCAAAGTTTGCAACATACAAATGATTGTAACTTTTTACTGGAGCGTCATAAAACCTTGAAATTTTGTAACAATAAAGTACTCGAGCCTCTTGTCAATTTAAGTTATCGCTCAAAGCTATGCTACCCTTGAGTCCCAAATCAAACACTGATAAAACTTCAAATGTCCCTAACTTCTATACGGTACGTCCTACACCTATCAAAGTTTGCAACATACAAATGCTTGTAACTTTTTACTGGAGCGTCATAAAATCTTGAAATTTTGTAACAATAAAGTACTCGAGCCTCTTGTAAATTTAAGCTATCGCTCAAAGCTATGCTAACCTTGAGTCCCAAATCAAACACTGATAAGACTTCAAATGGCCCTAACTTCTATACGGTATGTCCTACACCTAACAAAGTGCAACATACAAATGCATGTAACTTTTTACTGGAGCGTCATAAAACCTTGAAATTTTGTAACAATAAAGTGCTGGAGCCTCTTGTCAATTTAAGCTATCGCTCAAAGCTATTCTTCCCTTGAGTACCAAATCAAACACTGATAAAACTTCAAATGTCCCTATCTTCTATACGGTACGTCCTACACCTATCAAAGTTTGCAACATACAAATGCTTGTAACTTTTTACTGGAGCGTCATAAAATCTTGAAATTTTGTAACAATAAAGTACTCGAGCACTTGTAAATTTAAGCTATCGCTCAAAGCTATGCAACCCTTGAGTCCCAAATCAAACACTGATAAAACTTCAAATGGCCCTAACTTCTATACGGTACGTCCTACACCTATCAAAGTTTGCAATGCTTGTAACTTTTTACTGGAGCGTCATAAAACCTTGAAATTTTGTAACAATAAAGTACTCGAGCCTCTTGTCAATTTAAGTTATCGCTCAAAGCTATGCTACCCTTGAGTCCCAAATCAAACACTGATAAAACTTCAAATGTCCCTAACTTCTATACGGTACGTCCTACACCTATCAAAGTTTGCAACATACAAATGCTTGTAACTTTTTACTGGAGCGTCATAAAATCTTGAAATTTTGTAACAATAAAGTACTCGAGCCTCTTGTAAATTTAAGCTATCGCTCAAAGCTATGCTAACCTTGAGTCCCAAATCAAACACTGATAAGACTTCAAATGGCCCTAACTTCTATACGGTATGTCCTACACCTAACAAAGTTTGCAACATACAAATGCATGTAACTTTTTACTGGAGTGTCATAAAACCTTGAAATTTTGTAACAATAAAGTGCTGGAGCCTCTTGTCAATTTAAGCTATCGCTCAAAGCTATGCTACCCTTGAGTCCCAAATCAAACACTGATAAAACTTCAAATGGCCCTAACTTCTATACAGTACGTCCTACACCTATCAAAGTTTGCAATGCTTGTAACTTTTTACTGGAGCGTCGTAAAACCTTGAAATTTTCTAACAATAAAGTACTCGAGCCTCTTGTCAATTTAAGCTATCGCTCAAAGCTATGCTACCCTTGAGTCCCAAATCAAACACTGATAAAACTTCAAATGGCCCTAACTTCTATACGGTACGTCCTACACCTATCAAAGTTTGCAACATACAAATGCTTGTAACTTTTTACTGGAGCGTCATAAAACCTTGAAATTTTGTAGCATTAAAGTACTCGACCCTCTTGTCAATTTAAGCTATCGCTCAAAGCTATGCTACCCTTGAGTCCCAAATCAAACACTGATAAAACTTCAAATGGCCCTAACTTCTATACGGTACGTCCTACACCTATCAAAGTTTGCAACATACAAATGATTGTAACTTTTTACTGGAGCGTCATAAAACCTTGAAATTTTGTAACAATAAAGTACTCGAGCCTCTTGTCAATTTAAGTTATCGCTCAAAGCTGTGCTACCCTTGAGTCCCAAATCAAACACTGATAAAACTTCAAATGTCCCTAACTTCTATACGGTGCGTCCTACACCGATCAAAGTTTGCAACATACAAATGCTTGTGACTTTTTACTGGAGCGTCATAAAACCTTGAAATTTTGTAACAATAAAGTACTCGAGCCTCTTGTCAATTTAAGTTGTCGCTCAAAGCTATGCTACCCTTGAGTCCCAAATCAAACACTGATAAAACTTCAAATGGCCCTAACTTCTATACGGTACGTCCTACACCTAACAAAGTTTGCAACATACAAATGCATGTAACTTTTTACTGGAGCGTCATAAAACCTTGAAATTTTGTAACAATAAATTGCTGGAGCCTCTTGTCAATTTAAGCTATCGCTCAAAGCTATGCTACCCTTGAGTCGCAAATCAAACACTGATAAAACTTCAAATGGCCCCAACTTCTATACGGTACGTCCTACACCTATCAAAGTTTGCAATGCTTGTAACTTTTTACTGGAGTGTCGTAAAACCTTGAAATTTTGTAACAATAAAGTGCTGGAGCCTCTTGTCAATTTAAGCTATCGCTCAAAGCTCTGCTACCCTTGAGTCCCAAATCAAACACTGATAAAACTTCAAATGGCCCTAACTTCTATACGGTATGTCCTACACCTAACAAAGTTTGCAACATACAAATGCTTGTAACTTTTTACTGGAGCGTCATAAAATCTTGAAATTTTGTAACAATAAAGTACTCGAGCCTCTTGTAAATTTAAGCTATCGCTCAAAGCTATGCTACCCTTGAGTCCCAAATCAAACACTGATAAAACTTCAAATGGCCCTAACTTCTATACGGTATGTCCTACACCTAACAAAGTTTGCAACATACAAATGCATGTAACTTTTTACTGGAGCGTCATAAAACCTTGAAATTTTGTAACAATAAAGTGCTGGAGCCTCTTGTCAATTTAAGCTATCGCTCAAAGCTATGCTACCCTTGAGTCCCAAATCAAACACTGATAAAACTTCAAATGTCCCTAACTTCTATACGGTACGTCCTACACCTATCAAAGTTTGCAACATACAAATGCTTGTAACTTTTTACTGGAGCGTCATAAAATCTTGAAATTTTGTAACAATAAAGTACTCGAGCCTCTTGTAAATTTAAGCTATCGCTCAAAGCTATGCTACCCTTGAGTCCCAAATCAAACACTGATAAAACTTCAAATGGCCCTAACTTCTATACGGTATGTCCTACACCTAACAAAGTTTGCAACAAACAAATGCATGTAACTTTTTACTGGAGCGTCATAAAACCTTGAAATTTTGTAACAATAAAGTGCTGGAGCCTCTTGTCAATTTAAGCTATCGCTCAAAGCTATGCTACCCTTGAGTCCCAAATCAAACACTGATAAAACTTCAAATGGCCCTAACTTCTATACGGTACGTCCTACACCTATCAAAGTTTGCAATGCTTGTAACTTTTTACTGGAGCGTCGTAAAACCTTGAAATTTTCTAACAATAAAGTACTCGAGCCTCTTGTCAATTTAAGCTATCGCTCAAAGCTATGCTACCCTTGAGTCCCAAATCAAACACTGATAAAACTTCAAATGGCCCTAACTTCTATACGGTGCGTCCTACACATATCAAAGTTTGCAACATACAAATGCTTGTGACTTTTTACTGGAGCGTCATAAAACCTTGAAATTTTGTAACAATAAAGTACTCGAGCCTCTTGTCAATTTAAGTTGTCGCTCAAAGCTATGCTACCCTTGAGTCCCAAATCAAACACTGATAAAACTTCAAATGGCCCTAACTTCTATACGGTACGTCCTACACCTATCAAAGTTTGCAACATACCAATGCTTGTAACTTTTTACTGGAGCGTCATAAAACCTTAAAATTTTGTAACAATAAAGTACTCGAGCCTCTTGTAAATTGAAGCTATCGCTCAAAGCTATGCTACCCTTGAGTCCCAAATCAAACACTAATAAAACTTCAAATGGCCCTAACTTCTATACGGTACGTCCTACACCTATCAAAGTTTGCAACATACAAATGCTTGTAACTTTTTACTGGAGCGTCATAAAATCTTGAAATTTTGTAACAATAAAGTACTCGAGCCTCTTGTAAATTTAAGCTATCGCTCAAAGCTATGCTACCCTTGAGTCCCAAATCAAACACTGATAAAACTTCAAATGGCCCTAACTTCTATACGGTATGTCCTACACCTAACAAAGTTTGCAACATACAAATGCATGTAACTTTTTACTGGAGCGTCATAAAACCTTGAAATTTTGTAACAATAAAGTGCTGGAGCCTCTTGTCAATTTAAGCTATCGCTCAAAGCTATGCTACCCTTGAGTCCCAAATCAAACACTGATAAAACTTCAAATGGCCCTAACTTCTATACGGTACGTCCTACACCTATCAAAGTTTGCAATGCTTGTAACTTTTTACTGGAGCGTCGTAAAACCTTGAAATTTTCTAACAATAAAGTACTCGAGCCTCTTGTCAATTTAAGCTATCGCTCAAAGCTATGCTACCCTTGAGTCCCAAATCAAACACTGATAAAACTTCAAATGGCCCTAACTTCTATACGGTGCGTCCTACACCTATCAAAGTTTGCAACATACAAATGCTTGTGACTTTTTACTGGAGCGTCATAAAACCTTGAAATTTTGTAACAATAAAGTACTCGAGCCTCTTGTCAATTTAAGTTGTCGCTCAAAGCTATGCTACCCTTGAGTCCCAAATCAAACACTGATAAAACTTCAAATGGCCCTAACTTCTATACGGTACGTCCTACACCTATCAAAGTTTGCAACATACCAATGCTTGTAACTTTTTACTGGAGCGTCATAAAACCTTAAAATTTTGTAACAATAAAGTACTCGAGCCTCTTGTAAATTGAAGCTATCGCTCAAAGCTATGCTACCCTTGAGTCCCAAATCAAACACTAATAAAACTTCAAATGGCCCTAACTTCTATACGGTACGTCCTACACCTAACAAAGTTTGCAACATACAAATGCATGTAACTTTTTACTGGAGCGTCATAAAACCTTGAAATTTTGTAACAATAAATTGCTGGAGCCTCTTGTCAATTTAAGCTATCGCTCAAAGCTATGCTACCCTTGAGTCGCAAATCAAACACTGATAAAACTTCAAATGGCCCCAACTTCTATACGGTACGTCCTACACCTATCAAAGTTTGCAATGCTTGTAACTTTTTACTGGAGTGTCGTAAAACCTTGAAATTTTGTAACAATAAAGTACTCGAGCCTCTTGTCAACTTAAGCTATCGCTCAAAGCTATGCTACCCTTAAGTCCCAAATCAAACACTGATAAAACTTCAAATGGCCCTAACTTCTATACGGTACGTCCTACACCTATCAAAGTTTCCAACATACAAATTATTGTAACTTTTTACTGGAGCGTCATAAAACCTTGAAATTTTGTAACAATAAAGTACTCGAGCCTCTTGTCAATTTAAGTTATCGCTCAAAGCTATGCTACCCTTGAGTCCCAAATCAAACACTGATAAAACTTCAAATGTCCCTAACTTCTATACGGTACGTCCTACACCTATCAAAGTTTGCAACATACAAATGCTTGTAACTTTTTACTGGAGCGTCATAAAATCTTGAAATTTTGTAACAATAAAGTACTCGAGCCTCTTGTAAATTTAAGCTATCGCTCAAAGCTATGCTACCCTTGAGTCCCAAATCAAACACTGATAAAACTTCAAATGGCCCTAACTTCTATACGGTATGTCCTACACCTAACAAAGTTTGCAACATACAAATGCATGTAACTTTTTACTGGAGCGTCATAAAACCTTGAAATTTTGTAACAATAAAGTGCTGGAGCCTCTTGTCAATTTAAGCTATCGCTCAAAGCTATGCTACCCTTGAGTGCCAAATCAAACACTGATAAAACTTCAAATGGCCCTAACTTCTATACGGTACGTCCTACACCTATCAAAGTTTGCAATGCTTGTAACTTTTTACTGGAGCGTCGTAAAACCTTGAAATTTTCTAACAATAAAGTACTCGAGCCTCTTGTCAATTTAAGCTATCGCTCAAAGCTATGCTACCCTTGAGTCCCAAATCAAACACTGATAAAACTTCAAATGGCCCTAACTTCTATACGGTGCGTTCTACACCTATCAAAATTTGCAACATACAAATGCTTGTGACTTTTTACTGGAGCGTCATAAAACCTTGAAATTTTGTAACAATAAAGTACTCGAGCCTCTTGTCAATTTAAGTTGTCGCTCAAAGCTATGCTACCCTTGAGTCCCAAATCAAACACTGATAAAACTTCAAATGGCCCTAACTTCTATACGGTACGTCCTACACCTATCAAAGTTTGCAACATACCAATGCTTGTAACTTTTTACTGGAGCGTCATAAAACCTTAAAATTTTGTAACAATAAAGTACTCGAGCCTCTTGTAAATTGAAGCTATCGCTCAAAGCTATGCTACCCTTGAGTCCCAAATCAAACACTAATAAAACTTCAAATGGCCCTAACTTCTATACGGCACGTCCTACACCTAACAAAGTTTGCAACATACAAATGCATGTAACTTTTTACTGGAGCGTCATAAAACCTTGAAATTTTGTAACAATAAATTGCTGGAGCCTCTTGTCAATTTAAGCTATCGCTCAAAGCTATGCTACCCTTGAGTCGCAAATCAAACACTGATAAAACTTCAAATGGCCCCAACTTCTATACGGTACGTCCTACACCTATCAAAGTTTGCAATGCTTGTAACTTTTTACTGGAGTGTCGTAAAACCTTGAAATTTTGTAACAATAAAGTACTCGAGCCTCTTGTCAACTTAAGCTATCGCTCAAAGCTATGCTACCCTTAAGTCCCAAATCAAACACTGATAAAACTTCAAATGGCCCTAACTTCTATACGGTACGTCCTACACCTATCAAAGTTTCCAACATACAAATTATTGTAACTTTTTACTGGAGCGTCATAAAACCTTGAAATTTTGTAACAAAAAAGTACTCGAGCCTCTTGTCAATTTAAGTTATCGCTCAAAGCTATGCTACCCTTGAGTCCCAAATCAAACACTGATAAAACTTCAAATGTCCCTAACTTCTATACGGTACGTCCTACACCTATCAAAGTTTGCAACATACAAATGCTTGTAACTTTTTACTGGAGCGTCATAAAATCTTGAAATTTTGTAACAATAAAGTACTCGAGCCTCTTGTAAATTTAAGCTATCGCTCAAAGCTATGCTACCCTTGAGTCCCAAATCAAACACTGATAAAACTTCAAATGGCCCTAACTTCTATACGGTATGTCCTACACCTAACAAAGTTTGCAACATACAAATGCATGTAACTTTTTACTGGAGCGTCATAAAACCTTGAAATTTTGTAACAATAAAGTGCTGGAGCCTCTTGTCAATTTAAGCTATCGCTCAAAGCTATGCTACCCTTGAGTGCCAAATCAAACACTGATAAAACTTCAAATGGCCCTAACTTCTATACGGTACGTCCTACACCTATCAAAGTTTGCAATGCTTGTAACTTTTTACTGGAGCGTCGTAAAACCTTGAAATTTTCTAACAATAAAGTACTCGAGCCTCTTGTCAATTGAAGCTATCGCTCAAAGCTATGCTACCCTTGAGTCCCAAATCAAACACTGATAAAACTTCAAATGGCCCTAACTTCTATACGGTGCGTTCTACACCTATCAAAATTTGCAACATACAAATGCTTGTGACTTTTTACTGGAGCGTCATAAAACCTTGAAATTTTGTAACAATAAAGTACTCGAGCCTCTTGTAAATTGAAGCTATCGCTCAAAGCTATGCTACCCTTGAGTCCCAAATCAAACACTAATAAAACTTCAAATGGCCCTAACTTCTATACGGCACGTCCTACACCTAACAAAGTTTGCAACATACAAATGCATGTAACTTTTTACTGGAGCGTCATAAAACCTTGAAATTTTGTAACAATAAATTGCTGGAGCCTCTTGTCAATTTAAGCTATCGCTCAAAGCTATGCTACCCTTGAGTCGCAAATCAAACACTGATAAAACTTCAAATGGCCCCAACTTCTATACGGTACGTCTACACCTATCAAAGTTTGCAATGCTTGTGACTTTTTACTGGAGCGTCATAAAACCTTGAAATTTTGTAACAATAAAGTACTCGAGCCTCTTGTCAATTTAAGCTATCGCTCAAAGCTATGCTACCCTTGAGTTCTAAATCAAACACTGATAAAACTTCAAATGTTCCTAACTTCTATACGGTACGTCCTACACCTATCAAAGTTTGCAACATACAAATGCTTGTAACTTTTTAATGGGCGTCATAAAACCTTGAAATTTTGTAACAATAAAGTACTCGATCCTCTTGCCAATTTATGCTATCGCTCAAAGCTATGCTACCCTAGAGTCTCAAATCAAACACTGATAAGATTTCAAACTGCCCTAACTTCTATACGGTACGTCCTACACCTATCAAAGTTTGCAACATACAAATGCTTGTAACTTTTTACTGGAGCGTCATAAAACCTTGAAAGTTTGTAACAATAAAGTACTCGAGCCTCTTGTCAATTTAAGCTATCGCTCAAAGCTATGATAACCTTGAGTCCCAAAACAAACACTGATACAACTTCAAATGGCCCTAACTTCTATACGGTACGTCCTACACCTATCAAAGTTTGCAACATACAAATGCTTGTAACTTTTTACTGCAGCGTCATAAAACCTTGAAATTTTGTAACAATAAAGTACTCGAGCCTCTTGTCAATTTAAGCTATCGCTCAAAGGTATGCTACCCTTGAGTACCAAATCAAACACTGATAAAACTTCAAATGGTCTTAACTTCTATACGGTACGTCCTTCACCTATCAAAGTTTGCAACATACAAATGCTTGTAACTTTTTACTGTAGCGTCATAAAACCTTGAAATTTTGTAACAATAAAGTACTCGAGCCTCTTGTCAATTGAAGTTATCGCTCAAAGCTATGCTACCCTTGAGTCCCAAATCAAACACTGATAAAACTTCAAATGTCCCTACCTTCTATACGGTACGTCCTACACCTATCAAAGTTTGCAACATACAAGTGCTTGTAACTTTTTACTGGAGCGTCATAAAACCTTGAAATTTTGTGACAATAAAGTACTTGAGCCTCTTGTCAATTTAAGTTGTCGCTCAAAGCTATGCTACCCTTGAGTCCCAAATCAAACACTTAAAAAACCTCAAATGGCCCTAACTTCTATACGGTACGTCCCACGCCTATCAAAGTTTGCAACATACAAATACTTGAAACTTTTTACTGGAGCGTCATAAAACCTTGAAATTTTGTAACAATAAAGTGCTGGAGCCTCTTGTCAATTTAAGCTATCGCTCAAAGCTATGCTACCCTTGAGTCCCAAATCAAACACTGATAAAACTTCAAATGGCCCTAACTTCTATACGGTATGTCCTACACCTAACAAAGTTTGCAACATACAAATGCATGTAACTTTTTACTGGAGCGTCATAAAACCTTGAAATCTTGTAACAATAAAGTGCTGGAGCCTCTTGTCAATTTAAGCTATCGCTCAAAGCTATGCTACCCTTGAGTCCCAAATCAAACACTGATAAAACTTCAAATGGCACTAACTTCTATACGGTACGTCCTACACCTATCAAAGTTTGCAATGCTTGTAACTTTTTACTGGAGCGTCGTAAAACGTTGAAATTTTCTAACAATAAAGTACTCGAGCCTCTTGTCAATTTAAGCTATCGCTCAAAGCTATGCTACCCTTGAGTCCCAAATCAAACATTGATAAAACTTCAAATGGCCCTAACTTCTATACGGTGCGTCCTACACCTATCAAAGTTTGCAACATGCAAATGCTTGTGACTTTTTACTGGAGCGTCATAAAACCTTGAAATTTTGTAACAATAAAGTACTCGAGCCTCTTGTCAATTTAAGTTGTCGCTCAAAGCTATGCTACCCTTGAGTCCCAAATCAAACACTGATAAAACTTCAAATGGCCCAAACTTCTATACGGTACGTCCTACACCTATCAAAGTTTGCAACATACCAATGCTTGTAACTTTTTACTGGAGCGTCATAAAACCTTAAAATTTTGTAACAATAAAGTACTCGAGCCTCTTGTAAATTGAAGCTATCGATCAAAGCTATGCTACCCTTGAGTCCCAAATCAAACACTAATAAAACTTCAAATGGCCCTAACTTCTATACGGTACGTCCTACACCTAACAAAGTTTGCAACATACAAATGCATGTAACTTTTTACTGGAGCGTCATAAAACCTTGAAATTTTGTAACAATAAATTGCTGGAGCCTCTTGTCAATTTAAGCTATCGCTCAAAGCTATGCTACCCTTGAGTCGCAAATCAAACACTGATAAAACTTCAAATGGCCCCAACTTCTATACGGTACGTCCTACACCTATCAAAGTTTGCAATGCTTGTAACTTTTTACTGGAGTGTCGTAAAACCTTGAAATTTTGTAACAATAAAGTACTCGAGCCTCTTGTCAATTTAAGTTATCGCTCAAAGCTATGCTACCCTTAAGTCCCAAATCAAACACTGATAAAACTTCAAATGGCCCTAACTTCTATACGGTACTTCCTACACCTATCAAACTTTGCAACATACAAATGCTTGTAACTTTTTACTGGAGCGCCATAAAACCTTGAAATTTTGTAACAATAAAGTGCTGGAGCCTCTTGTCAATTTAAGCTATCGGCCAAAGCTATGCTACCCTTGAGTTCTAAATCAAACACTGATAAAACTTCAAATGTTCCTAACTTCTATACGGTACGTCCTACACCTATCAAAGTTTGCAACATACAAATGCTTGTAACTTTTTAATGGAGCGTCATAAAACCTTGAAATTTTGTAACAATAAAGTACTCGAGCCTCTTGCCAATTTATGCTATCGCTCAAAGCTATGCTACCCTTGAGTCCCTCACTCAAACACTGATAAGATTTCAAACTGCCCTAACTTCTATACGGTACGTCCTACACCTATCAAAGTTTGCAACATACAAATGCTTGTAACTTTTTACTGGAGCGTCATAAAACCTTGAAAGTTTGTAACAATAAAGTACTCGAGCCTCTTGTCAATTTAAGCTATCGCTCAAAGCTATGATAACCTTGAGTCGCAAAACAAACACTGATAAAACTTCAAATGGCCCTAACTTCCAAACGGTACGTCCTACACCTATCAAAGTTTGCAACATACAAATGCTTGTAACTTTTTACTGCAGCGTCATAAAACCTTGAAATTTTGTAACAATAAAGTACTCGAGCCTCTTGTCAATTTAAGCTATCGCTCAAAGGTATGCTACCCTTGAGTACCAAATCAAACACTGATAAAACTTCAAATGGTCTTAACTTCTATACGGTACGTCCTACACCTATCAAAGTTTGCAACATACAAATGCTTGTAACTTTTTACTGTAGCGTCATAAAACCTTGAAATTTTGTAACAATAAAGTACTCGAGCCTCTTGTCAATTGAAGTTATCCCTCAAAGCTATGCTACCCTTGAGTCCCAAATCAAACACTGATAAAACTTCAAATGTCCCTACCTTCTATACGGTACGTCCTACACCTATCAAAGTTTGCAACATACAAGTGCTTGTAACTTTTTACTGGAGCGTCATAAAACCTTGAAATTTTGTGACAATAAAGTACTCGAGCCTCTTGTCAATTTAAGTTGTCGCTCAAAGCTAAGCTACCCTTGAGTCCCAAATCAAACACTTAAAAAACCTCAAATGGCCCTAACTTCTATACGGTACGTCCCACGCCTATCAAAGTTTGCAACATACAAATACTTGAAACTTTTTACTGGAGCGTCATAAAACCTTGAAATTTTGTAACAATAAAGTGCTGGAGCCTCTTGTCAATTTAAGCTATCGCTCAAAGCTATGCTACCCTTGAGTCCCAAATCAAACACTGATAAAACTTCAAATGGCCCTAACTTCTATACGGTATGTCCTACACCTAACAAAGTTTGCAACATACAAATGCATGTAACTTTTTACTGGAGCGTCATAAAACCTTGAAATTTTGTAACAATAAAGTGCTGGAGCCTCTTGTCAATTTAAGCTATCGCTCAAAGCTATGCTACCCTTGAGTCCCAAATCAAACACTGATAAAACTTCAAATGGCACTAACTTCTATACGGTACGTCCTACACCTATCAAAGTTTGCAATGCTTGTAACTTTTTACTGGAGCGTCGTAAAACCTTGAAATTTTCTAACAATAAAGTACTCGAGCCTCTTGTCAATTTAAGCTATCGCTCAAAGCTATGCTACCCTTGAGTCCCAAATCAAACACTGATAAAACTTCAAATGGCCCTAACTTCTATACGGTACGTCCTACACCTATCAAAGTTTGCAACATACAAATGCTTGTAACTTTTTACTGGAGCGTCATAAAACCTTAAAATTTTGTAACAATAAAGTACTCGAGCCTCTTGTAAATTTAAGCTATCGCTCAAAGCTATGCTACCCTTGAGTCCCAAATCAAACACTGATAAAACTTCAAATGGCCCTAACTTCTTACAGTACGTCCTACACCTAACAAACTTTGCAACATACAAATGCATGTAACTTTTTACTGGAGCGCCATAAAACCTTGAAATTTTGTAACAATAAAGTACACGAGCCTCTTGTCAATTTAAGCTATCGTTCAAAGCTATGCTACCCTTGAGTCCCAAATCAAACACTAAGAAAACTTCAAATGGCCCTAATTTCTATACGGTACGTCCTACACCTATCAAAGTTTGCAACATACAAATGCTTGTAACTTTTCACTGGAGCGTCATAAAACCTCGTAATTTTGTAACAATAAAGTACTCGAGAGTCTTGTCAATTTAAGCTATCGCTCAAAGCTATGCTACCCTTGAGTCCCAAAACAAACACTGATAAAACTTTAAATGCCCCTAACTTCTATACGGTACGTCATACACCTATCAAAGTTTGCAACATACAAATGCTTGTAACTTTTAACTGGAGCGTCCTAAAACCTTGAATGTTTGTAACAATAAGGTACTCGAGCATCTTGTCAATTTAAGCTATCGCTCAAAGCTATGCTACCCTTGAGTTCTAAATCAAACACTGATAAAACTTCAAATGTTCCTAACTTCTATACGGTACGTCCTACACCTATCAAAGTTTGCAACATACAAATGCTTGTAACTTTTTAATGGAGCGTCATAAAACCTTAAAATTTTGTAACAATAAAGTACTCGAGCCTCTTGCCAATTTATGCTATCGCTCAAAGCTATGCTACCCTTGAGTCCCAAATCAAACACTGATAAGATTTCAAACTGCCCTAACTTCTATACGGTACGTCCTACACCTATCAAAGTTTGCAACATACAAATGCTTGTAACTTTTTACTGGAGCGTCATAAAACCTTGAAAGTTTGTAACAATAAAGTACTCGAGCCTCTTGTCAATTTTAGCTATCGCTCAAAGCTATGATAACCTTGAGTCCCAAAACAAACACTGATAAAACTTCAAATGGCCCTAACTTCTATACGGTACGTCCTACACCTAGCAAAGTTTGCAACATACAAATGCTTGTAACTTTTTACTGCAGCGTCATAAAACCTTGAAATTTTGTAACAATAAAGTACTCGAGCCTCTTGTCAATTTAAGCTATCGCTCAAAGGTATGCTACCCTTGAGTACCAAATGAAACACTGATAAAACTTCAAATGGCCTTAACTTCTATACGGTACGTCCTACACCTATCAAAGTTTGCAACATACAAATGCTTGTAACTTTTCACTGGAGCGTCATAAAACCTCGTAATTTTGTAACAATAAAGTACTCGAGAGTCTTGTCAATTTAAGCTATCGCTCAAAGCTATGCTACCCTTGAGTCCCAAAACAAACACTGATAAAACTTTAAATGCCCCTAACTTCTATACGGTACGTCATACACCTATCAAAGTTTGCAACATACAAATGCTTGTAACTTTTAACTGGAGCGTCCTAAAACCTTGAATGTTTGTAACAATAAGGTACTCGAGCATCTTGTCAATTTAAGCTATCGCTCAAAGCTATGCTACCCTTGAGTTCTAAATCAAACACTGATAAAACTTCAAATGTTCCTAACTTCTATACGGTACGTCCTACACCTATCAAAGTTTGCAACATACAAATGCTTGTAACTTTTTAATGGAGCGTCATAAAACCTTGAAATTTTGTAACAATAAAGTACTCGAGCCTCTTGCCAATTTATGCTATCGCTCAAAGCTATGCTACCCTTGAGTCCCAAATCAAACACTGATAAGATTTCAAACTGCCCTAACTTCTATACGGTAGGTCCTACACCTATCAAAGTTTGCAACATACAAATGCTTGTAACTTTTTACTGGAGCGTCATAAAACCTTGAAAGTTTGTAACAATAAAGTACTCGAGCCTCTTGTCAATTTTAGCTATCGCTCAAAGCTATGATAACCTTGAGTCCCAAAACAAACACTGATAAAACTTCAAATGGCCCTAACTTCTATACGGTACGTCCTACACCTAGCAAAGTTTGCAACATACAAATGCTTGTAACTTTTTACTGCAGCGTCATAAAACCTTGAAATTTTGTAACAATAAAGTACTCGAGCCTCTTGTCAATTTAAGCTATCGCTCAAAGGTATGCTACCCTTGAGTACCAAATGAAACACTGATAAAACTTCAAATGGCTTTAACTTCTATACGGTACGTCCTACACCTATCAAAGTTTGCAACATACAAATGCTTGTAACTTTTTACTGTAGCGTCATAAAACCTTGAAATTTTGTAACAATAAAGTACTCGAGCCTCTTGTCAATTTAAGTTATCGCTCAAAGCTATGCTACCCTTGAGTCCCAAATCAAACACTGATAAAACTTCAAATGTTCCTACCTTCTATACGGTACGTCCTACACCTATCAAAGTTTGCAACATACAAATGCTTGTAACTTTTTACTGGAGCGTCATAAAACCTTGAAATTTTGTAGCAATAAAGTACTCGAGCGTCTTGTCAATTTAAGCTATCGCTCAAAGCTATGCTACCCTTGAGTCCAAATCAAACACTGAGAAAACTTCAAATGGCCCTAACTTCTATACGGTACTTCCTATACCAATCAAAGTTTGCAACGTACAAATTCTTGTAACTTTTTACTGGAGCGTCATAAAACCTTGAAATTTTGTAACAATTAAGTGCTCGAGCCTCTTGTCAATTTAAGCTATCGCTCAAAGCTATGCTACCCTTGAGTCCCAAATCAAACACTGATAAGATTTCGAATTGCCCTAACTTCTATACGGTACGTCCTACACCTATCAAAGTTTGCAACATACAAATGCTTGTAACTTTTTACTGGAGCGTCATAAAACCTTGAAAGTTTGTAACAATAAAGTACTCGAGCCTCTTGTCAATTTAAGCTATCGCTCAAAGCCTATCAAAGTTTGCAACATACAAATGCTTGTAACTTTTTACTGAAGCGTTATAAAACCTTGAAATTTTGTAACAATAAAGTACTCGAGCCTCTTGTCAATTTAAGCTATCGCTCAAAGGAATGCTACCCTTGAGTCCCAACTCAAACACTGATAAAACTTCAAATGGCCCTAACTTCTAGACGGTATGTCTGACACCTATCCAAGTTTGCAATATACAAATGCTTGTAACTTTTTACTGGAGCGTCATAAAACCTTGAAAGTTTGTAAGAATAAAGTACTCGAACCTCTTGTCAATTTAAGCTATCGCTCAAAGCTATGATAACCTTGAGTCCCAAAACAAACACTGATAAAACTTCAAATGGTCTTAACTTCTATACGGCACGTCCTACACTATCAAAGTTTCCAACATACAAATGCTTGTAACTTTTTACTGTAGCGTCATAAAACCTTGAAATTTTGTAACAATTAAGTACTCGAGCCTCTTGTCAATTTAAGTTATCGCTCAAAGCTATGCTACCCTTGAGTCCCAAATCAAACACTGATAAAACTTCAAATGTCCCTAACTGCTATACGGTACGTCCTACACCTATCAAAGTTTGCAACATACAAATGCTTGTAACTTTTTACTGGAGCGTCATAAAACCTTGAAATTTTGTGACAATAAAGTACTCGAGCCTCTTGTCAATTTAAGTTGTCGCTCAAAGCTATGCTACCCTTGAGTCAAAAATCAAACACTGATAAAACTTCAAATGGCCCTAACTTCTATACGGTACGTCCCACACCTATCAAAGTTTGCAACATACAAATACTTGAAACTTTTTACTGGAGCGTCATAAAACCTTGAAATTTTGCAACAATAAAGTACTCGAGCCTCCTGTAAATTTAAGCTATCGCTCAAAGCTATGCTACCATTGAGTCCCAAATAAAACACTGATAAAACTTCAAATGGCCCTAACTTCTATACGGTACGTCCTACACCTATCAAAGTTTGCAATGCTTGTAACTTTTTACGGGAGCGTCGTAAAACCTTGAAATTTTCTAACAATAAAGTACTCGAGCCGCTTGTCAATTTAAGCTATCGCTCAAAGCTATGCTACCCTTGAGTCCCAAATCAAACACTGATAAAACTTCAAATGGCCCTAACTTCTATACGGTACGTCCTACACCTATCAAAGTTTGCAACGTACAAATGATTGTAACTTTTTACTGGAGCGTCATAAAACCTTGAAATTTTGTAACAATAAAGTACTCGAGCCTCTTGTCAATTTAAGTTATCGCTCAAAGCTATGCTACCCTTGGGACCCAAATCAAACACTGATAAAAGTTCAAATGTCCCTAACTTCTATACGGTACGTCCTACACCTATCAAAGTTTGCAACATACAAATGCTTGTAACTTTTTACTGGAGCGTCATAAAACCTTGAAATTTTGTAACAATAAAGTACTCGAGCCTCTTGTAAATTTAAGCTATCGCTCAAAGCTATGCTACCCTTGAGTCCCAAATCAAACACTGATAAAACTTCAAATGGCCCTAACTTCTATACGGTACGTCCTACACCTATCAAAGTTTGCAACATGCAAATGATTGTAACTTTTTACTGTTGCGTCATAAAACCTTGAAATTTTGTAAGAATAAAGTACTCGAGCCTCTTGTCAATTTAAGTTATCGCTCAAAGCTATGCTACTCTTGAGTCACAAATCAAACACTGATAAAACTTCAAATGTCCCTAACTTCTATACGGTACGTCCTACACCTATCAAAGTTTGCAACATACAAATGCTTCTAACTTTTTACTGGTGCGTCATAAAAACTTGAAATTTTTTAACAATAAAGTACTCGAGCCTCTTGTCAATTTAAGTTGTCGCTCAAAGCTATGCTACCCTTGAGTCCCAAATCAAACACTGATAAAACTTTACACCTATGAAAGTTTGCAACATACAAATGCTTGTAAGTTTTAACTGGAGCGTCATAAAACTTTGAAATTTTGTAACAATTAAGTACTCGAGCCTCTTGTCAATTTAAGCTATCGCTCAAAGCTATGCTACCCTTGAGTTCCAAATCAAACACTGATAAGATTTCAAATTGCCCTAACTTCTATACGGTACGTCCTACACCTATCAAAGTTTGCAACATACAAATGCTTGTAACTTTTTACTGGAGCGTCATAAAACCTTGAAATTTTGTAGCAATAAAGTACTCGAGCGTCTTGTCAATTTAAGCTATCGCTCAAAGCTATGCTACCCTTGAGTCCCAAATCAAACACTGAGAAAACTTCAAATGGCCCTAACTTCTATACGGTACTTCCTATACCAATCAAAGTTTGCAACGTACAAATTCTTGTAACTGTTTACTGGAGCGTCATAAAACCTTGAAATTTTGTAACAATTAAGTACTCGAGCCTCTTGTCAATTTAAGCTATCGCTCAAAGCTATGCTGCCCTTGAGTCCCAAATCAAACACTGATAAGATTTCAAATTGCCCTAACTTCTATACGGTACGTCCTACACCTATCAAAGTTTGCAACATACAAATGCTTGTAACTTTTTACTGGAGCGTCATAAAACCTTGAAATTTTGTAAAAATAAACTACTCGAGCCAATTTCATTGTCAATTTAAGCTATCGCTCGAAGCTATGCTACCCTTGAGTCCCAAATCAAACACTGATAAAACTTCAAATGGCCCTAACTTCTATACGGTATGTCTGACACCTATCAAAGTTTGCAAACATACAAATGCTTGTAACTTTTTACTGGAGCGTCATAAAACCTTGAAAGTTTGTAACAATAAAGTGCTCGAGCCTCTTGTCAATTTAAGCTATCGCTCAAAGCCTATCAAAGTTTGCAACATACAAATGCTTGTAACTTTTTACTGGAGCGTTATAAAACCTTGAAATTTTGTAACAATAAAGTACTCGAGCCTCTTGTCAATTTAAGCTATCGCTCAAAGGAATGCTACCCTTGAGTCCCAAATCAAACACTGATAAAACTTCAAATGGCCCTAACTTCTATACGGTACGTCCTACACCTATCAAAGTTTGCAACATGCAAATGATTGTAACTTTTTACTGTTGCGTCATAAAACCTTGAAATTTTGTAAGAATAAAGTACTCGAGCCTCTTGTCAATTTAAGTTATCGCTCAAAGCTATGCTACTCTTGAGTCCCAAATCAAACACTGATAAAACTTCAAATGTCCCTAACTTCTATACGGTACGTCCTACACCTATCAAAGTTTGCAACATACAAATGTTTCTAACTTTTTACTGGTGCGTCATAAAAACTTGAAATTTTTTAACAATAAAGTACTCGAGCCTCTTGTCAATTTAAGTTGTCGCTCAAAGCTATGCTACCCTTGAGTTCCAAATCAAACACTGATAAAACTTTACACCTATGAAAGTTTGCAACATACAAATGCTTGTAAGTTTTAACTGGAGCGTCATAAAACTTTGAAATTTTGTAACAATTAAGTACTCGAGCCTCTTGTCAATTTAAGCTATCGCTCAAAGCTATGCTACCCTTGAGTCCCAAATCAAACACTGAGAAAACTTCAAATGGCCCTAACTTCTATACGGTACTTCCTATACCAATCAAAGTTTGCAACGTACAAATTCTTGTAACTGTTTACTGGAGCGTCATAAAACCTTGAAATTTTGTAGCAATAAAGTACTCGAGCGTCTTGTCAATTTAAGCTATCGCTCAAAGCTATGCTACCCTTGAGTCCCAAATCAAACACTGAGAAAACTTCAAATGGCCCTAACTTCTATACGGTACTTCCTATACCAATCAAAGTTTGCAACGTACAAATTCTTGTAACTGTTTACTGGAGCGTCATAAAACCTTGAAATTTTGTAACAATTAAGTACTCGAGCCTCTTGTCAATTTAAGCTATCGCTCAAAGCTATGCTGCCCTTGAGTCCCAAATCAAACACTGATAAGATTTCAAATTGCCCTAACTTCTATACGGTACGTCCTACACCTATCAAAGTTAGCAACATACAAATGCTTGTAACTTTTTACTGGAGCGTCATAAAACCTTGAAATTTTGTAAAAATAAACTACTCGAGCCTTTTGTCAATTTAAGCTATCGCTCGAAGCTATGCTACCCTTGAGTCCCAAATCAAACACTGATAAAACTTCAAATGGCCCTAACTTCTATATGGTATGTCTGACACCTATCAAAGTTTGCAACATACAAATGCTTGTAACTTTTTACTGGAGCGTCATAAAACCTTGAAAGTTTGTAACAATAAAGTGCTCGAGCCTCTTGTCAATTTAAGCTATCGCTCAAAGCCTATCAAAGTTTGCAACATACAAATGCTTGTAACTTTTTACTGGAGCGTTATAAAACCTTGAAATTTTGTAACAATAAAGTACTCGAGCCTCTTGTCAATTTAAGCTATCGCTCAAAGGAATGCTACCCTTGAGTCCCAAATCAAACACTGATAAAACTTCAAATGGCCCTAACTTCTAGACGGTATGTCTGACACCTATCAAAGTTTGCAACATACAAATGCTTGTAACTTTTTACTGGAGCGTCATGAAACCTTTAAAGTTTGTAACAATAAAGTACTCGAGCCTCTTGTCAATTTAAGCTATCGCTGAAAGCCTATCAAATTTTGCAACATACAAATGCTTGTAACTTTTTACTGGAGCGTTATAAAACCTTGAAATTTTGTAACAATAAAGTACTCGAGCCTCTTGTCAATTTAAGCTATCGCTCAAAGCTATGCTACCCTTGAGTCCCAAATCAAACACTAAAAAACTTCAAATGGCCCTAACTTCTATACGGTACGTCCTACACCTATCAAAGTTTGCAACATACAAATGCTTGTAACTTTTTACTGGAGCGTCATAAAACCTTGAAATTTTGTAACAATAAAGTACCCGAGCGTCTTGTCAATTTAAGCTATCGCTCAAAGCTGTGCTACCCTTGAGTCCCAAAACAAACATTGATAAAACTTCAAATTACCCTAACTTCTATACGGTACGTCCTACACCTATCAAAGTTTGCAACATACAAATGCTTGTAACTTTTAACTGGAGCGTCATAAAACCTTGAAAGTTTGTAACAATAAGGTACTCGAGCCTCTTGTCAATTTAAGCTATCGCTCAAAGCTATGCTACCCTTGAGTCCCAAAACAAACACTGATAAAACATCAAATGGCCCTAACTTATATACGGTACGTCCTACACCTATCAAAGTTTGCAACATACAAATGCTTGTAACTTTTTACTGGAGCGTCATAAAACCTTGAAATTTTGTAGCAACAAAGTACTCGAGCGTCTTGTCAATTTAAGCTATCGCTCAAAGCTATGCTACCCTTGAGTCCCAAATCAAACACTGAGAAAACTTCAAATGGCCCTAACTTCTATACGGTACGTCCTATACCAATCAAATTTTGCAACGTACAAATTCTTGTAACTTTTTACTGGAGCGTCATAAAACCTTGAAATTTTGTAACAATTAAGTACTCGAGCCTCTTGTCAATTTAAGCTATCGCTCAAAGCTATGCTACCCTTGAGTCCCAAATCAAACACTGATAAGATTTCAAATTGCCCTAACTTTTATACGGTGCGTCCTACACCTATCAAAGTTTGCAACATACAAATGCTTGTAACTTTTTACTGGAGCGTCATAAAACCTTGAAATTTTGTAAAAATAAAGTACTCGAGCCTCTTGTCAATTTAAGCTATCGCTCGAAGCTATGCTACCCTTGAGTCCCAAATCAAACACTGAGAAAACTTCAAATGGCCCTAACTTCTATACGGTACGTCCTACACCTATCAAGGTTTGCAACATACAAATGCTTGTAACTTTTTACTGGAGCGTCATAAAACCTTGAAATTTTGTAACAATAAAGTACCCGAGCGTCTTGTCAATTTAAGCTATCGCTCAAAGCTGTGCTAACATTGAGTCCCTAAACAAACATTGATAAAACTTCAAATGACCCTAACTTCTATACGGTACGTCCTACACCTATCAAAGTTTGCAACATACAAATGCTTGTAACTTTTAACTGGAGCGTCATAAAACCTTGAAAGTTTGTAACAATAAGGTACTCGAGCCTCTTGTCAATTTAAGCTATCGCTCAAAGCTATGCTACCCTTGAGTCCCAAATCAAACACTGATAAAACTTCAAATGGCCCTAACTTCTATACGGTACGTCCTACACCTATCAAAGTTTGCAATGTTTGTAACTTTTTACTGAGCTATGCTACCCTTGAGTCCCAAATCAAACACTGATAAGATTTCAAATTGCCCTAACTTCTATACGGTACGTCCTACACCTATCAAAGATTGCAACATACAAATGCTTGTAACTTTTTACTGGAGCGTCATAAAACCTTGAAATTTTGTAGCAATAAAGTACTCGAGCGTCTTGTCAATTTAAGCTATCGCTCAAAGCTATGCTACCCTTGAGTCCCAAATCAAACACTGAGAAAACTTCAAATGGCCCTAACTTCTATACGGTACTTCCTATACCAATCAAAGTTTGCAACGTACAAATTCTTGTAACTTTTTACTGGAGCGTCATAAAACCTTGAAATTTTGTAACAATTAAGTACTCGAGCCTCTTGTCAATTTAAGCTATCGCTCCAAGCTATGCTACCCTTGAGTCCCAAATCAAACACTGATAAGATTTCAAATTGCCCTAACTTCTATACGGTACGTCCTACACCTATCAAAGTTTGCAACATACAAATGCTTGTAACTTTTTACTGGAGCGTCATAAAACCTTGAAATTTTGTAGCAATAAAGTACTCGAGCCTCTTGTCAATTTAAGCTATCGCTCAAAGCTATGCTACCCTTGAGTCCCAAATCAAACACTGAGAAAACTTCAAATGGCCCTAACTTCTATACGGTACTTCCTATACCAATCAAAGTTTGCAACGTACAAATTCTTGTAACTGTTTACTGGAGCGTCATAAAACCTTGAAATTTTGTAACAATTAAGTACTCGAGCCTCTTGTCAATTTAAGCTATCGCTCAAAGCTATGCTGCCCTTGAGTCCCAAATCAAACACTGATAAGATATCAAATTGCCCTAACTTCTATACGGTACGTCCTACACCTATCAAAGTTTGCAACATACAAATGCTTGTAACTTTTTACTGGAGCGTCATAAAACCTTGAAATTTTGTAAAAATAAACTACTCGAGCCTTTTGTCAATTTAAGCTATCGCTCGAAGCTATGCTACCCTTGAGTCCCAAATCAAACACTGATAAAACTTCAAATGGCCCTAACTTCTATATGGTATGTCTGACACCTATCAAAGTTTGAAACATACAAATGCTTGTAACTTTTTACTGGAGCGTCATAAAACCTTGAAAGTTTGTAACAATAAAGTGCTCGAGCCTCTTGTCAATTTAAGCTATCGCTCAAAGCCTATCAAAGTTTGCAACATACAAATGCTTGTAACTTTTTACTGGAGCGTTATAAAACCTTGAAATTTTGTAACAATAAAGTACTCGAGCCTCTTGTCAATTTAAGCTATCGCTCAAAGGAATGCTACCCTTGAGTCCCAAATCAAACACTGATAAAACTTCAAATGGCCCTAACTTCTAGACGGTATGTCTGACACCTATCAAAGTTTGCAACATACAAATGCTTGTAACTTTTTACTGGAGCGTCATGAAACCTTTAAAGTTTGTAACAATAAAGTACTCGAGCCTCTTGTCAATTTAAGCAATCGCTGAAAGCCTATCAAATTTTGCAACATACAAATGCTTGTAACTTTTTACTGGAGCGTTATAAAACCTTGAAATTTTGTAACAATAAAGTACTCGAGCCTCTTGTCAATTTAAGCTATCGCTCAAAGCTATGCTACCCTTGAGTCCCAAATCAAACACTAAAAAACTTCAAATGGCCCTAACTTCTATACGGTACGTCCTACACCTATCAAAGTTTGCAACATACAAATGCTTGTAACTTTTTACTGGAGCGTCATAAAACCTTGAAATTTTGTAACAATAAAGTACCCGAGCGTCTTGTCAATTTAAGCTATCGCTCAAAGCTGTGCTACCCTTGAGTCCCAAAACAAACATTGATAAAACTTCAAATTACCCTAACTTCTATACGGTACGTCCTACACCTATCAAAGTTTGCAACATACAAATGCTTGTAACTTTTAACTGGAGCGTCATAAAACCTTGAAAGTTTGTAACAATAAGGTACTCGAGCCTCTTGTCAATTTAAGCTATCGCTCAAAGCTATGCTACCCTTGAGTCCCAAAACAAACACTGATAAAACATCAAATGGCCCTAACTTATATACGGTACGTCCTACACCTATCAAAGTTTGCAACATACAAATGCTTGTAACTTTTTACTGGAGCGTCATAAAACCTTGAAATTTTGTAGCAACAAAGTACTCGAGCGTCTTGTCAATTTAAGCTATCGCTCAAAGCTATGCTACCCTTGAGTCCCAAATCAAACACTGAGAAAACTTCAAATGGCCCTAACTTCTATACGGTACGTCCTATACCAATCAAATTTTGCAACGTACAAATTCTTGTAACTTTTTACTGGAGCGTCATAAAACCTTGAAATTTTGTAACAATTAAGTACTCGAGCCTCTTGTCAATTTAAGCTATCGCTCAAAGCTATGCTACCCTTGAGTCCCAAATCAAACACTGATAAGATTTCAAATTGCCCTAACTTTTATACGGTGCGTCCTACACCTATCAAAGTTTGCAACATACAAATGCTTGTAACTTTTTACTGGAGCGTCATAAAACCTTGAAATTTTGTAAAAATAAAGTACTCGAGCCTCTTGTCAATTTAAGCTATCGCTCGAAGCTATGCTACCCTTGAGTCCCAAATCAAACACTGAGAAAACTTCAAATGGCCCTAACTTCTATACGGTACGTCCTACACCTATCAAGGTTTGCAACATACAAATGCTTGTAACTTTTTACTGGAGCGTCATAAAACCTTGAAATTTTGTAACAATAAAGTACCCGAGCGTCTTGTCAATTTAAGCTATCGCTCAAAGCTGTGCTAACATTGAGTCCCTAAACAAACATTGATAAAACTTCAAATGACCCTAACTTCTATACGGTACGTCCTACACCTATCAAAGTTTGCAACATACAAATGCTTGTAACTTTTAACTGGAGCGTCATAAAACCTTGAAAGTTTGTAACAATAAGGTACTCGAGCCTCTTGTCAATTTAAGCTATCGCTCAAAGCTATGCTACCCTTGAGTCCCAAATCAAACACTGATAAAACTTCAAATGGCCCTAACTTCTATACGGTACGTCCTACACCTATCAAAGTTTGCAATGTTTGTAACTTTTTACTGAGCTATGCTACCCTTGAGTCCCAAATCAAACACTGATAAGATTTCAAATTGCCCTAACTTCTATACGGTACGTCCTACACCTATCAAAGATTGCAACATACAAATGCTTGTAACTTTTTACTGGAGCGTCATAAAACCTTGAAATTTTGTAGCAATAAAGTACTCGAGCGTCTTGTCAATTTAAGCTATCGCTCAAAGCTATGCTACCCTTGAGTCCCAAATCAAACACTGAGAAAACTTCAAATGGCCCTAACTTCTATACGGTACTTCCTATACCAATCAAAGTTTGCAACGTACAAATTCTTGTAACTTTTTACTGGAGCGTCATAAAACCTTGAAATTTTGTAACAATTAAGTACTCGAGCCTCTTGTCAATTTAAGCTATCGCTCAAAGCTATGCTACCCTTGAGTCCCAAATCAAACACTGATAAGATTTCAAATTGCCCTAACTTCTATACGGTACGTCCTACACCTATCAAAGTTTGCAACATACAAATGCTTGTAACTTTTTACTGGAGCGTCATAAAACCTTGAAATTTTGTAAAAATAAACTACTCGAGCCTCTTGTCAATTTAAGCTATCGCTCGAAGCTATGCTACCCTTGAGTCCCAAATCAAACACTGATAAAACTTCAAATGGCCCTAACTTCTATACGGTATGTCTGACACCTATCAAAGTTTGCAACATACAAATGCTTGTAACTTTTTACTGGAGCGTCATGAAACCTTTAAAGTTTGTAACAATAAAGTACTCGAGCCTCTTGTCAATTTAAGCTATCGCTCAAAGCCTATCAAATTTTGCAACATACAAATGCTTGTAACTTTTTACTGGAGCGTTATAAAACCTTGAAATTTTGTAACAATAAAGTACTCGAGCCTCTTGTCAATTTAAGCTATCGCTCAAAGCTATGCTACCCTTGAGTACCAAATCAAACACTAAGAAAACTTCAAATGGCCCTAACTTCTATACGGTACGTCCTACACCTATCAAAGTTTGCAACATACAAATGCTTGTAACTTTTTACTGGAGCGTCATAAAACCTTGAAATTTTGTAACAATAAAGTACCCGAGCGTCTTGTCAATTTAAGCTATCGCTCAAAGCTGTGCTACCCTTGAGTCCCAAAACAAACATTGATAAAACTTCAAATTACCCTAACTTCTATACGGTACGTCCTACACCTATCAAAGTTTGCAACATACAAATGCTTGTAACTTTTAAGTGGAGCGTCATAAAACCTTGAAAGTTTGTAACAATAAGGTACTCGAGCCTCTTGTCAATTTAAGCTATCGCTCAAAGCTATGCTACCCTTGAGTCCCAAAACAAACACTGATAAAACATCAAATGGCCCTAACTTATATACGGTACGTACTACACCTATCAAAGTTTGCAACATACAAATGCTTGTAACTTTTAACTAGAGCGTCATAAAACCTTGAAAGTTTGTAACAATAAGGTACTCGAGCCTCTTGTCAATTTAAGCTATCGCTCAAAGCTATGCTACCCTTGAGTCCCAAATCAAACACTGATAAAACTTCAAATGGCCCTAACTTCTATACGGTACGTCCTACACCTATCAAATTTTGCAATGTTTGTAACTTTTTACTGAGCTATGCTACCCTTGAGTCCCAAATCAAACACTGATAAGATTTCAAATTGCCCTAACTTCTTTACGGTACATCCTACACCTATCAAAGTTTGCAACATACAAATGCTTGTAACTTTTTACTGGAGCGTCATAAAACCTTGAAATTTTGTAGCAATAAAGTACTCGAGCGTCTTGTCAATTTAAGCTATCGCTCAAAGCTATGCTACCCTTGAGTCCCAAATCAAACACTGATAAGATTTCAAATTGCCCTAACTTCTATACGGTACGTCCTACACCTATCAAAGTTTGCAACATACAAATGCTTGTAACTTTTTACTGGAGCGTCATAAAACCTTGAAATTTTGTAAAAATAAAGTGCTCGAGCCTCTTGTCAATTTAAGCTATCGCTCGAAGCTATGCTACCCTTGAGTCCCAAATCAAACACTGATACAACTTCAAATGGCCCTAACTTCTATACGGTATGTCTGACACCTATTAAAGTTTGCAACATACAAATGCTTGTAACTTTTTACTGGAGCGTCATAAAACCTTGAAAGTTTGTAACAATAAAGTACTCGAGCCTCTTGTCAATTTAAGCTATCGCTCAAAGCCTATCAAAGTTTGCAACATACAAATGCTTGTAACTTTTTACTGGAGCGTTATAAAACCTTGAAATTTTGTAACAATAAAGTACTCGAGCCTCTTGTCAATTTAAGCTATCGCTCAAAGGAATGCTACCCTTGAGTCCCAAATCAAACACTGATAAAACTTCAAATGGCCCTAACTTCTAGACGGTATGTCTGACACCTATCAAAGTTTGCAACATACAAATGCTTGTAACTTTTTACTGGAGCGTCATAAAACCTTGAAAGTTTGTAACAATAAAGTACTCGAGCCTCTTGTCAATTTAAGCTATCGCTCAAAGCCTATCAAAGTTTGCAACATACAAATGCTTGTAACTTTTTACTGGAGCGTTATAAAACCTTGAAATTTTGTAACAATAAAGTACTCGAGCCTCTTGTCAATTTAAGCTATCGCTCAAAGCTGTGCTACCCTTGAGTCCCAAAACAAACATTGATAAAACTTCAAATTACCCTAACTTCTATACGGTACGTCCTACACCTATCAAAGTTTGCAACATACAAATGCTTCTAACTTTTTACTGGAGCGTCATAAAACCTTGAAATTTTGTAACAATAAAGTACCGGAGCGTCTTGTCAATTTAAGCTATCGCTCAAAGCTGTGCTACCCTTGAGTCCCAAATCAAACACTGAGAAAACTTCAAATGGCCCTAACTTCTATACGGTACGTCCTATACCAATCAAAGTTTGCAACGTACAAATTCTTGTAACTTTTTACTGGAGCGTCATGAAACCTTGAAATTTTGTAACAATTAAGTACTCGAGCCTCTTGTCAATTTAAGCTATCGCTCAAAGCTATGCTACCCTTGAGTCCCAAATCAAACACTGATAAGATTTCAAATTGACCTAACTTCTATACGGTACGTCCTACACCTATCAAAGTTTGCAACATACAAATGCTTGTAACTTTTTACTGGAGCGTCATAAAACCTTGAAATTTTGTAAAAATAAAGTACTCGAGCCTCTTGTCAATTTAAGATATCGCTCGAAGCTATGCTACCCTTGAGTCCCAAATCAAACACTGAGAAAACTTCAAATGGCCCTAACTTTTATACGGTACGTCCTACACCTATCAAGGTTTGCAACATACAAATGCTTGTAACTTTTAACTGGAGCGTCATAAAACCTTGAAATTTTGTAACAATAAAGTACCCGAGCGTCTTGTCAATTTAAGCTATCGCTCAAAGCTGTGCTAACCTTGAGTCCCTAAACAAACATTGATAAAACTTCAAATGGCCCTAACTTCTATACGGTACGTCCTACACCTATCAAAGTTTGCAATGTTTGTAACTTTTAACTGGAGCGTCATAAAACCTTGAAAGTTTGTAACAATAAGGTACTCGAGCCACTTGTCAATTTAAGCTATCGCTCAAAGCTATGCTACCCTTGAGTCCCAAATCAAACACTGATAAAACTTCAAATGGCCCTAACTTCTATACGGAACGTCCTACACCTATCAAAGTTTGCAATGTTTGTAAGTTTTTACTGAGCTATGCTACCCTTGAGTCCCAAATCAAACACTGATAAGATTTCAAATTGCCCTAACTTCTATACGGTACGTCCTACACCTATCAAAGTTTGCAATATACAAATGCTTGTAACTTTTTACTGGAGCGTCATAAAACCTTGAAATTTTGTAGCAATAAAGTACTCGAGCGTCTTGTCAATTTAAGCTATCGCTCAAAGCTATGCTACCCTTGACTCCCAAATCAAACACTGAGAAAACTTCAAATGGCCCTAACTTCTATACGGTACTTCCTATACCAATCAAAGTTTGCAACGTACAAATTCTTGTAACTTTTTACTGGAGCGTCATAAAACCTTGAAATTTTGTAACAATTAAGTACTCGAGCCTCTTGTCAATTTAAGCTATCGCTCAAAGCTATGCTACCCTTGAGTGCCAAATCAAACACTGATAAGATTTCAAATTGCCCTAACTTCTATACGGTACGTCCTACACCTATCAAAGTTTGCAACATACAAATGCTTGTAACTTTTTACTGGAGCGTCATAAAACCTTGAAATTTTGTAAAAATAAAGTACTCGAGCCTCTTGTCAATTTAAGCTATCGCTCGAAGCTATGCTACCCTTGAGTCCCAAATCAAACACTGATAAAACTTCAAATGGCCCTAACTTCTATACGGTATGTCTGACACCTATTAAAGTTTGCAACATACAAATGCTTGTAACTTTTTACTGGAGCGTCATAAAACCTGGAAAGTTTGTAACAATAAAGTACTCGAGCCTCTTGTCAATTTAAGCTATCGCTCAAAGCCTATCAAAGTTTGCAACATACAAATGCTTGTAACTTTTTACTGGAGCGTTATAAAACCTTGAAATTTTGTAACAATAAAGTACTCGAGCCTCTTGTCAATTTAAGCTATCGCTCAAAGGAATGCTACCCTTGAGTCCCAAATCAAACACTGATAAAACTTCAAATGGCCCTAACTTCTAGACGGTATGTCTGACACCTATCAAAGTTTGCAACATACAAATGCTTGTAACTTTTTACTGGAGCGTCATAAAACCTTGAAAGTTTGTAACAATAAAGTACTCGAGCCTCTTGTCAATTTAAGCTATCGCTCAAAGCCTATCAAAGTTTGCAACATACAAATGCTTGTAACTTTTTACTGGAGCGTCATAAAACCTTGAAAGTTTGTAACAATAAAGTACTCGAGCCTCTTGTCAATTTAAGCTATCGCTCAAAGCTATGCTAACCTTGAGTCCCTAAACAAACATTGATAAAACTTCAAATGACCCTAACTTCTATACGGTACGTCCTACACCTATCAAAGTTTGCAACATACAAATGCTTGTAACTTTTAACTGGAGCGTCATAAAACCTTGAAAGTTTGTAACAATAAGGTACTCGAGCCTCTTGTCAATTTAAGCTATCGCTCAAAGCTATGCTACCCTTGAGTCCCAAATCAAACACTGATAAAACTTCAAATGGCCCTAACTTCTATACGGTACGTCCTACACCTATCAAAGTTTGCAATGTTTGTAACTTTTTACTGAGCTATGCTACCCTTGAGTCCCAAATCAAACACTGATAAGATTTCAAATTGCCCTAACTTCTATACGGTACGTCCTACACCTATCAAAGTTTGCAACATACAAATGCTTGTAACTTTTTACTGGAGCGTCATAAAACCTTGAAATTTTGTAGCAATAAAGTACTCGAGCGTCTTGTCAATTTAAGCTATCGCTCAAAGCTATGCTACCCTTGAGTCCCAAATCAAACACTGAGAAAACTTCAAATGGCCCTAACTTCTATACGGTATTTCCTATACCAATCAAAGTTTGCAACGTACAAATTCTTGTAACTTTTTACTGGAGCGTCATAAAACCTTGAAATTTTGTAACAATTAAGTACTCGAGCCTCTTGTCAATTTAAGCTATCGCTCAAAGCTATGCTACCCTTGAGTCCCAAATCAAACACTGATAAGATTTCAAATTGCCCTAACTTCTATACGGTACGTCCTACACCTATCAAAGTTTGCAACATACAAATGCTTGTAACTTTTTACTGGAGCGTCATAAAACCTTGAAATTTTGTAAAAATAAAGTACTCGAGCCTCTTGTCAATTTAAGCTATCGCTCGAAGCTATGCTACCCTTGAGTCCCAAATCAAACACTGATAAAACTTCAAATGGCCCTAACTTCTATACGGTATGTCTGACACCTATTAAAGTTTGCAACATACAAATGCTTGTAACTTTTTACTGGAGCGTCATAAAACCTGGAAAGTTTGTAACAATAAAGTACTCGAGCCTCTTGTCAATTTAAGCTATCGCTCAAAGCCTATCAAAGTTTGCAACATACAAATGCTTGTAACTTTTTACTGGAGCGTTATAAAACCTTGAAATTTTGTAACAATAAAGTACTCGAGCCTCTTGTCAATTTAAGCTATCGCTCAAAGGAATGCTACCCTTGAGTCCCAAATCAAACACTGATAAAACTTCAAATGGCCCTAACTTCTAGACGGTATGTCTGACACCTATCAAAGTTTGCAACATACAAATGCTTGTAACTTTTTACTGGAGCGTCATAAAACCTTGAAAGTTTGTAACAATAAAGTACTCGAGCCTCTTGTCAATTTAAGCTATCGCTCAAAGCCTATCAAAGTTTGCAACATACAAATGCTTGTAACTTTTTACTGGAGCGTCATAAAACCTTGAAAGTTTGTAACAATAAAGTACTCGAGCCTCTTGTCAATTTAAGCTATCGCTCAAAGCTATGCTAACCTTGAGTCCCTAAACAAACATTGATAAAACTTCAAATGACCCTAACTTCTATACGGTACGTCCTACACCTATCAAAGTTTGCAACATACAAATGCTTGTAACTTTTAACTGGAGCGTCATAAAACCTTGAAAGTTTGTAACAATAAGGTACTCGAGCCTCTTGTCAATTTAAGCTATCGCTCAAAGCTATGCTACCCTTGAGTCCCAAATCAAACACTGATAAAACTTCAAATGGCCCTAACTTCTATACGGTACGTCCTACACCTATCAAAGTTTGCAATGTTTGTAACTTTTTACTGAGCTATGCTACCCTTGAGTCCCAAATCAAACACTGATAAGATTTCAAATTGCCCTAACTTCTATACGGTACGTCCTACACCTATCAAAGTTTGCAACATACAAATGCTTGTAACTTTTTACTGGAGCGTCATAAAACCTTGAAATTTTGTAGCAATAAAGTACTCGAGCGTCTTGTCAATTTAAGCTATCGCTCAAAGCTATGCTACCCTTGAGTCCCAAATCAAACACTGAGAAAACTTCAAATGGCCCTAACTTCTATACGGTATTTCCTATACCAATCAAAGTTTGCAACGTACAAATTCTTGTAACTTTTTACTGGAGCGTCATAAAACCTTGAAATTTTGTAACAATTAAGTACTCGAGCCTCTTGTCAATTTAAGCTATCGCTCAAAGCTATGCTACCCTTGAGTCCCAAATCAAACACTGATAAGATTTCAAATTGCCCTAACTTCTATACGGTACGTCCTACACCTATCAAAGTTTGCAACATACAAATGCTTGTAACTTTTTACTGGAGCGTCATAAAACCTTGAAATTTTGTAAAAATAAAGTACTCGAGCCTCTTGTCAATTTAAGCTATCGCTCGAAGCTATGCTACCCTTGAGTCCCAAATCAAACACTGATAAAACTTCAAATGGCCCTAACTTCTATACGGTACGTCCTACACCTATCAAAGTTTGCAACATACAAATGCTTCTAACTTTTTACTGGAGCGTCATAAAACCTTGAAATTTTGTAACAATAAAGTACCGGAGCGTCTTGTCAATTTAAGCTATCGCTCAAAGCCTATCAAAGTTTGCAACATACAAATGCTTCTAACTTTTTACTGGAGCGTCATAAAACCTTGAAATTTTGTAACAATAAAGTACCGGAGCGTCTTGTCAATTTAAGCTATCGCTCAAAGCTGTGCTACCCTTGAGTCCCAAAACAAACATTGATAAAACTTCAAATTACCCTAACTTCTATACGGTACGTCCTACACCTATCAAAGTTTGCAACATACAAATGCTTGTAACTTTTAACTGGAGCGTCATAAAACCTTGAAAGTTTGTAACAATAAGGTACTCGAGCCTCTTGTCAATTTAAGCTATCGCTCAAAGCTATGCTACCCTTGAGTCGCAAAACAAACACTGATAAAACATCAAATGGCCCTAACTTATATACGGTACGTCCTACACCTATCAAAGTTTGCAACATACAAATGCTTGTAACTTTTTACTGGAGCGTCATAAAACCTTGAAATTTTGTAGCAACAAAGTACTCGAGTGTCTTGTCAATTTAAGCTATCGCTCAAAGCTATGCTACCCTTGAGTCCCAAATCAAACACTGAGAAAACTTCAAATGGCCCTAACTTCTATACGGTACGTCCTATACCAATCAAAGTTTGCAACGTACAAATTCTTGTAACTTTTTACTGGAGCGTCATGAAACCTTGAAATTTTGTAACAATTAAGTACTCGAGCCTCTTGTCAATTTAAGCTATCGCTCGAAGCTATGCTACCCTTGAGTCCCAAATCAAACACTGAGACCTATCACCTATCAAGGTTTGCAACATACAAATGCTTGTAACTTTTAACTGGAGCGTCATAAAACCTTGAAATTTTGTAACAATAAAGTACTCGAGTGTCTTGTCAATTTAAGCTATCGCTCAAAGCTATGCTACCCTTGAGTCCCAAATCAAACACTGATAAAACTTCAAATGGCCCTAACTTCTATACGGTACGTCCTACACCTATCAAAGTTTGCAACATACAAATGCTTGTAACTATTTACTGGAGCGTCATAAAACCTTGAAATTTTGTAACAATAAAGTACCCGAGCGTCTTGTCAATTTAAGCTATCGCTCAAAGCTGTGCTACCCTTGAGTCCCAAATCAAACACTGATAAAACTTCAAAAGGCCCTAACTTCTATACGGTACGTCCTACACCTATCAAAGTTTGCAACATACAAATTCTTGTAACTTTTTACTGGAGCGTCATAAAACCTTGAAATTTTGTAACAATTAAGTACTCGAGCCTCTTGTCAATTTAAGCTATCGCTCAAAGCTATGCTACCCTTGAGTGACAAATCCAACACTGATAAAACTTCAAATGGCCCTAACTTCTATAAGGTGCATTAAATACCCATCAAAGTTTGCAACATACAAATGCTTGTAACTTTTTACTGGAGCGTCATAAAACCTGGAAATTTTGTAACTATAAAGTACTCGAATTTCTTGTCAATTGAAGCTATCGCTCAAAGCTACCCTTGAGTCTCAAATCAAACACTGATAAAACTTCAAATGGCCCTAACTTCTATACGGTACGTCCTACACCTATCAAAGTTTGCAACATACAAATGCTTGTAACTTTTTACTTGAGCGTCATAAAACCTTGAAATTTTGTAACAACAAAGTACTCGAGCCTCTTGTCAATTTAAGCTATCGCTCAAAGCTATGCTACCCTTGAGTCCCAAATCAAACACTGATAAAACTTCAAATGGCCCTAACTTCTATACGGTATGTCCTACACCTATCAAAGTTTGCAACATACAAATGCTTGTAACTTTTTACTGGAGCGTCATAAAACCTTGAAATTTGTAACAATAAAGTACTCGGGCCTCTTATCAATTTAAGCTATCGCTCAAAGCTATGCTACCCTTGAGTCCCAAATCAAACACTGTTAAAACTTCAAATGGCCCTAACTTCTATACGGTATGTCTGACACCTTTCAAAGTTTGCAACATACAAATGCTTGTAACTTTTTACTGGAGCGTTATAAAACCTTGAAATTTTGTAACAATAAAGTACTCGAGCCTCTTGTCAATTTAAGCTGTCGCTCAAAGCTATGCTACCTTTGAGTACCAAATCAAACACTGATAAAACTTCAAATGGCCCTAACTTATATACGGTACGTCCTACACCTATAAAAGTTTGCAACATACAGATGCTTGTAACTTTTTACTGGAGCGTAATAAAACCTTGAAATTTTGTAACAATAAAGTACTCGAACCTCTTGTCAATTTAAGCTATCGCTCAAAGCTATGCTACCCTTGAGTGACAAATCCAACACTGATAAAACTTCAAATGGCCCTAACTTCTATAAGGTGCATTAAATACCCATCAAAGTTTGCAACATACAAATGCTTGCAACTTTTTACTGGAGCGTCATAAAACCTGGAAATTTTGTAACAATAAAGTACTCGAACCTCTTGTCAATTTAAGCTATCGCTCAAAGCTACCCTTGAGTCTCAAATCAAACACTGATAAAACTTCAAATGGCCCTAACTTCTATACGGTACGCCCTACTCCTATCAATGTTTGCAACATACAAATGCTTGTAAATTTTTACTTGAGCGTCATAAAACCTTGAAATTTTGTAACAACAAAGTACTCGAGCCTTTTTTCAATTTAAGCTATCGCTCAAAGCTATGCTACCCTTGAGTCCCAAATCAAACACTGATAAAACTTCAAATGGCCCTAACTTCTATACGGTATGTCCTACACCTATCAAAGTTTGCAACATACAAATGCTTGTAACTTTTTACTGGAGCGTCATAAAACCTTGAAATTTTGTAACAATAAATTACTCGGGCCTCTTGTCAATTTAATCTATCGCTCAAAGCTATGCTACCCTTGAGTCCCAAATCAAACACTGATAAAACTTCAAATGGCCCTAACTTCTATACGGTATGTCTGACACCTTTCAAAGTTTGCAACATACAAATGCTTGTAACTTTTTACTGGAGCGTCATAAAACCTTGAAAGTTTGTAACAATAACGTACTCGAGCCTCTTGTCAATTTAAGCTATCGCTCAAAGCCAATCAAAGTTTGCAACATAAAAATGATTGTAACTTTTTACTGGAGCGTTATAAAATCTTGCAATTTTGTAACAATAAAGTACTCGAGCCTCTTGTCAAGTTAAGCGGTCGTTCAAAGCTATGCTACCTTTGAGTACCAAATCAAACACTGATAAAATTTCAAATGGCCCTAACTTCTATACGGTACGTCCTACACCTATCAAAGTTTGCAACATACAAATGCTTGTAACTTTTTAATGGAGCGTCACAAAACCTTGAAATTTTGTAACAATAAAGTACTCGAGCCTCTTGCTAATTTAAGCTATCGCTCAAAGCTATGCTACCCTTGAGTCCCAAATCAAACACTGATAAAATTTCAAATGGCCCGAACTTCTATACGGCACGTCCTACACCTATCAAAGTTTGCAACATACAAATCCTTGTAATTTTTACTGGAGCGTCATAAAATCTTGAAATTTTGTAACAATAAAGTACCCGAGCCTCTTGTCAATTTAAGCTATCGCTCAAAGCTATGCTACCCTTGAGTGACAAATCCAACACTGATAAAACTTCAAATGGCCCTAACTTCTATAAGGTGCATTAAATACCCATCAAAGTTTGCAACATACAAATGCTTGTAACTTTCTACTGGAGCGTCATAAAACCCGGAAATTTTGTAACAATAAAGTACTCGAACCTCTTGTCAATTAAAGCTATCGCTCAAAGCTACCCTTGAGTCTCAAATCAAACACTGATAAAACTTCAAATGGCCCTAACTTCTATACGGTACGTCCTACACCTATCACAGTTTGCAACATACAAATGCTTGTAACTTTTTACTTGAGCGTCATAAAACCTTGAAATTTTGTAACAACAAAGTACTCGAGCCTCTTGTCAATTTAAGCTATCGCTCAAAGCTATGCTACCCTTGAGTCCCAAATCAAACACTGATAAAACTTCAAATAGCCCTAACTTCTATACGGTATGTCCTACACCTATCAAAGTTTGCAACATACAAATGCTTGTAACTTTTTACTGGAGCGTCATAAAATCTTGAAATTTTGTAACAATAAAGTACTCGAACCTCTTGTCAATTTAAGCTATCGCTCGAAGCTATTCTACCCTTGAGTCCCAAATCAAACACTGATAAAATTTCAAATGGCCCTAACTTATATACGGTACGTCCTACACCAATCAAAGTTTGCAACATACAAATGCTTGTAACTTTTTACTGGAGCGTCATAAAACCTTGAAATTTTGTAACAATAAAGTACTCGGGCCTCTTGTCAATTTAAGCTATCGCTTAAAGCTATGCTATCCTTGAGTCCCAAATCAAACACTGTTAAAACTTCAAATGGCCCTAACTTCTATACGGTATGTCTGACACCTTTCAAAGTTTGCAACATACAAATGCTTGTAACTTTTTACTGGAGCGTCATAAAACCTTGAAAGTTTGTAACAATAAAGTACTCGAGCCTCTTGTCAATTTAAGCTATCGCTCAAAGCCAATCAAAGTTTGCAACATAAAAATGTTTGTAACTTTTTACTGGAGCGTTATAAAACCTTGAAATTTTGTAACAATAAAGTACTCGAGCCTCTTGTCAATTTAAGCTGTCGCTCAAAGCTATGCTACCTTTGAGTACCAAATCAAACACTGATAAAACTTCAAATGGCCCTAACTTATATACGGTACGTCCTACACCTATAAAAGTTTGCAACATACAGATGCTTGTAACTTTTTACTGGAGCGTAATAAAACCTTGAAATTTTGTAACAATAAAGTACTCGAGCCTCTTGTCAATTTAAGCTATCGCTCAAAGCTATGCTACCCTTGAGTGACAAATCCAACACTGATAAAACTTCAAATGGCCCTAACTTCTATAAGGTGCATTAAATACCCATCAAAGTTTGCAACATACAAATGCTTGTAACTTTTTACTGGAGCGTCATAAAACCTGGAAATTTTGTAACAATAAAGTACTCGAACCTCTTGTCAATTTAAGCTATCGCTCAAAGCTACCCTTGAGTCTCAAATCAAACACTGATAAAACTTCAAATGGCCCTAACTTCTATACGGTACGTCCTACACCTATCAAAGTTTGCAACATACAAATGCTTGTAACTTTTTACTTGAGCGTCATAAAACCTTGAAATTTTGTAACAACAAAGTACTCGAGCCTCTTGTCAATTTAAGCTAACGCTCAAAGCTATGCTACCCTTGAGTCCCAAATCAAACACTGATAAAACTTCAAATAGCCCTAACTTCTATACGGTATGTCCTACACCTATCAAAGTTTGCAACATACAAATGCTTGTAACTTTTTACTGGAGCGTCATAAAATCTTGAAATTTTGTAACAATAAAGTACTCGAGCCTCTTGTCAATTTAAGCTATCGCTCAAAGCTATGCTACCCTTGAGTCCCAAATCAAACACTGTTAAAACTTCAAATGGCCCTAACTTCTATACGGTATGTCTGACACCTTTCAAAGTTTGCAACATACAAATGCTTGTAACTTTTTACTGGAGCGTCATAAAACCTTGAAAGTTTGTAACAATAAAGTACTCGAGCCTCTTGTCAATTTAAGCTATCGCTCAAAGCCAATCAAAGTTTGCAACATAAAAATGTTTGTAACTTTTTAATGGAGCGTTATAAAACCTTGAAATTTTGTAACAATAAAGTACTCGAGCCTCTTGTCAATTTAAGCTGTCGCTCAAAGCTATGCTACCTTTGAGTACCAAATCAAACACTGATAAAATTTCAAATGGCCCTAACTTCTATACGGTATGTCTGACACCTTTCAAAGTTTGCAACATACAAATGCTTGTAACTTTTTACTGAAGCATCATAAAACCTTGAAAGTTTGTAACAATAACGTACTCGAGCCTCTTGTCAATTTAAGCTATCGCTCAAAGCCAATCAAAGTTTGCAACATAAAAATGTTTGTAACTTTTTACAGGAGCGTTATAAAACCTTGAAATTTTGTAACAATAAAGTACTCGAGCCTCTTGTCAATTTAAGCTGTCGTTCAAAGCTATGCTACCCTTGAGTGACAAATCCAACACTGATAAAACTTCAAATGGCCCTAACTTCTATAAGGTGCATTAAATACCCATCAAAGTTTGCAACATACAAATGCTTGTAACTTTTTACTGGAGCGTCATAAAACCTGGAAATTTTGTAACAATAAAGTACTCGAGCCTCTTGTCAATTTAAGCTATCGCTCAAAGCTATGCTACCCTTGAGTCCCAAATCAAACACTGATAAAATTTCAAATGGCCCTAACTTCTATACGGTACGACCTACACCTATCAAAGTTTGCAACATACAAATGCTTGTAACTTTTTACTGGAGCGTTATAAAACCTTGAAATTTTGTAGCAATAAAGTACTCGAGCGTCTTGTCAATTTAAGCTATCGCTCAAAGCTATGCTACCCTTGAGTCCCAAATCAAACACTGATAAGATTTCAAATTGCCCTAACTTCTATACGGTACGTCCTACACCTATCAAAGTTTGCAACATACAAATGCTTGTAAGTTTTTACTGGAGCGTCATAAAACCTTGAAATTTTGTAAAAATAAAGTACTCGAGCCTCTTGTCAATTTAAGCTATCGCTCGAAGCTATGCTACCCTTGAGTCCCAAATCAAACACTGATAAAACTTCAAATGGCCCTAACTTCTATACGGTACGTCCTACACCTATCAAAGTTTGCAACATACAAATGCTTCTAACTTTTTACTGGAGCGTCATAAAACCTTGAAATTTTGTAACAATAAAGTACCGGAGCGTCTTGTCCATTTAAGCTATCGCTCAAAGCCTATCAAAGTTTGCAACATACAAATGCTTGTAACTTTTTACTGGAGCGTTATAAAACCTTGAAATTTTGTAACAATAAAGTACTCGAGCCTCTTGTCAATTTAAGCTATCGCTCAAAGGAATGCTACCCTTGAGTCCCAAATCAAACACTGATAAAACTTCAAATGGCCCTAACTTCTAGACGGTATGTCTGACACCTATCAAAGTTTGCAACATACAAATGCTTGTAACTTTTTACTGGAGCGTCATAAAACCTTGAAAGTTTGTAACAATAAAGTACTCGAGCCTCTTGTCAATTTAAGCTATCGCGCAAAGCTATGCTACCCTTGAGTCCCAAATCAAACACTGAGAAAACTTCAAATGGCCCTAAGTTCTATACGGTACGTCCTACACCTATCAAAGTTTGCAACATACAAATGCTTCTAACTTTTTACTGGAGCGTCATAAAACCTTGAAATTTTGTAACAATAAAGTACCGGAGCGTCTTGTCAATTTAAGCTATCGATCAAAGCTGTGCTACCCTTGAGTCCCAAAACAAACATTGATAAAACTTCAAATTACCCTAACTTCTATACGGTACGTCCTACACCTATCAAAGTTTGCAACATACAAATGCTTGTAACTTTTAACTGGAGCGTCATAAAACCTTGAAAGTTTGTAACAATAAGGTACTCGAGCCTCTTGTCAATTTAAGCTATCGCTCAAAGCTATGCTACCCTTGAGTCCCAAAACAAACACTGATAAAACATCAAATGGCCCTAACTTATATACGGTACGTCCTACACCTATCAAAGTTTGCAACATACAAATGCTTGTAACTTTTTACTGGAGCGTCATAAAACCTTGAAATTTTGTAGCAACAAAGTACTCGAGTGTCTTGTCAATTTAAGCTATCGCTCAAAGCTATGCTACCCTTGAGTCCCAAATCAAACACTGAGAAAACTTCAAATGGCCCTAACTTCTATACGGTACGTCCTATACCAATCAAAGTTTGCAACGTACAAATTCTTGTAACTTTTTACTGGAGCGTCATGAAACCTTGAAATTTTGTAACAATTAAGTACTCGAGCCTCTTGTCAATTTAAGCTATCGCTCGAAGCTATGCTACCCTTGAGTCCCAAATCAAACACTGAGAAAACTTCAAATGGCCCTAACTTTTATACGGTACGTCCTACACCTATCAAGGTTTGCAACATACAAATGCTTGTAACTTTTAACTGGAGCGTCATAAAACCTTGAAATTTTGTAACAATAAAGTACCCGAGCGTCTTGTCAATTTAAGCTATCGCTCAAAGCTGTGCTAACCTTGAGTCCCTAAACAAACATTGATAAAACTTCAAATGGCCCTAACTTCTATACGGTACGTCCTACACCTATCAAAGTTTGCAATGTTTGTAACTTTTTACTGGAGCGTCGTAAAAACTTGAAATTTTCTAACAATAAAGTACTCGAGCCTCTTGTCAATTTAAGCGATCGCTCAAAGCTATGCTACCCTTGAGTCCCAAATCAAACACTGATAAAACTTCAAATGGCCCTAACTTCTATACGGTACGTCCTACACCTATCAAAGTTTGCAACATACAAATGCTTGTAACTTTTTACTGGAGCGTCATAAAACCTTGAATTTTTTTTAACAATAAAGTACTCGAGCTTTTTGTCACTTTAAGCTATCGCTCAAAGCTATGCTATCCTTAAGTCCCAAATCAAACACTGATAAAATTTCAAATGGCCCTAACTTCTATACGGTACATCCTACACCTATCAAAGTTTGCAACATACAAATGCTTGTAACTTTTTACTGGAGCGTCATAAAACCTGGCAATTTTGGAAAAATAAAGTACTCGAACCTCTTGTCAATTTAAGTTATCGCTGAAAGCTATGCTACCTTTGAGTCCCAAATCAGACACTGATAAAGCTTCAAATGGCCCTAACTTCTATACGGTACGTGCTACACCTATAAAAATTTGCAACATACAAATGCTTGTAGCTTTTTACTGGAGCGTCATAAAACATTGAAAGTTTGTAACAATAAAGTACTCGAGCCTCTTGTCAATTTAAGCTTTGGCTCAAAGCCTATCAAAGTTTGCAACATACAAATGCTTGTTACTTTCTACTGGAGCGTCATAAAACCTTGAAATTTGTAACAATAACGTACTCGAGCCTCTTGTTAATTTATGTTATCGCTCAAAGCTATGCTACCCTTGGGTCCCAAATCAAACACTGATAAAATTTCAAATTGCCCTAAATTCTATACGGTACGTCCTACACCTATCAAAGTTTGCAACATACAAATGCTTGTAACTTTTTACTGGAGCGTCATAAAACCTTGAAATTTTGTAATAATAAAGTACTCGAGCCTCTTGTTAATTTAAGCTATCGCTCAAAGCTATGCTACCCTTGAGTCCCAAATCAAACACTGAGAAAACTTCAAAAGGCCCTAACTTCTATACGGTACGTCCTACACCTATCAACGTTTGCAACATACAAATGCTTGTAACTATTTACTGGAGCGTCATAAAACCTTGAAATTTTGTAACAATAAAGTACCCGAGCGTCTTGTCAATTTAAGCTATCGCTCAAAGCTGTGCTACCCTTGAGTCCCAAATCAAACACTGATAAAACTTCAAATGGCCCTAACTTCTATACGGTACGTCCTACACCTGTCAAAGTTTGCAACATACAAATGCTTGTAACTTTTAACTGGAGCGTCATAAAACCTTGAAAGTTTGTAACAATAAGGTACTCGAGCCTCTTGTCAATTTAAGCTATCGCTCAAAGCTATGCTACCCTTGAGTCCCAAATCAAACACTGATAAAATTTCAAATGGCCCTAACTTCTATACGGTACGTCCTACACCTATCAAAGTTTGCAACATACAAATGCTTGTAACTTTTTAATGGAGCGTCACAAAACCTTGAAATTTTGTAACAATAAAGTACTCGAGCCTCTTGCTAATTTAAGCTATCGCTCAAAGCTATGCTACCCTTGAGTCCCAAATCAAACACTGATAAAATTTCAAATAGCCCGAACTTCTATACGGTACGTCCTATACCAATCAAAGTTTGCAACGTACAAATTCTTGTAACTTTTTACTGGAGCGTCATAAAACCTTGAAATTTTGTAACAATTAAGTACTCGAGCCTCTTGTCAATTTAAGCTATCGCTCAAAGCTATGCTACCCTTGAGTGACAAATCCAACACTGATAAAACTTCAAATGGCCCTAACTTCTATAAGGTGCATTAAATACCCATCAAAGTTTGCAACATACAAATGCTTGTAACTTTTTACTGGAGCGTCATAAAACCTGGAAATTTTGTAACTATAAAGTACTCGAATTTCTTGTCAATTGAAGCTATCGCTCAAAGCTACCCTTGAGTCTCAAATCAAACACTGATAAAACTTCAAATGGCCCTAACTTCTATACGGTACGTCCTACACCTATCAAAGTTTGCAACATACAAAGGCTTGTAACTTTTTACTTGAGCGTCATAAAACCTTGAAATTTTGTAACAACAAAGTACTCGAGCCTCTTGTCAATTTAAGCTATCGCTCAAAGCTATGCTACCCTTGAGTCCCAAATCAGACACTGTTAAAACTTCAAAGGGCCCTAACTTCTATACGGTATGTCTGACACCTTTCAAAGTTTGCAACATACAAATGCTTGTAACTTTTTACTGGAGCGTCATAAAACCTTGAAAGTTTGTAACAATAAAGTACTCGAGTCTCTTGTCAATTTAAGCTCTCGCTCAAAGCCAATCAAAGTTTGCAACATAAAAATGTTTGTAACTTTTTACTGGAGCGTTATAAAACCTTGAAATTTTGTAACAATAAAGTACTCGAGCCTCTTGTCAATTTAAGCTGTCGCTCAAAGCTATGCTACCTTTGAGTACCAAATCAAACACTGATAAAACTTCAAATGGCCCTAACTTATATACGGTACGTCCTACACCTATAAAAGTTTGCAACATACAGATGCTTGTAACTTTTTACTGGAGCGTAATAAAACCTTGAAATTTTGTAACAATAAAGTACTCGAGCCTCTTGTCAATTTAAGCTATCGCTCAAAGCTATGCTACCCTTGAGTGACAAATCCAACACTGATAAAACTTCAAATGGCCCTAACTTCTATAAGGTGCATTAAATACCCATCAAAGTTTGCAACATACAAATGCTTGTAACTTTTTACTGGAGCGTCATAAAACCTGGAAATTTTGTAACAATAAAGTACTCGAACCTCTTGTCAATTTAAGCTATCGCTCAAAGCTACCCTTGAGTCTCAAATCAAACACTGATAAAACTTCAAATGGCCCTAACTTCTATACGGTACGCCCTACTCCTATCAATGTTTGCAACATACAAATGCTTGTAAATTTTTACTTGAGCGTCATAAAACCTTGAAATTTTGTAACAACAAAGTACTCGAGCCTTTTTTCAATTTAAGCTATCGCTCAAAGCTATGCTACCCTTGAGTCCCAAATCAAACACTGATAAAACTTCAAATGGCCCTAACTTCTATACGGTATGTCCTACACCTATCAAAGTTTGCAACATACAAATGCTTGTAACTTTTTACTGGAGCGTCATAAAACCTTGAAATTTTGTAACAATAAAGTACTCGAGCCTCTTGTCAATTTAAGCTATCGCTCGAAGCTATGCTACCCTTGAGTCCCAAATCAAACACTGATAAAATTTCAAATGGCCCCAACTTCTATACGGTACGTCCTACACCTATCAAAGTTTGCAACATACAAATGCTTGTAACTTTTTACTGGAGCGTCATAAAACCTTGAAATTTTGTAACAATAAATTACTCGGGCCTCTTGTCAATTTAATCTATCGCTCAAAGCTATGCTACCCTTGAGTCCCAAATCAAACACTGATAAAACTTCAAATGGCCCTAACTTCTATACGGTATGTCTGACACCTTTCAAAGTTTGCAACATACAAATGCTTGTAACTTTTTACTGGAGCGTCATAAAACCTTGAAAGTTTGTAACAATAACGTACTCGAGCCTCTTGTCAATTTAAGCTATCGCTCAAAGCCAATCAAAGTTTGCAACATAAAAATGATTGTAACTTTTTACTGGAGCGTTATAAAACCTTGCAATTTTGTAACAATAAAGTACTCGAGCCTCTTGTCAATTTAAGCGGTCGTTCAAAGCTATGCTACCTTTGAGTACCAAATCAAACACTGATAAAATTTCAAATGGCCCTAACTTCTATACGGTACGTCCTACACCTATCAAAGTTTGCAACATACAAATGCTTGTAACTTTTTAATGGAGCGTCACAAAACCTTGAAATTTTGTAACAATAAAGTACTCGAGCCTCTTGCTAATTTAAGCTATCGCTCAAAGCTATGCTACCCTTGAGTCCCAAATCAAACACTGATAAAATTTCAAATGGCCCGAACTTCTATACGGCACGTCCTACACCTATCAAAGTTTGCAACATACAAATCCTTGTAATTTTTACTGGAGCGTCATAAAACCTTGAAATTTTGTAACAATAAAGTACTCGAGCCTCTTGTCAATTTAAGCTATCGCTCAAAGCTATGCTACCCTTGAGTGACAAATCCAACACTGATAAAACTTCAAATGGCCCTAACTTCTATAAGGTGCATTAAATACCCATCAAAGTTTGCAACATACAAATGCTTGTAACTTTCTACTGGAGCGTCATAAAACCTGGAAATTTTGTAACAATAAAGTACTCGAACCTCTTGTCAATTAAAGCTATCGCTCAAAGCTACCCTTGAGTCTCAAATCAAACACTGATAAAACTTCAAATGGCCCTAACTTCTATACGGTACGTCCTACACCTATCACAGTTTGCAACATACAAATGCTTGTAACTTTTTACTTGAGCGTCATAAAACCTTGAAATTTTGTAACAACAAAGTACTCGAGCCTCTTGTCAATTTAAGCTATCGCTCAAAGCTATGCTACCCTTGAGTCCCAAATCAAACACTGATAAAACTTCAAATAGCCCTAACTTCTATATGGTATGTCCTACACCTATCAAAGTTTGCAACATACAAATGCTTGTAACTTTTTACTGGAGCGTAATAAAACCTTGAAATTTTGTAACAATAAAGTACTCGAGCCTCTTGTCAATTTAAGCTATCGCTCAAAGCTATGCTACCCTTGAGTGACAAATCCAACACTGATAAAACTTCAAATGGCCCTAACTTCTATAAGGTGCATTAAATACCCATCAAAGTTTGCAACATACAAATGCTTGTAACTTTTTACTGGAGCGTCATAAAACCTGGAAATTTTGTAACAATAAAGTACTCGAACCTCTTGTCAATTTAAGCTATCGCTCAAAGCTACCCTTGAGTCTCAAATCAAACACTGATAAAACTTCAAATGGCCCTAACTTCTATACGGTACGCCCTACTCCTATCAATGTTTGCAACATACAAATGCTTGTAAATTTTTACTTGAGCGTCATAAAACCTTGAAATTTTGTAACAACAAAGTACTCGAGCCTTTTTTCAATTTAAGCTATCGCTCAAAGCTATGCTACCCTTGAGTCCCAAATCAAACACTGATAAAACTTCAAATGGCCCTAACTTCTATACGGTATGTCCTACACCTATCAAAGTTTGCAACATACAAATGCTTGTAACTTTTTACTGGAGCGTCATAAAACCTTGAAATTTTGTAACAATAAAGTACTCGAGCCTCTTGTCAATTTAAGCTATCGCTCGAAGCTATGCTACCCTTGAGTCCCAAATCAAACACTGATAAAATTTCAAATGGCCCCAACTTCTATACGGTACGTCCTACACCTATCAAAGTTTGCAACATACAAATGCTTGTAACTTTTTACTGGAGCGTCATAAAACCTTGAAATTTTGTAACAATAAATTACTCGGGCCTCTTGTCAATTTAATCTATCGCTCAAAGCTATGCTACCCTTGAGTCCCAAATCAAACACTGATAAAACTTCAAATGGCCCTAACTTCTATACGGTATGTCTGACACCTTTCAAAGTTTGCAACATACAAATGCTTGTAACTTTTTACTGGAGCGTCATAAAACCTTGAAAGTTTGTAACAATAACGTACTCGAGCCTCTTGTCAATTTAAGCTATCGCTCAAAGCCAATCAAAGTTTGCAACATAAAAATGATTGTAACTTTTTACTGGAGCGTTATAAAACCTTGCAATTTTGTAACAATAAAGTACTCGAGCCTCTTGTCAATTTAAGCGGTCGTTCAAAGCTATGCTACCTTTGAGTACCAAATCAAACACTGATAAAATTTCAAATGGCCCTAACTTCTATACGGTACGTCCTACACCTATCAAAGTTTGCAACATACAAATGCTTGTAACTTTTTAATGGAGCGTCACAAAACCTTGAAATTTTGTAACAATAAAGTACTCGAGCCTCTTGCTAATTTAAGCTATCGCTCAAAGCTATGCTACCCTTGAGTCCCAAATCAAACACTGATAAAATTTCAAATGGCCCGAACTTCTATACGGCACGTCCTACACCTATCAAAGTTTGCAACATACAAATCCTTGTAATTTTTACTGGAGCGTCATAAAACCTTGAAATTTTGTAACAATAAAGTACTCGAGCCTCTTGTCAATTTAAGCTATCGCTCAAAGCTATGCTACCCTTGAGTGACAAATCCAACACTGATAAAACTTCAAATGGCCCTAACTTCTATAAGGTGCATTAAATACCCATCAAAGTTTGCAACATACAAATGCTTGTAACTTTCTACTGGAGCGTCATAAAACCTGGAAATTTTGTAACAATAAAGTACTCGAACCTCTTGTCAATTAAAGCTATCGCTCAAAGCTACCCTTGAGTCTCAAATCAAACACTGATAAAATTTCAAATGGCCCTAACTTCTATACGGTACGTCCTACACCTATCACAGTTTGCAACATACAAATGCTTGTAACTTTTTACTTGAGCGTCATAAAACCTTGAAATTTTGTAACAACAAAGTACTCGAGCCTCTTGTCAATTTAAGCTATCGCTCAAAGCTATGCTACCCTTGAGTCCCAAATCAAACACTGATAAAACTTCAAATAGCCCTAACTTCTATATGGTATGTCCTACACCTATCAAAGTTTGCAACATACAAATGCTTGTAACTTTTTACTGGAGCGTCATAAAATCTTGAAATTTTGTAACAATAAAGTACTCGAACCTCTTGTCAATTTAAGCTATCGCTCGAAGCTATTCTACCCTTGAGTCCCAAATCAAACACTGATAACATTTCAAATGGCCCTAACTTCTATACGGTACGTCCTACACCAATCAAAGTTTGCAACATACAAATGCTTGTAACTTTTTACTGGAGCGTCATAAAACCTTGACATTTTGTAACAATAAAGTACTCGGGCCTCTTGTCAATTTAAGCTATCGCTCAAAGCTATGCTATCCTTGAGTCCCAAATCAAACACTGTTAAAACTTCAAATGGCCCTAACTTCTATACGGTATGTCTGACACCTTTCAAAGTTTGCAACATACAAATGCTTGTAACTTTTTACTGGAGCGTCATAAAACCTTGAAAGTTTGTAACAATAAAGTACTCGAGCCTCTTGTCAATTTAAGCTGTCGCTCAAAGCCAATCAAAGTTTGCAACATAAAAATGTTTGTAACTTTTTACTGGAGCGTTATAAAACCTTGAAATTTTGTAACAATAAAGTACTCGAGCCTCTTGTCAATTTAAGCTGTCGCTCAAAGCTATGCTACCTTTGAGTACCAAATCAAACACTGATAAAACTTCAAATGGCCCTAACTTATATACGGTACGTCCTACACCTATAAAAGTTTGCAACATACAGATGCTTGTAACTTTTTACTGGAGCGTAATAAAACCTTGAAATTTTGTAACAATAAAGTACTCGAGCCTCTTGTCAATTTAAGCTATCGCTCAAAGCTATGCTACCCTTGAGTGACAAATCCAACACTGATAAAACTTCAAATGGCCCTAACTTCTATAAGGTGCATTAAATACCCATCAAAGTTTGCAACATACAAATGCTTGTAACTTTTTACTGGAGCGTCATAAAACCTGGAAATTTTGTAACAATAAAGTACTCGAACCTCTTGTCAATTTAAGCTATCGCTCAAAGCTACCCTTGGGTCTCAAATCAAACACTGATAAAACTTCAAATGGCCCTAACTTCTATACGGTACGTCCTACACCTATCAAAGTTTGCAACATACAAATGCTTGTAACTTTTTACTTGAGCGTCATAAAACCTTGAAATTTTGTAACAACAAAGTACTCGAGCCTTTTGTCAATTTAAGCTAACGCTCAAAGCTATGCTACCCTTGAGTCCCAAATCAAACACTCATAAAACTTCAAATAGCCCTAACTTCTATACGGTATGTCCTACACCTATCAAAGTTTGCAACATACAAATGCTTGTAACTTTTTACTGGAGCGTCATAAAATCTTGAAATTTTGTAACAATAAAGTACTCGAGCCTCTTGTCAATTTAAGCTATCGCTCAAAGCTATGCTACCCTTGAGTCCCAAATCAAACACTGTTAAAACTTCAAATGGCCCTAACTTCTATACGGTATGTCTGACACCTTTCAAAGTTTGCAACATACAAATGCTTGTAACTTTTTACTGGAGCGTCATAAAACCTTGAAAGTTTGTAACAATAAAGTACTCGAGCCTCTTGTCAATTTAAGCTATCGCTCAAAGCCAATCAAAGTTTGCAACATAAAAATGTTTGTAACTTTTTACTGGAGCGTTATAAAACCTTGAAATTTTGTAACATTAAAGTACTCGAGCCTCTTGTCAATTTAAGCTGTCGCTCAAAGCTATGCTACCTTTGAGTACCAAATCAAACACTGATAAAACTTCAAATGGCCCTAACTTCTATACGGTATGTCTGACACCTTTCAAAGTTTGCAACATACAAATGCTTGTAACTTTTTACTGGAGCGTCATAAAACCTTGAAAGTTTGTAACAATAACGTACTCGAGCCTCTTGTCAATTTAAGCTATCGCTCAAAGCCAATCAAAGTTTGCAACATAAAAATGTTTGTAACTTTTTACTGGAGCGTTATAAAACCTTGAAATTTTCTAACAATAAAGTACTCGAGCCTCTTGTCAATTTAAGCTGTCGTTCAAAGCTATGCTACCCTTGAGTGACAAATCCAACACTGATAAAACTTCAAATGGCCCTAACTTCTATAAGGTGCATTAAATACCCATCAAAGTTTGCAACATACAAATGCTTGTAACTTTTTACTGGAGCGTCATAAAACCTGGAAATTTTGTAACAATAAAGTACTCGAGCCTCTTGTCAATTTAAGCTATCGCTCGAAGCTATGCTACCCTTGAGTCCCAAATCAAACACTGATAAAATTTCAAATGGCCCTAACTTCTATACGGTACGACCTACACCTATCAAAGTTTGCAACATACAAATGCTTATAACTTTTTACTGGAGCGTCATAAAACCTTCAAATTTTGTAACAATAAAGTACTCGGGCCTCTTGTCAATTTAAGCTATCGCTCAAAGCTATGCAACCCTTGAGTCCCAAATCAAACACTGATAAAATTTCAAATGGCCCTAACTTCTATACGGTACGTCTGACACCTATCAAAATTTGCAACATACAAATGCTTGTAACTTTTTACTGGAGCGTCATAAAACCTTGAAAGTTTGTAACAATAAAGTACTCGAGCCTCTTGTCAATTTAAGCTATCGCTCAAAGCCTATCAAAGTTTGCAACATACAAATGCTTGTAACTTTTTACTGAAGCGTTATAAAACTTTGAAATTTTGTAACAATAAAGTACTCGAGCCTCTTGTCAATTTAAGCCATCGCTCAAAGCTATGCTACATTTGAATACCAAATCAAACACTGATAAAACTTCAAATGGCCCTAACTTCTATACGGTACGTCCTACACCTATCAAAGTTTGCAACATACAGATGCTTGTAACTTTTTACTGCAGCGTCATAAAACCTTGAAATTTTGTTAATTCAAGCTATCGCTCGAAGCTACCCTTAAGTCTCAAATCAAACACTGATAAAACTTCAAATGGCCCTAACTTCTATACGGTACGTCCTACACCTATCAAAGTTTGCAACATACAAATGCTTGTAACTTTTTACTGGAGCGCCATAAAACCTTGAAATTTTGTAACAATAAAGTACTCGAGCCTCTTGTCAATTTAAGCTATCGCTCAAAGCTATGCTAACCTTGAGTCCCAAATCAAACACTGATAAAATTTCAAATGGCCCTAACTTTTATACGGTATGTCCTATACCAATCAAAGTTTGCAACGTACAAATTCTTGTAACTTTTTACTGGAGCGTCATAAAACCTTGAAATTTTGTAACAATAAAGTACTCGAGCCTCTTGTCAATTTAAGCTATCGCTCAAAGCTATGCTAACGTTGAGTCCCAAATCAAACACTGATAAAATTTCAAATGGCCCTAACTTTTATACGGTACGTCCTATACCAATCAAAGTTTGCAACATACAAACGCTTGTAACTTTTTAGTGGAGCGTCATAAAACCTTGAAATTTTGTAACAATAAAGAACTCGAGCCTCTTGTCAATTTAAGTTATCGCTCAAAGCTATTCTACCCTTGAGTCCCAAATAAAACACTGATAAAACTTCAAATGGCCCTAACTTCTATACGGTACGTCCTACACCTATCAAAGTTTGCAACATACAAATGCTTGCAACTTTTACTGGAGCATAATAAATCCTTGAAATTTTGTAACAATAAAGTACTCGAGCCTCTTGTCAATTTAAGTTATCGCTCAAAGCTATGCTACCCTTGAGTCCCAAATCAAACACTGATAAAACGTCAAATGGCCCTAGCTCTATACGGTACGTCCTACACCTATCAAAGTTTGCAACATACAAATGCTTGTAACTTTTTACTGGAGCGTCATAAAACCTTGAAATTTTGTAACAAAAAGTACTCGAGCCTCTCGTCAATTTAAGCTATCGCTCAAAGCTATGTTACCCTTGAGTCCCAAATCAAACACTGATAAAATTTCAAACGGCCCTAACATCTATACGGTACGTCCTACACCTATCAAAGTTTGCAACATAAAAATCCTTGTAACTTTTTACTGGAGCGTCATAAAACCTTGAAATTTTGTAACAATAAATTACTCGGGCCTCTTGTCAATTTAATCTATCGCTCAAAGCTATGCTACCCTTGAGTCCCAAATCAAACACTGATAAAACTTCAAATGGCCCTAACTTCTATACGGTATGTCTGACACCTTTCAAAGTTTGCAACATACAAATGCTTGTAACTTTTTACTGGAGCGTCATAAAACCTTGAAAGTTTGTAACAATAACGTACTCGAGCCTCTTGTCAATTTAAGCTATCGCTCAAAGCCAATCAAAGTTTGCAACATAAAAATGATTGTAACTTTTTACTGGAGCGTTATAAAACCTTGCAATTTTGTAACAATAAAGTACTCGAGCCTCTTGTCAATTTAAGCGGTCGTTCAAAGCTATGCTACCTTTGAGTACCAAATCAAACACTGATAAAATTTCAAATGGCCCTAACTTCTATACGGTACGTCCTACACCTATCAAAGTTTGCAACATACAAATGCTTGTAACTTTTTAATGGAGCGTCACAAAACCTTGAAATTTTGTAACAATAAAGTACTCGAGCCTCTTGCTAATTTAAGCTATCGCTCAAAGCTATGCTACCCTTGAGTCCCAAATCAAACACTGATAAAATTTCAAATGGCCCGAACTTCTATACGGCACGTCCTACACCTATCAAAGTTTGCAACATACAAATCCTTGTAATTTTTACTGGAGCGTCATAAAACCTTGAAATTTTGTAACAATAAAGTACTCGAGCCTCTTGTCAATTTAAGCTATCGCTCAAAGCTATGCTACCCTTGAGTGACAAATCCAACACTGATAAAACTTCAAATGGCCCTAACTTCTATAAGGTGCATTAAATACCCATCAAAGTTTGCAACATACAAATGCTTGTAACTTTCTACTGGAGCGTCATAAAACCTGGAAATTTTGTAACAATAAAGTACTCGAACCTCTTGTCAATTAAAGCTATCGCTCAAAGCTACCCTTGAGTCTCAAATCAAACACTGATAAAACTTCAAATGGCCCTAACTTCTATACGGTACGTCCTACACCTATCACAGTTTGCAACATACAAATGCTTGTAACTTTTTACTTGAGCGTCATAAAACCTTGAAATTTTGTAACAACAAAGTACTCGAGCCTCTTGTCAATTTAAGCTATCGCTCAAAGCTATGCTACCCTTGAGTCCCAAATCAAACACTGATAAAACTTCAAATAGCCCTAACTTCTATATGGTATGTCCTACACCTATCAAAGTTTGCAACATACAAATGCTTGTAACTTTTTACTGGAGCGTAATAAAACCTTGAAATTTTGTAACAATAAAGTACTCGAGCCTCTTGTCAATTTAAGCTATCGCTCAAAGCTATGCTACCCTTGAGTGACAAATCCAACACTGATAAAACTTCAAATGGCCCTAACTTCTATAAGGTGCATTAAATACCCATCAAAGTTTGCAACATACAAATGCTTGTAACTTTTTACTGGAGCGTCATAAAACCTGGAAATTTTGTAACAATAAAGTACTCGAACCTCTTGTCAATTTAAGCTATCGCTCAAAGCTACCCTTGAGTCTCAAATCAAACACTGATAAAACTTCAAATGGCCCTAACTTCTATACGGTACGCCCTACTCCTATCAATGTTTGCAACATACAAATGCTTGTAAATTTTTACTTGAGCGTCATAAAACCTTGAAATTTTGTAACAACAAAGTACTCGAGCCTTTTTTCAATTTAAGCTATCGCTCAAAGCTATGCTACCCTTGAGTCCCAAATCAAACACTGATAAAACTTCAAATGGCCCTAACTTCTATACGGTATGTCCTACACCTATCAAAGTTTGCAACATACAAATGCTTGTAACTTTTTACTGGAGCGTCATAAAACCTTGAAATTTTGTAACAATAAAGTACTCGAGCCTCTTGTCAATTTAAGCTATCGCTCGAAGCTATGCTACCCTTGAGTCCCAAATCAAACACTGATAAAATTTCAAATGGCCCCAACTTCTATACGGTACGTCCTACACCTATCAAAGTTTGCAACATACAAATGCTTGTAACTTTTTACTGGAGCGTCATAAAACCTTGAAATTTTGTAACAATAAATTACTCGGGCCTCTTGTCAATTTAATCTATCGCTCAAAGCTATGCTACCCTTGAGTCCCAAATCAAACACTGATAAAACTTCAAATGGCCCTAACTTCTATACGGTATGTCTGACACCTTTCAAAGTTTGCAACATACAAATGCTTGTAACTTTTTACTGGAGCGTCATAAAACCTTGAAAGTTTGTAACAATAACGTACTCGAGCCTCTTGTCAATTTAAGCTATCGCTCAAAGCCAATCAAAGTTTGCAACATAAAAATGATTGTAACTTTTTACTGGAGCGTTATAAAACCTTGCAATTTTGTAACAATAAAGTACTCGAGCCTCTTGTCAATTTAAGCGGTCGTTCAAAGCTATGCTACCTTTGAGTACCAAATCAAACACTGATAAAATTTCAAATGGCCCTAACTTCTATACGGTACGTCCTACACCTATCAAAGTTTGCAACATACAAATGCTTGTAACTTTTTAATGGAGCGTCACAAAACCTTGAAATTTTGTAACAATAAAGTACTCGAGCCTCTTGCTAATTTAAGCTATCGCTCAAAGCTATGCTACCCTTGAGTCCCAAATCAAACACTGATAAAATTTCAAATGGCCCGAACTTCTATACGGCACGTCCTACACCTATAAAAGTTTGCAACATACAGATGCTTGTAACTTTTTACTGGAGCGTCATAAAACCTTGAAATTTTGTAACAATAAAGTACTCGAGCCTCTTGTCAATTTAAGCTATCGCTCAAAGCTATGCTACCCTTGAGTGACAAATCCAACACTGATAAAACTTCAAATGGCCCTAACTTCTATAAGGTGCATTAAATACCCATCAAAGTTTGCAACATACAAATGCTTGTAACTTTTTACTGGAGCGTCATAAAACCTGGAAATTTTGTAACAATAAAGTACTCGAACCTCTTGTCAATTTAAGCTATCGCTCAAAGCTACCCTTGGGTCTCAAATCAAACACTGATAAAACTTCAAATGGCCCTAACTTCTATACGGTACGTCCTACACCTATCAAAGTTTGCAACATACAAATGCTTGTAACTTTTTACTTGAGCGTCATAAAACCTTGAAATTTTGTAACAACAAAGTACTCGAGCCTTTTGTCAATTTAAGCTAACGCTCAAAGCTATGCTACCCTTGAGTCCCAAATCAAACACTCATAAAACTTCAAATAGCCCTAACTTCTATACGGTATGTCCTACACCTATCAAAGTTTGCAACATACAAATGCTTGTAACTTTTTACTGGAGCGTCATAAAATCTTGAAATTTTGTAACAATAAAGTACTCGAGCCTCTTGTCAATTTAAGCTATCGCTCAAAGCTATGCTACCTTTGAGTCCCAAATCAAACACTGTTAAAACTTCAAATGGCCCTAACTTCTATACGGTATGTCTGACACCTTTCAAAGTTTGCAACATACAAATGCTTGTAACTTTTTACTGGAGCGTCATAAAACCTTGAAAGTTTGTAACAATAAAGTACTCGAGCCTCTTGTCAATTTAAGCTATCGCTCAAAGCCAATCAAAGTTTGCAACATAAAAATGTTTGTAACTTTTTACTGGAGCGTTATAAAACCTTGAAATTTTGTAACATTAAAGTACTCGAGCCTCTTGTCAATTTAAGCTGTCGCTCAAAGCTATGCTACCTTTGAGTACCAAATCAAACACTGATAAAACTTCAAATGGCCCTAACTTCTATACGGTATGTCTGACACCTTTCAAAGTTTGCAACATACAAATGCTTGTAACTTTTTACTGGAGCGTCATAAAACCTTGAAAGTTTGTAACAATAACGTACTCGAGCCTCTTGTCAATTTAAGCTATCGCTCAAAGCCAATCAAAGTTTGCAACATAAAAATGTTTGTAACTTTTTACTGGAGCGTTATAAAACCTTGAAATTTTCTAACAATAAAGTACTCGAGCCTCTTGTCAATTTAAGCTGTCGTTCAAAGCTATGCTACCCTTGAGTGACAAATCCAACACTGATAAAACTTCAAATGGCCCTAACTTCTATAAGGTGCATTAAATACCCATCAAAGTTTGCAACATACAAATGCTTGTAACTTTTTACTGGAGCGTAATAAAACCTTGAAATTTTGTAACAATAAAGTACTCGAGCCTCTTGTCAATTTAAGCTATCGCTCGAAGCTATGCTACCCTTGAGTCCCAAATCAAACACTGATAAAATTTCAAATGGCCCTAACTTCTATACGGTACGACCTACACCTATCAAAGTTTGCAACATACAAATGCTTATAACTTTTTACTGGAGCGTCATAAAACCTTCAAATTTTGTAACAATAAAGTACTCGGGCCTCTTGTCAATTTAAGCTATCGCTCAAAGCTATGCAACCCTTGAGTCCCAAATCAAACACTGATAAAATTTCAAATGGCCCTAACTTCTATACGGTACGTCTGACACCTATCAAAATTTGCAACATACAAATGCTTGTAACTTTTTACTGGAGCGTCATAAAACCTTGAAAGTTTGTAACAATAAAGTACTCGAGCCTCTTGTCAATTTAAGCTATCGCTCAAAGCCTATCAAAGTTTGCAACATACAAATGCTTGTAACTTTTTACTGAAGCGTTATAAAACTTTGAAATTTTGTAACAATAAAGTACTCGAGCCTCTTGTCAATTTAAGCCATCGCTCAAAGCTATGCTACATTTGAATACCAAATCAAACACTGATAAAACTTCAAATGGCCCTAACTTCTATACGGTACGTCCTACACCTATCAAAGTTTGCAACATACAGATGCTTGTAACTTTTTACTGCAGCGTCATAAAACCTTGAAATTTTGTTAATTCAAGCTATCGCTCGAAGCTATGCTACCCTTGAGTCCCAAATCAAACACTGATAAAATTTCACATGGCCCTAACTTCTATACGGTACGTCCTACACCTATCAAAGTTTGCAACATACAAATGCTTGTAACTTTTTACTGGAGCGTCATAAAACGTGGAAATTTTGTAACAATAAAGTCCTCGAACCTCTTGTCAATTTAAGCTATCGCTCAAAGCTACCCTTAAGTCTCAAATCAAACACTGATAAAACTTCAAATGGCCCTAACTTCTATACGGTACGTCCTACACCTATCAAAGTTTGCAACATACAAATGCTTGTAACTTTTTACTGGAGCGCCATAAAACCTTGAAATTTTGTAACAATAAAGTACTCGAGCCTCTTGTCAATTTAAGCTATCGCTCAAAGCTATGCTAACCTTGAGTCCCAAATCAAACACTGATAAAATTTCAAATGGCCCTAACTTTTATACGGTATGTCCTATACCAATCAAAGTTTGCAACGTACAAATTCTTGTAACTTTTTACTGGAGCGTCATAAAACCTTGAAATTTTGTAACAATAAAGTACTCGAGCCTCTTGTCAATTTAAGCTATCGCTCAAAGCTATGCTAACGTTGAGTCCCAAATCAAACACTGATAAAATTTCAAATGGCCCTAACTTTTATACGGTACGTCCTATACCAATCAAAGTTTGCAACATACAAACGCTTGTAACTTTTTAGTGGAGCGTCATAAAACCTTGAAATTTTGTAACAATAAAGAACTCGAGCCTCTTGTCAATTTAAGTTATCGCTCAAAGCTATTCTACCCTTGAGTCCCAAATAAAACACTGATAAAACTTCAAATGGCCCTAACTTCTATACGGTACGTCCTACACCTATCAAAGTTTGCAACATACAAATGCTTGCAACTTTTACTGGAGCATAATAAATCCTTGAAATTTTGTAACAATAAAGTACTCGAGCCTCTTGTCAATTTAAGTTATCGCTCAAAGCTATGCTACCCTTGAGTCCCAAATCAAACACTGATAAAACGTCAAATGGCCCTAGCTCTATACGGTACGTCCTACACCTATCAAAGTTTGCAACATACAAATGCTTGTAACTTTTTACTGGAGCGTCATAAAACCTTGAAATTTTGTAACAAAAAGTACTCGAGCCTCTCGTCAATTTAAGCTATCGCTCAAAGCTATGTTACCCTTGAGTCCCAAATCAAACACTGATAAAATTTCAAACGGCCCTAACATCTATACGGTACGTCCTACACCTATCAAAGTTTGCAACATAAAAATCCTTGTAACTTTTTACTGGAGCGTCATAAAACCTTGAAATTTTGTAACAATAAATTACTCGGGCCTCTTGTCAATTTAATCTATCGCTCAAAGCTATGCTACCCTTGAGTCCCAAATCAAACACTGATAAAACTTCAAATGGCCCTAACTTCTATACGGTATGTCTGACACCTTTCAAAGTTTGCAACATACAAATGCTTGTAACTTTTTACTGGAGCGTCATAAAACCTTGAAAGTTTGTAACAATAACGTACTCGAGCCTCTTGTCAATTTAAGCTATCGCTCAAAGCCAATCAAAGTTTGCAACATAAAAATGATTGTAACTTTTTACTGGAGCGTTATAAAACCTTGCAATTTTGTAACAATAAAGTACTCGAGCCTCTTGTCAATTTAAGCGGTCGTTCAAAGCTATGCTACCTTTGAGTACCAAATCAAACACTGATAAAATTTCAAATGGCCCTAACTTCTATACGGTACGTCCTACACCTATCAAAGTTTGCAACATACAAATGCTTGTAACTTTTTAATGGAGCGTCACAAAACCTTGAAATTTTGTAACAATAAAGTACTCGAGCCTCTTGCTAATTTAAGCTATCGCTCAAAGCTATGCTACCCTTGAGTCCCAAATCAAACACTGATAAAATTTCAAATGGCCCGAACTTCTATACGGCACGTCCTACACCTATCAAAGTTTGCAACATACAAATCCTTGTAATTTTTACTGGAGCGTCATAAAACCATGAAATTTTGTAACAATAAAGTAATCGAGCCTCTTGTCAATTTAAGCTATCGCTCAAAGCTATGCTACCCTTGAGTGACAAATCCAACACTGATAAAACTTCAAATGGCCCTAACTTCTATAAGGTGCATTAAATACCCATCAAAGTTTGCAACATACAAATGCTTGTAACTTTCTACTGGAGCGTCATAAAACCTGGAAATTTTGTAACAATAAAGTACTCGAACCTCTTGTCAATTAAAGCTATCGCTCAAAGCTACCCTTGAGTCTCAAATCAAACACTGATAAAACTTCAAATGGCCCTAACTTCTATACGGTACGTCCTACACCTATCACAGTTTGCAACATACAAATGCTTGTAACTTTTTACTTGAGCGTCATAAAACCTTGAAATTTTGTAACAACAAAGTACTCGAGCCTCTTGTCAATTGAAGCTATCGCTCAAAGCTATGCTACCCTTGAGTCCCAAATCAAACACTGATAAAACTTCAAATAGCCCTAACTTCTATATGGTATGTCCTACACCTATCAAAGTTTGCAACATACAAATGCTAGTAACTTTTTACTGGAGCGTAATAAAACCTTGAAATTTTGTAACAATAAAGTACTCGAGCCTCTTGTCAATTTAAGCTATCGCTCAAAGCTATGCTACCCTTGAGTGACAAATCCAACACTGATAAAACTTCAAATGGCCCTAACTTCTATAAGGTGCATTAAATACCCATCAAAGTTTGCAACATACAAATGCTTGTAACTTTTTACTGGAGCGTCATAAAACCTTGAAATTTTGTAACAATAAAGTACTCGAACCTCTTGTCAATTTAAGCTATCGCTCAAAGCTACCCTTGAGTCTCAAATCAAACACTGATAAAACTTCAAATGGCCCTAACTTCTATACGGTACGCCCTACTCCTATCAATGTTTGCAACATACAAATGCTTGTAAATTTTTACTTGAGCGTCATAAAACCTTGAAATTTTGTAACAACAAAGTACTCGAGCCTTTTTTCAATTTAAGCTATCGCTCAAAGCTATGCTACCCTTGAGTCCCAAATCAAACACTGATAAAACTTCAAATGGCCCTAACTTCTATACGGTATGTCCTACACCTCTCAAAGTTTGCAACATACAAATGCATGTAACTTTTTACTGGAGCGTCATAAAACCTTGAAATTTTGTAACAATAAAGTACTCGAGCCTCTTGTCAATTTAAGCTATCGCTCGAAGCTATGCTACCCTTGAGTCCCAAATCAAACACTGATAAAATTTCAAATGGCCCCAACTTCTATACGGTACGTCCTACACCTATCAAAGTTTGCAACATACAAATGCTTGTAACTTTTTACTGGAGCGTCATAAAACCTTGAAATTTTGTAACAATAAATTACTCGGGCCTCTTGTCAATTTAATCTATCGCTCAAAGCTATGCTACCCTTGAGTCCCAAATCAAACACTGATAAAACTTCAAATGGCCCTAACTTCTATACGGTATGTCTGACACCTTTCAAAGTTTGCAACATACAAATGCTTGTAACTTTTTACTGGAGCGTCATAAAACCTTGAAAGTTTGTAACAATAACGTACTCGAGCCTCTTGTCAATTTAAGCTATCGCTCAAAGCCAATCAAAGTTTGCAACATAAAAATGATTGTAACTTTTTACTGGAGCGTTATAAAACCTTGCAATTTTGTAACAATAAAGTACTCGAGCCTCTTGTCAATTTAAGCGGTCGTTCAAAGCTATGCTACCTTTGAGTACCAAATCAAACACTGATAAAATTTCAAATGGCCCTAACTTCTATACGGTACGTCCTACACCTATCAAAGTTTGCAACATACAAATGCTTGTAACTTTTTAATGGAGCGTCACAAAACCTTGAAATTTTGTAACAATAAAGTACTCGAGCCTCTTGCTAATTTAAGCTATCGCTCAAAGCTATGCTACCCTTGAGTCCCAAATCAAACACTGATAAAATTTCAAATGGCCCGAACTTCTATACGGCACGTCCTACACCTATAAAAGTTTGCAACATACAGATGCTTGTAACTTTTTACTGGAGAGTCATAAAACCTTGAAATTTTGTAACAATAAAGTACTCGAGCCTCTTGTCAATTTAAGCTATCGCTCAAAGCTATGCTACCCTTGAGTGACAAATCCAACACTGATAAAACTTCAAATGGCCCTAACTTCTATAAGGTGCATTAAATACCCATCAAAGTTTGCAACATACAAATGCTTGTAACTTTTTACTGGAGCGTCATAAAACCTGGAAATTTTGTAACAATAAAGTACTCGAACCTCTTGTCAATTTAAGCTATCGCTCAAAGCTACCCTTGGGTCTCAAATCAAACACTGATAAAACTTCAAATGGCCCTAACTTCTATACGGTACGTCCTACACCTATCAAAGTTTGCAACATACAAATGCTTGTAACTTTTTACTTGAGCGTCATAAAACCTTGAAATTTTGTAACAACAAAGTACTCGAGCCTTTTGTCAATTTAAGCTAACGCTCAAAGCTATGCTACCCTTGAGTCCCAAATCAAACACTCATAAAACTTCAAATAGCCCTAACTTCTATACGGTATGTCCTACACCTATCAAAGTTTGCAACATACAAATGCTTGTAACTTTTTACTGGAGCGTCATAAAATCTTGAAATTTTGTAACAATAAAGTACTCGAGCCTCTTGTCAATTTAAGCTATCGCTCAAAGCTATGCTACCCTTGAGTCCCAAATCAAACACTGTTAAAACTTCAAATGGCCCTAACTTCTATACGGTATGTCTGACACCTTTCAAAGTTTGCAACATACAAATGCTTGTAACTTTTTACTGGAGCGTCATAAAACCTTGAAAGTTTGTAACAATAAAGTACTCGAGCCTCTTGTCAATTTAAGCTATCGCTCAAAGCCAATCAAAGTTTGCAACATAAAAATGTTTGTAACTTTTTACTGGAGCGTTATAAAACCTTGAAATTTTGTAACATTAAAGTACTCGAGCCTCTTGTCAATTTAAGCTGTCGCTCAAAGCTATGCTACCTTTGAGTACCAAATCAAACACTGATAAAACTTCAAATGGCCCTAACTTCTATACGGTATGTCTGACACCTTTCAAAGTTTGCAACATACAAATGCTTGTAACTTTTTACTGGAGCGTCATAAAACCTTGAAAGTTTGTAACAATAACGTACTCGAGCCTCTTGTCAATTTAAGCTATCGCTCAAAGCCAATCAAAGTTTGCAACATAAAAATGTTTGTAACTTTTTACTGGAGCGTTATAAAACCTTGAAATTTTCTAACAATAAAGTACTCGAGCCTCTTGTCAATTTAAGCTGTCGTTCAAAGCTATGCTACCCTTGAGTGACAAATCCAACACTGATAAAACTTCAAATGGCCCTAACTTCTATAAGGTGCATTAAATACCCATCAAAGTTTGCAACATACAAATGCTTGTAACTTTTTACTGGAGCGTCATAAAACCTGGAAATTTTGTAACAATAAAGTACTCGAGCCTCTTGTCAATTTAAGCTATCGCTCGAAGCTATGCTACCCTTGAGTCCCAAATCAAACACTGATAAAATTTCAAATGGCCCTAACTTCTATACGGTACGACCTACACCTATCAAAGTTTGCAACATACAAATGCTTATAACTTTTTACTGGAGCGTCATAAAACCTTCAAATTTTGTAACAATAAAGTACTCGGGCCTCTTGTCAATTTAAGCTATCGCTCAAAGCTATGCAACCCTTGAGTCCCAAATCAAACACTGATAAAATTTCAAATGGCCCTAACTTCTATACGGTACGTCTGACACCTATCAAAATTTGCAACATACAAATGCTTGTAACTTTTTACTGGAGCGTCATAAAACCTTGAAAGTTTGTAACAATAAAGTACTCGAGCCTCTTGTCAATTTAAGCTATCGCTCAAAGCCTATCAAAGTTTGCAACATACAAATGCTTGTAACTTTTTACTGAAGCGTTATAAAACTTTGAAATTTTGTAACAATAAAGTACTCGAGCCTCTTGTCAATTTAAGCCATCGCTCAAAGCTATGCTACATTTGAATACCAAATCAAACACTGATAAAACTTCAAATGGCCCTAACTTCTATACGGTACGTCCTACACCTATCAAAGTTTGCAACATACAGATGCTTGTAACTTTTTACTGCAGCGTCATAAAACCTTGAAATTTTGTTAATTCAAGCTATCGCTCGAAGCTATGCTACCCTTGAGTCCCAAATCAAACACTGATAAAATTTCACATGGCCCTAACTTCTATACGGTACGTCCTACACCTATCAAAGTTTGCAACATACAAATGCTTGTAACTTTTTACTGGAGCGTCATAAAACCTGGAAATTGTGTAACAATAAAGTCCTCGAACCTCTTGTCAATTTAAGCTATCGCTCAAAGCTACCCTTAAGTCTCAAATCAAACACTGATAAAACTTCAAATGGCCCTAACTTCTATACGGTACGTCCTACACCTATCAAAGTTTGCAACATACAAATGCTTGTAACTTTTTACTGGAGCGCCATAAAACCTTGAAATTTTGTAACAATAAAGTACTCGAGCCTCTTGTCAATTTAAGCTATCGCTCAAAGCTATGCTAACCTTGAGTCCCAAATCAAACACTGATAAAATTTCAAATGGCCCTAACTTTTATACGGTATGTCCTATACCAATCAAAGTTTGCAACGTACAAATTCTTGTAACTTTTTACTGGAGCGTCATAAAACCTTGAAATTTTGTAACAAAAAGTACTCGAGCCTCTCGTCAATTTAAGCTATCGCTCAAAGCTATGTTACCCTTGAGTCCCAAATCAAACACTGATAAAATTTCAAACGGCCCTAACATCTATACGGTACGTCCTACACCTATCAAAGTTTGCAACATAAAAATCCTTGTAACTTTTTAAATTGACAAGAGGCTCGAGTACTTTATTGTTACAAAATTTCAAGGTTTTATGACGCTCCAGTAAAAAGTTACAAGCATTTGTATGTTGCACACTTTGATAGGTGTAGGACGTACCGTATAGACGTTAGGGCCATTTGAAATATGTTCAGTGTTTGATTTGGGACTCAAGGGTAGCATAGCTTTGAGCGATGACCTAAATTGACGAGAGGCTCGAGTACTTTTTGTTACAAAATTTCCAGGTTTTATGACGCTCCAGTAAAAAGTTACAAGCATTTGTATGTTGCAAACTTTGATAGGCGTTGGACGTACCGTATAGAAGTTATGGCCATTTGAAGTTTTATCAGTGTTTCATTTGGGACTCAAGGGTAGCATAGCTTTGAGCGATAGCTTAAACTGACAAGAGGCTCGAGTACTTTATTGTTACAAAATTTCAAGGTTTTATGACGCTCCAGTAAAAAGTTGCAAACTTTGATAGGTGTAGGACGTACCGTATAGAAGTTAGGGCCATTTGAAGTTTTATCAGTGTTTGATTTGGGACTCAAGGGTAGCATAGCTTTAAGCGATAGCTTAAATTGACAAGAGGCTCGAGTACTTTATTGTTACAAAATTTCAAGGTTTTATGGCTCTCCAGTAAAAAGTTACAAGCATTTGTATGTTGCAAACTTTGATACGTGTAGGACGCACCGTATAGGAGTTAGGGCCATTTGAAGTTTTATCAGTGTTTGATTTGGGACTCAAGGGTAGCATAGCTTTGAGCGATAGCTTAAATTGACAAGCGGCTCGAGTACTTTCTTACAAAATTTCAAGGTTTTATGACGCTCCAGTAAAAAGTTACAAGCATTTGTATGTTGCAAACTTTGATAGGTGTAGGACGTACCGTAGAGAAGTTAGGGTCATTTGAAGTTCTATCAGTGTTTGATTTGGGACTCAAGGGTAGCATAGCATTGAGCGATAGCTTAAATTGACAAGAGGCTCGAGTACTTTATTGTTAAAAAATTTCAAGGTTTTATGACGCTCCAGTAAAAAGTAACAAGCATTTGTATGTTGCAAACTTTGATAGGTGTAGGACGTACCGTATAGAAGTTAGGGCCATTTGAAGTTTTATCAGTGTTTGATTTGGGACTCAAGGGTAGCATAGCTTTGAGCGATAGCTTAAATTGACAAGAGGCTCGAGTACTTTATTGTTACAAAATTTCAAGGTTTTATGGCTCTCCAGTAAAAAGTAACAAGCATTTGTATGTTGCAAACTTTGATAGGTGTAGGACATACCGTATAGAAGTTAGGGCCAGTTGAAGTTTTATCACTGTTTGATTTGGGACTCAAGGGTAGCATAGCTTTGAGCGATAGCTAAAATTGACAAGAGGCTCGAGTACTTTATTGTTACAAAATGTCAAGGTTTTATGACGCTCCAGTAAAAAGTTACAAGCATTTGTATGTTGCAAACTTTGATAGGTGTAGGACGTACCGTATAGACGTTAGGGCCATTTGAAATATGTTCAGTGTTTGATTTGGGACTCAAGGGTAGCATAGCTTTGAGCGATGGCTTAAATTGACGAGAGGCTCGAGTACTTTTTGTTACAAAATTTCCAGGTTTTATGACGCTCCAGTAAAAAGTTACAAGCATTTGTATGTTGCAAACTTTGATAGGCGTTGGACGTACCGTATAGAAGTTATGGCCATTTGAAGTTTTATCAGTGTTTCATTTGGGACTCAAGGGTAGCATAGCTTTGAGCGATAGCTTAAACTGACAAGAAGCTCGAGTACTTTATTGTTACAAAATTTCAAGGTTTTATGACGCTCCAGTAAAAAGTTGCAAACTTTGATAGGTGTAGGACGTACCGTATAGAAGTTAGGGCCATTTGAAGTTTTATCAGTGTTTGATTTGGGACTCAAGGGTAGCATAGCTTTGAGCGATAGCTTAAATTGACAAGAGGCTCGAGTACTTTATTGTTACAAAATTTCAAGGTTTTATGGCTCTCCAGTAAAAAGTTACAAACATTTGGATGTTGCAAACTTTGATACGTGTAGGTCGCACCGTATAGGAGTTAGGGCCATTTGAAGTTTTATCAGTGTTTGATTTGGGACTCAAGGGTAGCATAGCTTTGAGCGATAGCTTAAATTGACAAGCGGCTCGAGTACTTTCTTACAAAATTTCAAGGTTTTATGACGCTCCAGTAAAAAGTTACAAGCATTTGTATGTTGCAAACTTTGATAGGTGTAGGACGTACCGTATAGAAGTTAGGGCCATTTGAAGTTCTATCAGTGTTTGATTTGGGACTCAAGGGTAGCATAGCATTGAGCGATAGCTTAAATTGACAAGAGGCTCGAGTACTTTATTGTTAAAAAATTTCAAGGTTTTATGACGCTCCAGTAAAAAGTAACAAGCATTTGTATGTTGCAAACTTTGATAGGTGTAGGACGTACCGTATAGAAGTTAGGGCCATTTGAAGTTTTATCAGTGTTTGATTTGGGACTCAAGGGTAGCATAGCTTTGAGCGATAGCTTAAATTGACAAGAGGCTCGAGTACTTTATTGTTACAAAATTTCAAGGTTTTATGGCTCTCCAGTAAAAAGTAACAAGCATTTGTATGTTGCAAACTTTGATAGGTGTAGGACGTACCGTATAGAAGTTAGGGACAGTTGAAGTTTTATCAGTGTTTGATTTGGGACTCAAGGGTAGCATAGCTTTGAGCGATAGCTAAAATTGACAAGAGGCTCGAGTACTTTATTGTTACAAAATTTCAAGGTTTTATGACGCTCCAGTGAAAAGTGACAAGCATTTGTATGTTGCAAACTCTGATGAGTATATGACGTACCGTATATAAGTTAGGGCCATTTGAAGTTTTATCAGTGTTTGATCTGGAACTCAAGGGTAGCATAGCTTGGAGCGATAGCCTAAATTCACAAGAGGATTGAGTACTTTATTGTTACAAAATTTCAAGGTTTTATGACGCTCCAGTAAAAAGTTATAAGCATTTGTATGTTACAAACTTTGATAGGTGTAGGACGTACCGTAAAGAAGTTAGAGCCATTTGAAGTTTTATCAGTGTTTGATTTGGGAATCAAGGGTAGCATAGCTTTAAGCGATAGCTTATATTGACAAGAGGCTCGAGTACTTTATTGTTACAATATGTCAAGATTTTATGACGCTCCAGTAAAAAGTTACAAGCATTTGTATGTTGCAAACTTTGATAGGTGTAGGACGTACCGTACAGAAGTTAGGGCCATTTGAAGTTTTATCAATGTTTGATTTGGGACTCAAGGGTAGCATAGCATTGAGCGATAGCTTAAATTGACAAGAGGCTCGAGTACTTTATCGTTACAAAATTTCAAGATTTTATGACGCTCCAGTAAAAAGTTACAAGCATTTGTATGTTTGCAAACTTTGATAGGTGTAGGACGTACCGTAAAGAAGTTAGGGCCATTTGAAGTTTTATCAGTGTTTGATTTGGGACTCAAGGGTAGCATAGCTTTGAGCGATAGCTTAAATTGACAAGAGGCTCGGGTACTTTATTGTTACAAAATTTCAAGGTTTTATGACGCTCCAGTAAAATTTACAAGCATTTGTATGTTGCAAACTTTGATAGGTGTAGGACGTACCGTATAGAAGTTAGGGCCATGTGAAGTTTTATCAGTGTTTGATTTGGGACTCAAGGGTAGCATAGCTTTGAGCGATAGCTTAAATTGACAAGGGGCTCGAGTACTTTATTGTTACAAAATTTCAAGGTTTTATGACGCTCCAGTAAAAAGTTACAAGAATTTGTATGTTGCAAACTTTGATAGGTGCAGGGCGTACCGTATAGAAGTTAGGGCCAATTGAAGTTTTATCAGTGTTTGATTTGGGACTCAAGGGTAGCATAGCTTTGAGCGATAGCTAAAATTGACAAGAGGCTCGAGTACTTTATTGTTACAAAATTTCAAGGTTTTATGACGCACCAGTACAAAGTTACAAGCATTTGTATGTTGCAAACTTTGATAAGTGTATGACGTACCGTATAGAAGTTAGGGCCATTTGAAGTTTTATCAGTGTTTGATTTGGGACTCAAGGGTAGCATAGCTTTGAGCGATAGCTTAAATTGACAAGAGGCTCGAGTACTTTATTGTTACAAAATTTCAAGGTTTTATGGCTCTCCAGTAAAAAGTAACAAGCATTTGTATGTTGCAAACTTTGATAGGTGTAGGACGTACCGTATAGAAGTTAGGGACAGTTGAAGTTTTATCAGTGTTTGATTTGGGACTCAAGGGTAGCATAGCTTTGAGCGATAGCTAAAATTGACAAGAGGCTCGAGTACTTTATTGTTACAAAATTTCAAGGTTTTATGACGCTCCAGTGAAAAGTGACAAGCATTTGTATGTTGCAAACTCTGATGAGTATATGACGTACCGTATATAAGTTAGGGCCATTTGAAGTTTTATCAGTGTTTGATCTGGAACTCAAGGGTAGCATAGCTTGGAGCGATAGCCTAAATTCACAAGAGGATTGAGTACTTTATTGTTACAAAATTTCAAGGTTTTATGACGCTCCAGTAAAAAGTTATAAGCATTTGTATGTTACAAACTTTGATAGGTGTAGGACGTACCGTAAAGAAGTTAGAGCCATTTGAAGTTTTATCAGTGTTTGATTTGGGAATCAAGGGTAGCATAGCTTTAAGCGATAGCTTATATTGACAAGAGGCTCGAGTACTTTATTGTTACAAAATTTCAAGATTTTATGACGCTCCAGTAAAAAGTTACAAGCATTTGTATGTTGCAAACTTTGATAGGTGTAGGATGTACCGTATAGAAATTAGGGCCATTTGAAGTTTTATCAATGTTTGATTTGGGACTCAAGGGTAGCATAGCTTTGAGCGATAGCTTAAATTGACAAGAGGCTCGAGTACTTTATTGTTACAAAATTTCAAGATTTTATGACGCTCCAGTAAAAAGTTACAAGCATTTGTATGTTTGCAAACTTTGATAGGTGTAGGACGTACCGTAAAGAAGTTAGGGCCATTTGAAGTTTTATCAGTGTTTGATTTGGGACTCAAGGGTAGCATAGCTTTGAGCGATAGCTTAAATTGACAAGAGGCTCGGGTACTTTATTGTTACAAAATTTCAAGGTTTTATGACGCTCCAGTAAAATTTACAAGCATTTGTATGTTGCAAACTTTGATAGGTGTAGGACGTACCGTATAGAAGTTAGGGCCATGTGAAGTTTTATCAGTGTTTGATTTGGGACTCAAGGGTAGCATAGCTTTGAGCGATAGCTTAAATTGACAAGGGGCTCGAGTACTTTATTGTTACAAAATTTCAAGGTTTTATGACGCTCCAGTAAAAAGTTACAAGAATTTGTATGTTGCAAACTTTGATAGGTGCAGGGCGTACCGTATAGAAGTTAGGGCCAATTGAAGTTTTATCAGTGTTTGATTTGGGACTCAAGGGTAGCATAGCTTTGAGCGATAGCTAAAATTGACAAGAGGCTCGAGTACTTTATTGTTACAAAATTTCAAGGTTTTATGACGCACCAGTACAAAGTTACAAGCATTTGTATGTTGCAAACTTTGATAAGTGTATGACGTACCGTATATAAGTTAGGGCCATTTGAAGTTTTATCTGTGTTTGATTTGGTACTCAAGGGTAGCATAGCTTTGAGCGATAGCTTAAATGGACAAGAAGCTCGAGTACTTAATTGTTACAAAATTTCAAGATGTTATGACGTTCCAGTAAAAAGTTACAAGCATTTGTATGTTGCAAAATTTGATAGGTGTAGGACGTACCGTATAGAGGTTAGGGCCATTTGAAGTTTTATCAGTGTTTGATCTGGAACTCAAGGGTAGCATAGCTTTGAGCGATAGCCTAAATTCACAAGAGGATTGAGTACTTTATTGTTACAAAATTTCAAGGTTTTATGACGCTCCAGTAAAAAGTTATAAGCATTTGTATGTTGCAAACTTTGATAGGTGTAGGACGTACCGTAAAGAAGTTAGAGCCATTTGAAGTTTTATCAGTGTTTGATTTGGGAATCAAGGGTAGCATAGCTTTAAGCGATAGCTTTAAGCGATAGCTTATATTGACAAGAGGCTCGAGTACTTTATTGTTACAAAATTTCAAGGTTTTATGACGCTCCAGTAAAAAGTTACAAGCATTTGTATGTTGCAAACTTTGATAGGTGTAGGACGTACCGTACAGAAGTTAGGGCCATTTGAAGTTTTATCAATGTTTGATTTGGGACTCAAGGGTAGCATAGCTTTGAGCGATAGCTTAAATTGACAAGAGGCTCGAGTACTTTATTGTTACAAAATTTCAAGGTTTTATGACGCTCCAGTAAAAAGTTACAAGCATTTGTATGTTTGCAAACTTTGATAGGTGAAGGACGTACCGTATAGAAGTTAGGGCCATTTGAAGTTTTATCAGTGTTTGATTTGGGACTCAAGGGTAGCATAGCTTTGAGCGATAGCTTAAATTGACAAGAGGCTCGGGTACTTTATTGTTACAAAATTTCAAGGTTTTATGACGCTCCAGTAAAATTTACAAGCATTTGTATGTTGCAAACTTTGATAGGTGTAGGACGTACCGTATAGAAGTTAGGGCCATTTGAAGTTTTATCAGTGTTTCATTTGGGACTCAAGGGTAGCATAGCTTTGAGCGATAGCTTAAAGTGACAAGGGGCTCGAGTACTTTGTTGTTACAAAATTTCAAGATTTTATGACGCTCCAGTAAAAAGTTACAAGCATTTGTATGTTTGCAAACTTTGATAGGTGTAGGACGTACCGTAAAGAAATTAGGGCCATTTGAAGTTTTAGCAGTGTTTGATTTGGGACTCAAGGGTAGCATAGCTTTGAGCGATAGCTTAAATTGACAAGAGGCTCGGGTACTTTATTGTTACAAAATTTCAAGGTTTTATGACGCTCCAGTAAAATTTACAAGAATTTGTATGTTGCAAACTTTGATAGGTGTAGGACGTACCGTATAGAAGTTAGGGCCATGTGAAGTTTTATCAGTGTTTGATTTGGGACTCAAGGGTAGCATAGCTTTGAGCGATAGCTTAAATTGACAAGGGGCTCGAGTACTTTATTGTTACAAAATTTCAAGGTTTTATGACGCTCCAGTAAAAAGTTACAAGAATTTGTATGTTGCAAACTTTGATAGGTGCAGGGCGTACCGTATAGAAGTTAGGGCCAATTGAAGTTTTATCAGTGTTTGATTTGGGACTCAAGGGTAGCATAGCTTTGAGCGATAGCTAAAATTGACAAGAGGCTCGAGTACTTTATTGTTACAAAATTTCAAGGTTTTATGACGCACCAGTACAAAGTTACAAGCATTTGTATGTTGAAAACTTTGATAAGTGTATGACGTACCGTATATAAGTTAGGGCCATTTGAAGTTTTATCTGTGTTTGATTTGGTACTCAAGGGTAGCATAGCTTTGAGCGATAGCTTAAATGGACAAGAAGCTCGAGTACTTAATTGTTACAAAATTTCAAGATGTTATGACGTTCCAGTAAAAAGTTACAAGCATTTGTATGTTGCAAAATTTGATAGGTGTAGGACGTACCGTATAGAGGTTAGGGCCATTTGAAGTTTTATCAGTGTTTGACCTGGAACTCAAGGGTAGCATAGCTTTGAGCGATAGCCTAAATTCACAAGAGGATTGAGTACTTTATTGTTACAAAATTTCAAGGTTTTATGACGCTCCAGTAAAAAGTTATAAGCATTTGTATGTTGCAAACTTTGATAGGTGTAGGACGTACCGTAAAGAAGTTAGAGCCATTTGAAGTTTTATCAGTGTTTGATTTGGGAATCAAGGGTAGCATAGCTTTAAGCGATAGCTTTAAGCGATAGCTTATATTGACAAGAGGCTCGAGTACTTTATTGTTACAAAATTTCAAGGTTTTATGACGCTCCAGTAAAAAGTTACAAGCATTTGTATGTTGCAAACTTTGATAGGTGTAGGACGTACCGTACAGAAGTTAGGGCCATTTGAAGTTTTATCAATGTTTGATTTGGGACTCAAGGGTAGCATAGCTTTGAGCGATAGCTTAAATTGACAAGAGGCTCGAGTACTTTATTGTTACAAAATTTCAAGGTTTTATGACGCTCCAGTAAAAAGTTACAAGCATTTGTATGTTTGCAAACTTTGATAGGTGAAGGACGTACCGTATAGAAGTTAGGGCCATTTGAAGTTGTATCAGTGTTTGATTTGGGACTCAAGGGTAGCATAGCTTTGAGCGATAGCTTAAATTGACAAGAGGCTCGGGTACTTTATTGTTACAAAATTTCAAGGTTTTATGACGCTCCAGTAAAATTTACAAGCATTTGTATGTTGCAAACTTTGATAAGTGTAGGACGTACCGTATAGAAGTTAGGGCCATTTGAAGTTTTATCAGTGTTTCATTTGGGACTCAAGGGTAGCATAGCTTTGAGCGATAGCTTAAATTGACAAGGGGCTCGAGTACTTTGTTGTTACAAAATTTCAAGGTTTTATGACGCTCCAGTAAAAAGTTACAAGAATTTGTATGTTGCAAACTTTGATAGGTGTAGGGCGTACCGTATAGAAGTTAGGGCCAATTGATGTTTTATCCGTGTTTGATTTGGGACTCAAGGGTAGCATAGCTTTGAGCGATAGCTAAAATTGACAAGAGGCTCGAGTACTTTATTGTTACAAAATTTCAAGGTTTTATGACGCACCAGTACAAAGTTACAAGCATTTGTATGTTGCAAACTTTGATAAGTGTAGGACGTACCGTATATAAGTTAGGGCCATTTGAAGTTTTATCTGTGTTTGATTTGGTACTCAAGGGTGGCATAGCTTTGAGCGATAGCTTAAATTGACAAGAGGCTCGAGTACTTTATTGTTACAAAATTTGAAGGTTTTATGATGCTCCAGTAAAAAGTTACAAGCATTTGTATATTGCAAACTTTGATAGGTGTAGGACGTACCGTATAGAAGTTAGTGCCATTTTAAGTTTTATCAGTGTTTGATTTGGGACTGAAGGGTAGAATAGATTTGAGCGATAGCTTAAATTGACAAGAGGCTCGAGTACTTTATTGTTACAAAATTTCAAGGTTTTGTGACGCTCCAGTAAAAAGTTACAAGCATTTGTATGTTGCAAACTTTGATAGGTGTAGGACGTACCGTAAAGAGGTTAGGGCCATTTGAAGTTTTATCAGTGTTTGATCTGGGCCTCATGGGTATCATAGCTTTGAGCGATAGCTTAAATTGACAAGAGGCTCGAGTACTTTATTGTTACAAAATTTCAAGGTTTTGTGACGCTCCAGTAAAAAGTTACAAGCATTTGTATGTTGCAAAATTTGATAGGTGTAGGACGTACCGTATATAAGTTAGGGCCATATGAAGTTTTATCTGTGTTTGATTTGGTACTCAAGGGTGGCATAGCTTTGAGCGATAGCTTAAAGTGACAAGAGGCTCGAGTACTTTATTGTTACAAAATTTGAAGGTTTTATGACGCTCCAGTAAAAAGTTAAAAGCATTTGTATATTGCAAGCTTTGATAGGTGTAGGACGTACCGTATCGAAGTTAGGGCCATTTGAAGTTTTATCAGTGTTTGATTTGGGACTCAAGGGTAGCATAGCTTTGAGCGATAGCTTAAATTGACAAGAGGCTCGAGTACTTTATTGTTACAAAATTACAAGGTTTTGTGACGCTCCAGTAAAAAGTTACAAGCATTTGTATGTTGCAAAATTTGATAGGTGTAGGACGTACCGTATAGAGGTTAGGGCCATTTGAAGTTTTATCAGTGTTTGATCTGGAACTCAAGGGTAGCATAGCTTTGAGCGATAGCTTAAATTCACAAGAGGCTTGAGTACTTTATTATTACAAAATTTCAAGGTTTTATGACGCTCCAGTAAAAAGTTATAAGCATTTGTATTTTGCAATCTTTGATAGGTGTAGGACGTACCGTATAGAAGTTAGAGCCATTTGAAGTTTTATCAGTGTTTGATTTGGGAATCAAGGGTAGCATAGCTTGAAGCGATAGCTTAAATTGACAAGAGGCTCGAGTACTTTATTGTTACAAAATTTCAAGGTTTTATGACGCTCCAGTAAAAAGTTACAAGCATTTGTATGTTGCAACCTTTCATAGGTGTAGGACGTACCGTACAGAAGTTAGGGCCATTTGAAGTTTTATCAATGTTTGATTTGGGACTCAAGGGTAGCGTAGCTTTGAGCGATAGCTTAAATTGACAAGAGGCTCGAGTACTTTATTGTTACAAAATTTCAAGGTTTTATGACGCTCCAGTAAAATTTACAAGCATTTGTATGTTGCAAACTTTGATAGGTGTAGGACGTACCGTATAGAAGTTAGGGCCATTTAAAGTTCTATCAGTGTTTGATTTGGGACTCAAGGGTAGCATAGCTTTGAGCGATAGCTTAAATTGACAAGGGGCTCGAGTATTTTATTGTTACAAAATTTCAAGGTTTTATGACGCTCCAGTAAAAAGTTACAAGAATTTGTATGTTGCAAACTTTGATAGGTGTAGGACGTACCGTATAGAAGTTAGGGCCATTTGAAGTTTTATCAGTGTTGGATTTGGGACTCAAGGGTAGCATACCTTTGAACGATAGCTTAAATTGACAAGAGGCTCGAGTACGTTATTGTTACAAAATTTCAAGGTTTTATGACGCTCCAGTAAAAAGTTACAAGCATTTGTATGTTGCAAACTTTGATAGCTGTAGGGCGTACCGTATAGAAGTTAGAGCCATTTAAAGTTCTATCAGTGTTTGATTTGGGACTCAAGGGTAGCATAGCTTTGAGCGATAGCTTAAATTGACAAGGGGCTCGAGTATTTTATTGTTACAAAATTTCAAGGTTTTATGACGCTCCAGTAAAAAGTTACAAGAATTTGTATGTTGCAAACTTTGATAGGTGTAGGACGTACCGTATAGAAGTTAGGGCCATTTGAAGTTTTATCAGTGTTGGATTTGGGACTCAAGGGTAGCATACCTTTGAACGATACCTTAAATTGACAAGAGGCTCGAGTACGTTATTGTTACAAAATTTCAAGGTTTTATGACGCTCCAGTAAAAAGTTACAAGCATTTGTATGTTGCAAACTTTGATAGGTGTAGGGCGTACCGTATAGAAGTTAGGGCCATTTGAAGTTTTATCTGTGTTTGATTTGGTACTCAAGGGTAGCATAGCTTTGAGCGATAGCTTAAATGGACAAGAAGCTCGAGTACTTAATTGTTACAAAATTTCAAGATGTTATGACGTTCCAGTAAAAAGTTACAAGCATTTGTATGTTGCAAAATTTGATAGGTGTAGGACGTACCGTATAGAGGTTAGGGCCATTTGAAGTTTTATCAGTGTTTGATCTGGAACTCAAGGGTAGCATAGCTTTGAGCGATAGCCTAAATTCACAAGAGGATTGAGTACTTTATTGTTACAAAATTTCAAGGTTTTATGACGCCCCAGTAAAAAGTTATAAGCATTTGTATGTTGCAAACTTTGATAGGTGTAGGACGTACCGTAAAGAAGTTAGAGCCATTTGAAGTTTTATCAGTGTTTGATTTGGGAATCAAGGGTAGCATAGCTTTAAGCGATAGCTTTAAGCGATAGCTTTAAGCGATAGCTTATATTGACAAGAGGCTCGAGTACTTTATTGTTACAAAATTTCAAGGTTTTATGACGCTCCAGTAAAAAGTTACAAGCATTTGTATGTTGCAAACTTTGATAGGTGTAGGACGTACCGTATAGAAGTTAGGGCCATTTGAAGTTTTATCAGTGTTTGATTTGGGATTCAAGGGTAGCATAGCTTTGAGCGATAGCTTAAATTGACAAGAGGCTCGGGTACTTTATTGTTACAAAATTTCAAGGTTTTATGACGCTCCAGTAAAATTTACAAGCATTTGTATGTTGCAAACTTTGATAGGTGTAGGACGTACCGTATAGAAGTTAGGGCCATTTGAAGTTTTATCAGTGTTTCATTTGGGACTCAAGGGTAGCATAGCTTTGAGCGATAGCTTAAATTGACAAGGGGCTCGAGTACTTTGTTGTTACAAAATTTCAAGGTTTTATGACGCTCCAGTAAAAAGTTACAAGAATTTGTATGTTGCAAACTTTGATAGGTGTAGGGCGAACCGTATAGAAGTTAGGGCCAATTGAAGTTTTATCCGTGTTTGATTTGGGACTCAAGGGTAGCATAGCTTTGAGCGATAGCTAAAATTGACAAGAGGCTCGAGTACTTTATTGTTACAAAATTTCAAGGTTTTATGACGCACCAGTACAAAGTTACAAGCATTTGTATGTTGCAAACTTTGATAAGTGTAGGACGTACCGTATATAAGTTAGGGCCATTTGAAGTTTTATCAGTGTTTGATTTGGGACTCAAGGGTAGCATAGCTTTGAGCGATAGCTTAAATTGACAAGAGGCTCGGGTACTTTATTGTTACAAAATTTCAAGGTTTTATGACGCTCCAGTAAAATTTACAAGCATTTGTATGTTGCAAACTTTGATAGGTGTAGGACGTACCGTATAGAAGTTAGGGCCATTTGAAGTTTTATCAGTGTTTCATTTGGGACTCAAGGGTAGCATAGCTTTGAGCGATAGCTTAAATTGACAAGGGGCTCGAGTACTTTGTTGTTACAAAATTTCAAGGTTTTATGACGCTCCAGTAAAAAGTTACAAGAATTTGTATGTTGCAAACTTTGATAGGTGTAGGGCGTACCGTATAGAAGTTAGGGCCAATTGAAGTTTTATCCGTGTTTGATTTGGGACTCAAGGGTAGCATAGCTTTGAGCGATAGCTAAAATTGACAAGAGGCTCGAGTACTTTATTGTTACAAAATTTCAAGGTTTTATGACGCACCAGTACAAAGTTACAAGCATTTGTATGTTGCAAACTTTGATAAGTGTAGGACGTACCGTATATAAGTTAGGGTTATTTGAAGTTTTATCTGTGTTTGATTTGGTACTCAAGGGTGGCATAGATTTGAGCGATAGCTTAAATTGACAAGAGGCTCGAGTACTTTATTGTTACAAAATTTGAAGGTTTTATGACGCTCCAGTAAAAAGTTACAAGCATTTGTATATTGCAAACTTTGATAGGTGTAGGACGTACCGTATAGAAGTTAGTGCCATTTTAAGTTTTATCAGTGTTTGATTTGGGACTGAAGGGTAGAATAGATTTGAGCGATAGCTTAAATTGACAAGAGGCTCGAGTACTTTATTGTTACAAAATTTCAAGGTTTTGTGACGCTCCAGTAAAAAGTTACAAGCATTTGTATGTTGCAAACTTTGATAGGTGTAGGACGTACCGTAAAGAGGTTAAGGCCATTTGAAGTTTTATCAGTGTTTGATCTGGGCCTCAAGGGTATCATAGCTTTGAGCGATAGCTTAAATTGACAAGAGGCTCGAGTACTTTATTGTTACAAAATTTCAAGGTTTTGTGACGCTCCAGTAAAAAGTTACAAGCATTTGTCTGTTGCAAAATTTGATAGGTGTAGGACGTACCGTATATAAGTTAGGGCCATATGAAGTTTTATCTGTGTTTGATTTGGTACTCAAGGGTGGCATAGCTTTGAGCGATAGCTTAAAGTGACAAGAGGCTCGAGTACTTTATTGTTACAAAATTTGAAGGTTTTATGACGCTCCAGTAAAAAGTTAAAAGCATTTGTATATTGCAAGCTTTGATAGGTGTAGGACGTACCGTATCGAAGTTAGGGCCATTTGAAGTTTTATCAGTGTTTGATTTGGGACTCAAGGGTAGCATAGCTTTGAGCGATAGCTTAAATTGACAAGAGGCTCGAGTACTTTATTGTTACAAAATTACAAGGTTTTGTGACGCTCCAGTAAAAAGTTACAAGCATTTGTATGTTGCAAAATTTGATAGGTGTAGGACGTACCGTATAGAGGTTAGGGCCATTTGAAGTTTTATCAGTGTTTGATCTGGAAGTCAAGGGTAGCATAGCTTTGAGCGATAACTTAAATTCACAAGAGGCTTGAGTACTTTATTGTTACAAAATTTCAAGGTTTTATGACGCTCCAGTAAAAAGTTATAAGCATTTGTATTTTGCAAACTTTGATAGGTGTAGGACGTACCGTATAGAAGTTAGAGCCATTTGAAGTTTTATCAGTGTTTGATTTGGGAATCAAGGGTAGCATAGCTTGAAGCGATAGCTTAAATTGACAAGAGGCTCGAGTACTTTATTGTTACAAAATTTCAAGGTTTTATGACGCTCCAGTAAAAAGTTACAAGCATTTGTATGTTGCAACCTTTGATAGGTGTAGGACGTACCGTACAGAAGTTAGGGCCATTTGAAGTTTTATCAATGTTTGATTTGGGACTCAAGGGTAGCGTAGCTTTGAGCGATAGCTTAAATTGACAAGAGGCTCGAGTACTTTATTGTTACAAAATTTCAAGGTTTTATGACGCTCCAGTAAAATTTACAAGCATTTGTATGTTGCAAACTTTGATAGGTGTAGGACGTACCGTATAGAAGTTAGGGCCATTTAAAGTTCTATCAGTGTTTGATTTGGGACTCAAGGGTAGCATAGCTTTGAGCGATAGCTTAAATTGACAAGGGGCTCGAGTATTTTATTGTTACAAAATTTCAAGGTTTTATGACGCTCCAGTAAAAAGTTACAAGAATTTGTATGTTGCAAACTTTGATAGGTGTAGGACGTACCGTATAGAAGTTAGGGCCATTTGAAGTTTTATCAGTGTTGGATTTGGGACTCAAGGGTAGCATACCTTTGAACGATAGCTTAAATTGACAAGAGGCTCGAGTACGTTATTGTTACAAAATTTCAAGGTTTTATGACGCTCCAGTAAAAAGTTACAAGCATTTGTATGTTGCAAACTTTGATAGCTGTAGGGCGTACCGTATAGAAGTTAGAGCCATTTAAAGTTCTATCAGTGTTTGATTTGGGACTCAAGGGTAGCATAGCTTTGAGCGATAGCTTAAATTGACAAGGGGCTCGAGTATTTTATTGTTACAAAATTTCAAGGTTTTATGACGCTCCAGTAAAAAGTTACAAGAATTTGTATGTTGCAAACTTTGATAGGTGTAGGACGTACCGTATAGAAGTTAGGGCCATTTGAAGTTTTATCAGTGTTGGATTTGGGACTCAAGGGTAGCATACCTTTGAACGATACCTTAAATTGACAAGAGGCTCGAGTACGTTATTGTTACAAAATTTCAAGGGTTTATGACGCTCCAGTAAAAAGTTACAAGCATTTGTATGTTGCAAACTTTGATAGGTGTAGGGCGTACCGTATAGAAGTTAGGGCCATTTGAAGTTTTATCTGTGTTTGATTTGGTACTCAAGGGTAGCATAGCTTTGAGCGATAGCTTAAATGGACAAGAAGCTCGAGTACTTAATTGTTACAAAATTTCAAGATGTTATGACGTTCCAGTAAAAAGTTACAAGCATTTGTATGTTGCAAAATTTGATAGGTGTAGGACGTACCGTATAGAGGTTAGGGCCATTTGAAGTTTTATCAGTGTTTGATCTGGAACTCAAGGGTAGCATAGCTTTGAGCGATAGCCTAAATTCACAAGAGGATTGAGTACTTTATTGTTACAAAATTTCAAGGTTTTATGACGCCCCAGTAAAAAGTTATAAGCATTTGTATGTTGCAAACTTTGATAGGTGTAGGACGTACCGTAAAGAAGTTAGAGCCATTTGAAGTTTTATCAGTGTTTGATTTGGGAATCAAGGGTAGCATAGCTTTAAGCGATAGCTTTAAGCGATAGCTTATATTGACAAGAGGCTCGAGTACTTTATTGTTACAAAATTTCAAGGTTTTATGACGCTCCAGTAAAAAGTTACAAGCATTTGTATGTTGCAAACTTTGATAGGTGTAGGACGTACAGTATAGAAGTTAGGGCCATTTGAAGTTTTATCAGTGTTTGATTTGGGACTCAATGGTAGCATAGCTTTGAGCGATAGCTTAAATTGACAAGAGGCTCGGGTACTTTATTGTTACAAAATTTCAAGGTTTTATGACGCTCCAGTAAAATTTACAAGCATTTGTATGTTGCAAACTTTGATAGGTGTAGGACGTACCGTATAGAAGTTAGGGCCATTTGAAGTTTTATCAGTGTTTCATTTGGGACTCAAGGGTAGCATAGCTTTGAGCGATAGCTTAAATTGACAAGGGGCTCGAGTACTTTGTTGTTACAAAATTTCAAGGTTTTATGACGCTCCAGTAAAAAGTTACAAGAATTTGTATGTTGCAAACTTTGATAGGTGTAGGGCGAACCGTATAGAAGTTAGGGCCAATTGAAGTTTTATCCGTGTTTGATTTGGGACTCACGGGTAGCATAGCTTTGAGCGATAGCTAAAATTGACAAGAGGCTCGAGTACTTTATTGTTACAAAATTTCAAGGTTTTATGACGCACCAGTACAAAGTTACAAGCATTTGTATGTTGCAAACTTTGATAAGTGTAGGACGTACCGTATATAAGTTAGGGCCATTTGAAGTTTTATCAGTGTTTGATTTGGGACTCAAGGGTAGCATAGCTTTGAGCGATAGCTTAAATTGACAAGAGGCTCGGGTACTTTATTGTTACAGAATTTCAAGGTTTTATGACGCTCCAGTAAAATTTACAAGCATTTGTATGTTGCAAACTTTGATAGGTGTAGGACGTACCGTATAGAAGTTAGGGCCATTTGAAGTTTTATCAGTGTTTCATTTGGGACTCAAGGGTAGCATAGCTTTGAGCGATAGCTTAAATTGACAAGGGGCTCGAGTACTTTGTTGTTACAAAATTTCAAGGTTTTATGACGCTCCAGTAAAAAGTTACAAGAATTTGTATGTTGCAAACTTTGATAGGTGTAGGGCGTACCGTATAGAAGTTAGGGCCAATTGAAGTTTTATCCGTGTTTGATTTGGGACTCAAGGGTAGCATAGCTTTGAGCGATAGCTAAAATTGACAAGAGGCTCGAGTACTTTATTGTTACAAAATTTCAAGGTTTTATGACGCACCAGTACAAAGTTACAAGCATTTGTATGTTGCAAACTTTGATAAGTGTAGGACGTACCGTATATAAGTTAGGGTTATTTGAAGTTTTATCTGTGTTTGATTTGGTACTCAAGGGTGGCATAGATTTGAGCGATAGCTTAAATTGACAAGAGGCTCGAGTACTTTATTGTTACAAAATTTGAAGGTTTTATGACGCTCCAGTAAAAAGTTACAAGCATTTGTATATTGCAAACTTTGATAGGTGTAGGACGTACCGTATAGAAGTTAGTGCCATTTTAAGTTTTATCAGTGTTTGATTTGGGACTGAAGGGTAGAATAGATTTGAGCGATAGCTTAAATTGACAAGAGGCTCGAGTACTTTATTGTTACAAAATTTCAAGGTTTTCTGACGCTCCAGTAAAAAGTTACAAGCATTTGTATGTTGCAAACTTTGATAGGTGTAGGACGTACCGTAAAGAGGTTAAGGCCATTTGAAGTTTTATCAGTGTTTGATCTGGGCCTCAAGGGTATCATAGCTTTGAGCGATAGCTTAAATTGACAAGAGGCTCGAGTACTTTATTGTTACAAAATTTCAAGGTTTTGTGACGCTCCAGTAAAAAGTTACAAGCATTTGTATGTTGCAAAATTTGATAGGTGTAGGACGTACCGTATATAAGTTAGGGCCATATGAAGTTTTATCTGTGTTTGATTTGGTACTCAAGGGTGGCATAGCTTTGAGCGTTAGCTTAAAGTGACAAGAGGCTCGAGTACTTTATTGTTACAAAATTTGAAGGTTTTATGACGCTCCAGTAAAACGTTAAAAGCATTTGTATATTGCAAGCTTTGATAGGTGTAGGACGTACCGTATCGAAGTTAGGGCCATTTGAAGTTTTATCAGTGTTTGATTTGGGACTCGAGGGTAGCATAGCTTTGAGCGATAGCTTAAATTGACAAGAGGCTCGAGTACTTTATTGTTACAAAATTACAAGGTTTTGTGACGCTCCAGTAAAAAGTTACAAGCATTTGTATGTTGCAAAATTTGATAGGTGTAGGACGTACCGTATAGAGGTTAGGGCCATTTGAAGTTTTATCAGTGTTTGATCTGGAACTCAAGGGTAGCATAGCTTTGAGCGATAGCTTAAATTCACAAGAGGCTTGAGTACTTTATTGTTACAAAATTTCAAGGTTTTATGACGCTCCAGTAAAAAGTTATAAGCATTTGTATTTTGCAAACTTTGATAGGTGTAGGACGTACCGTATAGAAGTTAGAGCCATTTGAAGTTTTATCAGTGTTTGATTTGGGAATCAAGGGTAGCATAGCTTGAAGCGATAGCTTAAATTGACAAGAGGCTCGAGTACTTTATTGTTACAAAATTTCAAGGTTTTATGACGCTCCAGTAAAAAGTTACAAGCATTTGTATGTTGCAACCTTTGATAGGTGTAGGACGTACCGTACAGAAGTTAGGGCCATTTGAAGTTTTATCAATGTTTGATTTGGGACTCAAGGGTAGCGTAGCTTTGAGCGATAGCTTAAATTGACAAGAGGCTCGAGTAGTTTATTGTTACAAAATTTCAAGGTTTTATGACGCTCCAGTAAAATTTACAAGCATTTGTATGTTGCAAACTTTGATAGGTGTAGGACGTAACCGTATAGAAGTTAGGGCCATTTAAAGTTCTATCAGTGTTTGATTTGGGACTCAAGGGTAGCATAGCTTTGAGCGATAGCTTAAATTGACAAGGGGCTCGAGTATTTTATTGTTACAAAATTTCAAGGTTTTATGACGCTCCAGTAAAAAGTTACAAGAATTTGTATGTTGCAAACTTTGATAGGTGTAGGACGTACCGTATAGAAGTTAGGGCCATTTGAAGTTTTATCAGTGTTGGATTTGGGACTCAAGGGTAGCATACCTTTGAACGATAGCTTAAATTGACAAGAGGCTCGAGTACGTTATTGTTACAAAATTTCAAGGTTTTATGACGCTCCAGTAAAAAGTTACAAGCATTTGTATGTTGCAAACTTTGATAGCTGTAGGGCGTACCGTATAGAAGTTAGAGCCATTTAAAGTTCTATCAGTGTTTGATTTGGGACTCAAGGGTAGCATAGCTTTGAGCGATAGCTTAAATTGACAAGGGGCTCGAGTATTTTATTGTTACAAAATTTCAAGGTTTTATGACGCTCCAGTAAAAAGTTACAAGAATTTGTATGTTGCAAACTTTGATAGGTGTAGGACGTACCGTATAGAAGTTAGGGCCATTTGAAGTTTTATCAGTGTTGGATTTGGGACTCAAGGGTAGCATACCTTTGAACGATAGCTTAAATTGACAAGAGGCTCGAGTACGTTATTGTTACAAAATTTCAAGGTTTTATGACGCTCCAGTAAAAAGTTACAAGCATTTGTATGTTGCAAACTTTGATAGGTGTAGGGCGTACCGTATAGAAGTTAGGGCCATTTGAAGTTTTATCTGTGTTTGATTTGGTACTCAAGGGTAGCATAGCTTTGAGCGATAGCTTAAATGGACAAGAAGCTCGAGTACTTAATTGTTACAAAATTTCAAGATGTTATGACGTTCCAGTAAAAAGTTACAAGCATTTGTATGTTGCAAAATTTGATAGGTGTAGGACGTACCGTATAGAGGTTAGGGCCATTTGAAGTTTTATCAGTGTTTGATCTGGAACTCAAGGGTAGCATAGCTTTGAGCGATAGCCTAAATTCACAAGAGGATTGAGTACTTTATTGTTACAAAATTTCAAGGTTTTATGACGCCCCAGTAAAAAGTTATAAGCATTTGTATGTTGCAAACTTTGATAGGTGTAGGACGTACCGTAAAGAAGTTAGAGCCATTTGAAGTTTTATCAGTGTTTGATTTGGGAATCAAGGGTAGCATAGCTTTAAGCGATAGCTTTAAGCGATAGCTTATATTGACAAGAGGCTCGAGTACTTTATTGTTACAAAATTTCAAGGTTTTATGACGCTCCAGTAAAAAGTTACAAGCATTTGTATGTTGCAAACTTTGATAGGTGTAGGACGTACCGTATAGAAGTTAGGGCCATTTGAAGTTTTATCAGTGTTTGATTTGGGACTCAAGGGTAGCATAGCTTTGAGCGATAGCTTAAATTGACAAGAGGCTCGGGTACTTTATTGTTACAAAATTTCAAGGTTTTATGACGCTCCAGTAAAATTTACAAGCATTTGTATGTTGCAAACTTTGATAGGTGTAGGACGTACCATATAGAAGTTAGGGCCATTTGAAGTTTTATCAGTGTTTCATTTGGGACTCAAGGGTAGCATAGCTTTGAGCGATAGCTTAAATTGACAAGGGGCTCGAGTACTTTGTTGTTACAAAATTTCAAGGTTTTATGACGCTCCAGTAAAAAGTTACAAGAATTTGTATGTTGCAAACTTTGATAGGTGTAGGGCGAACCGTATAGAAGTTAGGGCCAATTGAAGTTTTATCCGTGTTTGATTTGGGACTCAAGGGTAGCATAGCTTTGAGCGATAGCTAAAATTGACAAGAGGCTCGAGTACTTTATTGTTACAAAATTTCAAGGTTTTATGACGCACCAGTACAAAGTTACAAGCATTTGTATGTTGCAAACTTTGATAAGTGTAGGACGTACCGTATATAAGTTAGGGCCATTTGAAGTTTTATCTGTGTTTGATTTGGTACTCAAGGGTGGCATAGCTTTGAGCGATAGCTTAAATTGACAAGAGGCTCGAGTACTTTATTGTTACAAAATTTGAAGGTTTTATGACGCTCCAGTAAAAAGTTACAAGCATTTGTATATTGCAAACTTTGATAGGTGTAGGACGTACCGTATGGAAGTTAGTGCCATTTTAAGTTTTATCAGTGTTTGATCTGGGCCTCAAGGGTATCATAACTTTGAGCGATAGCTTAAATTGACAAGAGGCTCGAGTACTTTATTGTTACAAAATTTCAAGGTTTTGTGACGCTCCAGTAAAAAGTTACAAGCATTTGTATGTTGCAAAATTTGATAGGTGTAGGACGTACCGTATATAAGTTAGGGCCATATGAAGTTTTATCTGTGTTTGATTTGGTACTCAAGGGTGGCATAGCTTTGAGCGATAGCTTAAAGTGACAAGAGGCTCGAGTACTTTATTGTTACAAAATTTGAAGGTTTTATGACGCTCCAGTAAAAAGTTAAAAGCATTTGTATATTGCAAGCTTTGATAGGTGTAGGACGTACCGTATCGAAGTTAGGGCCATTTGAAGTTTTATCAGTGTTTGATTTGGGACTCAAGGGTAGCATAGCTTTGAGCGATAGCTTAAATTGACAAGAGGCTCGAGTACTTTATTGTTACAAAATTACAAGGTTTTGTGACGCTCCAGTAAAAAGTTACAAGCATTTGTATGTTGCAAAATTTGATAGGTGTAGGACGTACCGTATAGAGGTTAGGGCCATTTGAAGTTTTATCAGTGTTTGATCTGGAACTCAAGGGTAGCATAGCTTTGAGCGATAGCTTAAATTCACAAGAGGCTTGAGTACTTTATTGTTACAAAATTTCAAGGTTTTATGACGCTCCAGTAAAAAGTTATAAGCATTTGTATGTTGCAAACTTTGATAGGTGTAGGACGTACCGTATAGAAGTTAGAGCCATTTGAAGTTTTATCAGTGTTTGATTTGGGTATCAAGGGTAGCATAGCTTTAAGCGATAGCTTAAATTGACAAGAGGCTCGAGTACTTTATTGTTACAAAATTTCAAGGTTTTATGACGCTCCAGTAAAAAGTTACAAGCATTTGTATGTTGCAACCTTTGATAGGTGTAGGACGTACCGTACAGAAGTTAGGGCCATTTAAAGTTCTATCAGTGTTTGATTTGGGACTCAAGGGTAGCATAGCTTTGAGCGATAGCTTAAATTGACAAGGGGCTCTAGTATTTTATTGTTACAAAATTTCAAGGTTTTATGACGCTCCAGTAAAAAGTTAAAAGAATTTGTATGTTGCAAACTTTGATAGGTGTAGGACGTGCCGTATAGAAGTTAGGGCCATTTGAAGTTTTATCAGTGTTGGATTTGGGACTCAAGGGTAGCATACCTTTGAACGATAGCTTAAATTGACAAGAGGCTCGAGTACGTTATTGTTACAAAATTTCAAGGTTTTATGACGCTCCAGTAAAAAGTTACAAGCATTTGTATGTTGCAAACTTTGATAGGTGTAGGGCGTACCGTATAGAAGTTAGAGCCATTTAAAGTTCTATCAGTGTTTGATTTGGGACTCAAGGGTAGCATAGCTTTGAGCGATAGCTTAAATTGACAAGGGGCTCGAGTATTTTATTGTTACAAAATTTCAAGGTTTTATGACGCTCCAGTAAAAAGTTACAAGAATTTGTATGTTGCAAACTTTGATAGGTGTAGGACGTACCGTATAGAAGTTAGGGCCATTTGAAGTTTTATCAGTGTTGGATTTGGGACTCAAGGGTAGCATACCTTTGAACGATAGCTTAAATTGACAAGAGGCTCGAGTACGTTATTGTTACAAAATTTCAAGGTTTTATGACGCTCCAGTAAAAAGTTACAAGCATTTGTATGTTGCAAACTTTGATAGGTGTAGGGCGTACCGTATAGAAGTTCGGGCCAATTGAAGTTTTATCAGTGTTTGATTTGGGACTCAAGGGTAGCATAGCTTTGAGCGATAGCTAAAATTGACAAGAGGCTCGAGTACTTTATTGTTACAAAATTTCAAGGTTTTATGACGCACCAGTAAAAAGTTACAAGCATTTGTATGTTGCAAACTTTGATAAATGTAGGACGTACCGTATATAAGTTAGGGCCATTTGAAGTTTTATCTGTGTTTGATTTGGTACTCAAGGGTGGTATAGCTTTGAGCGATAGCTTAAATTGACAAGAGGATCGAGTACTTTATTGTTACAAAATTTGAAGGTTTTATGACGCTCCAGTAAAAAGTTACAAGCATTTGTATATTGCAAGCTTTGATAGGTGTAGGACGTACCGTATAGAAGTTAGTGCCATTTTAAGTTTTATCAGTTTTTGATTTGGGACTCAAGGGTAGAATTGCTTTGAGCGATAGCTTAAATTGACAAGAGGCTCGAGTACTTTATTGTTACAAAATTTCAAGGTTTTTTGACGCTCCAGTAAAAAGTTACAAGCATTTGTATGTTGCAAACTTTGATAGGTGTACGACGTACCATATAGAGGTTAGGGCCATTTGAAGTTTTATCAGTGTTTGATCTGGGCCTCAAGGGTATCATAGCTTGGAGCGATAGCTTATATTGAAAAGTGGCTCGAGTACTTTATTGTTACAAAATTTCAAGGACGCTCCAGTAATAAGTTACAAGCATTTTTATGTTGCAAACTTTGATAGGTGTAGGACGTACCGTATAGAGGTTAGGGCCATTTGAAGTTTTATCAGTGTTTGATCTGGAACTCAAGGGTAGCATAGCTTTGAGCGATAGCCTAAATTCACAAGAGGATTGAGTACTTTTTTGTTACAAAATTTCAAGGTTTTATGACGCTCCAGTAAAAAGTTATAAGCATTTGTATGTTGCAAACTTTGATAGTGTAGGACGTACCGTAAAGAAGTTAGAGCCATTTGAAGTTTTATCCGTGTTTGATTTGGGAATCAAGGGTAGCATAGCTTTAAGCGATAGCTTTAAGCGATAGCTTATATTGACAAGAGGCTCGAGTACTTTATTGTTACAAAATTTCAAGGTTTTATGACGCTCCAGTAAAAAGTTACAAGCATTTGTATGTTGCAAACTTTGATAGGTGTAGGACGTACCGTACAGAAGTTAGGGCCATTTGAAGTTTTATCAATGTTTGATTTGGGACTCAAGGGTAGCATAGCTTTGAGCGATAGCTTAAATTGACAAGAGGCTCGAGTACTTTATTGTTACAAAATTTCAAGGTTTTATGACGCTCCAGTAAAAAGTTACAAGCATTTGTATGTTTGCAAACTTTGATAGGTGAAGGACGTACCGTATAGAAGTTAGGGCCATTTGAAGTTTTATCAGTGTTTGATTTGGGACTCAAGGGTAGCATAGCTTTGAGCGATAGCTTAAATTGACAAGAGGCTCGGGTACTTTATTGTTACAAAATTTCAAGGTTTTATGACGCTCCAGTAAAATTTACAAGCATTTGTATGTTGCAAACTTTGATAGGTGTAGGACGTACCGTATAGAAGTTAGGGCCATTTGAAGTTTTATCAGTGTTTCATTTGGGACTCAAGGGTAGCATAGCTTTGAGCGATAGCTTAAATTGACAAGGGGCTCGAGTACTTTGTTGTTACAAAATTTCAAGGTTTTATGACGCTCCAGTAAAAAGTTACAAGAATTTCTATGTTGCAAACTTTGATAGGTGTAGGGCGTACCGTATAGAAGTTAGGGCCAATTGAAGTTTTATCCGTGTTTGATTTGGGACTCAAGGGTAGCATAGCTTTGAGCGATAGCTAAAATTGACAAGAGGCTCGAGTACTTTATTGTTACAAAATTTCAAGGTTTTATGACGCACCAGTACAAAGTTACAAGCATTTGTATGTTGCAAACTTTGATAAGTGTAGGACGTACCGTATATAAGTTAGGGCCATTTGAAGTTTTATCTGTGTTTGATTTGGTACTCAAGGGTAGCATAGCTTTGAGCGATAGCCTAAATTCACAAGAGGATTGAGTACTTTATTGTTACAAAATTTCAAGGTTTTATGACGCCCCAGTAAAAAGTTATAAGCATTTGTATGTTGCAAACTTTGATAGGTGTAGGACGTACCGTAAAGAAGTTAGAGCCATTTGAAGTTTTATCAGTGTTTGATTTGGGAATCAAGGGTAGCATAGCTTTAAGCGATAGCTTTAAGCGATAGCTTATATTGACAAGAGGCTCGAGTACTTTATTGTTACAAAATTTCAAGGTTTTATGACGCTCCAGTAAAAAGTTACAAGCATTTGTATGTTGCAAACTTTGATAGGTGTAGGACGTACCGTATAGAAGTTAGGGCCATTTGAAGTTTTATCAGTGTTTGATTTGGGACTCAAGGGTAGCATAGCTTTGAGCGATAGCTTAAATTGACAAGAGGCTCGGGTACTTTATTGTTACAAAATTTCAAGGTTTTATGACGCTCCAGTAAAATTTACAAGCATTTGTATGTTGCAAACTTTGATAGGTGTAGGACGTACCATATAGAAGTTAGGGCCATTTGAAGTTTTATCAGTGTTTCATTTGGGACTCAAGGGTAGCATAGCTTTGAGCGATAGCTTAAATTGACAAGGGGCTCGAGTACTTTGTTGTTACAAAATTTCAAGGTTTTATGACGCTCCAGTAAAAAGTTACAAGAATTTGTATGTTGCAAACTTTGATAGGTGTAGGGCGAACCGTATAGAAGTTAGGGCCAATTGAAGTTTTATCCGTGTTTGATTTGGGACTCAAGGGTAGCATAGCTTTGAGCGATAGCTAAAATTGACAAGAGGCTCGAGTACTTTATTGTTACAAAATTTCAAGGTTTTATGACGCACCAGTACAAAGTTACAAGCATTTGTATGTTGCAAACTTTGATAAGTGTAGGACGTACCGTATATAAGTTAGGGCCATTTGAAGTTTTATCTGTGTTTGATTTGGTACTCAAGGGTGGCATAGCTTTGAGCGATAGCTTAAATTGACAAGAGGCTCGAGTACTTTATTGTTACAAAATTTGAAGGTTTTATGACGCTCCAGTAAAAAGTTACAAGCATTTGTATATTGCAAACTTTGATAGGTGTAGGACGTACCGTATAGAAGTTAGTGCCATTTTAAGTTTTATCAGTGTTTGATCTGGGCCTCAAGGGTATCATAGCTTTGAGCGATAGCTTAAATTGACAAGAGGCTCGAGTACTTTATTGTTACAAAATTTCAAGGTTTTGTGACGCTCCAGTAAAAAGTTACAAGCATTTGTATGTTGCAAAATTTGATAGGTGTAGGACGTACCGTATATAAGTTAGGGCCATATGAAGTTTTATCTGTGTTTGATTTGGTACTCAAGGGTGGCATAGCTTTGAGCGATAGCTTAAAGTGACAAGAGGCTCGAGTACTTTATTGTTACAAAATTTGAAGGTTTTATGACGCTCCAGTAAAAAGTTAAAAGCATTTGTATATTGCAAGCTTTGATAGGTGTAGGACGTACCGTATCGAAGTTAGGGCCATTTGAAGTTTTATCAGTGTTTGATTTGGGACTCAAGGGTAGCATAGCTTTGAGCGATAGCTTAAATTGACAAGAGGCTCGAGTACTTTATTGTTACAAAATTACAAGGTTTTGTGACGCTCCAGTAAAAAGTTACAAGCATTTGTATGTTGCAAAATTTGATAGGTGTAGGACGTACCGTATAGAGGTTAGGGCCATTTGAAGTTTTATCAGTGTTTGATCTGGAACTCAAGGGTAGCATAGCTTTGAGCGATAGCTTAAATTCACAAGAGGCTTGAGTACTTTATTGTTACAAAATTTCAAGGTTTTATGACGCTCCAGTAAAAAGTTATAAGCATTTGTATGTTGCAAACTTTGATAGGTGTAGGACGTACCGTATAGAAGTTAGAGCCATTTGAAGTTTTATCAGTGTTTGATTTGGGTATCAAGGGTAGCATAGCTTTAAGCGATAGCTTAAATTGACAAGAGGCTCGAGTACTTTATTGTTACAAAATTTCAAGGTTTTATGACGCTCCAGTAAAAAGTTACAAGCATTTGTATGTTGCAACCTTTGATAGGTGTAGGACGTACCGTACAGAAGTTAGGGCCATTTAAAGTTCTATCAGTGTTTGATTTGGGACTCAAGGGTAGCATAGCTTTGAGCGATAGCTTAAATTGACAAGGGGCTCTAGTATTTTATTGTTACAAAATTTCAAGGTTTTATGACGCTCCAGTAAAAAGTTAAAAGAATTTGTATGTTGCAAACTTTGATAGGTGTAGGACGTGCCGTATAGAAGTTAGGGCCATTTGAAGTTTTATCAGTGTTGGATTTGGGACTCAAGGGTAGCATACCTTTGAACGATAGCTTAAATTGACAAGAGGCTCGAGTACGTTATTGTTACAAAATTTCAAGGTTTTATGACGCTCCAGTAAAAAGTTACAAGCATTTGTATGTTGCAAACTTTGATAGGTGTAGGGCGTACCGTATAGAAGTTAGAGCCATTTAAAGTTCTATCAGTGTTTGATTTGGGACTCAAGGGTAGCATAGCTTTGAGCGATAGCTTAAATTGACAAGGGGCTCGAGTATTTTATTGTTACAAAATTTCAAGGTTTTATGACGCTCCAGTAAAAAGTTACAAGAATTTGTATGTTGCAAACTTTGATAGGTGTAGGACGTACCGTATAGAAGTTAGTGCCATTTTAAGTTTTATCAGTTTTTGATTTGGGACTCAAGGGTAGAATTGCTTTGAGCGATAGCTTAAATTGACAAGAGGCTCGAGTACTTTATTGTTACAAAATTTCAAGGTTTTTTTGACGCTCCAGTAAAAAGTTACAAGCATTTGTATGTTGCAAACTTTGATAGGTGTACGACGTACCATATAGAGGTTAGGGCCATTTGAAGTTTTATCAGTGTTTGATCTGGGCCTCAAGGGTATCATAGCTTGGAGCGATAGCTTATATTGAAAAGTGGCTCGAGTACTTTATTGTTACAAAATTTCAAGGACGCTCCAGTAATAAGTTACAAGCATTTTTATGTTGCAAACTTTGATAGGTGTAGGACGTACCGTATAGAGGTTAGGGCCATTTGAAGTTTTATCAGTGTTTGATCTGGAACTCAAGGGTAGCATAGCTTTGAGCGATAGCCTAAATTCACAAGAGGATTGAGTACTTTTTTGTTACAAAATTTCAAGGTTTTATGACGCTCCAGTAAAAAGTTATAAGCATTTGTATGTTGCAAACTTTGATAGTGTAGGACGTACCGTAAAGAAGTTAGAGCCATTTGAAGTTTTATCCGTGTTTGATTTGGGAATCAAGGGTAGCATAGCTTTAAGCGATAGCTTTAAGCGATAGCTTATATTGACAAGAGGCTCGAGTACTTTATTGTTACAAAATTTCAAGGTTTTATGACGCTCCAGTAAAAAGTTACAAGCATTTGTATGTTGCAAACTTTGATAGGTGTAGGACGTACCGTACAGAAGTTAGGGCCATTTGAAGTTTTATCAATGTTTGATTTGGGACTCAAGGGTAGCATAGCTTTGAGCGATAGCTTAAATTGACAAGAGGCTCGAGTACCTTATTGTTACAAAATTTCAAGGTTTTATGACGCTCCAGTAAAAAGTTACAAGCATTTGTATGTTTGCAAACTTTGATAGGTGAAGGACGTACCGTATAGAAGTTAGGGCCATTTGAAGTTTTATCAGTGTTTGATTTGGGACTCAAGGGTAGCATAGCTTTGAGCGATAGCTTAAATTGACAAGAGGCTCGGGTACTTTATTGTTACAAAATTTCAAGGTTTTATGACGCTCCAGTAAAATTTACAAGCATTTGTATGTTGCAAACTTTGATAGGTGTAGGACGTACCGTATAGAAGTTAGGGCCATTTGAAGTTTTATCAGTGTTTCATTTGGGACTCAAGGGTAGCATAGCTTTGAGCGATAGCTTAAATTGACAAGGGGCTCGAGTACTTTGTTGTTACAAAATTTCAAGGTTTTATGACGCTCCAGTAAAAAGTTACAAGAATTTCTATGTTGCAAACTTTGATAGGTGTAGGGCGTACCGTATAGAAGTTAGGGCCAATTGAAGTTTTATCCGTGTTTGATTTGGGACTCAAGGGTAGCATAGCTTTGAGCGATAGCTAAAATTGACAAGAGGCTCGAGTACTTTATTGTTACAAAATTTCAAGGTTTTATGACGCACCAGTACAAAGTTACAAGCATTTGTATGTTGCAAACTTTGATAAGTGTAGGACGTACCGTATATAAGTTAGGGCCATTTGAAGTTTTATCTGTGTTTGATTTGGTACTCAAGGGTGGCATAGCTTTGAGCGATAGCTTAAATTGACAAGAGGCTCGAGTACTTTATTGTTACAAAATTTGAAGGTTTTATGACGCTCCAGTAAAAAGTTACAAGCATTTGTATATTGCAAACTTTGATAGGTGTAGGACGTACCGTATAGAAGTTAGTGCCATTTTAAGTTTTATCAGTGTTTGATTTGGGACTGAAGGGTAGAATAGATTTGAGCGATAGCTTAAATTGACAAGAGGCTCGAGTACTTTATTGTTACAAAATTTCAAGGTTTTGTGACGCTCCAGTAAAAAGTTACAAGCATTTGTATGTTGCAAACTTTGATAGGTGTAGGACGTACCGTAAAGAGGTTAGGGCCATTTGAAGTTTTATCAGTGTTTGATCTGGGCCTCAAGGGTATCATAGCTTTGAGCGATAGCTTAAATTGACAAGAGGCTCGAGTACTTTATTGTTACAAAATTTCAAGGTTTTGTGACGCTCCAGTAAAAAGTTACAAGCATTTGTATGTTGCAAAATTTGATAGGTGTAGGACGTACCGTATATAAGTTAGGGCCATATGAAGTTTTATCTGTGTTTGATTTGGTACTCAAGGGTGGCATAGCTTTGAGCGATAGCTTAAAGTGACAAGAGGCTCGAGTACTTTATTGTTACAAAATTTGAAGGTTTTATGACGCTCCAGTAAAAAGTTAAAAGCATTTGTATATTGCAAGCTTTGATAGGTGTAGGACGTACCGTATCGAAGTTAGGGCCATTTGAAGTTTTATCAGTGTTTGATTTGGGACTCAAGGGTAGCATAGCTTTGAGCGATAGCTTAAATTGACAAGAGGCTCGAGTACTTTATTGTTACAAAATTACAAGGTTTTGTGACGCTCCAGTAAAAAGTTACAAGCATTTGTATGTTGCAAAATTTGATAGGTGTAGGACGTACCGTATAGAGGTTAGGGCCATTTGAAGTTTTATCAGTGTTTGATCTGGAACTCAAGGGTAGCATAGCTTTGAGCGATAGCTTAAATTCACAAGAGGCTTGAGTACTTTATTGTTACAAAATTTCAAGGTTTTATGACGCTCCAGTAAAAAGTTATAAGCATTTGTATTTTGCAAACTTTGATAGGTGTAGGACGTACCGTATAGAAGTTAGAGCCATTTGAAGTTTTATCAGTGTTTGATTTGGGAATCAAGGGTAGCATAGCTTGAAGCGATAGCTTAAATTGACAAGAGGCTCGAGTACTTTATTGTTACAAAATTTCAAGGTTTTATGAGGCTCCAGTAAAAAGTTACAAGCATTTGTATGTTGCAACCTTTGATAGGTGTAGGACGTACCGTACAGAAGTTAGGGCCATTTGAAGTTTTATCAATGTTTGATTTGGGACTCAAGGGTAGCGTAGCTTTGAGCGATAGCTTAAATTGACAAGAGGCTCGAGTACGTTATTGTTACAAAATTTCAAGGTTTTATGACGCTCCAGTAAAAAGTTACAAGCATTTGTATGTTGCAAACTTTGATAGGTGTAGGGCGTACCGTATAGAAGTTAGAGCCATTTAAAGTTCTATCAGTGTTTGATTTGGGACTCAAGGGTAGCATAGCTTTGAGCGATAGCTTAAATTGACAAGGGGCTCGAGTATTTTATTGTTACAAAATTTCAAGGTTTTATGACGCTCCAGTAAAAAGTTACAAGAATTTGTATGTTGCAAACTTTGATAGGTGTAGGACGTACCGTATAGAAGTTAGGGCCATTTGAAGTTTTATCAGTGTTGGATTTGGGACTCAAGGGTAGCATACCTTTGAACGATAGCTTAAATTGACAAGAGGCTCGAGTACGTTATTGTTACAAAATTTCAAGGTTTTATGACGCTCCAGTAAAAAGTTACAAGCATTTGTATTTTGCAAACTTTGATAGGTGTAGGGCGTACCGTATAGAAGTTAGGGCCAATTGAAGTTTTATCAGTGTTTGATTTGGGACTCAAGGGTAGCATAGCTTTGAGCGATAGCTAAAATTGACAAGAGGCTCGAGTACTTTATTGTTACAAAATTTCAAGGTTTTATGACGCACCAGTAAAAAGTTACAAGCATTTGTATGTTGCAAACTTTGATAAATGTAGGACGTACCGTATATAAGTTAGGGCCATTTGAAGTTTTATCTGTGTTTGATTTGGTACTCAAGGGTGGTATAGCTTTGAGCGATAGCTTAAATTGACAAGAGGATCGAGTACTTTATTGTTACAAAATTTGGAGGTTTTATGACGCTCCAGTAAAAAGTTACAAGCATTTGTATGTTGCAAACTTTGATAGGTGTACGACGTACCGTATAGAGGTTAGGGCCATTTGAAGTTTTATCAGTGTTTGATCTGGGCCTCAAGGGTATCATAGCTTGGAGCAATAGCTTATATTGAAAAGTGGCTCGAGTACTTTATTGTTACAAAATTTCAAGGACGCTCCAGTAATAAGTTACAAGCATTTGTATGTTGCAAACTTTGATAAGTGTATGACGTACCGTATATAAGTTAGGGCCATTTGAAGTTTTATCTGTGTTTGATTTAGTACTCAAGGGTAGCATAGCTTTGAGCGATAGCTTAAATGGACAAGAAGCTCGAGTACTTAATTGTTACAAAATTTCAAGATGTTATGACGTTCCAGTAAAAAGTTACAAGCATTTGTATGTTGCAAAATTTTATAGGTGTAGGACGTACCGTATAGAGGTTAGGGCCATTTGAAGTTTTATCAGTGTTTGATCTGGAACTCAAGGGTAGCATAGCTTTGAGCGATAGCCTAAATTCACAAGAGGATTGAGTACTTTATTGTTACAAAATTTCAAGGTTTTATGACGCTCCAGTAAAAAGTTATAAGCATTTGTATGTTGCAAACTTTGATAGGTGTAGGACGTACCGTATAGAAGTTAGGGCCATTTAAAGTTCTATCAGTGTTTGATTTGGGACTCAAGGGTAGCATAGCTTTGAGCGATAGCTTAAATTGACAAGGGGCTCGAGTATTTTATTGTTACAAAATTTCTAGGTTTTATGACGCTCCAGTAAAAAGTTACAAGAATTTGTATGTTGCAAACTTTGATAGGTGTAGGACGTACCGTATAGAAGTTAGGGCCATTTGAAGTTTTATCAGTGTTGGATTTGGGACTCAATGGTAGCATACCTTTGAACGATAGCTTAAATTGACAAGAGGCTCGAGTACGTTATTGTTACAAAATTTCAAGGTTTTATGACGCTCCAGTAAAAAGTTACAAGCATTTGTATGTTGCAAACTTTGATAGGTGTAGGGCGTACCGTATAGAAGTTAGAGCCATTTAAAGTTCTATCAGTGTTTGATTTGGGACTCAAGGGTAGCATAGCTTTGAGCGATAGCTTAAATTGACAAGGGGCTCGAGTATTTTATTGTTACAAAATTTCAAGGTTTTATGACGCTCCAGTAAAAAGTTACAAGAATTTGTATGTTGCAAACTTTGATAGGTGTAGGACGTACCGTATAGAAGTTAGGGCCATTTGAAGTTTTATCAGTGTTGGATTTGGGACTCAAGGGTAGCATACCTTTGAACGATAGCTTAAATTGACAAGAGGCTCGAGTACGTTATTGTTACAAAATTTCAAGGTTTTATGACGCTCCAGTAAAAAGTTACAAGCATTTGTATGTTGCAAACTTTGATAGGTGTAGGGCGTACCGTATAGAAGTTAGGGCCAATTGAAGTTTTATCAGTGTTTGATTTGGGACTCAAGGGTAGCATAGCTTTGAGCGATAGCTAAAATTGACAAGAGGCTCGAGTACTTTATTGTTACAAAATTTCAAGGTTTTATGACGCACCAGTAAAAAGTTACAAGCATTTGTATGTTGCAAACTTTGATAAATGTAGGACGTACCGTATATAAGTTAGGGCCATTTGAAGTTTTATCTGTGTTTGATTTGGTACTCAAGGGTGGTATAGCTTTGAGCGATAGCTTAAATTGACAAGAGGATCGAGTACTTTATTGTTACAAAATTTGGAGGTTTTATGACGCTCCAGTAAAAAGTTACAAGCATTTGTATGTTGCAAACTTTGATAGGTGTACGACGTACCGTATAGAGGTTAGGGCCATTTGAAGTTTTATCAGTGTTTGATCTGGGCCTCAAGGGTATCATAGCTTGGAGCAATAGCTTATATTGAAAAGTGGCTCGAGTACTTTATTGTTACAAAATTTCAAGGACGCTCCAGTAATAAGTTACAAGCATTTGTATGTTGCAAACTTTGATAAGTGTATGACGTACCGTATATAAGTTAGGGCCATTTGAAGCTTTATCTGTGTTTGATTTGGTACTCAAGGGTAGCATAGCTTTGAGCGATAGCTTAAATGGACAAGAAGCTCGAGTACTTAATTGTTACAAAATTTCAAGATGTTATGACGTTCCAGTAAAAAGTTACAAGCATTTGTATGTTGCAAAATTTTATAGGTGTAGGACGTACCGTATAGAGGTTAGGGCCATTTGAAGTTTTATCAGTGTTTGATCTGGAACTCAAGGGTAGCATAGCTTTGAGCGATAGCCTAAATTCACAAGAGGATTGAGTACTTTATTGTTACAAAATTTCAAGGTTTTATGACGCTCCAGTAAAAAGTTATAAGCATTTGTATGTTGCAAACTTTGATAGGTGTAGGACGTACCGTAAAGAAGTTAGAGCCATTTGAAGTTTTATCAGTGTTTGATTTGGGAATCAAGGGTAGCATAGCTTTAAGCGATAGCTTTAAGCGATAGCTTATATTGACAAGAGGCTCGAGTACTTTATTGTTACAAAATTTCAAGGTTTTATGACGCTCCAGTAAAAAGTTACAAGCATTTGTATGTTGCAAACTTTGATAGGTGTAGGACGTACCGTACAGAAGTTAGGGCCATTTGAAGTTTTATCAATGTTTGATTTGGGACTCAATGGTAGCATAGCTTTGAGCGATAGCTTAAATTGACAAGAGGCTCGAGTACTTTATTGTTACAAAATTTCAAGGTTTTATGACGCTCCAGTAAAAAGTTACAAGCATTTGTATGTTTGCAAACTTTGATAGGTGAAGGACGTACCGTATAGAAGTTAGGGCCATTTGAAGTTTTATCAGTGTTTGATTTGGGACTCAAGGGTAGCATAGCTTTGAGCGATAGCTTAAATTGACAAGAGGCTCGGCTACTTTATTGTTACAAAATTTCAAGGTTTTATGACGCTCCAGTAAAATTTACAAGCATTTGTATGTTGCAAACTTTGATAGGTGTAGGACGTACCGTATAGAAGTTAGGGCCATTTGAAGTTTTATCAGTGTTTCATTTGGGACTCAAGGGTAGCATAGCTTTGAGCGATAGCTTAAATTGACAAGGGGCTCGAGTACTTTGTTGTTACAAAATTTCAAGGTTTTATGACGCTCCAGTAAAAAGTTACAAGAATTTGTATGTTGCAAACTTTGATAGGTGTAGGGCGTACCGTATAGAAGTTAGGGCCAATTGAAGTTTTATCCGTGTTTGATTTGGGACTCAAGGGTAGCATAGCTTTGAGCGATAGCTAAAATTGACAAGAGGCTCGAGTACTTTATTGTTACAAAATTTCAAGGTTTTATGACGCACCAGTACAAAGTTACAAGCATTTGTATGTTGCAAACTTTGATAAGTGTAGGACGTACCGTATATAAGTTAGGGCCATTTGAAGTTTTATCTGTGTTTGATTTGGTACTCAAGGGTGGCATAGCTTTGAGCGATAGCTTAAATTGACAAGAGGCTCGAGTACTTTATTGTTACAAAATTTGAAGGTTTTATGACGCTCCAGTAAAAAGTTACAAGCATTTGTATATTGCAAACTTTGATAGGTGTAGGACGTACCGTATAGAAGTTAGTGCCATTTTAAGTTTTATCAGTGTTTGATCTGGGCCTCAAGGGTATCATAGCTTTGAGCGATAGCTTAAATTGACAAGAGGCTCGAGTACTTTATTGTTACAAAATTTCAAGGTTTTGTGACGCTCCAGTAAAAAGTTACAAGCATTTGTATGTTGCAAAATTTGATAGGTGTAGGACGTACCGTATATAAGTTAGGGCCATATGAAGTTTTATCTGTGTTTGATTTGGTACTCAAGGGTGGCATAGCTTTGAGCGATAGCTTAAAGTGACAAGAGGCTCGAGTACTTTATTGTTACAAAATTTGAAGGTTTTATGACGCTCCAGTAAAAAGTTAAAAGCATTTGTATATTGCAAGCTTTGATAGGTGTAGGACGTACCGTATCGAAGTTAGGGCCATTTGAAGTTTTATCAGTGTTTGATTTGGGACTCAAGGGTAGCATAGCTTTGAGCGATAGCTTAAATTGACAAGAGGCTCGAGTACTTTATTGTTACAAAATTACAAGGTTTTGTGACGCTCCAGTAAAAAGTTACAAGCATTTGTATGTTGCAAAATTTGATAGGTGTAGGACGTACCGTATAGAGGTTAGGGCCATTTGAAGTTTTATCAGTGTTTGATCTGGAACTCAAGGGTAGCATAGCTTTGAGCGATAGCTTAAATTCACAAGAGGCTTGAGTACTTTATTGTTACAAAATTTCAAGGTTTTATGACGCTCCAGTAAAAAGTTATAAGCATTTGTATGTTGCAAACTTTGATAGGTGTAGGACGTACCGTATAGAAGTTAGAGCCATTTGAAGTTTTATCAGTGTTTGATTTGGGAATCAAGGGTAGCATAGCTTTAAGCGATAGCTTAAATTGACAAGAGGCTCGAGTACTTTATTGTTACAAAATTTCAAGGTTTTATGACGCTCCAGTAAAAAGTTACAAGCATTTGTATGTTGCAACCTTTGATAGGTGTAGGACGTACCGTACAGAAGTTAGGGCCATTTGAAGTTTTATCAATGTTTGATTTGGGACTCAAGGGTAGCGTAGCTTTGAGCGATAGCTTAAATTGACAAGAGGCTCGAGTACTTTATTGTTACAAAATTTCAAGGTTTTATGACGCTCCAGTAAAATTTACAAGCATTTGTATGTTGCAAACTTTGATAGGTGTAGGACGTACCGTATAGAAGTTAGGGCCATTTAAAGTTCTATCAGTGTTTGATTTGGGACTCAAGGGTAGCATAGCTTTGAGCGATAGCTTAAATTGACAAGGGGCTCGAGTATTTTATTGTTACAAAATTTCAAGGTTTTATGACGCTCCAGTAAAATTTACAAGCATTTGTATGTTGCAAACTTTGATAGGTGTAGGGCGTACCGTATAGAAGTTAGGGCCAATTGAAGTTTTATCAGTGTTTGATTTGGGACTCAAGGGTAGCATAGCTTTGAGCGATAGCTAAAATTGACAAGAGGCTCGAGTACTTTATTGTTACAAAATTTCAAGGTTTTATGACGCACCAGTAAAAAGTTACAAGCATTTGTATGTTGCAAACTTTGATAAATGTAGGACGTACCGTATATAAGTTAGGGCCATTTGAAGTTTTATCTGTGTTTGATTTGGTACTCAAGGGTGGTATAGCTTTGAGCGATAGCTTAAATTGACAAGAGGATCGAGTACTTTATTGTTACAAAATTTGAAGGTTTTATGACGCTCCAGTAAAAAGTTACAAGCATTTGTATATTGCAAACTTTGATAGGTGTAGGACGTACCGTATAGAAGTTAGTGCCATTTTAAGTTTTATCAGTGTTTGATTTGGGACTCAAGGGTAGAATAGCTTTGAGCGATAGCTTAAATTGACAAGAGGCTCGAGTACTTTATTGTTACAAAATTTCAAGGTTTTGTGACGCTCCAGTAAAAAGTTACAAGCATTTGTATGTTGCAAACTTTGATAGGTGTATGACGTACCGTATAGAGGTTAGGGCCATTTGAAGTTTTATCAGTGTTTGATCTGGGCCTCAAGGGTATCATAGCTTGGAGCGATAGCTTATATTGAAAAGTGGCTCGAGTACTTTATTGTTACAAAATTTCAAGGACGCTCCAGTAATAAGTTACAAGCATTTTTATGTTGCAAACTTTGATAGGTGTAGGACGTACCGTTTATAAGTTAGGGCCATTCGAAGTTTTATCAGTGTTTGATTTGGGACTCAAGGGTAGCATAGCTTTGAGCGATAGCTTAAATTGACAAGAGGCTCGAGTACTTTATTGTTACAAAATTTCAAGGTTTTATGACGCTCCAGTAAAAAGTTACAAGCATTTGTATGTTGCAAACTTTGATAGGTGTAGGTCGTACCGTTTAGAGGTTTGGGCCATTTGAAGTTTTATCAGTGTTTGATTTGGGACTCAAGGGTAGCATAGCTTTGAGCGATAGCTAAAATTGACAAGAGGCTCGAGTACTTTATTGTTACAAAATTTCAAGGTTTTGTGACGCTCCAGTAAAAAGTTACAAGCATTTGTATGTTGCAAACTTTGATAGGTGTACGACGTACCGTATAGAGGTTAGGGCCATTTGAAGTTTTATCAGTGTTTGATCTGGGCCTCAAGGGTATCATAGCTTGGAGCGATAGCTTATATTGAAAAGTGGCTCGAGTACTTTATTGTTACAAAATTTCAAGGACGCTCCAGTAATGAGTTACAAGCATTTTTATGTTGCAAACTTTGATAGGTGTAGGACGTACCGTTTATAAGTTAGGGCCATTCGAAGTTTTATCAGTGTTTGATTTGGGACTCAAGGGTAGCATAGCTTTGAGCGATAGCTTAAATTGACAAGAGGCTCGAGTACTTTATTGTTACAAAATTTCAAGGTTTTATGACGCTCCAGTAAAAAGTTACAAGCATTTGTATGTTGCAAACTTTGATAGGTGTAGGTCGTACCGTTTAGAGGTTTGGGCCATTTGAAGTTTTATCAGTGTTTGATTTGGGACTCAAGGGTATCATAGCTTTGAGCGATAGCTTATATGGACAAGTGGCTTGAGTACTTTATTGTTACAAAATTTCAAAGTTTTATGACGCTCCAGTAAAAAGTTACAAGAATTTGTATGTTGCAAACTTTGATAGGTGTAGGACGTACCGTATAGAAGTTAGGGCCATTTGAAGTTTTATCAGTGTTGGATTTGGGACTCAAGGGTAGCATACCTTTGAACGATAGCTTAAATTGACAAGAGGCTCGAGTACGTTATTGTTACAAAATTTCAAGGTTTTATGACGCTCCAGTAAAAAGTTACAAGCATTTGTATGTTGCAAACTTTGATAGGTGTAGGGCGTACCGTATAGAAGTTAGGGCCAATTGAAGTTTTATCAGTGTTTGATTTGGGACTCAAGGGTAGCATAGCTTTGAGCGATAGCTAAAATTGACAAGAGGCTCGAGTACTTTATTGTTACAAAATTTCAAGGTTTTATGACGCACCAGTAAAAAGTTACAAGCATTTGTGTGTTGCAAACTTTGATAAGTGTAGGACGTACCGTATATAAGTTAGGGCCATTTGAAGTTTTATCTGTGTTTGATTTGGTACTCAAGCGTGGTATAGCTTTGAGCGATAGCTTAAATTGACAAGAGGATCGAGTACTTGATTGTTACAAAATTTGAAGGTTTTATGACGCTCCAGTAAAAAGTTACAAGCATTTGTATACTGCAAACTTTGATAGGTGTAGGACGTACCGTATAGAAGTTAGTGCCATTTTAAGTTTTATCAGTGTTTGATTTGGGGCTCAAGGGTAGAATAGCTTTGAGCGATTGCTTAAATTGACAAGAGGCTCGAGTACTTTATTGTTACAAAATTTCAAGGTTTTGTGACGCTCCAGTAAAAAGTTACAAGCATTTGTATGTTGCAAACTTTGATAGGTGTACGACGTACCGTATAGAGGTTAGGGCCATTTGAAGTTTTATCAGTGTTTGATCTGGGCCTCAAGGGTATCATAGCTTGGAGCGATAGCTTATATTGAAAAGTGGCTCGAGTACTTTATTGTTACAAAATTTCAAGGTTTTATGACGCTCCAGTAATAAGTTACAAGCATTTTTATGTTGCAAACTTTGATAGGTGTAGGACGTACCGTTTAGAAGTTAGGGCCATTCGAAGTTTTATCAGTGTTTGATTTGGGACTCAAGGGTAGCATAGCTTTGAGCGATAGCTTAAATTGACAAGAAGCTCGACTACTTTATTGTTACAAAATTTCAAGGTTTTATGACGCTCCAGTAAAAAGTTACAAGCATTTGTATGTTGCAAACTTTGATAGGTGTAGGACGTACCGTTTAGAGGTTAGGGCCATTTGAAGTTTTATCAGTGTTTGAATTGGGACTCAAGGGTATCATAGCTTTGAGCGATAGCTTATATTGACAAGTGGCTTGAGTACTTAATTGTTACAAAATTTCAAAGTTTTATGACGCTCCAGTAAAAAAGTTACAAGCATTTGTATGTTGCAAACTTTGATAGGTGTAGGACGTACCGTATAGAAGTTAGGACCATTTGAAGTTTTATCAGTGTTTGATTTGAGACTCAAGGGTAGCATAGCTTTGAGCGATAGCTTAACTTGACAAGAGGCTCGAGTACTTTATTGTTACAAAATTTCAAGGTTTTATGACGCTATAATAAAAAGTTACAAGCATTTGTATGTTGCAAACTTTGATTGGTGTAGGACGTACCGTATAGACGATAGGGCCATTTGAAGGTTTATCAGTGTTTGATTTGGGACTCAAGGGTAGCATAGCGTTGGGCGATAGCTTAAATTGACAAGAGGCTCGAGTACTTTATTGTTACAAAATTTCAAGGTTTTGTGACGCTCCAGTAAAAAGTTACAAGCGTTTGTATATTGCAAACTTTGATAGGTGTAGGACGTACCGTATAGAAGTTAGGGCCAATTGAAGTTTTATCAGTGTTTGATTTGGGACTCAAGGGTAGCATAGCTTTGAGCGATAGCTAAAATTGACAAGAGGCTCGAGTACTTTATTGTTACAAAATTTCAAGGTTTTATGACGCACCAGTACAAAGTTATAAGCATTTGTATGTTGCAAACTTTGATAAGTGTAGGACGTACCGTATATAAGTTAGGGCCATTTGAAGTTTTATCTGTGTTTGATTTGGTACTCAAGGGTGGCATAGCTTTGAGCGATAGCTTAAATTGACAAGAGGCTCGAGTACTTTATTGTTACAAAATTTGAAGGTTTTATGACGCTCCAGTAAAAAGTTACAAGCATTTGTATATTGCAAACTTTGATAGGTGTAGGACGTACTGTATAGAAGTTAGTGCCATTTTAAGTTTTATCAGTGTTTGATTTGGGACTGAAGGGTAGAATAGATTTGAGCGATAGCTTAAATTGACAAGAGGCTCGAGTACTTTATTGTTACAAAATTTCAAGGTTTTGTGACGCTCCAGTAAAAAGTTACAAGCATTTGTATGTTGCAAACTTTGATAGGTGTAGGACGTACCGTAAAGAGGTTAGGGCCATTTGAAGTTTTATCAGTGTTTGATCTGGGCCTCAAGGGTATCATAGCTTTGAGCGATAGCTTAAATTGACAAGAGGCTCGAGTACTTTATTGTTACAAAATTTCAAGGTTTTGTGACGCTCCAGTAAAAAGTTACAAGCATTTGTATGTTGCAAAATTTGATAGGTGTAGGACGTACCGTATATAAGTTAGGGCCATATGAAGTTTTATCTGTGTTTGATTTGGTACTCAAGGGTGGCATAGCTTTGAGCGATAGCTTAAAGTGACAAGAGGCTCGAGTACTTTATTGTTACAAAATTTGAAGGTTTTATGACGCTCCAGTAAAAAGTTACAAGCATTTGTATATTGCAAGCTTTGATAGGTGTAGGACGTACTGTATCGAAGTTAGGGCCATTTGAAGTTTTATCAGTGTTTGATTTGGGACTCAAGGGTAGCATAGCTTTGAGCGATAGCTTAAATTGAATAGAGGCTCGAGTACTTTATTGTTACAAAATTACAAGGTTTTGTGACGCTCCAGTAAAAAGTTACAAGCATTTGTATGTTGCAAAATTTGATAGGTGTAGGACGTACCGTATAGAGGTTAGGGCCATTTGAAGTTTTATCAGTGTTTGATCTGGAACTCAAGGGTAGCATAGCTTTGAGCGATAGCTTAAATTCACAAGAGGCTTGAGTACTTTATTGTTACAAAATTTCAAGGTTTTATGACGCTCCAGTAAAAAGTTTTAAGCATTTGTATGTTGCAAACTTTGATAGGTGTAGGACGTACCGTATAGAAGTTAGAGCCATTTGAAGTTTTATCAGTGTTTGATTTGGGAATCAAGGGTAGCATAGCTTTAAGCGATAGCTTAAATTGACAAGAGGCTCGAGTACTTTATTGTTACAAAATTTCAAGGTTTTATGACGCTCCAGTAAAAAGTTATAAGCATTTGTATGTTGCAACCTTTGATAGGTGTAGGACGTACCGTACAGAAGTTAGGGCCATTTGAAGTTTTATCAATGTTTGATTTGGGACTCAAGGGTAGCGTAGCTTTGAGCGATAGCTTAAATTGACAAGAGGCTCGAGTACTTTATTGTTACAAAATTTCAAGGTTTTATGACGCTCCAGTAAAATTTACAAGCATTTGTATGTTGCAAACTTTGATAGGTGTAGGACGTACCGTATAGAAGTTAGGGCCATTTAAAGTTCTATAAGTGTTTGATTTGGGACTCAAGGGTAACATAGCTTTGAAGATAGCTTAAATTGACAAGGGGCTCGAGTATTTTATTGTTACAAAATTTCAAGGTTTTATGACGCTCCAGTAAAAAGTTACAAGCATTTGTATGTTGCAAACTTTGATAGGTGTAGGGCGTACCGTATAGAAGTTAGGGCCAATTGAAGTTTTATCAGTGTTTGATTTGGGACTCAAGGGTAGCATAGCTTTGAGCGATAGCTAAAATTGACAAGAGGCTCGAGTACTTTATTGTTACAAAATTTCAAGGTTTTATGACGCACCAGTAAAAAGTTACAAGCATTTGTATGTTGCAAACTTTGATAAGTGTAGGACGTACCGTATATAAGTTAGGGCCATTTGAAGTTTTATCTGTGTTTGATTTGGTACTCAAGGGTGGTATACCTTTGTGCGATAGCTTAAATTGACAAGAGGATCGAGTACTTTATTGTTACAAAATTTCAAGGTTTTATGACGCTCCAGTAATAAGTTACAAGCATTTTTATGTTGCAAACTTTGATAGGTGTAGGACGTACCGTTTAGAAGTTAGGGCCATTCGAAGTTTTATCAGTGTTTGATTTGGGACTCAAGGGTAGCATAGCTTTGAGCGATAGCTTAAATTGACAAGAGGCTCGAGTACTTTATTGTTACAAAATTTCAAGGTTTTATGACGCTCCAGTAAAAAAGTTACAAGCATTTGTATGTTGCAAACTTTGATAGGTGTAGGACGTACCGTATAGAAGTTAGGGCCTTTCGAAGTTTTATCAGTGTGTGATTAGGGACTCAAGGGTAGCATAGCTTTGAGCGATAGCTTAAATTGACAAGAGGCTCGAGTACTTTATTGTTACAAAATTTCAAGGTATTATGACGCTCCAGTAAAAAGTTACAAGCATTTGTATATTGCAAACTGTGATAGGTGTAGGACGTACCGTATAGAAGTTAGGGCCATTTGAAGTTTTACCAGTGTTTGATTTGGGACTCAAGGGTAGCATAGCATTGAGCGATAGCTTAAATTGAAAAGAGGCTCGAGTACTTTATTGTTACAAAATTTCAAGGTTTTATGACGCTCCAGTAAAAAGTTACAAGCATTTGTATGTTGCAAACTTTTATAGGTGTAGGACGTACCGTATAGAAGTTAGGGCCATTTGAAGTTTTATCAGTGTTTCATTTTGGACTCAAGGGTTGCATAGCTTTGAGCGATAGCTTAAATTGACAAAAGGCTCGAGTACTTTATTGTTACAAAATTTCAAGGTTTTATGACGCTCCAAAAAAAAGTTAGAAGCATTTGTATGTTGCAAACTTTGATAGGTGTAGGACGTACCGTATAGAAGTTAGGGCCATCTGAAGTTTTATCAGTGGTTGATTTGGGACTCAAGGGTAGCATAGCTTTGAGCGATAGCTTAAATTGACAAGAGGCTCGAGTACTTTATTGTTACAAAATTTCAAGGTTTTATGACGCCCCAGTAAAAAGTTACAAGCATTTGTAGGTTGCAAACTTTGATAGGTGTAGGACGTACCGTATTGAAGTTAGGGCCATTTGATGTTTCATCAGTGTTTGATTTTGGATTCAAGGGTAGTATAGCTTTGAGCGATAGCTTAAATTGACAAGAGGCTCGAGTACTTTATTGTTACAAAATTTCAAGGTTTTATGACGCTCCAGTAAAAAGTTACAAGCATTTGTATGTTGCAAACTGTGATAGGTGTAGGACGTACCGAATAGAAGTTAGGTCCATTTGAAGTTTTATCAGTGTTTGATTTGGGACTCAAGGGTAGCATAGCTTTGAGCGATAGCTTAAATTGACAAGAGGCTCGGGTACTTTATTGTTACAAAATTTCAAGGTTTTATGATGCTCCTTAAAAAGTTACAAGCATTTGTATGTTGCAAACTTTGATAGGTGTAGGACGTACCATATAGAAGTTAGGGCCATTTGAAGTCTTATCAGTGTTTGATTTGGGACTCAAGGGTAGCATAGCTTTGAGCGATAGATTAAATTGACAAGAGGCTCGAGTACTTTATTCTTACAAAATTTCAAGGTTTTATGACGCTCCAGTAAAAAGTTACAAGCATTTGTATGTTGCAAACTGTGATAGGTGTAGGACGTACCGTATAGAAGTTAGGGCTATTTGAGGTTTTATCAGTTTTTGATTTGGGACTCAAGGGTAGCATAGCTTTGAGTGATAGCTTAAATTGACAAAAGGCTCGAGTACTTTATTGTTACAAAATTTCAAATTTTTATGACGCTCCAGTAAAAAGTTACAAGCATTTGTATGTTGCAAACTTTGATAGGTGTAGGATGCACCGTATAGAAGTTAGGGCCATTTGAAGTCTTATCAGTGTTTGATTTGGGACTCAAGGGTAGCATAGCTTTGAGCGATAGCTTAAATTGACAAGAGGCTCGTGTACTTTATTCTTACAAAATTTCAAGGTTTTATGACGCTCCAGTAAAAAGTTACAAGCATTTGTATGTTGCAAACTGTGATAGGTGTAGGACGTACCATATAGAAGTTAGGGCCATTTGAGGTTTTATCAGTGTTTGATTTGGGACTCAAGGGTAGCATAGCTTTGAGCGATAGCTTAAATTGACAAAAGGCTCGAGTACTTTATTGTTACAAAATTTCAAGGTTTTATGACGCTCCAGTAAAAAGTTACAAGCATTTGTATGTTGCAAACTTTGATAGGTGTAGGACGTACCGTATAGAAGTTAGGGCCATTTGAAGTTTTATCAGTGCTTGATTTGGGACTCAAGGGTAGCATAGCTTTGGGCGATAGCTTAAATTGACAAGAGGCTCGAGTACTTTATTGTTACAAAATTGGAAGGTTTTATGACGCTCCAGTAAAAAGTTACAAGCATTTGTATGTTGCAAAGTTTGATAGGAGTAGGACGTACCGTATAGAGGTAAGGGCCATTTGAAGTTTTATCAGTGTTTGATTTGGGACTCAAGGGTATCATAGCTTTGAGCGATAGCTTATATTGACAAGTGGCTCGAGTACTTTATTGTTACAAAATTTGAAGGTTTTATGACGCTCCAGTAAAAAGTTATAGCATTTGTATGTTGCAAACTTTGATATGTGTAGGACGTACCGTATAGAAGTTAGGGCCATTTGAAGTTTTATCAGTGTTTGATTTGGGACTCAAGGGTAGCATAGCTTTGAGCGATAGCTTAAATTGACAAGAGGCTCGAGTACTTTATTGTTACAAAATTTCGAGGTTTTATGACACTCCAGTAAAAAGTTACAAGCATTTGTATGTTGCAAACTTTGATAGGTGTAGGACGTACCGTATAGAAGTTAGGGCCATTTGAAGTTTTATCATTGTTTGATTTGGGACTCAAGGGTAGCGTAGCTTTGAGCGATAACTTAAATTGACAAGAGGCTCGAGTACTTTATTGTTACAAAATTTCAAGGTTTTATGACGCTCCAGTAAAAAGTTACAAGCATTTGTATGTTGCAAACTTTGATTGGTGTAGGACGTACCGTATAGAAGTTAGGGCCATTTGAAGTTTTATCAGTGGTTGATTTGGGACTCAAGGGTAGCATAGCTTTGGGCGATAGGTTAAATTGACAAGAAGCTCGAGTACTTTATTGTTACAAAATTTCAAGGTTTTGTGACGCTCCAGTAAAAAGTTACAAGCATTTGTATGTTGCAAACTTTGATAGGTGTAGGACGTACCGTATAGAGGTTAGGGCCATTTGAAGTTTTATCAGTGTTTGATTTGGGACTCAAGGGTATCATAGCTTTGAGCGATAGCTTATATTGACAAGTGGCTCGAGTACTTTATTGTTACAAAATTTCAAGGTTTCATGACGCTCCAGTAAAAAGTTACAAGCATTTGTATGTTGCAAACTTTGATAGGTGTAGGACGTACCGTATAGAAGTTAGGGCCATTTGAAGTTTTATCAGTGTTTGATTTGGGACTCAAGGGTAGCATAGCTTTGAGCGATAGCTAAAATTGACAAGAGGCTCGAGTACTTTATTGTTACAAAATTTCAAGGTTTTATGACGCACCAGTAAAAAGTTACAAGCATTTGTATGTTGCAAACTTTGATAGGTGTACGACGTACCGTATAGAAGTAGTGCCATTTTAAGTTTTATCAGTGTTTGATTTGGGGCTCAAGGGTAGAATAGCTTTGAGCGATAGCTTAAATTAACAAGAGGCTCGAGTACTTTATTGTTACAAAATTTCAAGGTTTTGTGACGCTCCAGTAAAAAGTTACAAGCATTTGTATGTTGCAAACTTTGATAGGTGTACGACGTACCGTATAGAGGTTAGGTCCATTTGAAGTTTTATCAGTGTTTGATCTGGGCCTCAAGGGTATCATAGCTTGGAGCGATAGCTTATATTGAAAAGTGGCTCGAGTACTTTATTGTTACAAAATTTCAAGGTTTTATGACGCTCCAGTAATAAGTTACAAGCATTTTTATGTTGCAAACTTTGATAGGTGTAGGACGTACCGTTTAGAAGTTAGGGCCATTCGAAGTTTTATCAGTGTTTGATTTGGGACTCAAGGGTAGCATAGCTTTGAGCGATAGCTTAAATTGACAAGAGGCTCGAGTACTTTATTGTTACAAAATTTCAAGGTTTTATGACGCTCCAGTAAAAAGTTACAACCATTTGTATGTTGCAAACTTTGATAGGTGTAGGACGTACCGTTTAGAGGTTAGGGCCATTTGAAGTTTTATCAGTGTTTGATTTGGGACTCAAGGGTATCATAGCTTTGAGCGATAGCTTATATGGACAAGTGGCTTGAGTACTTTATTGTTACAAAATTTCAAAGTTTTATTACGCTCCAGTAAAAAAGTTACAAGCATTTGTATGTTGCAAACTTTGATAGGTGTAGGACGTACCGTATAGAAGTTAGGGCCTTTCGAAGTTTTATCAGTGTTTGATTAGGGACTCAAGGGTAGCATAGCTTTGAGCGATAGCTTAAATTGACAAGAGGATCGAGTACTTTATTGTTACAAAATTTCAAGGTATTATGACGCTCCAGTAAAAAGTTACAAGCATTTGTATATTGCAAACTGTGATAGGTGTAGGACGTACCGTATAGAAGTTAGGGCCATTTGAAGTTTTACCAGTGTTTGATTTGGGACTCAAGGGTAGCATAGCATTGAGCGATAGCTTAAATTGAAAAGAGGCTCGAGTACTTTATTGTTACAAAATTTCAAGGTTTTATGACGCTCCAGTAAAAAGTTACAAGCATTTGTATGTTGCAAACTTTTATAGGTGTAGGACGTACCGCATAGAAGTTAGGGCCATTTGAAGTTTTATCAGTGTTTCATTTGGGACTCAAGGGTTGCATAGCTTTGAGCGATAGCTTAAATTGACAAGAGGCTCGAGTACTTTATTGTTACAAAATTTCAAGGTTTTATGACGCTCCAGTAAAAAGTTAGAAGCATTTGTATGTTGCAAACTTTGATAGGTGTAGGACGTACCGTATTGAAGTTAGGGCCATTTGATGTTTCATCAGTGTTTGATTTGGGACTCAAGGGTAGCATAGCTTTGAGCGATAGCTTAAATTGACAAAAGGCTCGAGTACTTTATTGTTACAAAATTTCAAGGTTTTATGACGCTCCAGTAAAAAGTTACAAGCATTTGTATGTTGCAAACTTTGATAGGTGTAGGACGTACCGTATAGAAGTTAGGGCCATTTGAAGTTTTATCAGTGCTTGATTTGGGTCTCAAGGGTAGCATAGCTTTGGGCGATAGCTTAAATTGACAAGAGGCTCGAGTACTTTATTGTTACAAAATTGGAAGGTTTTATGACGCTCCAGTAAAAAGTTACAAGCATTTGTATGTTGCAAAGTTTGATAGGAGTAGGACGTACCGTATAGAGGTAAGGGCCATTTGAAGTTTTATCAGTGTTTGATTTGGGACTCAAGGGTATCATAGCTTTGAGCGATAGCTTATATTGACAAGTGGCTCGAGTACTTTATTGTTACAAAATTTGAAGGTTTTATGACGCTCCAGTAAAAAGTTATAGCATTTGTATGTTGCAAACTTTGATATGTGTAGGACGTACCGTATAGAAGTTAGGGCCATTTGAAGTTTTATCAGTGTTTGATTTGGGACTCAAGGGTAGCATAGCTTTGAGCGATAGCTTAAATTGACAAGAGGCTCGAGTACTTTATTGTTACAAAATTTCGAGGTTTTATGACTCTCCAGTAAAAAGTTACAAGCATTTGTATGTTGCAAACTTTGATAGGTGTAGGACGTACCGTATAGAAGTTAGGGCCATTTGAAGTTTTATCATTGTTTGATTTGGGACTCAAGGGTAGCGTAGCTTTGAGCGATAACTTAAATTGACAAGAGGCTCGAGTACTTTATTGTTACAAAATTTCAAGGTTTTATGACGCTCCAGTAAAAAGTTACAAGCATTTGTATGTTGCAAACTTTGATTGGTGTAGGACGTACCGTATAGAAGTTAGGGCCATTTGAAGTTTTATCAGTGGTTGATTTGGGACTCAAGGGTAGCATAGCTTTGGGCGATAGGTTAAATTGACAAGAAGCTCGAGTACTTTATTGTTAGAAAATTTCAAGGTTTTGTGACGCTCCAGTAAAAAGTTACAAGCATTTGTATGTTGCAAACTTTGATAGGTGTAGGACGGACCGTATAGAGGTTAGGGCCATTTGAAGTTTTATCAGTGTTTGATTTGGGACTCAAGGGTATCATAGCTTTGAGCGATAGCTTATATTGACAAGTGGCTCGAGTACTTTATTGTTACAAAATTTCAAGGTTTCATGACGCTCCAGTAAAAAGTTACAAGCATTTGTATGTTGCAAACTTTGATAGGTGTAGGACGTACCGTATAGAAGTTAGGGCCATTTGAAGTTTTATCAGTGTTTGATTTGGGACTCAAGGGTAGCATAGCTTTGAGCGATAGCTAAAATTGACAAGAGGCTCGAGTACTTTATTGTTACAAAATTTCAAGGTTTTAGGACGCACCAGTAAAAAGTTACAAGCATTTGTATGTTGCAAACTTTGATAGGTGTACGACGTACCGTATAGAAGTTAGTGCCATTTTAAGTTTTATCAGTGTTTGATTTGGGGCTCAAGGGTAGAATAGCTTTGAGCGATAGCTTAAATTAACAAGAGGCTCGAGTACTTTATTGTTACAAAATTTCAAGGTTTTGTGACGCTCCAGTAAAAAGTTACAAGCATTTGTATGTTGCAAACTTTGATAGGTGTACGACGTACCGTATAGAGGTTAGGTCCATTTGAAGTTTTATCAGTGTTTGATCTGGGCCTCAAGGGTATCATAGCTTGGAGCGATAGCTTATATTGAAAAGTGGCTCGAGTACTTTATTGTTACAAAATTTCAAGGTTTTATGACGCTCCAGTAATAAGTTACAAGCATTTTTATGTTGCAAACTTTGATAGGTGTAGGACGTACCGTTTAGAAGTTAGGGCCATTCGAAGTTTTATCAGTGTTTGATTTGGGACTCAAGGGTAGCATAGCTTTGAGCGATAGCTTAAATTGACAAGAGGCTCGAGTACTTTATTGTTACAAAATTTCAAGGTTTTATGACGCTCCAGTAAAAAGTTACAACCATTTGTATGTTGCAAACTTTGATAGGTGTAGGACGTACCGTTTAGAGGTTAGGGCCATTTGAAGTTTTATCAGTGTTTGATTTGGGACTCAAGGGTATCATAGCTTTGAGCGATAGCTTATATGGACAAGTGGCTTGAGTACTTTATTGTTACAAAATTTCAAAGTTTTATTACGCTCCAGTAAAAAAGTTACAAGCATTTGTATGTTGCAAACTTTGATAGGTGTAGGACGTACCGTATTGAAGTTAGGGCCATTTGATGTTTCATCAGTGTTTGATTTTGGATTCAAGGGTAGTATAGCTTTGAGCGATAGCTTAAATTGACAAGAGGCTCGAGTACTTTATTGTTACAAAATTTCAAGGTTTTATGACGCTCCAGTAAAAAGTTACAAGCATTTGTATGTTGCAAACTGTGATAGGTGTAGGACGTACCGAATAGAAGTTAGGGCCATTTGAAGTTTTATCAGTGTTTGATTTGGGACTCAAGGGTAGCATAGCTTTGAGCGATAGCTTAAATTGACAAGAGGCTCGGGTACTTTATTGTTACAAAATTTCAAGGTTTTATGATGCTCCTGTAAAAAGTTACAAGCATTTGTATGTTGCAAACTTTGATAGGTGTAGGACGTACCGTATAGAAGTTAGGGCCATTTGAAGTCTTATCAGTGTTTGATTTGGGACTCAAGGGTAGCATAGCTTTGAGCGATAGCTTAAATTGACAAGAGGCTCGAGTACTTTATTCTTACAAAATTTCAAGGTTTTATGACGCTCCAGTAAAAAGTTACAAGCATTTGTATGTTGCAAACTGTGATAGGTGTAGGACGTACCGTATAGAAGTTAGGGCCATTTGAGGTTTTATCAGTGTTTGATTTGGGACTCAAGGGTAGCATATCTTTGAGTGATAGCTTAAATTGACAAAAGGCTCGAGTACTTTATTGTTACAAAATTTCAAATTTTATGACGCTCCAGTAAAAAGTTACAAGCATTTGTATGTTGCAAACTTTGATAGGTGTAGGACGCACCGTATAGAAGGTAGGGCCATTTGAAGTCTTATCAGTGTTTGATTTGGGACTCAAGGGTAGCATAGCTTTGAGCGATAGCTTAAATTGACAAGAGGCTCGTGTACTTTATTCTTACAAAATTTCAAGGTTTTATGACGCTCCAGTAAAAAGTTACAAGCATTTGTATGTTGCAAACTGTGATAGGTGTAGGACGTACCGTATAGAAGTTAGGGCCATTTGAGGTTTTATCAGTGTTTGATTTGGGACTCAAGGGTAGCATAGCTTTGAGCGATAGCTTAAATTGACAAAAGGCTCGAGTACTTTATTGTTACAAAATTTCAAGGTTTTATGACGCTCCAGTAAAAAGTTACAAGCATTTGTATGTTGCAAACTTTGATAGGTGTAGGACGTACCGTATAGAAGTTAGGGCCATTTGAAGTTTTATCAGTGCTTGATTTGGGACTCAAGGGTAGCATAGCTTTGGGCGATAGCTTAAATTGACAAGAGGCTCGAGTACTTTATTGTTACAAAATGGGAAGGTTTTATGACGCTCCAGTAAAAAGTTACAAGCATTTGTATGTTGCAAAGTTTGATAGGAGTAGGACGTACCGTATAGAGGTTAGGGCCATTTGAAGTTTTATCAGTGTTTGATTTGGGACTCAAGGGTATCATAGCTTTGAGCGATAGCTTATATTGACAAGTGGCTCGAGTACTTTATTGTTACAAAATTTCAAGGTTTTATGACGCTCCAGTAAAAAGTTACAAGCATTTGTATGTTGCAAACTGTGATAGGTGTAGGACGTACCGTATAGAAGTTAGGGCCATTTGAGGTTTTATCAGTGTTTGATTTGGGACTCAAGGGTAGCATAGCTTTGAGCGATAGCTTAAATTGACAAAAGGCTCGAGTACTTTATTGTTACAAAATTTCAAGGTTTTATGACGCTCCAGTAAAAAGTTACAAGCATTTGTATGTTGCAAACTTTGATAGGTGTAGGACGTACCGTATAGAAGTTAGGGCCATTTGAAGTTTTATCAGTGCTTGATTTGGGACTCAAGGGTAGCATAGCTTTGGGCGATAGCTTAAATTGACAAGAGGCTCGAGTACTTTATTGTTACAAAATGGGAAGGTTTTATGACGCTCCAGTAAAAAGTTACAAGCATTTGTATGTTGCAAAGTTTGATAGGAGTAGGACGTACCGTATAGAGGTTAGGGCCATTTGAAGTTTTATCAGTGTTTGATTTGGGACTCAAGGGTATCATAGCTTTGAGCGATAGCTTATATGGACAAGTGGCTTGAGTACTTTATTGTTACAAAATTTCAAAGTTTTATTACGCTCCAGTAAAAAAGTTACAAGCATTTGTATGTTGCAAACTTTGATAGGTGTAGGACGTACCGTATTGAAGTTAGGGCCATTTGATGTTTCATCAGTGTTTGATTTTGGATTCAAGGGTAGTATAGCTTTGAGCGATAGCTTAAATTGACAAGAGGCTCGAGTACTTTATTGTTACAAAATTTCAAGGTTTTATGACGCTCCAGTAAAAAGTTACAAGCATTTGTATGTTGCAAACTGTGATAGGTGTAGGACGTACCGAATAGAAGTTAGGGCCATTTGAAGTTTTATCAGTGTTTGATTTGGGACTCAAGGGTAGCATAGCTTTGAGCGATAGCTTAAATTGACAAGAGGCTCGGGTACTTTATTGTTACAAAATTTCAAGGTTTTATGATGCTCCTGTAAAAAGTTACAAGCATTTGTATGTTGCAAACTTTGATAGGCGTAGGACGTACCGTATAGAAGTTAGGGCCATTTGAAGTCTTATCAGTGTTTGATTTGGGACTCAAGGGTAGCATAGCTTTGAGCGATAGCTTAAATTGACAAGAGGCTCGAGTACTTTATTCTTACAAAATTTCAAGGTTTTATGACGCTCCAGTAAAAAGTTACAAGCATTTGTATGTTGCAAACTGTGATAGGTGTAGGACGTACCGTATAGAAGTTAGGGCCATTTGAGGTTTTATCAGTGTTTGATTTGGGACTCAAGGGTAGCATATCTTTGAGTGATAGCTTAAATTGACAAAAGGCTCGAGTACTTTATTGTTACAAAATTTCAAATTTTATGACGCTCCAGTAAAAAGTTACAAGCATTTGTATGTTGCAAACTTTGATAGGTGTAGGACGCACCGTATAGAAGGTAGGGCCATTTGAAGTCTTATCAGTGTTTGATTTGGGACTCAAGGGTAGCATAGCTTTGAGCGATAGCTTAAATTGACAAGAGGCTCGTGTACTTTATTCTTACAAAATTTCAAGGTTTTATGACGCTCCAGTAAAAAGTTACAAGCATTTGTATGTTGCAAACTGTGATAGGTGTAGGACGTACCGTATAGAAGTTAGGGCCATTTGAGGTTTTATCAGTGTTTGATTTGGGACTCAAGGGTAGCATAGCTTTGAGCGATAGCTTAAATTGACAAAAGGCTCGAGTACTTTATTGTTACAAAATTTCAAGGTTTTATGACGCTCCAGTAAAAAGTTACAAGCATTTGTATGTTGCAAACTTTGATAGGTGTAGGACGTACCGTATAGAAGTTAGGGCCATTTGAAGTTTTATCAGTGCTTGATTTGGGACTCAAGGGTAGCATAGCTTTGGGCGATAGCTTAAATTGACAAGAGGCTCGAGTACTTTATTGTTACAAAATGGGAAGGTTTTATGACGCTCCAGTAAAAAGTTACAAGCATTTGTATGTTGCAAAGTTTGATAGGAGTAGGACGTACCGTATAGAGGTTAGGGCCATTTGAAGTTTTATCAGTGTTTAATTTGGGACTCAAGGGTATCATAGCTTTGAGCGATAGCTTATATTGACAAGTGGCTCGAGTACTTTATTGTTACAAAATTTGAAGGTTTTATGACGCTCCAGTAAAAAGTTATAGCATTTGTATGTTGCAAACTTTGATATGTGTAGGACGTACCGTATAGAAGTTAGGGCCATTTGAAGTTTTATCAGTGTTTGATTTGGGACTCAAGGGTAGCATAGCTCTGAGCGATAGCTTAAATTGACAAGAGGCTCGAGTACTTTATTGTTACAAAATTTCAAGGTTTTATGACTCTCCAGTAAAAAGTTACAAGCATTTGTATGTTGCAAACTTTGATAGGTGTAGGACGTACCGTATAGAAGTTAGGGCCATTTGAAGTTTTATCATTGTTTGATTTGGAACTCAAGGGTAGCGTAGCTTTGAGCGATAACTTAAATTGACAAGAGGCTCGAGTACTTTATTGTTACAAAATTTCAAGGTTTTATGACGCTCCAGTAAAAAGTTACAAGCATTTGTATGTTGCAAACTTTGATTGGTGTAGGACGTACCGTATAGAAGTTAGGGCCATTTGAAGTTTTATCAGTGTTTGATTTGGGACTCAAGGGTAGCATAGCTTTGGGCGATAGGTTAAATTGACAAGAAGCTCGAGTACTTTATTGTTACAAAATTTCAAGGTTTTGTGACGCTCCAGTAAAAAGTTACAAGCATTTGTATGTTGCAAACTTTGATAGGTGTAGGACGTACCGTATAGAGGTTAGGGCCATTTGAAGTTTTATCAGTGTTTGATTTGGGACTCAAGGGTATCATAGCTTTGAGCGATAGCTTATATTGACTAGTGGCTCGAGTACTTTATTGTTACAAAATTTCAAGGTTTTATGACGCTCCAGTAAAAAGTTACAAGCATTTGTATGTTGCAAACTTTGATAGGTGTAGGACGTACCGTATAGAAGTTAGGGCCATTTGAAGTTTTATCAGTGTTTGATTTGGGAATCAAGGGTAGCATTGCTTTGAGCGATAGCTTAAATTGACAAGAAGCTCGAGTACTTTATTGTTACAAAATTTCAAGGTTTTGTGACGCTCCAGTAAAAAGTTACAAGCATTTGTATGTTGCAAACTTTGATAGGTGTAGGACGTACCGTATAGAATTTAGGGCCATTCGAAGATTTATCAGTGTTAGATTTGGGACTCAAGGGTAGCATAGCTTTGAGCGAGAGCTTAAATTGACAAGAGGCTCAGGTACTTTATTGTTACAAAATTTCAAGGTTTTATGACGCTCCAGTTAAAAGTTACAAGCTTTTGTATGTTGCAAACTTTGATAAGTGTAGGACGTACCGTATAGAAGTTAGGGCCATTTGAAGTTTTATCAGTGTTTGACTTGGGACTCAAGGGTAGCATAGCTTTGAGCGATAGCTTATATTGACAAGTGGCTCGAGTACTTTATTGTTACAAAATTATAAGGTTTTATGACGCTCCAGTAAAAAGTTACAAGCATTTGTATGTTGCAAACTTTGATAGGTGTAGGACGTACCGTATAGAATTTAGGGCCATTCGAAGATTTATCAGTGTTAGATTTGGGACTCAAGGGTAGCGTGGCTTTGAGCGAGAGCTTAAATTGACAAGAGGATCGAGTACTTTATTGTTACAAAATTTCCAGGTTCTATGACGCTCCCGTAAAAAGTTACAAGCATTTGTATGTTGCAAAGTTTGATAGGTGTAGGACGTACCGTATAGATTTTAGGGCCATTCGAAGTTTTATCAGTGGTTGATTTGGGACTCAAGGGTAGCATAGCTTTGAGCGATAGCTTAAATTCACAAGAGGCTCGAGTACTTTATTGTTACAAAATTTCAAGGTTTTATGACGCCCCAGTAAAAAGTTACAAGCATTTGTAGGTTGCAAACTTTGATAAGTGTAGGACGTACCGTATAGAAGTTTGGGCCATTTGAAGTTTTATCAGTGTTTGATTTGGGACTCAAGGGTAGCATAGCTTTGAGCGATAGCTTAAATTGACAAGAGGCTCAGGTACTTTATTGTTACAAAATTTCAAGGTTTTATGACGCTCCAGTTAAAAGTTACAAGCTTTTGTATGTTGCAAACTTTGATAGGTGTAGGACGTACCGTATAGAAGTTAGGGCCATTTGAAGTTTTATCAGTGTTTGACTTGGGACTCAAGGGTAGCATAGCTTTGAGCGATAGCTTAAATTGACAAAAGGCTCGAGTACTTTATTGTTACAAAATTTCAAGGTTTTATGACGCTCCAGTAAAAAGTTACAAGCATTTGTATGTTGCAAACTTTGATAGGTGTCGGACGTACCGTATAGAAGTTAGGGCCATTTGAAGTTTTATCAGTGTTTGATTTGGGACTCAAGGGTAGCATAGCTTTGAGCGATAGCTTAAATTGACAAGAAGCTCGAGTACTTTATTGTTACAAAATTTCAAGGTTTTGTGACGCTCAAGTAAAAAGTTACAAGCATTTGTATGTTGCAAACTTTGATAGGTGTAGGACGTACCGTATAGAGATTAGGGCCATTTGAAGTTTTATCAGTGTTTAATTTGGGACTCAAGGGTATCATAGCTTTGAGCGATAGCTTATATTGACAAGTGGCTCGAGTACTTTATTGTTACACAATTTCAAGGTTTTATGACGCTCCAGTAAAAAGGTACAAGCATTTGTATGTTGCAAACTTTGATAGGTGCAGGACGTACCGTATAGAATTTAGGGCCATTCGAAGTTTTATCAGTGTTTGATTTGGGACTCAAGGGTAGCATAGCTTTGAGCGAGAGCTTAAATTGACAAGAGGCTCGAGTACTTTATTGTTACAAAATTTCAAGGTTTTGTGACGCTCCAGTAAAAAGTTACAAGCATTTGTATGTTGCAAACTTTGATAGGTGTACGACGTACCGTATAGAGGTTAGGGCCATTTGAAGTTTTATCAGTGTTTGATTTGGGACTCAAGGGTAGCATAGCTTTGAGCGATAGCTTAAATTGACAAGAGGCTCGAGTACTTTATTGTTACAAAATTTCAAGGTTTTATGACGCTCCAGTAAAAACTTACAAGCATTTGTATGTTGCAAACTTTGATAGGTGCAGGACGTACCGTATAGAATTTAGTGCCATTTTAAGTTTTATCAGTGTTTGATTTGGGACTCAGGGGTAGAATAGCTTTGAGCGATAGCTTAAATTGACAAGAGGCTCGAGTACTTTATTGTTACAAAATTTCAAGGTTTTTTGACGCTCCAGTAAAAAGTTACAAGCATTTGTATGTTGCAAACTTTGATAGGTGTACGACGTACCGTATAGAGGTTAGGGCCATTTGAAGTTTTATCAGTGTTTTATCTGGGCCTCAAGGGTACCATAGCTTGGAGCGATAGCTTATATTGAAAAGTGGCTCGAGTACTTTATTGTTACAAAATTTCAAGGACGCTCCAGTAATAAGTTACAAGCATTTTTATGTTGCAAACTTTGATAGGTGTAGGACGTACCGTTTAGAAGTTAGGGCCATTCGAAGTTTTATCAGTGTTTGATTTGGGACTCAAGGGTAGCATAGCTTTGAGCGATAGCTTAAATTGACAAGAGGCTCGAGTACTTTATTGTTACAAAATTTCAAGGTTTTATGACGCTCCAGTAAAAAGTTACAAGCATTTGTATGTTGCAAACTGTGATAGGTGTAGGACGTACCGTATAGAAGTTAGGGCCATTTGAGGTTTTATCAGTGTTTGATTTGGGACTCAAGGGTAGCATAGCTTTGAGCGATAGCTTAAATTGACAAAAGGCTCGAGTACTTTATTGTTACAAAATTTCAAGGTTTTATGACGCTCCAGTAAAAAGTTACAAGCATTTGTATGTTGCAAACTTTGATAGGTGTAGGACGTACCGTATAGAAGTTAGGGCCATTTGAAGTTTTATCAGTGCTTGATTTGGGACTCAAGGGTAGCATAGCTTTGGGCGATAGCTTAAATTGACAAGAGGCTCGAGTACTTTATTGTTACAAAATGGGAAGGTTTTATGACGCTCCAGTAAAAAGTTACAAGCATTTGTATGTTGCAAAGTTTGATAGGAGTAGGACGTACCGTATAGAGGTTAGGGCCATTTGAAGTTTTATCAGTGTTTGATTTGGGACTCAAGGGTATCATAGCTTTGAGCGATAGCTTATATTGACAAGTGGCTCGAGTACTTTATTGTTACAAAATTTCAAGGTTTTATGACGCTCCAGTAAAAAGTTACAAGCATTTGTATGTTGCAAACTGTGATAGGTGTAGGACGTACCGTATAGAAGTTAGGGCCATTTGAGGTTTTATCAGTGTTTGATTTGGGACTCAAGGGTAGCATAGCTTTGAGCGATAGCTTAAATTGACAAAAGGCTCGAGTACTTTATTGTTACAAAATTTCAAGGTTTTATGACGCTCCAGTAAAAAGTTACAAGCATTTGTATGTTGCAAACTTTGATAGGTGTAGGACGTACCGTATAGAAGTTAGGGCCATTTGAAGTTTTATCAGTGCTTGATTTGGGACTCAAGGGTAGCATAGCTTTGGGCGATAGCTTAAATTGACAAGAGGCTCGAGTACTTTATTGTTACAAAATGGGAAGGTTTTATGACGCTCCAGTAAAAAGTTACAAGCATTTGTATGTTGCAAAGTTTGATAGGAGTAGGACGTACCGTATAGAGGTTAGGGCCATTTGAAGTTTTATCAGTGTTTGATTTGGGACTCAAGGGTATCATAGCTTTGAGCGATAGCTTATATGGACAAGTGGCTTGAGTACTTTATTGTTACAAAATTTCAAAGTTTTATTACGCTCCAGTAAAAAAGTTACAAGCATTTGTATGTTGCAAACTTTGATAGGTGTAGGACGTACCGTATTGAAGTTAGGGCCATTTGATGTTTCATCAGTGTTTGATTTTGGATTCAAGGGTAGTATAGCTTTGAGCGATAGCTTAAATTGACAAGAGGCTCGAGTACTTTATTGTTACAAAATTTCAAGGTTTTATGACGCTCCAGTAAAAAGTTACAAGCATTTGTATGTTGCAAACTGTGATAGGTGTAGGACGTACCGAATAGAAGTTAGGGCCATTTGAAGTTTTATCAGTGTTTGATTTGGGACTCAAGGGTAGCATAGCTTTGAGCGATAGCTTAAATTGACAAGAGGCTCGGGTACTTTATTGTTACAAAATTTCAAGGTTTTATGATGCTCCTGTAAAAAGTTACAAGCATTTGTATGTTGCAAACTTTGATAGGCGTAGGACGTACCGTATAGAAGTTAGGGCCATTTGAAGTCTTATCAGTGTTTGATTTGGGACTCAAGGGTAGCATAGCTTTGAGCGATAGCTTAAATTGACAAGAGGCTCGAGTACTTTATTCTTACAAAATTTCAAGGTTTTATGACGCTCCAGTAAAAAGTTACAAGCATTTGTATGTTGCAAACTGTGATAGGTGTAGGACGTACCGTATAGAAGTTAGGGCCATTTGAGGTTTTATCAGTGTTTGATTTGGGACTCAAGGGTAGCATATCTTTGAGTGATAGCTTAAATTGACAAAAGGCTCGAGTACTTTATTGTTACAAAATTTCAAATTTTATGACGCTCCAGTAAAAAGTTACAAGCATTTGTATGTTGCAAACTTTGATAGGTGTAGGACGCACCGTATAGAAGGTAGGGCCATTTGAAGTCTTATCAGTGTTTGATTTGGGACTCAAGGGTAGCATAGCTTTGAGCGATAGCTTAAATTGACAAGAGGCTCGTGTACTTTATTCTTACAAAATTTCAAGGTTTTATGACGCTCCAGTAAAAAGTTACAAGCATTTGTATGTTGCAAACTGTGATAGGTGTAGGACGTACCGTATAGAAGTTAGGGCCATTTGAGGTTTTATCAGTGTTTGATTTGGGACTCAAGGGTAGCATAGCTTTGAGCGATAGCTTAAATTGACAAAAGGCTCGAGTACTTTATTGTTACAAAATTTCAAGGTTTTATGACGCTCCAGTAAAAAGTTACAAGCATTTGTATGTTGCAAACTTTGATAGGTGTAGGACGTACCGTATAGAAGTTAGGGCCATTTGAAGTTTTATCAGTGCTTGATTTGGGACTCAAGGGTAGCATAGCTTTGGGCGATAGCTTAAATTGACAAGAGGCTCGAGTACTTTATTGTTACAAAATGGGAAGGTTTTATGACGCTCCAGTAAAAAGTTACAAGCATTTGTATGTTGCAAAGTTTGATAGGAGTAGGACGTACCGTATAGAGGTTAGGGCCATTTGAAGTTTTATCAGTGTTTAATTTGGGACTCAAGGGTATCATAGCTTTGAGCGATAGCTTATATTGACAAGTGGCTCGAGTACTTTATTGTTACAAAATTTGAAGGTTTTATGACGCTCCAGTAAAAAGTTATAGCATTTGTATGTTGCAAACTTTGATATGTGTAGGACGTACCGTATAGAAGTTAGGGCCATTTGAAGTTTTATCAGTGTTTGATTTGGGACTCAAGGGTAGCATAGCTCTGAGCGATAGCTTAAATTGACAAGAGGCTCGAGTACTTTATTGTTACAAAATTTCAAGGTTTTATGACTCTCCAGTAAAAAGTTACAAGCATTTGTATGTTGCAAACTTTGATAGGTGTAGGACGTACCGTATAGAAGTTAGGGCCATTTGAAGTTTTATCATTGTTTGATTTGGAACTCAAGGGTAGCGTAGCTTTGAGCGATAACTTAAATTGACAAGAGGCTCGAGTACTTTATTGTTACAAAATTTCAAGGTTTTATGACGCTCCAGTAAAAAGTTACAAGCATTTGTATGTTGCAAACTTTGATTGGTGTAGGACGTACCGTATAGAAGTTAGGGCCATTTGAAGTTTTATCAGTGTTTGATTTGGGACTCAAGGGTAGCATAGCTTTGGGCGATAGGTTAAATTGACAAGAAGCTCGAGTACTTTATTGTTACAAAATTTCAAGGTTTTGTGACGCTCCAGTAAAAAGTTACAAGCATTTGTATGTTGCAAACTTTGATAGGTGTAGGACGTACCGTATAGAGGTTAGGGCCATTTGAAGTTTTATCAGTGTTTGATTTGGGACTCAAGGGTATCATAGCTTTGAGCGATAGCTTATATTGACTAGTGGCTCGAGTACTTTATTGTTACAAAATTTCAAGGTTTCATGACGCTCCAGTAAAAAGTTACAAGCATTTGTATGTTGCAAACTTTGATAGGTGTAGGACGTACCGTATAGAAGTTAGGGCCATTTGAAGTTTTATCAGTGTTTGATTTGGGAATCAAGGGTAGCATTGCTTTGAGCGATAGCTTAAATTGACAAGAAGCTCGAGTACTTTATTGTTACAAAATTTCAAGGTTTTGTGACGCTCCAGTAAAAAGTTACAAGCATTTGTATGTTGCAAACTTTGATAGGTGTAGGACGTACCGTATAGAATTTAGGGCCATTCGAAGATTTATCAGTGTTTGATTTGGGACTCAAGGGTAGCATAGCTTTGAGCGATAGCTTAAATTGACAAAAGGCTCGAGTACTTTATTGTTACAAAATTTCAAGGTTTTATGACGCTCCAGTAAAAAGTTACAAGCATTTGTATGTTGCAAACTTTGATAGGTGTAGGACGTACCGTATAGAAGTTAGGGCCATTTGAAGTTTTATCAGTGCTTGATTTGGGACTCAAGGGTAGCATAGCTTTGGGCGATAGCTTAAATTGACAAGAGGCTCGAGTACTTTATTGTTACAAAATGGGAAGGTTTTATGACGCTCCAGTAAAAAGTTACAAGCATTTGTATGTTGCAAAGTTTGATAGGAGTAGGACGTACCGTATAGAGGTTAGGGCCATTTGAAGTTTTATCAGTGTTTAATTTGGGACTCAAGGGTATCATAGCTTTGAGCGATAGCTTATATTGACAAGTGGCTCGAGTACTTTATTGTTACAAAATTTGAAGGTTTTATGACGCTCCAGTAAAAAGTTATAGCATTTGTATGTTGCAAACTTTGATATGTGTAGGACGTACCGTATAGAAGTTAGGGCCATTTGAAGTTTTATCAGTGTTTGATTTGGGACTCAAGGGTAGCATAGCTCTGAGCGATAGCTTAAATTGACAAGAGGCTCGAGTACTTTATTGTTACAAAATTTCAAGGTTTTATGACTCTCCAGTAAAAAGTTACAAGCATTTGTATGTTGCAAACTTTGATAGGTGTAGGACGTACCGTATAGAAGTTAGGGCCATTTGAAGTTTTATCATTGTTTGATTTGGAACTCAAGGGTAGCGTAGCTTTGAGCGATAACTTAAATTGACAAGAGGCTCGAGTACTTTATTGTTACAAAATTTCAAGGTTTTATGACGCTCCAGTAAAAAGTTACAAGCATTTGTATGTTGCAAACTTTGATTGGTGTAGGACGTACCGTATAGAAGTTAGGGCCATTTGAAGTTTTATCAGTGTTTGATTTGGGACTCAAGGGTAGCATAGCTTTGGGCGATAGGTTAAATTGACAAGAAGCTCGAGTACTTTATTGTTACAAAATTTCAAGGTTTTGTGACGCTCCAGTAAAAAGTTACAAGCATTTGTATGTTGCAAACTTTGATAGGTGTAGGACGTACCGTATAGAGGTTAGGGCCATTTGAAGTTTTATCAGTGTTTGATTTGGGACTCAAGGGTATCATAGCTTTGAGCGATAGCTTATATTGACTAGTGGCTCGAGTACTTTATTGTTACAAAATTTCAAGGTTTTATGACGCTCCAGTAAAAAGTTACAAGCATTTGTATGTTGCAAACTTTGATAGGTGTAGGACGTACCGTATAGAAGTTAGGGCCATTTGAAGTTTTATCAGTGTTTGATTTGGGAATCAAGGGTAGCATTGCTTTGAGCGATAGCTTAAATTGACAAGAGGCTCGAGTACTTTATTGTTACAAAATTTCAAGGTTTTGTGACGCTCCAGTAAAAAGTTACAAGCATTTGTATGTTGCAAACTTTGATAGGTGTAGGACGTACCGTATAGAATTTAGGGCCATTCGAAGATTTATCAGTGTTAGATTTGGGACTCAAGGGTAGCATAGCTTTGAGCGAGAGCTTAAATTGACAAGAGGCTCAGGTACTTTATTGTTACAAAATTTCAAGGTTTTATGACGCTCCAGTTAAAAGTTACAAGCTTTTGTATGTTGCAAACTTTGATAAGTGTAGGACGTACCGTATAGAAGTTAGGGCCATTTGAAGTTTTATCAGTGTTTGACTTGGGACTCAAGGGTAGCATAGCTTTGAGCGATAGCTTATATTGACAAGTGGCTCGAGTACTTTATTGTTACAAAATTATAAGGTTTTATGACGCTCCAGTAAAAAGTTACAAGCATTTGTATGTTGCAAACTTTGATAGGTGTAGGACGTACCGTATAGAATTTAGGGCCATTCGAAGATTTATCAGTGTTAGATTTGGGACTCAAGGGTAGCGTGGCTTTGAGCGAGAGCTTAAATTGACAAGAGGATCGAGTACTTTATTGTTACAAAATTTCCAGGTTCTATGACGCTCCCGTAAAAAGTTACAAGCATTTGTATGTTGCAAAGTTTGATAGGTGTAGGACGTACCGTATAGATTTTAGGGCCATTCGAAGTTTTATCAGTGGTTGATTTGGGACTCAAGGGTAGCATAGCTTTGAGCGATAGCTTAAATTCACAAGAGGCTCGAGTACTTTATTGTTACAAAATTTCAAGGTTTTATGACGCCCCAGTAAAAAGTTACAAGCATTTGTAGGTTGCAAACTTTGATAAGTGTAGGACGTACCGTATAGAAGTTTGGGCCATTTGAAGTTTTATCAGTGTTTGATTTGGGACTCAAGGGTAGCATAGCTTTGAGCGATAGCTTAAATTGACAAGAGGCTCAGGTACTTTATTGTTACAAAATTTCAAGGTTTTATGACGCTCCAGTTAAAAGTTACAAGCTTTTGTATGTTGCAAACTTTGATAGGTGTAGGACGTACCGTATAGAAGTTAGGGCCATTTGAAGTTTTATCAGTGTTTGACTTGGGACTCAAGGGTAGCATAGCTTTGAGCGATAGCTTAAATTGACAAAAGGCTCGAGTACTTTATTGTTACAAAATTTCAAGGTTTTATGACGCTCCAGTAAAAAGTTACAAGCATTTGTATGTTGCAAACTTTGATAGGTGTAGGACGTACCGTATAGAAGTTAGGGCCATTTGAAGTTTTATCAGTGTTTGATTTGGGACTCAAGGGTAGCATAGCTTTGAGCGATAGCTTAAATTGACAAGAAGCTCGAGTACTTTATTGTTACAAAATTTCAAGGTTTTGTGACGCTCAAGTAAAAAGTTACAAGCATTTGTATGTTGCAAACTTTGATAGGTGTAGGACGTACCGTATAGAGATTAGGGCCATTTGAAGTTTTATCAGTGTTTAATTTGGGACTCAAGGGTATCATAGCTTTGAGCGATAGCTTATATTGACAAGTGGCTCGAGTACTTTATTGTTACACAATTTCAAGGTTTTATGACGCTCCAGTAAAAAGGTACAAGCATTTGTATGTTGCAAACTTTGATAGGTGCAGGACGTACCGTATAGAATTTAGGGCCATTCGAAGTTTTATCAGTGTTTGATTTGGGACTCAAGGGTAGCATAGCTTTGAGCGAGAGCTTAAATTGACAAGAGGCTCGAGTACTTTATTGTTACAAAATTTCAAGGTTTTGTGACGCTCCAGTAAAAAGTTACAAGCATTTGTATGTTGCAAACTTTGATAGGTGTACGACGTACCGTATAGAGGTTAGGGCCATTTGAAGTTTTATCAGTGTTTGATTTGGGACTCAAGGGTAGCATAGCTTTGAGCGATAGCTTAAATTGACAAGAGGCTCGAGTACTTTATTGTTACAAAATTTCAAGGTTTTATGACGCTCCAGTAAAAAGTTACAAGCATTTGTATGTTGCAAACTTTGATAGGTGCAGGACGTACCGTATAGAATTTAGTGCCATTTTAAGTTTTATCAGTGTTTGATTTGGGACTCAAGGGTAGAATAGCTTTGAGCGATAGCTTAAATTGACAAGAGGCTCGAGTACTTTATTGTTACAAAATTTCAAGGTTTTTTGACGCTCCAGTAAAAAGTTACAAGCATTTGTATGTTGCAAACTTTGATAGGTGTACGACGTACCGTATAGAGGTTAGGGCCATTTGAAGTTTTATCAGTGTTTTATCTGGGCCTCAAGGGTACCATAGCTTGGAGCGATAGCTTATATTGAAAAGTGGCTCGAGTACTTTATTGTTACAAAATTTCAAGGACGCTCCAGTAATAAGTTACAAGCATTTTTATGTTGCAAACTTTGATAGGTGTAGGACGTACCGTTTAGAAGTTAGGGCCATTCGAAGTTTTATCAGTGTTTGATTTGGGACTCAAGGGTAGCATAGCTTTGAGCGATAGCTTAAATTGACAAGAGGCTCGAGTACTTTATTGTTACAAAATTTCAAGGTTTTATGACGCTCCAGTAAAAAGTTACAAGCATTTGTATGTTGCAAACTTTGATAGGTGTAGGACGTACCGTTTAGAGGTTAGGGCCATTTGAAGTTTTATCAGTGTTTGATTTGGGACTCAAGGGTATCATAGCTTTGAGCGATAGCTTATATGCACAAGTGGCTTGAGTACTTTATTGTTACAAAATTTCAAAGTTTTATGACGCTCCAGTAAAAAGTTACAAGAATTTGTATGTTGCAAACTTTGATAGGTGTAGGACGTACCGTATAGAAGTTAGGGCCATTTGAAGTTTTATCAGTGTTGGATTTCGGACTCAAGGGTAGCATACCTTTGAACGATTGCTTAAATTGACAAGAGGCTCGAGTACGTTATTGTTACAAAATTTCAAGGTTTTATGACGCTCCAGTAAAAAGTTACAAGCATTTGTATGTTGCAAACTTTGATAGGTGTAGGGCGTACCGTATAGAAGTTAGGGCCAATTGAAGTTTTATCAGTGTTTGATTTGGGACTCAAGGGTAGCATAGCTTTGAGTGATAGCTAAAATTGACAAGAGGCTCGAGTACTTTATTGTTACAAAATTTCAAGGTTTTATGACGCACCAGTAAAAAGTTACAAGCATTTGTATGTTGCAAACTTTGATAAGTGTAGGACGTACCGTATATAAGTTAGGGCCATTTGAAGTTTTATCTGTGTTTGATTTGGTACTCAAGGGTGGTATAGCTTTGAGCGATAGCTTAAATTGACAAGAGGATCGAGTACTTTATTGTTACAAAGTTTGAAGGTTTTATGACGCTCCAGTAAAAAGTTACAAGCAATTGTATATTGCAAACTTTGATAGGTGTAGGACGTACCGTATAGAAGTTAGTGCCATTTTAAATTTTATCAGTGTTTGATTTGGGGCTCAAGGGTAGAATAGCTTTGAGCGATAGCTTAAATTGACAAGAGGCTCGAGTACTTTATTGTCACAAAATTTCAAGGTTTTGTGACGCTCCAGTAAAAAGTTACAAGCATTTGTATGTTGCAAACTTTGATAGGTGTACGACGTACCGTATAGAGGTTAGGGCCATTTGAAGTTTTATCAGTGTTTGATCTGGGCCTCAAGGGTATCATAGCTTGGAGCGATAGCTTATATTGAAAAGTGGCTCGAGTACTTTATTGTTACAAAATTTCAAGGTTTTATGACGCTCCAGTAATAAGTTACAAGCATTTTTATGTTGCAAACTTTGATAGGTGTAGGACGTACCGTTTAGAAGTTAGGGCCATTCGAAGTTTTATCAGTGTTTGATTTGGGACTCAAGGGTAGCATAGCTTTGAGCGATAGCTTAAATTGACAAGAGGCTCGAGTACTTTATTGTTACAAAATTTCAAGGTTTTATGACGCTCCAGTAAAAAGTTACAAGCATTTGTATGTTGCAAACTTTGATAGGTGTAGGACGTACCGTTTAGAGGTTAGGGCCATTTGAAGTTTTATCAGTGTTTGATTTGGGACTCAAGGGTATCATAGCTTTGAGCGATAGCTTATATGGACAAGTGGCTTGAGTACTTTATTGTTACAAAATTTCAAAGTTTTATGATGCTCCAGTAAAAAAGTTACAAGCATTTGTATGTTGCAAACTTTGATAGGTGTAGGACGTACCGTATAGAAGTTAGGACCATTTGAAGTTTTATCAGTGTTTGATTTGAGACTCAAGGGTAGCATAGCTTTGAGCGATAGCTTAACTTGACAAGAGGCTCGAGTACTTTATTGTTACAAAATTTCAAGGTTTTATGACGCTATAATAAAAAGTTACAAGCATTTGTATGTTGCAAACTTTGATTGGTGTAGGACGTACCGTATAGAAGATAGGGCCATTTGAAGGTTTATCAGTGTTTGATTTGGGACTCAAGGGTAGCATAGCGTTGGGCGATAGCTTAAATTGACAAGAGGCTCGAGTACTTTATTGTTACAAAATTTCAAGGTTTTGTGACGCTCCAGTAAAAAGTTACAAGCATTTGTATGTTGCAAACTTTGATAGGTGTAGGACGTACCGTATAGAAGTTAGGGCCTTTCGAAGTTTTTTCTGTGTTTGATTAGGGACTCAAGGGTAGCATAGCTTTGAGCGATAGCTTAAATTGACAAGAGGATCGAGTACTTTATTGTTACAAAATTTCAAGGTTTTATGACGCTCCAGTAAAAAGTTACAAGCATTTGTATATTGCAAACTGTGATAGGTGTAGGACGTACCGTATAGAAGTTAGGGCCATTTGAAGTTTTACCAGTGTTTGATTTGGGACTCAAGGGTAGCATAGCATTGAGCGATAGCTTAAATTGAAAAGAGGCTCGAGTACTTTATTGTTACAAAATTTCAAGGTTTTATGACGCTCCAGTAAAAAGTTACAAGCATTTGTATGTTGCAAACTTTTATAGATGTAGGACGTACCGTATAGAAGTTAGGGCCATTTGAAATTTTATCAGTGTTTCATTTGGGACTCAAGGGTAGCATAGCTTTGAGCGATAGCTTAAATTGACAAGAGGCTCGAGTACTTTATTGTTACAAAATTTCAAGGTTTTATGACGCTCCAGTAAAAAGTTAGAAGCATTTGTATGTTGCAAACTTTGATAGGTGTAGGACGTACCGTATAGAAGTTAGGGCCATCTGAAGTTTTATCAGTGGTTGATTTGGGACTCAAGGGTAGCATAGCTTTGAGCGATAGCTTAAATTGACAAGAGGCTCGAGTACTTTATTGTTACAAAATTTCAAGGTTTTATGACGCCCCAGTAAAAAGTTACAAGCATTTGTAGGTTGCAAACTTTGATAGGTGTAGGACGTACCGTATTGAAGTTAGGGCCATTTGATGTTTCATCAGTGTTTGATTTTGGATTCAAGGGTAGTATAGCTTTGAGCGATAGCTTAAATTGACAAGAGGCTCGAGTACTTTATTGTTACAAAATTTCAAGGTTTTATGACGCTCCAGTAAAAAGTTACAAGCATTTGTATGTTGCAAACTGTGATAGGTGTAGGACGTACGGAATAGAAGTTAGGGCCATTTGAAGTTTTATCAGTGTTTGATTTGGGACTCAAGGTTAGCATAGCTTTGAGCGATAGCTTAAATTGACAAGAGGCTCGGGTACTTTATTGTTACAAAATTTCAAGGTTTTATGATGCTCCTGAAAAAAGTTACAAGCATTTGTATGTTGCAAACTTTGATAGGTGTAGGACGTACCGTATAGAAGTTAGGGCCATTTGAAGTCTTATCAGTGTTTGATTTGGGACTCAAGGGTAGCATAGCTTTGAGCGATAACTTAAATTGACAAGAGGCTCGAGTACTTTATTCTTACAAAATTTCAAGGTTTTATGACGCTCCAGTAAAAAGTTACAAGCATTTGTATGTTGCAAACTGTGATAGGTGTAGGACGTACCGTATAGAAGTTAGGGCCATTTGAGGTTTTATCAGTGTTTGATTTGGGACTCAAGGGTAGCATAGCTTTGAGCGATAGCTTAAATTGACAAAAGGCTCGAGTACTTTTATGTTACAAAATTTCAAATTTTTATGACGCTCCAGTAAAAAGTTACAAGCATTTGTATGTTGCAAACTTTGATAGGTGTAGGACGTACCGTATAGAAGTTAGGGCCATTTGAAGTCTTATCAGTGTTTGATTTGGGACTCAAGGGTAGCATAGCTTTGAGCGATAGCTTAAATTGACAAGAGGCTGGAGTACTTTATTCTTACAAAATTTCAAGGTTTTATGACGCTCCAGTAAAAAGTTACAAGCATTTCTATGTTGCAAACTTTGATAGGTGTAGGACGTACCGTATAGAAGTTAGGGCCATTTGCAGTTTTATCAGTGTTTGATTTGGGACTCAAGGGTAGCATAGCTTTGGGCGATAGCTTAAATTGACAAGAGGCTCGAGTACTTTATTGTTACAAAATTGGAAGGTTTTATGACGCTCCAGTAAAAAGTTACAAGCATTTGTATGTTGCAAAGTTTGATAGGTGTAGGACGTACCGTATAGAGGTTAGGGCCATTTGAAGTTTTATCAGTGTTTGATTTGGGACTCAAGGGTATCATAGCTTTGAGCGATAGCTTATATTGACAAGTGGCTCGAGTACTTTATTGTTACAAAATTTGAAGGTTTTATGACGCTCCAGTAAAAAGTTACAAGCATTTGTATGTTGCAAACTTTGATATGTGTAGGACGTACCGTATAGAAGTTAGGGCCATTTGAAGTTTTATCAGTGTTTGATTTGGGACTCAAGGGTAGCATAGCTTTGAGCGATAGCTTAAATTGACAAGAGGCTCGAGTACTTTATTGTTACAAAATTTCAAGGTTTTATGACTCTCCAGTAAAAAGTTACAAGCATTTGTATGTTGCAAACTTTGATAGGTGTAGGACGTATCGTATAGCAGTTAGGGCCAATTGAAGTTTTATCATTGTTTGATTTGGGACTCAAGGGTAGCGTAGCTTTGAGCGATAACTTAAATTGACAAGAGGCTCCAGTACTTTATTGTTACAAAATTTCAAGGTTTTATGACGCTCCAGTAAAAAGTTACAAGCATTTGTATGTTGCAAACTTTGATTGGTGTAGGACGTACCGTATAGAAGTTAGGGCCATTTGAAGTATTATCAGTGTTTGATTTGGGACTCAAGGGTAGCATAGCTTTGGGCGATAGGTTAAATTGACAAGTAGCTCGAGTACTTTATTGTTACAAAATTTCAAGGTTTTGTGACGCTCCAGTAAAAAGTTACAAGCATTTGTATGTTGCAAACTTTGATAGGTGTAGGACGTACCGTATAGAGGTTAGGGCCATTTGAAGTTTTATCAGTGTTTGATTTGGGACTCAAGGGTATCATAGCTTTGAGCGATAGCTTATATTGACAAGTGGCTCGAGTACTTTATTGTTACAAAATTTCAAGGTTTCATGACGCTCCAGTAAAAAGTTACAAGCATTTGTATGTTGCAAACTTTGATAGGTGTAGGACGTACCGTATAGAAGTTAGGGCCATTTGAAGTTTTATCAGTGTTTGATTTGGGACTCAAGGGTAGCATAGCTTTGAGCGATAGCTTAAATTGACAAGAAGCTCGAGTACTTTATTGTTACAAAATTTCAAGGTTTTGTGACGCTCCAGTAAAAAGTTACAAGCATTTGTATGTTGCAAACTTTGATAGGTTTAGGACGTACTGTATAGAGGTTAGGGCCATTTGAAGTTTTATCAGTGTTTAATTTGGGACTCAAGGGTATCATAGCTTTGAGCGATAGCTTATATTGACAAGTGGCTCGAGTACTTTATTGTTACAAAATTTCAAGGTTTTATGACGCTCCAGTAAAAAGTTACAAGCATTTGTATGTTGCAAACTTTGATAGGTGTAGGACGTACCGTATAGAATTTAGGGCCATTCGAAGTTTTATCAGTGTTAGATTTGGGACTCAAGGGTAGCATAGCTTTGTGCGAGAGCTTAAATTGACAAGAGGATCGAGTACTTTATTGTTACAAAATTTCCAGATTCTATGACGCTCCCGTAAAAAGTTACAAGCATTTGTATGTTGCAAAGTTTGATAGGTGTAGGACGTACCGTATAGAAGTTAGGGCCATTCGAAGTTTTATCAGTGGTTGATTTGGGACTCAAGGGTAGCATAGCTTTGAGCGATAGCTTAAATAGACAAGAGGCTCGAGTACTTTATTGTTACAAAATTTCAAGGTTTTATGACGCCCCAGTAAAAAGTTACAAGCATTTGTATGTTGCAAACTTTGATAGGTGTAGGACGTACCGTATAGAAGTTAGGGCCATTTGAAGTTTTATCAGTGTTTGATTTGGGACTCAAGGGTAGCATAGCTTTGAGCGATAGCTTAAATTGACAAGAAGCTCGAGTACTTTATTGTTACAAAATTTCAAGGTTTTGTGACGCTCCAGTAAAAAGTTACAAGCATTTGTATGTTGCAAACTTTGATAGGTTTAGGACGTACCGTATAGAGGTTAGGGCCATTTGAAGTTTTATCAGTGTTTAATTTGGGACTCAAGGGTATCATAGCTTTGAGCGATAGCTTATATTGACAAGTGGCTCGAGTACTTTATTGTTACAAAATTTCAAGGTTTTATGACGCCCCAGTAAAAAGATACAAGCATTTGTAGGTTGCAAACTTTGATAAGTGTAGGACGTACCGTATAGAAGTTTGGGCCATTTGAAGTTTTATCAGTGTTTGATTTGGGACTCAAGGGTAGCATAGCTTTGAGCGATAGCTTAAATTGACAAGAGGCTCAGGTACTTTATTGTTACAAAATTTCAAGGTTTTATGACGCTCCAGTTAAAAGTTACAAGCTTTTGTATGTTGCAAACTTTGATAGGTGTAGGACGTACCGTATAGAAGTTAGGGCCATTTGAAGTTTTATCAGTGTTTGATTTGGGACTCAAGGGTATCATAGCTTTGAGCGATAGCTTATATTGACAAGTGGATCGAGTACTTTATTGTTACAAAATTTCAAGGTTTTATGACGCTCCAGTAAAAAGTTACAAGCATTTGTATGTTGCAAACTTTGATAGGTGTAGGACGTACCGTATAGAAGTTAGGGCCATTTGAAGTTTTATCAGTGTTTGATTTGGGACTCAAGGGTAGCATAGCTTTGAGCGATAGCTTAAATTGACAAGAGGCTCGAGTACTTTATTGTTACAAAATTTCAAGGTTTTATGACTCTCCAGTAAAAAGTTACAAGCTTTTGTATGTTGCAAACTTTGATAGGTGTAGGACGTACCGTATAGAAGTTAGGGCCATTTGAAGTTTTATCAGTGTTTGATTTGGGACTCAAGGGTATCATAGCTTTGAGCGATAGCTTATATTGACAAGTGGCTCGAGTACTTTATTGTTACAAAATTTGAAGGTTTTATGACGCTCCAGTAAAAAGTTACAAGCATTTGTATGTTGCAAACTTTGGTATGTGTAGGACGTACCGTATAGAAGTTAGGGCCATTTGAAGTTTTATCAGTGTTTGATTTGGGACTCAAGGGTAGCATAGCTTTGAGCGATAGCTTAAATTGACAAGAGGCTCGAGTACTTTATTGTTACAAAATTTCAAGGTTTTATGACTCTCCAGTAAAAAGTTACAAGCATTTGTATGTTGCAAACTTTGATAGGTGTAGGACGTACCGTATAGAAGTTAGGGCCATTTGAAGTTTTATCATTGTTTGATTTGGGACTCAAGGGTAGCGTAGCTTTGAGCGATAACTTAAATTGACAAGAGGCTCGAGTACTTTATTGTTACAAAATTTCAAGGTTTTATGACGCTCCAGTAAAAAGTTACAAGCATTTGTATGTTGCAAACTTTGATTGGTGTAGGACGTACCGTATAGAAGTTAGGGCCATTTGAAGTTTTATCAGTGTTTGATTTGGGACTCAAGGGTAGCATAGCTTTGAGCGATAGGTTAAATTGACAAGAAGCTCGAGTACTTTATTGTTACAAAATTTCAAGGTTTTGTGACGCTCCAGTAAAAAGTTACAAGCATTTGTATGTTGCAAACTTTGATAGGTGTAGGACGTACCGTATAGAAGTTAGGGCCTTTCGAAGTTTTATCTGTGTTTGATTAGGGACTCAAGGGTAGCATAGCTTTGAGCGATAGCTTAAATTGACAAGAGGATCGAGTACTTTATTGTTACAAAATTTCAAGGTTTTATGACGCTCCAGTAAAAAGTTACAAGCATTTGTATATTGCAAACTGTGATAGGTGTAGGACGTACCGTATAGAAGTTAGGGCCATTTGAAGTTTTACCAGTGTTTGATTTGGGACTCAAGGGTAGCATAGCATTGAGCGATAGCTTAAATTGAAAAGAGGCTCGAGTACTTTATTGTTACAAAATTTCAAGGTTTTATGACGCTCCAGTAAAAAGTTACAAGCATTTGTATGTTGCAAACTTTTATAGGTGTAGGACGTACCGTATAGAAGTTAGGGCCATTTGAAATTTTATCAGTGTTTCATTTGGGACTCAAGGGTAGCATAGCTTTGAGCGATAGCTTAAATTGACAAGAGGCTCGAGTACTTTATTGTTACAAAATTTCAAGGTTTTATGACGCTCCAGTAAAAAGTTAGAAGCATTTGTATGTTGCAAACTTTGATAGGTGTAGGACGTACCGTATAGAAGTTAGGGCCATCTGAAGTTTTATCAGTGGTTGATTTGGGACTCAAGGGTAGCATAGCTTTGAGCGATAGCTTAAATTGACAAGAGGCTCGAGTACTTTATTGTTACAAAATTTCAAGGTTTTATGACGCCCCAGTAAAAATTACAAGCATTTGTAGGTTGCAAACTTTGATAGGTGTAGGACGTACCGTATTGAAGTTAGGGCCATTTGATGTTTCATCAGTGTTTGATTTTGGATTCAAGGGTAGTATAGCTTTGAGCGATAGCTTAAATTGAGAAGAGGCTCGAGTACTTTATTGTTACAAAATTTCAAGGTTTTATGACGCTCCAGTAAAAAGTTACAAGCATTTGTATGTTGCAAACTGTGATAGGTGTAGGACGTACCGAATAGAAGTTAGGGCCATTTGAAGTTTTATCAGTGTTTGATTTGGGACTCAAGGGTAGCATAGCTTTGAGCGATAGCTTAAATTGACAAGAGGCTCGGGTACTTTATTGTTACAAAATTTCAAGGTTTTATGATGCTCCTGAAAAAAGTTACAAGCATTTGTATGTTGCAAACTTTGATAGGTGTAGGACGTACCGTATAGAAGTTAGGGCCATTTGAAGTCTTATCAGTGTTTGATTTGGGACTCAAGGGTAGCATAGCTTTGAGCGATAGCTTAAATTGACAAGAGGCTCGAGTACTTTATTCTTACAAAATTTCAAGGTTTTATGACGCTCCAGTAAAAAGTTACAAGCATTTTATGTTGCAAACTGTGATAGGTGTAGGACGTACCGTATAGAAGTTAGGGCCATTTGAGGTTTTATCAGTGTTTGATTTGGGACTCAAGGGTAGCATAGCTTTGAGCGATAGCTTAAATTGACAAAAGGCTCGAGTACTTTATTGTTACAAAATTTCAAATTTTTATGACGCTCCAGTAAAAAGTTACAAGCATTTGTATGTTGCAAACTTTGATAGGTGTAGGACGTACCGTATAGAAGTTAGGGCCATTTGAAGTCTTATCAGTGTTTGATTTGGGACTCAAGGGTAGCATAGCTTTGAGCGATAGCATAAATTGACAAGATTCTGGAGTACTTTATTCTTACAAAATTTCAAGGTTTTATGACGCTCCAGTAAAAAGTTACAAGCATTTGTATGTTGCAAACTGTGATAGGTGTAGGACGTACCGTATAGAAGTTAGGGCCATTTGAGGTTTTATCAGTGTTTGATGTGGGACTCAAGGGTAGCATAGCTTTGAGCGATAGCTTAAATTGACAAAAGGCTCGAGTACTTTATTGTTACAAAATTTCAAGGTTTTATGACGCTCCAGTAAAAAGTTATAAGCATTTCTATGTTGCAAACTTTGATAGGTGTAGGACGTACCGTATAGAAGTTAGGGCCATTTGAAGTTTTATCAGTGTTTGATTTGGGACTCAAGGGTAGCATAGCTTTGGGCGATAGCTTAAATTGACAAGTGGCTCGAGTACTTTATTGTTACAAAATTGGAAGGTTTTATGACGCTCCAGTAAAAAGTTACAAGCATTTGTATGTTGCAAAGTTTGATAGGTGTAGGACGTACCGTATAGAGGTTAGGGCCATTTGAAGTTTTATCAGTGTTTGATTTGGGACTCAAGGGTATCATAGCTTTGAGCGATAGCTTATATTGACAAGTGGCTCGAGTACTTTATTGTTACAAAATTTGAAGGTTTTATGACGCTCCAGTAAAAAGTTACAAGCATTTGTATGTTGCAAACTTTGATATATGTAGGACGTACCGTATAGAAGTTAGGGCCATTTGAAGTTTTATCAGTGTTTGATTTGGGACTCAAGGGTAGCATAGCTTTGAGCGATAGCTTAAATTGACAAGAGGCTCGAGTACTTTATTGTTACAAAATTTCAAGGTTTTATGACTCTCCAGTAAAAAGTTACAAGCATTTGTATGTTGCAAACTTTGATAGGTGTAGGACGTATCGTATAGCAGTTAGGGCCAATTGAAGTTTTATCATTGTTTGATTTGGGACTCAAGGGTAGCGTAGCTTTGAGCGATAACTTAAATTGACAAGAGGCTCGAGTACTTTATTGTTACAAAATTTCAAGGTTTTATGACGCTCCAGTAAAAAGTTACAAGCATTTGTATGTTGCAAACTTTGATTGGTGTAGGACGTACCGTATAGAAGTTAGGGCCATTTGAAGTTTTATCAGTGTTTGATTTGGGACTCAAGGGTAGCATAGCTTTGAGCGATAGCTTATATTGACAAGTGGCTCGAGTACTTTATTGTTACAAAATTTCAAGGTTTTATGACGCTCCAGTAAAAAGTTACAAGCATTTGTATGTTGCAAACTTTGATAGGTGTAGGACGTACCGTATAGAATTTAGGGCCATTCGAAGTTTTATCAGTGTTAGATTTGGGACTCAAGGGTAGCATAGCTTTGTGCGAGAGCTTAAATTGACAAGAGGATCGAGTACTTTATTGTTACAAAATTTCCAGGTTCTATGACGCTCCCGTAAAAAGTTACAAGCATTTGTATGTTGCAAAGTTTGATAGGTATAGGACGTACCGTATAGAAGTTAGGGCCATTCGAAGTTTTATCAGTGGTTGATTTGGGACTCAAGGGTAGCATAGCTTTGAGCGATAGCTTAAATTGACAAGAGGCTCGAGTACTTTATTGTTACAAAATTTCAAGGTTTTGTGACGCTCCAGTAAAAAGTTACAAGCATTTGTATGTTGCAAACTTTGATAGGTGTAGGACGTACCGTATAGAGGTTAGGGCCATTTGAAGTTTTATCAGTGTTTGATTTGGGACTCAAGGGTATCATAGCTTTGAGCGATAGCTTATATTGACAAGTGGCTCGAGTACTTTATTGTTACAAAATTTCAAGGTTTCATGACGCTCCAGTAAAAAGTTACAAGCATTTGTATGTTGCAAACTTTGATAGGTGTAGGACGTACCGTATAGAAGTTAGGGCCATTTGAAGTTTTATCAGTGTTTGATTTGGGACTCAAGGGTAGCATAGCTTTGAGCGATAGCTTAAATTGACAAGAAGCTCGAGTACTTTATTGTTACAAAATTTCAAGGTTTTGTGACGCTCCAGTAAAAAGTTACAAGCATTTGTATGTTGCAAACTTTGATAAGTTTAGGACGTACCGTATAGAGGTTAGGGCCATTTGAAGTTTTATCAGTGTTTAATTTGGGACTCAAGGGTATCATAGCTTTGAGCGATAGCTTATATTGACAAGTGGCTCGAGTACTTTATTGTTACAAAATTTCAAGGTTTTATGACGCTCCAGTAAAAAGTTACAAGCATTTGTATGTTGCAAACTTTGATAGGTGTAGGACGTACCGTATAGAATTTAGGGCCATTCGAAGTTTTATCAGTGTTAGATTTGGGACTCAAGGGTAGCATAGCTTTGTGCGAGAGCTTAAATTGACAAGAGGATCGAGTACTTTATTGTTACAAAATTTCCAGGTTCTATGACGCTCCCGTAAAAAGTTACAAGCATTTGTATGTTGCAAAGTTTGATAGGTATAGGACGTACCGTATAGAAGTTAGGGCCATTCGAAGTTTTATCAGTGGTTGATTTGGGACTCAAGGGTAGCATAGCTTTGAGCGATAGCTTAAATTGACAAGAGGCTCGAGTACTTTATTGTTACAAAATTTCAAGGTTTTATGACGCCCCAGTAAAAAGTTACAAGCATTTGTAGGTTGCAAACTTTGATAAGTGTAGGACGTACCGTATAGAAGATTGGGCCATTTGAAGTTTTATTAGTGTTTGATTTGGGACTCAAGGGTAGCATAGCTTTGAGCGATAGCTTAAATTGACAAGAGGCTCAGGTACTTTATTGTTACAAAATTTCAAGGTTTTATGACGCTCCAGTTAAAAGTTACAAGCTTTTGTATGTTGCAAACTTTGATAGGTGTAGGACGTACCGTATAGAAGTTAGGGCCATTTGAAGTTTTATCAGTGTTTGATTTGGGACTCAAGGGTATCATAGCTTTGAGCGATAGCTTATATTGACAAGTGGCTCGACTACTTTATTGTTACAAAATTTCAAGGTTTTATGACGCTCCAGTAAAAAGTTACAAGCATTTGTATGTTGCAAACTTTGATAGGTGTAGGACGTACCGTATAGAAGTTAGGGCCATTTGAAGTTTTATCAGTGTTTGATTTGGGACTCAAGGGTAGCATAGCTTTGAGCGATAGCTTAAATTGACAAGAGGCTCGAGTACTTTATTGTTACAAAATTTCAAGGTTTTATGACTCTCCAGTAAAAAGTTACAAGCTTTTGTACGTTGCAAACTTTGATAGGTGTAGGACGTACCGTATAGAAGTTAGGGCCATTTGAAGTTTTATCAGTGTTTGATTTGGGACTCAAGGGTATCATAGCTTTGAGCGATAGCTTATATTGACAAGTGGCTCGAGTACTTTATTGTTACAAAATTTGAAGGTTTTATGACGCTCCAGTAAAAAGTTACAAGCATTTGTATGTTGCAAACTTTGGTATGTGTAGGACGTACCGTATAGAAGTGAGGGCCATTTGAAGTTTTATCAGTGTTTGATTTGGGACTCAAGGGTAGCATAGCTTTGAGCGATAGCTTAAATTGACAAGAGGCTCGAGTACTTTATTGTTACAAAATTTCAAGGTTTTATGACTCTCCAGTAAAAAGTTACAAGCATTTGTATGTTGCAAACTTTGATAGGTGTAGGACGTACCGTATAGAAGTTAGGGCCATTTGAAGTTTTATCATTGTTTGATTTGGGACTCAAGGGTAGCGTAGCTTTGAGCGATAACTTAAATTGACAAGAGGCTCGAGTACTTTATTGTTACAAAATTTCAAGGTTTTATGACGCTCCAGTAAAAAGTTACAAGCATTTGTATGTTGCAAACTTTGATTGGTGTAGGACGTACCGTATAGAAGTTAGGGCCATTTGAAGTTTTATCAGTGTTTGATTTGGGACTCAAGGGTAGCATAGCTTTGGGCGATAGGTTAAATTGACAAGAAGCTCGAGTACTTTATTGTTACAAAATTTCAAGGTTTTGTGACGCTCCAGTCAAAAGTTACAAGCATTTGTATGTTGCAAACTTTGATAGGTGTAGGTCGTACCGTATAGAGGTTAGGGCCATTTGAAGTTTTATCAGTGTTTGATTTGGGACTCAAGGGTATCATAGCTTTGAGCGATAGCTTATATTGACAAGTGGCTCGAGTACTTTATTGTTACAAAATTTGAAGGTTTTATGACGCTCCAGTAAAAAGTTACAAGCATTTGTATGTTGCAAACTTTGGTATGTGTAGGACGTACCGTATAGAAGTTAGGGCCATTTGAAGTTTTATCAGTGTTTGATTTGGGACTCAAGGGTATCATAGCTTTGAGCGATAGCTTAAATTGACAAGTGGCTCGAGTACTTTATTGTTACAAAATTTCAAGGTTTTATGACTCTCCAGTAAAAAGTTACAAGCTTTTGTACGTTGCAAACTTTGATAGGTGTAGGACGTACCGTATAGAAGTTAGGGCCATTTGAAGTTTTATCAGTGTTTGATTTGGGACTCAAGGGTATCATAGCTTTGAGCGATAGCTTATATTGACAAGTGGCTCGAGTACTTTATTGTTACAAAATTTGAAGGTTTTATGACGCTCCAGTAAAAAGTTACAAGCATTTGTATGTTGCAAACTTTGGTATGTGTAGGACGTACCGTATAGAAGTTAGGGCCATTTGAAGTTTTATCAGTGTTTGATTTGGGACTCAAGGGTAGCATAGCTTTGAGCGATAGCTTAAATTGACAAGAGGCTCGAGTACTTTATTGTTACAAAATTTCAAGGTTTTATGACTCTCCAGTAAAAAGTTACAAGCATTTGTATGTTGCAAACTTTGATAGGTGTAGGACGTACCGTATAGAAGTTAGGGCCATTTGGAGTTTTATCATTGTTTGATTTGGGACTCAAGGGTAGCGTAGCTTTGAGCGATAACTTAAATTGACAAGAGGCTCGAGTACTTTATTGTTACAAAATTTCAAGGTTTTATGACGCTCCAGTAAAAAGTTACAAGCATTTGTATGTTGCAAACTTTGATTGGTGTAGGACGTACCGTATAGAAGTTAGGGCCATTTGAAGTTTTATCAGTGTTTGATTTGGGACTCAAGGGTAGCATAGCTTTGGGCGATAGGTTAAATTGACAAGAAGCTCGAGTACTTTATTGTTACAAAATTTCAAGGTTTTGTGACGCTCCAGTAAAAAGTTACAAGCATTTGTATGTTGCAAACTTTGATAGGTGTAGGACATACCGTATAGAGGTTAGGGCCATTTGAAGTTTTATCAGTGTTTGATTTGGGACTCAAGGGTATCATAGCTTTGAGCGATAGCTTATATTGACAAGTGGCTCGAGTACTTTATTGTTACAAAATTTCAAGGTTTTATGACGCTCCAGTAAAAAGTTACAAGCATTTGTATGTTGCAAACTTTGATAGGTGTAGGACGTACCGTATAGAAGTTAGGGCCATTTGAAGTTTTATCAGTGTTTGATTTGGGACTCAAGGGTAGCATAGCTTTGAGCGATAGCTTAAATTGACAAGAAGCTCGAGTACTTTATTGTTACAAAATTTCAAGGTTTTGTGACGCTCCAGTAAAAAGTTACAAGCATTTGTATGTTGCAAACTTTGATAGGTGCAGGACGTACCGTATAGAATTTAGGGCCATTCGAAGTTTTATCAGTGTTTGATTTGGGACTCAAGGGTAGCATAGCTTTGAGCGAGAGCTTAAATTGACAAGAGGATCGAGTACTTTATTGTTACAAAATTTCCAGGTTCTATGACGCTCCCGTAAAAAGTTACAAGCATTTGTATGTTGCAAAGTTTGATAGGTGTAGGACGTACCGTATAGAAGTTAGGGCCATTCGAAGTTTTATCAGTGGTTGATTTGGGACTCAAGGGTAGCATAGCTTTGAGCGATAGCTTAAATTGACAAGAGGCTCGAGTACTTTATTGTTACAAAATTTCAAGGTTTTATGACGCCCCAGTAAAAAGTTACAAGCATTTGTAGGTTGCAAACTTTGATAAGTGTAGGACGTACCGTATTGAAGTTAGGGCCATTTGATGTTTTATCAGTGTTTGATTTGGGACTCAAGGGTAGTATAGCTTTGAGCGATAGCTCAAATTCACAAGAGGCTCGAGTACTTTATTGTTACAAAATTTCAAGGTTTTATGACGCTCCAGTAAAAAGTTACAAGCATTTGTATGTTGCAAACTTTGATAGGTGCAGGACGTACCGTATAGAATTTAGGGCCATTCGAAGTTTTATCAGTGTTTGACTTGGGACTCAAGGGTAGCATAGCTTTGAGCGATAGCTTAAATTGACAAAAGGCTCGAGTACTTTATTGTTACAAAATTTCAAGGTTTTATGACGCTCCAGTAAAAAGTTACAAGCATTTGTATGTTGCAAACTTTGATAGGTGTAGGACGTACCGTATAGAGGTTAGGGCCATTTGAAGTTTTATCAGTGTTTGATTTGGGACTCAAGGGTATCATAGTTTTGAGCGACAGCTTATATTGACAAGTGGCTCGAGTACTTTATTGATACAAAATTTCAAGGTTTTATGACGCTCCAGTAAAAAGTTACAAGCATTTGTATGTTGCAAACTTTGATAGGTGTAGGACGTACCGTATAGAAGTTAGGGCCATTTGAAGTTTTATCAGTGTTTGATTTGGGACTCAAGGGTAGCATAGCTTTGGGCGATAGGTTAAATTGACAAGAAGCTCGAGTACTTTATTGTTACAAAATTTCAAGGTTTTGTGACGCTCCAGTAAAAAGTTACAAGCATTTGTATGTTGCAAACTTTGATAGGTGTAGGACGTACCGTATAGAAGTTAGGGCCATTTGAAGTTTTATCAGTGTTTGATTTGGGACTCAAGGGTATCATAGCTTTGAGCGATAGCTTATATTGACAAGTGGCTCGAGTACTTTATTGTTACAAAATTTCAAGGTTTTATGACGCTCCAGTAAAAAGTTACAAGCATTTGTATGTTGCAAACTTTGATAGGTGTAGGACGTACCGTATAGAAGTTAGGGCCATTTGAAGTTTTATCAGTGTTTGATTTGGGACTCAAGGGTAGCATAGCTTTGAGCGATAGCTTAAATTGACAAGAAGCTCGAGTACTTTATTGTTACAAAATTTCAAGGTTTTGTGACGCTCCAGTAAAAAGTTACAAGCATTTGTATGTTGCAAACTTTGATAGGTGTAGGAGGTACCGTATAGAGATTAGGGCCATTTGAAGTTTTATCAGTGTTTAATTTGGGACTCAAGGGTATCATAGCTTTGAGCGATAGCTTATATTGACAAGTGGCCCGAGTACTTTATTGTTACAAAATTTCAAGGTTTTATGACGCTCCAGTAAAAAGTTACAAGCATTTGTATGTTGCAAACTGTGATAGGTGCAGGACGTACCGTATAGAATTTAGGGCCATTCGAAGTTTTATCAGTGTTTGATTTGGGACTCAAGGGTAGCATAGCTTTCAGCGATAGCTTAAATTGACAAGAGGCTCGAGTACTTTATTGTTACAAAATTTCCAGGTTTTATGACGCCCCAGTAAAAAGTTACAAGCATTTGTAGGTTGCAAACTTTGATAAGTGTAGGACGTACCGTATTGAAGTTAGGGCCATTTGATGTTTTTTCAGTGTTTGATTTGGGACTCAAGGGTAGTATAGCTTTGAGCGATAGCTCAAATTCACAAGAGGCTCGAGTACTTTATTGTTACAAAATTTCAAGGTTTTATGACGATCCAGTAAAAAGTTACAAGCTTTTGTATGTTTGCAAACTGTGATAGGTGTAGGACGTACCGTATTGAAGTTTGGGCCATTTGAAGTTTTATCAGTGTTTGATTTGGGACTCAAGGTTAGCATAGCTTTGAGCGATAGCTTAAATTGACAAGAGGCTCAGGTACTTTATTGTTACAAATTTCAAGGTTTTATGACGCTCCAGTTAAAAGTTACAAGCTTTTGTATGTTGCAAACTTTGATAGGTGTAGGACGTACCGTATAGAAGTTAGGGCCATTTGAAGTTTTATCAGTGTTTGACTTGGGACTCAAGGGTAGCATAGCTTTGAGCGATAGCTTAAATTGACAAAAGGCTCGAGAACTTTATTGTTACAAAATTTCAAGGTTTTATGACGCTCCAGTAAAAAGTTACAAGCATTTGTATGTTGCAAACTTTGATAGGTGTAGGACGTACCGTATAGAGGTTAGGGCCATTTGAAGTTTTATCAGTGTTTGATTTGGGACTCAAGGGTATCATAGTTTTGAGCGACAGCTTATATTGACAAGTGGCTCGAGTACTTTATTGATACAAAATTTCAAGGTTTTATGACGCTCCAGTAAAAAGTTACAAGCATTTGTATGTTGCAAACTTTGATAGGTGTAGGACGTACCGTATAGAAGTTAGGGCCATTTGAAGTTTTATCAGTGTTTGATTTGGGACTCAAGGGTAGCATAGCTTTGAGCGATAGCTTAAATTGACAAGAAGCTCGAGTACTTTATTGTTACAAAATTTCAAGGTTTTGTGACGCTCCAGTAAAAAGTTACAAGCATTTGTATGTTGCAAATTTTGATAGGTGTAGGACGTACCGTATAGAGGTTAGGGCCATTTGAAGTTTTATCAGTGTTTAATTTGGGACTCAAGGGTATCATAGCTTTGAGCGATAGCTTATATTGACAAGTGGCTCGAGTACTTTATTGTTACAAAATTTCAAGGTATTATGACGCTCCAGTAAAAAGTTACAAGCATTTGTATGTTGCAAACTTTGATAGGTGTAGGACGTACCGTATAGAATTTAGGGCCATTCGAAGTTTTATCAGTGTTTGATTTGGGACTCAAGGGTAGCATAGCTTTGAGCGAGAGCTTAAATTGACAAGAGGATCGAGTACTTTATTGTTACAAAATTTCCAGGTTCTATGACGCTCCCGTAAAAAGTTACAAGCATTTGTATGTTGCAAAGTTTGATAGGTGTAGGACGTACCGTATAGAAGTTAGGGCCATTCGAAGTTTTATCAGTGGTTGATTTGGGACTCAAGGGTAGCATAGCTTTGAGCGATAGCTTAAATTGACAAGAGGCTCGAGTACTTTATTGTTACAAAATTTCAAGGTTTTATGACGCCCCAGTAAAAAGTTACAAGCATTTGTAGGTTGCCAACTTTGATAAGTGTAGGACGTACCGTATTGAAGTTAGGGCCATTTGATGTTTTATCAGTGTTTGATTTGGGACTCAAGGGTAGTATAGCTTTGAGCGATAGCTTAAATTCACAAGAGGCTCGAGTACTTTATTGTTACAAAATATCAAGGTTTTATGACGCTCCAGTAAAAAGTTACAAGCATTTGTATGTTGCAAACTGTGATAGGTGTAGGACGTACCGTATAGAAGTTAGGGCCATTTGAAGTTTTATCAGTGTTTGATTTGGGACTCAAGGGTAGCATAGCTTTGAGCGATAGCTTAAATTGACAAGAGGCTCAGGTACTTTAATGTTACAAAATTTCAAGGTTTTATGACGCTCCAGTTAAAAGTTACATGCTTTTGTATGTTGCAAACTTTGATAGGTGTAGGACGTACCGTATAGAAGTTAGGGCCATTTGAAGTTTTATCAGTGTTTGACTTGGGACTCAAGGGTAGCATAGCTTCGAGCGATAGCTTAAATTGACAAGAAGCTCGACTACTTTATTGTTACAAAATTTCAAGGTTTTGTGACGCTCCAGTAAAAAGTTACAAGCATTTGTATGTTGCAAACTTTGATAGGTGTAGGACGTGCCGTATAGAGGTTAGGGCCATTTGAAGTTTTATCAGTGTTTGATTTGGGACTCAAGGGTATCATAGCTTTGAGCGATTGTTTATATTGACAAGTGGCTCGAGTACTTTATTGTTACAAAATTTCAAGGTATTATGACGCTCCAGTAAAAAGTTACAAGCATTTGTATGTTGCAAACTTTGATAGGTGTAGGACGTACCGTATAGAGGCTAGAGCCATTTGAAGTTTTATCAGTGTTTAATTTGGGACTCAAGGGTATCATAGCTTTGAGCGATAGTTTATATTGACAAGTGGCTCGAGTACTTTATTGTTACAAAATTTCAAGGTTTTATGACGCACCAGTAAAAAGTTACAAGCATTTGTATGTTGCAAACTTTGATAGGTGTAGGACGTACCGTATAGAAGTTAGAGCCATTCGAAGTTTTATCAGTGTTTGATTTGGGACTCAAGGATAGCATAGCTTTGAGCGATAGCTTAAATTGACAAGAGGATCGAGTACTTTATTGTTACAAAATTTCAAGGTTCTATGACGCTCCAGTAAAAAGTTACAAGCATTTGTATGTTGCAAACTTTGATAGGTGTAGGACGTACTGTATAGAGGCTAGGGCCATTTGAAGTTTTATCAGTGTTTAATTTGGGACTCAAGGGTATCATAGCTTTGAGCGATAGCTTATATTGACAAGTGGCTCGAGTACTTTATTGTTACAAAATTTCAAGGTTTTATGACGCTCCAGTAAAAAGTTACAAGCATTTGTATGTTGCAAACTTTGATAGGTGTAGGACGTACCGTATAGAAGTTAGGGCCATTCGAAGTTTTATCAGTGTTTGATTTGGGACTCAAGGGTAGCATAGCTTCGAGTGATAGCTTAAATTGACAAGAGGATCGAGTACTTTATTGTTACAAAATTTCAAGGTTTTATGACGCTCCAGTAAAAAGTTACAAGCATTTGTATATTGCAAACTGTGATAGGTGTAGGACGTACCGTATATTAGTTAGGACCATTTGAAGTTTTATCAGTGTTTGATTTGGGACTCAAGGGTAGCATAGCTTTGGGCGATAGGTTAAATTGACAAGTAGCTCCAGTACTTTATTGTTACAAAATTTCCAGGTTTTGTGACGCTCCAGTAAAAAGTTACAAGCATTTGTATGTTGAAAACTTTGATAGGTGTAGGACGCACCGTATAGAAGTTAGGGCCATTCGAAGTTTTATCAGTGTTTGATGTGGGACTCAAGGGTAGCATAGCTTTGAGCGATAGCTTAAATTGACAAGATAATCGAGTAGTTTATTGTTACAAAATTTCAAGGTTTTATGACGCTCCAGTAAAAAGTTACAAGCATTTGTATGTTGCAAACTTCGATAGGTGTAGGACGTACCGTATAGAAGTTAGGGCCATTCGAAGTTTTATCAGTGTTTGATTTGGCACTCAAGGGTAGCATAGCTTTGAGCGATAGCTTAAATTGACAAGAGGATCGAGTACTTTATTGTTACAAAATTTCAAGGTTCTATGACGCTCCAGTAAAAAGTTACAAGCATTTGTATGTTGCAAACTTTGATAGGTGTAGGACGTACCGTATAGAGGCTAGGGCCATTTGAAGTTTTATCAGTGTTTAATTTGGGACTCAAGGGTATCATAGCTTTGAGCGATAGTTTATATTGACAAGTGGCTCGAGTACTTTATTGTTACAAAATTTCAAGGTTTTATGACGCACCAGTAAAAAGTTACAAGCATTTGTATGTTGCAAACTTTGATAGGTGTAGGAGGTACCGTATAGAAGTTAGGGCCATTCGAAGTTTTATCAGTGTTTGATTTGGGACTCAAGGGTAGCATAGCTTCGAGTGATAGCTTAAATTGACAAGAGGATCGAGTACTTTATTGCTACAAAATTTCAAGTTTCTATGACGCTCCAGTAAAAAGTTACAAGCATTTGTATGTTGCAAACTTTGATAGGTGTAGGACGCACCGTATAGAAGTTAGGGCCATTCGAAGTTTTATCAGTGTTTGATGTGGGACTCAAGGGTAGCATAGCTTTGAGCGGTAGCTTAAATTGACAAGATAATCGAGTACTTTATTGTTACAAAATTTCAAGGTTTTATGACGCTCCAGTAAAAAGTTACAAGCATTTGTATGTTGCAAACTTCGATAGGTGTAGGACGTACCGTATAGAAGTTAGGGCCATTCGAAGTTTTATCAGTGTTTGATGTGGGACTCAAGGGTAGCATAGCTTTGAGCGGTAGCTTAAATTGACAAGATAATCGAGTACTTTATTGTTACAAAATTTCAAGGTTTTATGACGCTCCAGTAAAAAGTTACAAGCATTTGTATGTTGCAAACTTCGATAGGTGTAGGACGTACCGTATAGAAGTTAGGGCCATTCGAAGTTTTATCAGTGTTTGATTTGGGACTCAAGGGTAGCATAGCTTTGAGCGATAGCTTAAATTGACAAGAGGATCGAGTACTTTATTGTTACAAAATTTCAAGGTTCTATGACGCTCCAGTAAAAAGTTACAAGCATTTGTATGTTGCAAACTTTGATAGGTGTAGGACGTACCGTATAGAGGCTAGGGCCATTTGAAGTTTTATCAGTGTTTAATTTGGGACTCAAGGGTATCATAGCTTTGAGCGATAGCTTATATTGACAAGTGGCTCGAGTACTTTATTGTTACAAAATTTCAAGGTTTTATGACGCTCCAGTAAAAAGTTACAAGCATTTGTATGTTGCAAACTTTGATAGGTGTAGGACGTACCGTATAGAAGTTAGGGCCATTCGAAGTTTTATCAGTGTTTGATTTGGGACTCAAGGGTAGCATAGCTTCGAGTGATAGCTTAAATTGACAAGAGGATCGAGTACTTTATTGTTACAAAATTTCAAGGTTCTATGACGCTCCAGTAAAAAGTTACAAGCATTTGTATGTTGCAAACTTTGATAGGTGTAGGACGCACCGTATAGAAGTTAGGGCCATTCGAAGTTTTATCAGTGTTTGATGTGGGACTCAAGGGTAGCATAGCTTTGAGCGATAGCTTAAATTGACAAGATAATCGAGTACTTTATTGTTACAAAATTTCAAGGTTTTATGACGCTCCAGTAAAAAGTTACAAGCATTTGTATATTGCAAACTGTGATAGGTGTAGGACGTACCGTATATTAGTTAGGACCATTTGAAGTTTTATCAGTGTTTGATTTGGGACTCAAGGGTAGCATAGCTTTGGGCGATAGGTTAAATTGACAAGTAGCTCCAGTACTTTATTGTTACAAAATTTCCAGGTTTTGTGACGCTCCAGTAAAAAGTTACAAGCATTTGTATGTTGAAAACTTTGATAGGTGTAGGACGCACCGTATAGAAGTTAGGGCCATTCGAAGTTTTATCAGTGTTTGATGTGGGACTCAAGGGTAGCATAGCTTTGAGCGATAGCTTAAATTGACAAGATAATCGAGTAGTTTATTGTTACAAAATTTCAAGGTTTTATGACGCTCCAGTAAAAAGTTACAAGCATTTGTATGTTGCAAACTTCGATAGGTGTAGGACGTACCGTATAGAAGTTAGGGCCATTCGAAGTTTTATCAGTGTTTGATTTGGCACTCAAGGGTAGCATAGCTTTGAGCGATAGCTTAAATTGACAAGAGGATCGAGTACTTTATTGTTACAAAATTTCAAGGTTCTATGACGCTCCAGTAAAAAGTTACAAGCATTTGTATGTTGCAAACTTTGATAGGTGTAGGACGTACCGTATAGAGGCTAGGGCCATTTGAAGTTTTATCAGTGTTTAATTTGGGACTCAAGGGTATCATAGCTTTGAGCGATAGTTTATATTGACAAGTGGCTCGAGTACTTTATTGTTACAAAATTTCAAGGTTTTATGACGCACCAGTAAAAAGTTACAAGCATTTGTATGTTGCAAACTTTGATAGGTGTAGGACGTACCGTATAGAAGTTAGGGCCATTCGAAGTTTTATCAGTGTTTGATTTGGGACTCAAGGGTAGCATAGCTTCGAGTGATAGCTTAAATTGACAAGAGGATCGAGTACTTTATTGCTACAAAATTTCAAGTTTCTATGACGCTCCAGTAAAAAGTTACAAGCATTTGTATGTTGCAAACTTTGATAGGTGTAGGACGCACCGTATAGAAGTTAGGGCCATTCGAAGTTTTATCAGTGTTTGATGTGGGACTCAAGGGTAGCATAGCTTTGAGCGGTAGCTTAAATTGACAAGATAATCGAGTACTTTATTGTTACAAAATTTCAAGGTTTTATGACGCTCCAGTAAAAAGTTACAAGCATTTGTATGTTGCAAACTTCGATAGGTGTAGGACGTACCGTATAGAAGTTAGGGCCATTCGAAGTTTTATCAGTGTTTGATTTGGGACTCAAGGGTAGCATAGCTTTGAGCGATAGCTTAAATTGACAAGAGGATCGAGTACTTTATTGTTACAAAATTTCAAGGTTCTATGACGCTCCAGTAAAAAGTTACAAGCATTTGTATGTTGCAAACTTTGATAGGTGTAGGACGTACCGTATAGAGGCTAGGGCCATTTGAAGTTTTATCAGTGTTTAATTTGGGACTCAAGGGTATCATAGCTTTGAGCGATAGCTTATATTGACAAGTGGCTCGAGTACTTTATTGTTACAAAATTTCAAGGTTTTATGACGCTCCAGTAAAAAGTTACAAGCATTTGTATGTTGCAAACTTTGATAGGTGTAGGACGTACCGTATAGAAGTTAGGGCCATTCGAAGTTTTATTAGTGTCTGATTTGGGACTCAAGGGTAGCATAGCTTGGAGCGATAGCTTAAATTGAAGAGAGGCTCGAGTACTTTAGTGTTACAAAGTTTCAAGGTTTTATGACGCTCCAGTAAAAAGTTACAAGCATTTGTATGTTGCAAACTGTGATAGGTGTAGGACGTACCGTATAGAAGTTAGGGCCATTTGAGGTTTTATCAGTGTTTGATTTGGGACTCAAGGGTAGCATAGCTTTGAGCGATAGCTTAAATTGACAAGAGGCTCGAGTACTTTATTGTTACAAAATTTCAAGGTTTTATGACGCTCCAGTAAAAAGTTACAAGCATTTGTATGTTGCAAACTGTGATAGGTGTAGGACGTACCGTATAGAGGTTAGGGCCATTTGAAGTTTTATCAGTGTTTGATTTGGGACTCAAGGGTATCATAGCTTTGAGCGATAACTTATATTGACAAGTGGCTCGAGTACTTTATTGTTACAAAATTTGAAGGTTTTATGACGCTCCAGTAAAAAGTTACAAGCATTTGTATGTTGCAAACTTTGATATGTGTAGGACGTACCGTATAGAAGTTAGGGTCATTTGAAGTTTTATCAGTGTTTGATTTGGGACTCAGGGGTAGCATAGCTTTGAGCGATAGCTTAAATTGACAAGAGGGTCGAGTACTTTATTGTTACAAAAATTCAACGTTTTATGACTCTCCAGTAAAAAGTTACAAGCATATGTATGTTGCAAACTGTGATAGGTGTAGGACGTACCGTATAGAGTTTGGGCCATTTAAAGTTTTATCAGTGTTTGATTTGGGACTCAACGGTAGCATAGCTTTGAGCGATAGCTTAAATTGACAAGAGGCTCGAGTACTTTATTGTTACAAAATTTCAAGGTTTTATGACGCTCCAGTAAAAAGTTACAGGCATTTGTATGTTGCAAACTTTGATTGGTGTAGGACGTACCGTATAGAAGTTAGCGCCATTTGAAGTTTTATCAGTGTTTGATTTGGGACTCAAGGGTAGCATAGCTTTTGGCGATAGGTTAAATTGACAAGAAGCTCGAGTACTTTATTGTTACAAAATTTCAAGGTTTTGTGACGCTCCAGTAAAAAGTTGCAAGCATTTGTATGTTGCAAACTTTGATAGGTGTAGGACGTATCGTATAGAGGTTAGGGCCATTTGAAGTTTTATCAGTGTTTGATTTGGGACTCAAGGGTATCATAGCTTTGAGCGATAGCTTATATTGACAAGTGGCTCGAGTACTTTATTGTTACAAAATTTCAAGGTTTTATGACGCTCCAGTAAAAAGTTACAAGCATTTGTATATTGCAAACTGTGATAGGTGTAGGACGTACCGTATAGAAGTTAGGGCCATTTGAAGTTTTATTAGTGTCTGATTTGGGACTCAAGGGTAGCATAGCTTGGAGCGATAGCTTAAATTGAAGAGAGGCTCGAGTACTTTAGTGTTACAAAGTTTCAAGGTTTTATGACGCTCCAGTAAAAAGTTACAAGCATTTGTATGTTGCAAACTGTGATAGGTGTAGGACGTACCGTATAGAAGTTAGGGCCATTTGAGGTTTTATCAGTGTTTGATTTGGGACTCAAGGGTAGCATAGCTTTGAGCGATAGCTTAAATTGACAAGAGGCTCGAGTACTTTATTGTTACAAAATTTCAAGGTTTTATGACGCTCCAGTAAAAAGTTACAAGCATTTGTATGTTGCAAACTGTGATAGGTGTAGGACGTACCGTATAGAGGTTAGGGCCATTTGAAGTTTTATCCGTGTTTGATTTGGGACTCAAGGGTATCATAGCTTTGAGCGATAGCTTATATTGACAAGTGGCTCGAGTACTTTATTGTTACAAAATTTGAAGGTTTTATGACGCTCCAGTAAAAAGTTACAAGCATTTGTATGTTGCAAACTTTGATATGTGTAGGACGTACCGTATAGAAGTTAGGGTCATTTGAAGTTTTATCAGTGTTTGATTTGGGACTCAGGGGTAGCATAGCTTTGAGCGATAGCTTAAATTGACAAGAGGCTCGAGTACTTTATTGTTACAAAAATTCAAGGTTTTATGACTCTCCAGTAAAAAGTTACAAGCATATGTATGTTGCAAACTGTGATAGGTGTAGGACGTACCGTATAGAGTTTGGGCCATTTAAAGTTTTATCAGTGTTTGATTTGGGACTCAACGGTAGCATAGCTTTGAGCGATAGCTTAAATTGACAAGAGGCTCGAGTACTTTATTGTTACAAAATTTCAAGGTTTTATGACGCTCCAGTAAAAAGTTACAGGCATTTGTATGTTGCAAACTTTGATTGGTGTAGGACGTACCGTATAGAAGTTAGGGCCATTTGAAGTTTTATCAGTGTTTGATTTGGGACTCAAGGGTAGCATAGCTTTTGGCGATAGGTTAAATTGACAAGAAGCTCGAGTACTTTATTGTTACAAAATTTCAAGGTTTTGTGACGCTCCAGTAAAAAGTTGCAAGCATTTGTATGTTGCAAACTTTGATAGGTGTAGGACGTATCGTATAGAGGTTAGGGCCATTTGAAGTTTTATCAGTGTTTGATTTGGGACTCAAGGGTATCATAGCTTTGAGCGATAGCTTATATTGACAAGTGGCTCGAGTACTTTATTGTTACAAAATTTCAAGGTTTTATGACGCTCCAGTAAAAAGTTACAAGCATTTGTATGTTGCAAACTTTGATAGGTGTAGGACGTACCGTATAGAGGCTTGGGCCATTTGAAGTTTTATCAGTGTTTAATTTGGGACTCAAGGGTATCATAGCTTTGAGCGATAGTTTATATTGACAAGTGGCTCGAGTACTTTATTGTTACAAAATTTCAAGGTTTTATGACGCACCAGTAAAAAGTTACAAGCATTTGTATGTTGCAAACTTTGATAGGTGTAGGACGTACCGTATAGAAGTTAGGGCCATTCGAAGTTTTATCAGTGTTTGATTTGGGACTCAAGGGTAGCATAGCTTCGAGTGATAGCTTAAATTGACAAGAGGATCGAGTACTTTATTGCTACAAAATTTCAAGGTTCTATGACGCTCCAGTAAAAAGTTACAAGCATTTGTATGTTGCAAACTTTGATAGGTGTAGGACGCACCGTATAGAAGTTAGGGCCATTCGAAGTTTTATCAGTGTTTGATGTGGGACTCAAGGGTAGCATAGCTTTGAGCGGTAGCTTAAATTGACAAGATAATCGAGTACTTTATTGTTACAAAATTTCAAGGTTTTATGACGCTCCAGTAAAAAGTTACAAGCATTTGTATGTTGCAAACTTCGATAGGTGTAGGACGTACCGTATAGAAGTTAGGGCCATTCGAAGTTTTATCAGTGTTTGATTTGGGACTCAAGGGTAGCATAGCTTTGAGCGATAGCTTAAATTGACAAGAGGATCGAGTACTTTATTGTTACAAAATTTCAAGGTTCTATGACGCTCCAGTAAAAAGTTACAAGCATTTGTATGTTGCAAACTTTGATAGGTGTAGGACGTACCGCATAGAGGCTAGGGCCATTTGAAGTTTTATCAGTGTTTAATTTGGGACTCAAGGGTATCATAGCTTTGACCGATAGCTTATATTGACAAGTGGCTCGAGTACTTTATTGTTACAAAATTTCAAGGTTTTATGACGCTCCAGTAAAAAGTTACAAGCATTTGTATGTTGCAAACTTTGATAGGTGTAGGACGTACCGTATAGAAGTTAGGGCCATTCGAAGTTTTATCAGTGTTTGATTTGGGACTCAAGGGTAGCATAGCTTCGAGTGATAGCTTAAATTGACAAGAGGATCGAGTACTTTATTGTTACAAAATTTCAAGGTTCTATGACGCTCCAGTAAAAAGTTACAAGCATTTGTATGTTGCAAACTTTGATAGGTGTAGGACGCACCGTATAGAAGTTAGGGCCATTCGAAGTTTTATCAGTGTTTGATGTGGGACTCAAGGGTAGCATAGATTTGAGCGATAGCTTAAATTGACAAGATAATCGAGTACTTTATTGTTACAAAATTTGAAGGTTTTATGACGCTCCAGTAAAAAGTTACAAGCATTTGTATGTTGCAAACTTTGATATGTGTAGGACGTACCGTATAGAAGTTAGGGTCATTTGAAGTTTTATCAGTGTTTGATTTGGGACTCAGGGGTAGCATAGCTTTGAGCGATAGCTTAAATTGACAAGAGGCTCGAGTACTTTATTGTTACAAAAATTCAAGATTTTATGACTCTCCAGTAAAAAGTTACAAGCATATGTATGTTGCAAACTGTGATAGGTGTAGGACGTACCGTATAGAGTTTGGGCCATTTAAAGTTTTATCAGTGTTTGATTTGGGACTCAACGGTAGCATAGCTTTGAGCGATAGCTTAAATTGACAAGAGGCTCGAGTACTTTATTGTTACAAAATTTCAAGGTTTTATGACGCTCCAGTAAAAAGTTACAAGCATTTGTATGTTGCAAACTTTGATAGGTGTAGGACGTACCGTATAGAGGCTAGGGCCATTTGAAGTTTTATCAGTGTTTAATTTGGGACTCAAGGGTATCATAGCTTTGAGCGATAGTTTATATTGACAAGTGGCTCGAGTACTTTATTGTTACAAAATTTCAAGGTTTTATGACGCACCAGTAAAAAGTTACAAGCATTTGTATGTTGCAAACTTTGATAGGTGTAGGACGTACCGTATAGAAGTTAGGGCCATTCGAAGTTTTATCACTGTTTGATTTGGGACTCAAGGGTAGCATAGCTTCGAGTGATAGCTTAAATTGACAAGAGGATCGAGTACTTTATTGCTACAAAATTTCAAGGTTCTATGACGCTCCAGTAAAAAGTTACAAGCATTTGTATGTTGCAAACTTTGATAGGTGTAGGACGCACCGTATAGAAGTTAGGGCCATTCGAAGTTTTATCAGTGTTTGATGTGGGACTCAAGGGTAGCATAGCTTTGAGCGGTAGCTTAAATTGACAAGATAATCGAGTACTTTATTGTTACAAAATTTCAAGGTTTTATGACGCTCCAGTAAAAAGTTACAAGCATTTGTATGTTGCAAACTTTGATAGGTGTAGGACGTATCGTATAGAGGTTAGGGCCATTTGAAGTTTTATCAGTGTTTGATTTGGGACTCAAGGGTATCATAGCTTTGAGCGATAGCTTATATTGACAAGTGGCTCGAGTACTTTATTGTTACAAAATTTCAAGGTTTTATGACGCTCCAGTAAAAAGTTACAAGCATTTGTATGTTGCAAACTTTGATAGGTGTAGGACGTACCGTATAGAGGCTAGGGCCATTTGAAGTTTTATCAGTGTTTAATTTGGGACTCAAGGGTATCATAGCTTTGAGCGATAGTTTATATTGACAAGTGGCTCGAGTACTTTATTGTTACAAAATTTCAAGGTTTTATGACGCACCAGTAAAAAGTTACAAGCATTTGTATGTTGCAAACTTTGATAGGTGTAGGACGTACCGTATAGAAGTTAGGGCCATTCGAAGTTTTATCAGTGTTTGATTTGGGACTCAAGGGTAGCATAGCTTCGAGTGATAGCTTAAATTGACAAGAGGATCGAGTACTTTATTGCTACAAAATTTCAAGGTTCTATGACGCTCCAGTAAAAAGTTACAAGCATTTGTATGTTGCAAACTTTGATAGGTGTAGGACGCACCGTATAGAAGTTAGGGCCATTCGAAGTTTTATCAGTGTTTGATGTGGGACTCAAGGGTAGCATAGCTTTGAGCGGTAGCTTAAATTGACAAGATAATCGAGTACTTTATTGTTACAAAATTTCAAGGTTTTATGACGCTCCAGTAAAAAGTTACAAGCATTTGTATGTTGCAAACTTCGATAGGTGTAGGACGTACCGTATAGAAGTTAGGGCCATTCGAAGTTTTATCAGTGTTTGATTTGGGACTCAAGGGTAGCATAGCTTTGAGCGATAGCTTAAATTGACAAGAGGATCGAGTACTTTATTGTTACAAAATTTCAAGGTTCTATGACGCTCCAGTAAAAAGTTACAAGCATTTGTATGTTGCAAACTTTGATAGGTGTAGGACGTACCGTATAGAGGCTAGGGCCATTTGAAGTTTTATCAGTGTTTAATTTGGGACTCAAGGGTATCATAGCTTTGAGCGATAGCTTATATTGACAAATGGCTCGAGTACTTTATTGTTACAAAATTTCAAGGTTTTATGACGCTCCAGTAAAAAGTTACAAGCATTTGTATGTTGCAAACTTTGATAGGTGTAGGACGTACCGTATAGAAGTTAGGGCCATTGGAAGTTTTATCAGTGTTTGATTTGGGACTCAAGGGTAGCATAGCTTCGAGTGATAGCTTAAATTGACAAGAGGATCGAGTACTTTATTGTTACAAAATTTCAAGGTTCTATGACGCTCCAGTAAAAAGTTACAAGCATTTGTATGTTGCAAACTTTGATAGGTGTAGGACGCACCGTATAGAAGTTACGGCCATTCGAAGTTTTATCAGTGTTTGATGTGGGACTCAAGGGTAGCATAGCTTTGAGCGATAGCTTAAATTGACAAGATAATCGAGTACTTTATTGTTACAAAATTTCAAGGTTTTATGACGCTCCAGTAAAAAGTTACAAGCATTTGTATATTGCAAACTGTGATAGGTGTAGGACGTACCGTATATTAGTTAGGACCATTTGAAGTTTTATCAGTGTTTGATTTGGGACTCAAGGGTAGCATAGCTTTGGGCGATAGGTTAAATTGACAAGTAGCTCCAGTACTTTATTGTTACAAAATTTCAAGGTTTTGTGACGCTCCAGTAAAAAGTTACAAGCATTTGTATGTTGAAAACTTTGATAGGTGTAGGACGCACCGTATAGAAGTTAGGGCCATTCGAAGTTTTATCAGTGTTTGATGTGGGACTCAAGGGTAGCATAGCTTTGAGCGATAGCTTAAATTGACAAGATAATCGAGTACTTTATTGTTACAAAATTTGAAGGTTTTATGACGCTCCAGTAAAAAGTTACAAGCATTTGTATGTTGCAAACTTTGATATGTGTAGGACGTACCGTATAGAAGTTAGGGTCATTTGAAGTTTTATCAGTGTTTGATTTGGGACTCAGGGGTAGCATAGCTTTGAGCGATAGTTTAAATTGACAAGAGGCTCGAGTACTTTATTGTTACAAAAATTCAAGGTTTTATGACTCTCCAGTAAAAAGTTTCAAGCATATGTATGTTGCAAACTGTGATAGGTGTAGGACGTACCGTATAGAGTTTGGGCCATTTAAAGTTTTATCAGTGTTTGATTTGGGACTCAACGGTAGCATAGCTTTGAGCGATAGCTTAAATTGACAAGAGGCTCGAGTACTTTATTGTTACAAAATTTCAAGGTTTTATGACGCTCCAGTAAAAAGTTACAGGCATTTGTATGTTGCAAACTTTGATTGGTGTAGGACGTACCGTATAGAAGTTAGGGCCATTTGAAGTTTTATCAGTGTTTGATTTGGGACTCAAGGGTAGCATAGCTTTTGGCGATAGGTTAAATTGACAAGAAGCTCGAGTACTTTGTTGTTACAAAATTTCAAGGTTTTGTGACGCTCCAGTAAAAAGTTGCAAGCATTTGTATGTTGCAAACTTTGATAGGTGTAGGACGTACCGTATAGAGGCTAGGGCCATTTGAAGTTTTATCAGTGTTTAATTTGGACTCAAGGGTATCATAGCTTTGAGCGATAGTTTATATTGACAAGTGGCTCGAGTACTTTATTGTTACAAAATTTCAAGGTTTTATGACGCACCAGTAAAAAGTTACAAGCATTTGTATGTTGCAAACTTTGATAGGTGTAGGACGTACCGTATAGAAGTTAGGGCCATTCGAAGTTTTATCAGTGTTTGATTTGGGACTCAAGGGTGGCATAGCTTCGAGTGATAGCTTAAATTGACAAGAGGATCGAGTACTTTATTGCTACAAAATTTCAAGGTTCTATGACGCTCCAGTAAAAAGTACAAGCATTTGTATGTTGCAAACTTTGATAGGTGTAGGACGCACCGTATAGAAGTTAGGGCCATTCGAAGTTTTATCAGTGTTTGATGTGGGACTCAAGGGTAGCATAGCTTTGAGCGGTAGCTTAAATTGACAAGATAATCGAGTACTTTATTGTTACAAAATTTCAAGGTTTTATGACGCTCCAGTAAAAAGTTACAAGCATTTGTATGTTGCAAACTTCGATAGGTGTAGGACGCACCGTATAGAAGTTAGGGCCATTCGAAGTTTTATCAGTGTTTGATGTGGGACTCAAGGGTAGCATAGCTTTGAGCGATAGCTTAAATTGACAAGATAATCGAGTACTTTATTGTTACAAAATTTCAAGGTTTTATGACGCTCCAGTAAAAAGTTACAAGCATTTGTATATTGCAAACTGTGATAGGTGTAGGATGTACCGTATATTAGTTAGGACCATTTGAAGTTTTATCAGTGTTTGATTTGGGACTCAAGGGTAGCATAGCTTTGGGCGATAGGTTAAATTGACAAGTAGCTACAGTACTTTATTGTTACAAAATTTCAAGGTTTTGTGACGCTCCAGTAAAAAGTTACAAGCATTTGTATGTTGAAAACTTTGATAGGTGTAGGACGCACCGTATAGAAGTTAGGGCCATTCGAAGTTTTATCAGTGTTTGATGTGGGACTCAAGGGTAGCATAGCTTTGAGCGATAGCTTAAATTGACAAGATAATCGAGTACTTTATTGTTACAAAATTTCAAGGTTTTATGACGCTCCAGTAAAAAGTTACAAGCATTTGCATATTGCCAGCTGTGATAGGTGTAGGACGTACCGTATAGAAGTTAGGGCCACTTGAAGTTTTATCAGTGTTTGATTTGGGACTCAAGGGTAGCATAGCTTTGAGCGATAGCTTAAATTGACAAGAGGCTCGAGTACTTTATTGTTACAAAATTTCAAGGTTTTGTGACGCTCCAGTAAAAAGTTACAAGCATTTGTATGTTGCAAACTTTGATAGGTGTAGGACGTACCGTATAGAGGTTAGGGCCATTTGAAGTTTTATCAGTGTTTAATTTGGGACTCAAGGGTATCATAGCTTTGAGCGATAGCTTATATTGACAATTGGCTCGAGTACTTTATTGTTACAAAATTTCAAGGTTTTATGACGCTCCAGTAAAAAGTTACAAGCATTTGTATGTTGCAAACTTTGATAGGTGTAGGACGTACCGTATAGAAGTTAGGGCCATTCGAAGTTTTATCAGTGTTTGATTTGGGACTCAAGGGTAGCATAGCTTTGAGCGATAGCTTAAATTGACAAGATAATCGAGTACTTTATTGTTACAAAGTTTCAAGGTTTTATGACGCTCCAGTAAAAAGTTACAAGCATTTGTATATTGCAAACTGTGATAGGTGTAGGACGTACCGTATAGAAGTTAGGCCCATTTGAAGTTTTATTAGTGTCTGATTTGGGACTCAAGGGTACCATAGCTTGGAGCGATAGCTTAAATTAAAGAGAGGCTCGAGTACTTTAGTGTTACAAAGTTTCAAGGTTTTATGACGCTCCAGTAAAAAGTTACAAGCATTTGTATGTTGCAAACTGTGATAGGTGTAGGACGTACCGTATAGAAGTTAGGGCCATTTGAGGTTTTATCAGTGTTTGATTTGGGACTCAAGGGTAGCATAGCTTTGAGCGATAGCTTAAATTGACAAGAGGCTCGAGTACTTTATTGTTACAAAATTTCAAGGTTTTATGACGCTCCAGTAAAAAGTTACAAGCATTTGTATGTTGCAAACTGTGATAGGTGTAGGACGTACCGTATAGAGGTTAGGGCCATTTGAAGTTTTATCAGTGTTTGATTTGGGACTCAAGGGTATCATAGCTTTGAGCGATAGCTTATATTGACAAGTGGCTCGAGTACTTTATTGTTACAAAATTTGAAGGTTTTATGACGCTCCAGTAAAAAGTTACAAGCATTTGTATGTTGCAAACTTTGATATGTGTAGGACGTACCGTATAGAAGTTAGGGCCATTTGAAGTTTTATCAGTGTTTGATTTGGGACTCAGGGGTAGCATAGCTGTGAGCGATAGCTTAAATTGACAAGAGGCTCGAGTACTTTATTGTTACAAAAATTCAAGGTTTTATGACTCTCCAGTAAAAAGTTACAAGCATATGTATGTTGCAAACTGTGATAGGTGTAGGACGTACCGTATAGAGTTTGGGCCATTTAAAGTTTTATCAGTGTTTGATTTGGGACTCAACGGTAGCATAGCTTTGAGCGATAGCTTAAATTGACAAGAGGCTCGAGTACTTTATTGTTACAAAATTTCAAGGTTTTATGACGCTCCAGTAAAAAGTTACAGGCATTTGTATGTTGCAAACTTTGATTGGTGTAAGACGTACCGTATAGAAGTTAGGGCCATTTGAAGTTTTATCAGTGTTTGATTTGGGACTCAAGGGTAGCATAGCTTTTGGCGATATGTTAAATTGACAAGAAGCTCGAGTACTTTATTGTTACAAAATTTCAAGGTTTTGTGACGCTCCAGTAAAAAGTTGCAAGCATTTGTATGTTGCAAACTTTGATAGGTGTAGGACGTATCGTATAGAGGTTAGGGCCATTTGAAGTTTTATCAGTGTTTGATTTGGGACTCAAGGGTATCATAGCTTTGAGCGATAGCTTATATTGACAAGTGGCTCGAGTACTTTATTGTTACAAAATTTCAAGGTTTTATGACGCTCCAGTAAAAAGTTACAAGCATTTGTATGTTGCAAACTTTGATAGGTGTAGGACGTACCGTATAGAAGTTAGGGCCATTTGAAGTTTTATCAGTGTTTGATTTGGGACTCAAGGGTAGCATAGCTTTGGGCGATAGCTTAACTTGACAAGAGGATCGAGTACTTTATTGTTACAAAATTTGAAGGTTTTATGACGCTCCAGTAAAAAGTTACAAGCATTTGTATGTTGCAAACTTTGATAGGTGTAGGACTTACCGTATATAAGTTAGGGCCATTTGAAGTTTTATCAGTGTTTGATTTGAGACTCAAGGGTAGCATAGCTTGGAGCGATAGCTTAAATTGACAAGAGGATCGAGTACTTTATTGTTACAAAATTTCAAGGTTTTATGACGCCCCAGTAAAAAGTTACAAGATTTGTATGTTGCAAACTTTGATAGGTGTAGGACGTACCGTATAGAAGTTAGGGCCATTTGAAGTTTTATCAGTGTTTGATTTGGGACTCAAGGGTAGCATAGCTTTGAGCGATAGCTTAAAGTGACAAGAGGCTCGAGTTCTTTATTGTTACAAAATTTCAAGGTTTTATGACGCTCCAATAAAAAGTTATAAGCATTTGTATGTTGCAAACTTTGATAGGTGTAGGACGTACCGTATAGAAGTTAGGGCAATTTGAAGTTTTATCAGTGTTTGATTTGGGACTCAAGGGTAGCATAGCTTTGAGCGATAGCTTAAATTGACAAGAGGCTCGAGTACTTTATTGTTACAAAATTTCAAGGTTTTGTGACGCTCCAGTAAAAAGTTACAAGCATTTGTATGTTGCAAACTTTGATAGGTGTAGGACGTACCGTATAGAGGTTAGGGCCATTTGAAGTTTTATCAGTGTTTGATGTGGGACTCAAGGGTAGCATAGCTTTGAGCGATAGCTTAAATTGACAAGAGGCTCGAGTACTTTATTGTTACAAAATTTCAAGGTTTTATGACGCTCCAGTAAAAAGTTACAAGCATTTGTATGTTGCAGACTGTGATAGGTATAGGACGTACCGTATAGAAGTTAGGGCCATTTGAAGTTTTATCAGTGTTTGATTTGGGACTCAAGGGTAGCATAGCTTTGAGCGATAGCTTAAATTGACAAGAGGATCGAGTACTTTATTGTTACAAAATTTCAAGGTTTTATGACGCTCCAGTAAAAAGTTACAAGCATTTGTATGCTGCAAACTTTGATAGGTGTAGGACCTACCGTATAGAAGTTAGGGCCATTTAAAGTTTTATCAGTGTTGGATTTGGGACTCGAGGGTAGCATAGCTTTGAGCGATAGCTTAAATTGACAAGAGGCTCGAGTACTTTATTGTTACAAAATTTCAAGGTTTTGTGACACTCCAGTAAAAAGTTACAAGCATTTGTATGTTGCAAACTTTGATAGGTGTAGGACGTACCGTATAGAGGTTAGGGCCATTTGAAGTTTTATCAGTATTTGATTTGGGACTCAAGGGTATCATAGCTTTGAGCGATAGCTTAGATTGACAAGTGGGTCGAGTACTTTATTGTTACAAAATTTCAAGGTTTTATGACGCTCCAGTAAAAAGTTACAAGCATTTGTATGTTGCAAACTTTGATAGGTGTAGGACGTACCGTATAGAAGTTAGGGCCATTTGAAGTTGTATCAGTGTTTGATTTGGGACTCAAGGGTAGCATAGCTTTGAGCGATAGCTTAAATTGACAAGATAATCGAGTACTTTATTGTTACAAAATTCCAAGGTTTTATGACGCTCCAGTAAAAAGTTACAAGCATTTGTATATTGCAAACTGTGATAGGTGTAGGACGTACCGTATAGAAGTTAGGGCCATTTGAAGTTTTATCAGTGTCTGATTTGGGACTCAAGGGTAGCATAGCTTGGAGCGATAGCTTAAATTGAAGAGAGGCTCGAGTACTTTAGTGTTACAAAGTTTCAAGGTTTTATGACGCTCCAGTAAAAAGTTACAAGCATTTGTATGTTGCAAACTGTGATAGGTGTAGGACGTACCGTATAGAAGTTAGGGCCATTTGAGGTTTTATCAGTGTTTGATTTGGGACTCAACGGTAGCATAGCTTTGAGCGATAGCTTAAATTGACAAGAGGCTCGAGTACTTTATTGTTACAAAATTTCAAGGTTTTATGACGCTCCAGTAAAAAGTTACAGGCATTTGTATGTTGCAAACTTTGATTGGTGTAGGACGTACCGTATAGAAGTTAGGGCCATTTGAAGTTTTATCAGTGTTTGATTTGGGACTCAAGGTTAGCATAGCTTTTGGCGATAGGTTAAATTGACAAGAAGCTCGAGTACTTTATTGTTACAAAATTTCAAGGTTTTGTGACGCTCCAGTAAAAAGTTGCAAGCATTTGTATGTTGCAAACTTTGATAGGTGTAGGACGTATCGTATAGAGGTTAGGGCCATTTGAAGTTTTATCAGTGTTTGATTTGGGACTCAAGGGTATCATAGCTTTGAGCGATAGCTTATATTGACAAGTGGCTCGAGTACTTTATTGTTACAAAATTTCAAGGTTTTATGACGCTCCAGTAAAAAGTTACAAGCATTTGTATGTTGCAAACTTTGATAGGTGTAGGACGTACCGTATAGAAGTTAGGGCCATTTGAAGTTTTATCAGTGTTTGATTTGGGACTCAAGGGTAGCATAGCTTTGGGCGATAGCTTAAATTGACAAGAGGATCGAGTACTTTATTGTTACAAAATTTCAAGGTTTTATGACGCTCCAGTAAAAAGTTACAAGCATTTGTATGTTGCAAACTTTGATAGGTGTAGGACTTACCGTATAGAAGTTAGGGCCATTTGAAGTTTTATCAGTGTTTGATTTGGGACTCAAGGGTAGCATAGCTTGGAGCGATAGCTTAAATTGACAAGAGGATCGAGTACTTTATTGTTACAAAATTTCAAGGTTTTATGACGCTCCAGTAAAAAGTTACAAGATTTGTATGTTGCAAACTTTGATAGGTGTAGGACGTACCGTATAGAAGTTAGGGCCATTTGAAGTTTTGTCAGTGTTTGATTTGGGACTCAAGGGTAGCATAGCTTTGAGCGATAGCTTAAATTGACAAGAGGCTCGAGTTCTTTATTGTTACAAAATTTCAAGGTTTTATGACGCTCCAATAAAAAGTTATAAGCATTTGTATGTTGCAAACTTTGATAGGTGTAGGACGTACCGTATAGAAGTTAGGGCCATTTGAAGTTTTATCAGTGTTTGATTTGGGACTCAAGGGTAGCATAGCTTTGAGCGATAGCTTAAATTGACAAGAGGCTCGAGTACTTTATTGCTACAAAATTTCAAGGTTTTGTGACGCTCCAGTAAAAAGTTACAAGCATTTGTATGTTGCAAACTTTGATAGGTGTATGACGTACCGTATAGAGGTTAGGGCCATTTGGAATTTTATCAGTGTTTGATGTGGGACTCAAGGGTAGCATAGCTTTGAGCGATAGCTTAAATTGACAAGAGGCTCGAGTACTTTATTGTTACAAAATTTCAAGGTTTTATGACGCTCCAGTAAAAAGTTAAAAGCATTTGTATGTTGCAGACTGTGATAGGTATAGGACGTACCGTATAGAAGTTAGGGCCATTTGAAGTTTTATCAGTGTTTGATTTGGGACTCAAGGGTAGCATAGCTTGAGCGAGAGCTTAAATTGACAAGAGGATCGAGTACTTTATTGTTACAAAATTTCCAGGTTGTATGACGCTCCCGTAAAAAGTTACAAGCATTTGTATGTTGCAAACTTTGATAGGTGTAGGACGTACCGTATAGAAGTTAGGGCCATTTGAAGTTGTATCAGTGTTTGATTTGGGACTCAAGGGTAGCATAGTTTTGACCGATAGCTTAAATTGACAAGAGGATCGAGTACTTTATTGTTACAAAATTTCAAGGTTTTACGACGCTCCAGGAAAAAGTTACAAGCATTTGTATGTTGCAAACTTTGATAGGTGTAGGACGTACTGTCTAGAATTTAGGGCCATTCGAAGTTTTATCAATGTTTGATTTGGGACTCAAGGGTAGCATAGCTTGAGCGAGAGCTTAAATTGACAAGAGGATCGAGTACTTTATTGTTACAAAATTTCCAGGTTCTATGACGCTCCCGTAAAAAGTTACAAGCATTTGTATGTTGCAAAGTTTGATAGGTGTAGGACGTACCGTATAGAAGTTAGGGCCATTCGAAGTTTTATCAGTGGTTGATTTGGGACTCAAGGGTAGCATAGCTTTGAGCGATAGCTTAAATTGACAAGAGGCTCGAGTACTTTATTGTTACAAAATTTCAAGGATTTATGACGCCCCAGTAAAAAGTTACAAGCATTTGTAGGTTGCAAACTTTGATAAGTGTAGGACGTACCGTATTGAAGTTAGGGCCATTTAATGTTTTATCAGTGTTTGATTTGGGAGTCAAGGGTAGTATAGCTTTGAGCGATAGCTTAAATTCACAAGAGGCTCGAGTACTTTATTGTTACAAAATTTCAAGGTTTTATGACGCTCCAGTAAAAAGTTACAAGCATTTGTATGTTGCAAACTGTGATAGGTGTAGGACGTACCGTATAGAAGTTAGGGCCATTTGATGTTTTATCAGTGTTTGATTTGGGACTCAAGTGTAGCATAGCTTTGAGCGATAGCTTAAATTGACAAGAGGCTCAGGTACTTTATTGTTACAAAATTTCAAGGTTTTATGACGCTCCAGTTAAAAGTTACAAGCTTTTGTATGTTGCAAACTTTGATAGGTGTAGGACGTACCGTATAGAAGTTAGGGCCATTTGAAGTTTTATCAGTGTTTGACTTGGGACTCAAGGGTAGCATAGCTTTGAGCGATAGCTTAAATTGACAAGAGGCTCGAGTACTTTATTGTTACAAAATTTCAAGGTTTTATGACGCTCCAGTAAAAAGTTACAAGCATTTCTATGTTGCAAACTGTGATAGGTGTATGACGTACCGCATAGAAGTTAGGGCCATTTGAGGTTTTATCAGTGTTTGATTTGGGACTCAAGGGTAGCATAGCTTTGAGCGATAGCTTAAATTGACAAAAGCCTCGAGTACTTTATTGTTACAAAATTTCAAGGTTTTATGACGCTCCAGTAAAAAGTTACAAGCATTTGTATGTTGCAAACTTTGATAGGTGTAGGACAAACCGTATAGAAGTTAGGGCCATTTGAAGTTTTATCAGTGTTTGATTTGGGACTCAAGGGTAGCATAGCTTTGGGCGATAGCTTAAATTGACAAGAGGCTCGAGTACTTTATTGTTATAAAATTTGAAGGTTTTATGACGCTCCAGTAAAAGGTTACAAGCATTTGTATGTTGCAAAGTTCGATAGGTGTAGGACGTACCGTATAGAGTTTGGACCATTTGAAGTTTTATCAGTGTTTGATTTGGGACTCAAGGGTAGCATAGCTTTGGGCGATAGCTTAAATTGACAAGAGGATCGAGTACTTTATTGTTACACAATTTCAAGGTTTTATGACGTTCCAGTAAAAAGTTACAAGCATTTGTATGTTGCAAACTTTGATAGGTGTAGGACTTACCGTATAGAAGTTAGGGCCATTTGAAGTCTTATCAGTGTTTTGATTTGGGACTCAAGGGTAGCATAGCTTGGAGCGATAGCTTAAATTGACAAGAGGATCGAGTACTTTATTGTTACAAAATTTCAAGGTTTTATGACGCTCAAGTAAAAAGTTACAAGATTTGTATGTTGCAAACTTTGATAGGTGTAGGACGTACCGTATAGAAGTTAGGGCCATTTGAAGTTTTATCAGTGTTTGATTTGGGACTCAAGGGTAGCATAGCTTTGAGCGATAGCTTAAATGGACAAGTGGCTCGAGTTCTTTATTGTTACAAAATTTCAAGGTTTTATGACGCTCCAATAAAAAGTTATAAGCATTTGTATGTTGCAAACTTTGATAGGTGTAGGACGTACCGTATAGAAGTTAGGGCCATTTGAAGTTTTATCAGTGTTTGATTTGGGACTCAAGGGTAGCATAGCTTTGAGCGATAGCTTAAATTGACAAGAGACTCGAGTACTTTATTGTTACAAAATTTCAAGGTTTTGTGACGCTCCAGTAAAAAGTTACAAGCATTTGTATGTTGCAAACTTTGATACGTGTAGGACGTACCGTATAGAGGTTAGAGCCCTTTGAAGTTTTATCAGTGTTTGATGTGGGACTCAAGGGTAGCATAGCTTTGAGCGATAGCTTAAATTGACAAGAGGCTCGAGTACTTTATTGTTACAAAATTTCAAGGTTTTATGACGCTCCAGTAAAAAGTTACAAGCATTTGTATGTTGCAGACTGTGATAGGTATAGGACGTACCGTATAGAAGTTAGGGCCATTTGAAGTTTTATCATTGTTTGATTTGGGACTCAAGGGTAGCATAGCTTTGAGCTATAGCTTAAATTGACAAGAGGATCGAGTACTTTATTGTTGCAAAATTTCAAGGTTTTATGACGCTCCAGTAAAAAGTTACAAGCATTTGTATGCTGCAAACTTTGATAGGTGTAGGACGTACCGTATAGAGGTTAGGGCCATTTGAAGTTTTATCAGTGTTTGATTTGGGACTCAAGGGTATCATAGCTTTGAGCGATAGCTTACATTGACAAGTGGCTCGAGTACTTTATTGTTACAAAATTTCAAGGTTTTATGACGCTCCAGTAAAAAGTTACAAGCATTTGTATGTTGCAAACTTTGATAGGTGTAGGACGTACCGTATAGAAGTTAGGGCCATTTGAAGTTGTATCAGTGTTTGATTTGGGACTCAAAGGTAGCATAGCTTTGAGCGATAGCTTAAATTGACAAGAGGATCGAGTACTTTATTGTTACAAAATTTCAAGGTTTTACGACGCTCCAGTAAAAAGTTACAAGCATTTGTATGTTGCAAACTTTGATAGGTGTAGGACGTACCGTATAGAATTTAGGGCCATTCGAAGTTTTATCAGTGTTTGATTTGGGACTCAAGGGTAGCATAGCTTTGAGCGAGAGCTTAAATTGACAAGAGGATCGAGTACTTTATTGTTACAAAATTTCCAGGTTCTATGACGCTCCCGTAAAAAGTTACAAGCATTTGTATGTTGCAAAGTGTGATAGGTGTAGGACGTACCGTATAGAAGTTAGGGCCATTCGAAGTTTTATCAGTGGTTGATTTGGGACTCAAGGGTAGCATAGCTTTGAGCGATAGCTTAAATTGACAAGAGGCTCGAGTACTTTATTGTTACAAAATTTCAAGGTTTTATGACGCCCCAGTAAAAAGTTACAAGCATTTGTAGGTTGCAAACTTTGATAAGTGTAGGACGTACCGTATTGAAGTTAGGGCTATTTGATGTTTTATCAGTGTTTGATTTGGGACTCAAGGGTAGCATAGCTTTGAGCGATAGCTTAAATTCACAAGAGGCTCGAGTACTTTATTGTTACAAAATTTCAAGGTTTTATGACGCTCCAGTAAAAAGTTACAAGCATTTGTATGTTGCAAACTGTGATAGGTGTAGGACGTACCGTATAGAAGTTAGGGCCATTTGATGTTTTATCAGTGTTTGATTTGGGACTCAAGGGTAGCATAGCTTTGAGCGATAGCTTAAATTGACAAGAGGCTCAGGTACTTTATTGTTACAAAATTTCAAGGTTTTATGACGCTCCAGTTAAAAGTTACAAGCTTTTGTATGTTGCAAACTTTGATAGGTGTAGGACGTACCGTATAGAAGTTGGGGCCATTTGAAGTTTTATCAGTGTTTGACTTGGGACTCAAGGGTAGCATAGCTTTGAGCGATAGCTTAAATTGACAAGAGGCTCGAGTACTTTATTGTTACAAAATTTCAAGGTTTTATGACGCTCCAGTAAAAAGTTACAAGCATTTCTATGTTGCAAACTGTGATGGGTGTATGACGTACCGCATAGAAGTTAGGGCCATTTGAGGTTTTATCAGTGTTTGATTTGGGACTCAAGGGTAGCAGAGCTTTGGGCGATAGCTTAAATTGACAAGAGGATAGAGTACTTTATTGTTACAAAATTTCAAGGTTTTATGACGCTCCAGTAAAAAGTTACAAGATTTGTATGTTGCAAACTTTTATAAGTGTAGGACGTACCGTATAGGGGTTAGGGCCATTTGAAGTTTTATCAGTGTTTGATGTGGGACTCAAGGGTAGCATAGCTTTGAGCGATAGCTTAAATTGGCAAGAGGCTCGAGTACTTTATTGTTACAAAATTTCAAGGTTTTATGACGCTCCAGTAAAAAGTTACAAGCATTTGTATGTTGCAAACTTTGATAGGTGTAGGACGTACCGTATAGAAGTTAGGGCCATTTGAAGTTTTATCAGTGTTTGATTTGGGACTCAAGGGTAGCATAGCTTTGAGCGATAGCTTAAATTGACAAGAGGCTCGAGTTCTTTATTGTTACAAAATTTCAAGGTTTTATGACGGTCCAATAAAAAGTTATAAGCATTTGTATGTTGCAAACTTTGATAGGTGTAGGACGTACCGTATAGAAGTTAGGGCCATTTGAAGTTTTATCAGTGTTTGATTTGGGACTCAAGGGTAGCATAGCTTTGAGCGATAGCTTAAATTGACAAGAGACTCGAGTACTTTATTGTTACAAAATTTCAAGGTTTTGTGACGCTCCAGTAAAAAGTTACAAGCATTTGTATGTTGCAAACTTTGATAGGTGTAGGACGTACCGTATAGAGGTTAGGGCCATTTGAAGTTTTATCAGTGTTTGATGTGGGACTCAAGGGTAGCATAGCTTTGAGCGATAGCTTAAATTGACAAGAGGCTCGAGTACTTTATTGTTACAAAATTTCAAGGTTTTATGACGCTCCAGTAAAAAGTTACAAGCATTTGTATGTTGCAGACTGTGATAGGTATAGGACGTACCGTATAGAAGTTAGGGCCATTTGAAGTTTTATCATTGTTTGATTTGGGACTCAAGGGTAGCATAGCTTTGAGCGATACCTTAAATTGACAAGAGGATCGAGTACTTTATTGTTACAAAATTTCAAGGTTTTATGGCGCTCCAGTAAAAAGTTACAAGCATTTGTATGCTGCAAACTTTGATAGGTGTAGGACGTACCATATAGAAGTTAGGGCCATTTGAAGTTGTATCAGTGTTTGATTTGGGACTCAAGGGTAGCATAGCTTTGAGCGATACCTTAAATTGACAAGAGGATCGAGTACTTTATTGTTACAAAATTTCAAGGTTTTACGACGCTCCAGTAAAAAGTTACAAGCATTTGTATGTTGCAAACTTTGATAGGTGTAGGACGTACCGTATAGAATTTAGGGCCATTCGAAGTTTTATCAGTGTTTGGTTTGGGACTCAAGGGTAGCATAACTTTGAGCGAGAGCTTAAATTGACAAGAGGATCGAGTACTTTATTGTTACAAAATTTCCAGGTTCTATGACCCTCCCGTAAAAAGTTACAAGCATTTGTATGTTGCAAAGTTTGATAGGTGTAGGACGTACCGTAGAGAAGTTAGGGCGATTCGAAGTTTTATCAGTGGTTGATTTGGGACTCAAGGGTAGCATAGCTTTGAGTGATAGCTTAAATTGACAAGAGGCTCGAGTACTTTATTGTTACAAAATTTCAAGGTTTTATGACGCCCCAGTAAAAAGTTACAAGCATTTGTAGGTTGCAAACTTTGATAAGTGTAGGACGTACCGTATTGAAGTTAGGGCCATTTGATGTTTTATCAGTGTTTGATTTGGGACTCAAGGGTAGTATAGCTTTGAGCGATAGCTTAAATTGACAAGAGGCTCAGGTACTTTATTGTTACAAAATTTCAAGGTTTTATGACGCTCCAGTTAAAAGTTACAAGCTTTTGTATGTTGCAAACTTTGATAGGTGTAGGACGTACCGTATATAAGTTGGGGCCATTTGAAGTTTTATCAGTGTTTGACTTGGGACTCAAGGGTAGCATAGCTTTGAGCGATAGCTTAAATTGACAAGAGGCTCGAGTACTTTATTGTTACAAAATTTCAAGGTTTTATGACGCTCCAGTAAAAAGTTACAAGCATTTCTATGTTGCAAACTGTGATAGGTGTATGACGTACCGCATAGAAGTTAGGGCCATTTGAGGTTTTATCAGTGTTTGATTTGGGACTCAAGGGTAGCATAGCTTTGAGCGATAGCTTAAATTGACAAAAGGCTCGAGTAATTTATTCTTACAAAATTTCAAGGTTTTATGACGCTCCAGTAAAAAGTTACAAGCATTTGTATGTTGCAAACTTTGATAGGTGTAGGACATACCGTATAGAAGTTAGGGCCATTTGAAGTTTTATCAGTGTTTGATTTGGGACTCAAGGGTAGCATAGCTTTGGGCGATAGCTTAAATTGACAAGAGGCTCGAGTACTTTATTGTTATAAAATTTGAAGGTTTTATGACGCTCCAGTAAAAGGTTACAAGCATTTGTATGTTGCAAAGTTTGATAGGTGTAGGACGTACCGTATAGAGTTTGGACCATTTGAAGTTTTATCAGTGTTTGATTTGAGCGATAGCTTAAATTGACAAGAGGCTCGAGTACTTTATTGTTACAAAATTTCAAGGTTTTATGACGCTCCAGTAAAAAAGTTACAAGCATTTGTATGTTGAAAACTTTGATAGGTGTAGGACGTACCGTATTGAAGTTAGGGCCATTTGATGTTTTATCAGTGTTTGATTTGGGACTCAAGGGTAGTATAGCTTTGAGCGATAGCTTAAATTCACAAGAGGCTCGAGTACTTTATTGTTACAAAATTTCAAGGTTTTATGACGCTCCAGTAAAAAGTTACAAGAATTTGTATGTTGCAAACTGTGATAGGTGTAGGACGTACCGTATAGAAGTTAGGGCCATTTGAAGTTTTATCAGTGTTTGATTTGGGACTCAAGGGTAGCATAGCTTTGAGCGATAGCTTAAATTGACAAGAGGCTCAGGTACTTTATTGTTACAAAATTTCAAGGTTTTATGACGCTCCAGTTAAAAGTTACAAGCTTTTGTATGTTGCAAACTTTGATAGGTGTACTACGTACCGTATAGAGGTTAGGGCCATTTGAAGTTTTATCAGTGTTTAATTTGGGACTCAAGGGTATCATAGCTTTGAGCGATAGCTTATATTGACAAGTGGCTCGAGTACTTTATTGTTACAAAATTTCAAGGTTTTATGACGCTCCAGTAAAAAGTTACAAGCATTTGTATGTTGAAAACTTTGATAGGTGTAAGACGTACCGTACAGAAGTTAGGGCCATTTGAAGTTTTATCAGTGTTTGATTTGGGACTCAAGGGTAGCATAGCTTTGGGCGATAGCTTAAATTGACAAGAGGATCGAGTACTTTATTGTTACAAAATTTCAAGGTTTTATGACGCTCCAGTAAAAAGTTACAAGCATTTGTATGTTGCAAACTTTGATAGGTGTAGGACTTACCGTATAGAAGTTAGGGCCATTTGAAGTTTTATCAGTGTTTGATGTGGGACTCAAGGGTAGCATAGCTTTGAGCGATAGCTTAAATTGACAAGAGGCTCGAGTACTTTATTGTTACAAAATTTCAAGGTTTTATGACGCTCTAGTAAAAAGTTACAAGCATTTGTATGTTGCAGACTGTGATAGGTATAGGACGTACCGTATAGAAGTGAGGGCCATTTGAAGTTTTATCAGTGTTTGATTTGGGACTCAAGGGTAGCATAGCTTTGGGCGATAGCTTAAATTGACAAGAGGCTCGAGTACTTTATTGTTATAAAATTTGAAGGTTTTATGACGCTCCAGTAAAAGGTTACAAGCATTTGTATGTTGCAAAGTTTGATAGGTGTAGGACGTACCGTATAGAGGTTAGGGCCATTTGAAGTTTTATCAGTGTTTGATTTGGGACTGAAGGGTATCATAGCTTTGAGCGATAGCTTATATTGACAAGTGGCTCGAGTACTTTATTGTTACAAAATTTGAAGGTTTTATGACGCCCCAGTAAAAAGTTACAAGCATTTGTATGTTGCAAACTTTGATATGTGTAGGACGTACCGTATAAAAGTTACGGCCATTTGAAGTTTTATCAGTGTTTGATTTGGGACTCAAGGGTAGCATAGCTTTGAGCGATAGCTTAAATTGACAAGAGGCTCGAGTACTTTATTGTTACAAAATTTCAAGGTTTTATGACTCTCCAGTAAAAAGTTACAAGCATATGTATGTTGCAAACGGTGATAGGTGTAGGACGTACCGTATAGAGTTTGGACCATTTGAAGTTTTATCAGTGTTTGATTTGAGCGATAGCTTAAATTGACAAGAGGCTCGAGTACTTTATTGTTACAAAATTTCAAGGTTTTATGACGCTCCAGTAAAAAAGTTACAAGCATTTGTATGTTGCAAACTTTGATTGGTGTAGGACGTACCATATAGAAGTTAGGGCCATTTGAAGTTTTATCAGTGTTTGATTTGGGACTCAAGTGTAGCATAGCTTTGGGCGATAGTTTAAATTGACAAGAAGCTCGACTACTTTATTGTTACAAAATTTCAAGGTTTTGTGACGCTCCAGTAAAAAGTTACAAGCATTTGTATGTTGCAAACTTTGATAGGTGTAGGACGTGCCGTATAGAGGTTAGGGCCATTTGAAGTTTTATCAGTGTTTGATTTCGGACTCAAGGGTATCATAGCTTTGAGCGATAGCTTATATTGACAAGTGGCTCGAGTACTTTATTGTTACAAAATTTCAAGGTTTTATGACGCTCCAGTAAAAAGTTACAAGCATTTGTATGTTGAAAAGTTTGATAGGTGTAGGACGTACCGTATAGAAGTTAGGGCCATTTGAAGTTTTATCAGTGTTTGATTTGGGACTCAAGGGAAGCATAGCTTTGGGCGATAGCTTAAATTGACAAGAGGATCGAGTACTTTATTGTTACAAAATTTCAAGGTTTTATGACGCTCCAGTAAAAAGTTACAAGCATTTGTATGTTGCAAACTTTGATAGGTGTAGGACTTACCGTATAGAAGTTAGGGCCATTTGAAGTTTTATCAGTGTTTGATTTGGGACTCAAGGGTAGCATAGCTTGGAGCGACAGCTTAAATTGACAAGTGGATCGAGTACTTTATTGTTACAAAATTTCAAGGTTTTATGACGCTCCAGTAAAAAGTTACAAGCATTTGTATGTTGCAAACTTTGATAGGTGTAGGACGTACCGTATAGAAGTTAGGGCCATTTGAAGTTTTATCAGTGTTTGATTTGGGACTCAAGGGTAGCATAGCTTTGAGCGATAGCTTAAATTGACAAGAGGCTCGAGTTCTCTATTGTTACAAAATTTCAAGGTTTTATGACGCTCCAATAAAAAGTTATAAGAATTTGTATGTTGCAAACTTTGATAGGTGTAGGACGTACCGTATAGAAGTTAGGGCCATTTGAAGTTTTATCAGTGTTTGATTTGGGACTCAAGGGTAGCATAGCTTTGAGCGATAGCTTAAATTGACAAGAGGCTCGAGTACTTTATTGTTACAAAATTTCAAGGTTTTGTGACGCTCCAGTAAAAAGTTACAAGCATTTGTATGTTGCAAACTTTGATAGGTGTAGGACGTACCGTATAGAGGTTAGGGCCATTTGAAGTTTTATCAGTGTTTGATGTGGGACTCAAGGGTAGCATAGCTTTGAGCGATAGCTTAAATTGACAACAGGCTCGAGTACTTTATTGTTACAAAATTTCAAGGTTTTATGACGCTCCAGTAAAAAGTTACAAGCATTTGTATGTTGCAAAGTTTGATAGTGTAGGACGTACCGTATAGAAGTTAGGGCCATTTGAAGTTGTATCAGTGTTTGATTTGGGACTCAAGGGTAGCATAGCTTTGAGCGATAGCTTAAATTGACAAGAGGATCGAGTACTTTATTGTTACAAAATTTCAAGGTTTTATGACGCTTCAGTAAAAAGTTACAAGCATTTGTATGTTGCAAACTTTGATAGATGTAGGACGTACCGTATAGAATTTAGGGCCATTCGAAGTTTTATCAGTGTTTGATTTGGGACTCAAGGGTAGCATAGCTTTGAGCGAGAGCTTAAATTGACAAGAGGATCGAGTACTTTATTGTTACAAAATTTCCAGGTTCTATGACGCCCCCGTAAAAAGTTACAAGCATTTGTATGTTGCAAAGTTTGATAGGTGTAGGACGTACCGTATAGAAGTTAGGGCCATTCGAAGTTTTATCAGTGGTTGATGTGGGACTCAAGGGTAGCATAGCTTTGAGCGATAGCTTAAATTGACAAGAGGCTCGAGTACTTTATTGTTACAAAATTTCAAGGTTTTATGACGCTCCAGTAAACAGTTACAAGCATTTGTATGTTGCAAACTGTGATAGGTGTAGGACGTACCGCATTGAAGTGAGGGCCATTTGATGTTTTATCAGTGTTTGATTTGGGACTCAAGGGTAGTATAGCTTTGAGCGATAGCTTAAATTCACAAGAGGCTCGAGTACTTTATTGTTACAAAATTTCAAGGTTTTATGACGCTCCAGTAAAAAGTTACAAGCATTTGAATGTTGCAAACTGTGATAGGTGTAGGACGTACCGTATAGAAGTTAGGGCCATTTGAAGTTTTATCAGTGTTTGATTTGGGACTCAACTGTAGCATAGCTTTGAGCGATAGCTTAAATTGACAAGAGGCTCAGGTACTTTATTGTTACAAAATTTCAAGGTTTTATGACGCTCCAGTTAAAAGTTACAAGCTTTTGTATGTTGCAAACTTTGATAGGTGTAGGACGTACCGTATAGAAGTTAGGGCCATTTGAAGTTTTATCAGTGTTTGACTTGGGACTCAAGGGTAGCATAGCTTTGAGCGATAGCTTAAATTGACAAGAGGCTCGAGTACTTTATTGTTACAAAATTTCAAGATTTTATGACGCTCCAGTAAAAAGTTACAAGCATTTGCAAACTGTGATAGGTGTAGGACGTACCGTATAGAAGTTAGGGCCTTTCGAAGTTTTATCAGTGTTTGATTAGGGACTCAAGGGTAGCATAGCTTTGAGCGATAGCTTAAATTGACAAGAGGATCGAGTACTTTATTGTTACAAAATTTCAAGGTATTATGACGCTCCAGTAAAAAGTTACAAGCATTTGTATATTGCAAACTGTGATAGGTGTAGGACGTACCGTATAGAAGTTAGGGCCATTTGAAGTTTTACCAGTGTTTGATTTGGGACTCAAGGGTAGCATAGCATTGAGCGATAGCTTAAATTGAAAAGAGGCTCGAGTACTTTATTGTTACAAAATTTCAAGGTTTTATGACGCTCCAGTAAAAAGTTACAAGCATTTGTATGTTGCAAACTTTTATAGGTGTAGGACGTACCGTATAGAAGTTAGGGCCATTTGAAGTTTTATCAGTGTTTCATTTGGGACTCAAGGGTTGCATAGCTTTGAGCGATAGCTTAAATTGACAAGAGGCTCGAGTTCTTTATTGTTACAAAATTTCAAGGTTTTATGACGCTCCAGTAAAAAGTTACAAGCATTTGTATGTTGCAAACTTTGATAGGTGTAGGACGTACCGTATAGAAGTTAGGGCCATCTGAAGTTTTATCAGTGGTTGATTTGGGACTCAAGGGTAGCATAGATTTGAGCGATAGCTTAAATTGACAAGAGGCTCGAGTACTTTATTGTTACAAAATTTCAAGGTTTTATGACGCCCCAGTAAAAAGTTACAAGCATTTGTAGGTTGCAAACTTTGATAGGTGTAGGACGTACCGTATAGAAGTTAGGGCCATTTGAAGTCTTATCAGTGTTTGATTTGGGACTCAAGGGTAGCATAGCTTTGAGCGATAGCTTAAATTGACAAGAGGCTCGAGTACTTTATTCTTACAAAATTTCAAGGTTTTATGACGCTCCAGTAAAAAGTTACAAGCATTTGTATGTTGCAAACTGTGATAGGTGTAGGACGTACCGTATAGAAGTTAGGGCCATTTGAGGTTTTATCAGTGTTTGATTTGGGACTCAAGGGTAGCATAGCTTTGAGTGATAGCTTAAATTGACAAAAGGCTCGAGTACTTTATTGTTACAAAATTTCAAATTTTTATGACGCTCCAGTAAAAAGTTACAAGCATTTGTATGTTGCAAACTTTGATAGGTGTAGCACGCACCGTATAGAAGTTAGGGCCATTTGAAGTCTTATCAGTGTTTGATTTGGGACTCAAGGGTAGCATAGCTTTGAGCGATAGCTTAAATTGACAAGAGGCTCGTGTACTTTATTCTTACAAAATTTCAAGGTTTTATGACGCTCCAGTAAAAAGTTACAAGCATTTGTATGTTGCAAACTCTGATAGGTGTAGGACGTACCGTATAGAAGTTAGGGCCATTTGAGGTTTTATCAGTGTTTGATTTGGGACTCAAGGGTAGCATAGCTTTGAGCGATAGCTTAAATTGACAAAAGGCTCGAGTACTTTATTGTTACAAAATTTCAAGGTTTTATGACGCTCCAGTAAAAAGTTACAAGCATTTGTATGTTGCAAACTTTGATAGGTGTAGGACGTACCGTATAGAGGTTAGGGCCATTTGAAGTTTTATCAGTGTTTGATTTGGGACTCAAGGGTATCATAGCTTTGAGCGATAGCTTATATTTACAAGTGGCTCGAGTACTTTATTGTTACAAAATTTGAAGGTTTTATGACGCTCCAGTAAAAAGTTATAGCATTTGTATGTTGCAAACTTTGATATGTGTAGGACGTACCGTATAGAAGTTAGGGCCATTTGAAGTTTTATCAGTGTTTGATTTGGGACTCAAGGGTAGCATAGCTTTGAGCGATAGCTTAAATTGACATGAGGCTCGAGTACTTTATTGTTACAAAATTTCAAGGTTTTATGACTCTCCAGTAAAAAGTTACAAGCATTTGTATGTTGCAAACTTTGATAGGTGTAGGACGTACCGTATAGAAGTTAGGGCCATTTGAAGTTTTATCATTGTTTGATTTGGGACTCAAGGGTAGCGTAGCTTTGAGCGATAACTTAAATTGACAAGAGGCTGGAGTACTTTATTGTTACAAAATTTCAAGGTTTTATGACGCTTCAGTAAAAAGTTACAAGCATTTGTATGTTGCAAACTTTGATTGCTGTAGGACGTACCGTATAGAAGTTAGGGCCATTTGAAGTTTTATCAGTGTTTGATTTGGGACTCAAGGGTAGCATAGCTTTGGGCGATAGGTTAAATTGACAAGAAGCTCGAGTACTTTATTGTTACAAAATTTCAAGGTTTTGTGACGCTCCAGTAAAAAGTTACAAGCATTTGTATGTTGCAAACTTTGATAGGTGTAGGACGTACCGTATAGAGGTTAGGGCCATTTGAAGTTTTATCAGTGTTTGATTTGGGACTCAAGTGTATCATAGCTTTGAGCGATAGCTTATATTGACAAGTGGCTCGAGTACTTTATTGTTACAAAATTTCAAGGTTTCATGACGCTCCAGTAAAAAGTTACAAGCATTTGTATGTTGCAAACTTTGATAGGTGTAGGACGTACCGTATAGAAGTTAGGGCCATTTGAAGTTTTATCAGTGTTTGATTTGGGACTCAAGGGCAGCATTGCTTTGAGCGATAGCTTAAATTGACAAGAAGCTCGAGTACTTTATTGTTACAAAATTTCAAGGTTTTGTGACGCTCCAGTAAAAAGTTACAAGCATTTGTATGTTGCAAACTTTGATAGGTGTAGGACGTACCGTATAGAATTTAGGGCCATTCGAAGATTTATCAGTGTTAGATTTGGGACTCAAGGGTAGCATAGCTTTGAGCGATAGCTTAAATTGACAAGAGGCTCAGGTACTTTATTGTTACAAAATTTCAAGGTTTTATGACGCTCCAGTTAAAAGTTACAAGCTTTTGTATGTTGCAAACTTTGATAGGTGTAGGACGTACCGTATAGAAGTTAGGGCCATTTGAAGTTTTATCATTGTTTGATTTGGGACTCAAGGGTAGCGTAGCTTTGAGCGATAACTTAAATTGACAAGAGGCTCGAGTACTTTATTGTTACAAAATTTCAAGGTTTTATGACGCTCCAGTAAAAAGTTACAAGCATTTGTATGTTGCAAACTTTGATTGGTGTAGGACGTACCGTATAGAAGTTAGGGCCATTTGAAGTTTTATCAGTGTTTGATTTGGGACTCAAGGGTAGCATAGCTTTGGGCGATAGGTTAAATTGACAAGAAGCTCGAGTACTTTATTGTTACAAAATTTCAAGGTTTTGTGACGCTCCAGTAAAAAGTTACAAGCATTTGTATGTTGCAAACTTTGATAGGTGTAGGACGTACCGTATAGAGGTTAGGGCCATTTGAAGTTTTATCAGTGTTTGATTTGGGACTCAAGGGTATCATAGCTTTGAGCGATAGCTTATATTGACAAGTGGCTCGAGTACTTTATTGTTACAAAATTTCAAGGTTTCATGACGCTCCAGTAAAAAGTTACAAGCATTTGTATGTTGCAAACTTTGATAGGTGTAGGACGTACCGTATAGAAGTTAGGGCCATTTGAAGTTTTATCAGTGTTTGATTTGGGACTCAAGGGTAGCATTGCTTTGAGCGATAGCTTAAATTGACAAGAAGCTCGAGTACTTTATTGTTACAAAATTTCAAGGTTTTGTGACGCTCCAGTAAAAAGTTACAAGCATTTGTATGTTGCAAACTTTGATAGGTGTAGGACGTACCGTATAGAATTTAGGGCCATTCGAAGATTTATCAGTGTTAGATTTGGGACTCAAGGGTAGCATAGCTTTGAGCGAGAGCTTAAATTGACAAGAGGCTCAGGTACTTTATTGTTACAAAATTTCAAGGTTTTATGACGCTCCAGTTAAAAGTTACAAGCTTTTGTATGTTGCAAACTTTGATAGGTGAAGGACGTACCGTATAGAAGTTAGGGCCATTTGAAGTTTTATCAGTGTTTGACTTGGGACTCAAGGGTAGCATAGCTTTGAGCGATAGCTTATATTGACAAGTGGCTCGAGTACTTTATTGTTACAAAATTTCAAGGTTTTATGACGCTCCAGTAAAAAGTTACAAGCATTTGTATGTTGCAAACTTTGATAGGTGTAGGACGTACCGTATAGAATTTAGGGCCATTCGAAGATTTATCAGTGTTAGATTTGGGACTCAAGGGTAGCATAGCTTTGAGCGAGAGCTTAAATTGACAAGAGGATCGAGTACTTTATTGTTACAAAATTTCCAGGTTCTATGACGCTCCCGTAAAAAGTTACAAGCATTTGTATGTTGCAAAGTTTGATAGGTGTAGGACGTACCGTATAGAAGTTAGGGCCATTCGAAGTTTTATCAGTGGTTGATTTGGGACTCAAGGGTAGCATAGCTTTGAGCGATAGCTTAAATTGACAAGAGGCTCGAGTACTTTATTGTTACAAAATTTCAAGGTTTTATGACGCCCCAGTAAAAAGTTACAAGCATTTGTAGGTTGCAAACTTTGATAAGTGTAGGACGTACCGTATAGAAGTTTGGGCCATTTGAAGTTTTATCAGTGTTTGATTTGGGACTCAAGGGTAGCATAGCTTTGAGCGATAGCTTAAATTGACAAGAGGCTCAGGTACTTTATTGTTACAAAATTTCCAGGTTCTATGACGCTCCAGTTAAAAGTTACAAGCTTTTGTATGTTGCAAACTTTGATAGGTGTAGGACGTACCGTATAGAAGTTAGGGCCATTTGAAGTTTTATCAGTGTTTGACTTGGGACTCAAGGGTAGCATAGCTTTGAGCGATAGCTTAAATTGACAAAAGGCTCGAGTACTTTATTGTTACAAAATTTCAAGGTTTTATGACGCTCCAGTAAAAAGTTACAAGCATTTGTATGTTGCAAACTTTGATTGGTGTAGGACGTACCGTATAGAAGTTAGGGCCATTTGAAGTTTTATCAGTGTTTGATTTGGGACTCAAGGGTAGCATAGCTTTGAGCGATAGCTTAAATTGACAAGAAGCTCGAGTACTTTATTGTTACAAAATTTCAAGGTTTTGTGACGCTCAAGTAAAAAGTTACAAGCATTTGTATGTTGCAAACTTTGATAGGTGTAGGACGTACCGTATAGAGATTAGGGCCATTTGAAGTTTTATCAGTGTTTAATTTGGGACTCAAGGGTATCATAGCTTTGAGCGATAGCTTATATTGACAAGTGGCTCGAGTACTTTATTGTTACAAAATTTCAAAGTTTTATGACGCTCCAGTAAAAAGGTACAAGCATTTGTATGCTGCAAACTTTGATAGGTGCAGGACGTACCGTATAGAATTTAGGGCCATTCGAAGTTTTATCAGTGTTTGATTTGGGACTCAAGGGTAGCATAGCTTTGAGCGAGAGCTTAAATTGACAAGAGGCTCGAGTACTTTATTGTTACAAAATTTCAAGGTTTTGTGACGCTCCAGTAAAAAGTTACAAGCATTTGTATGTTGCAAACTTTGATAGGTGTAGGGCGTACCGTATAGAAGTTAGGGCCAATTGAAGTTTTATCAGTGTTTGATTTGGGACTCAAGTGTAGCATAGCTTTGAGCGATAGCTAAAATTGACAAGAGGCTCGAGTACTTTATTGTTACAAAATTTCAAGGTTTTATGACGCACCAGTAAAAAGTTACAAGCATTTTTAAGTTGCAAACTTTGATAGGTGTAGGATGTACCGTTTAGAAGTTAGGGCCATTCGAAGTTTTATCAGTGTTTGATTTGGGACTCAAGGGTAGCATAGCTTTGAGCGATAGCTTAAATTGACAAGAGGCTCGAGTACTTTATTGTTACAAAATTTCAAGGTTTTATGACGCTCCAGTAAAAAGTTACAAGCATTTGTATGTTGCAAACTTTGATAGGTGTAGGACGTACCGTTTAGAGGTTAGGGCCATTTGAAGTTTTATCAGTGTGTGATTTGGGACTCAAGGGTATCATAGCTTTGAGCGATAGCTTATATGGACAAGTGGCTTGAGTACTTTATTGTTACAAAATTTCAAAGTTTTATGACGCTCCAGTAAAAAAGTTACAAGCATTTGTATGTTGCAAACTTTGATAGGTGTAGGACGTACCGTATAGAAGTTAGGACCATTTGAAGTTTTATCAGTGTTTGATTTGAGACTCAAGGGTAGCATAGCTTTGAGCGATAGCTTAACTTGACAAGAGGCTCGAGTACTTTATTGTTACAAAATTTCAAGGTTTTATGACGCTATAATAAAAAGTTACAAGCATTTGTATGTTGCAAACTTTGATTGGTGTAGGACGTACCGTATAGAAGATAGGGCCATTTGAAGGTTTATCAGTGTTTGATTTGGGACTCAAGGGTAGCATAGCGTTGGGCGATAGCTTAAATTGACAAGAGGCTCGAGTACTTTATTGTTACAAAATTTCAAGGTTTTGTGACGCTCCAGTAAAAAGTTACAAAAGTTATGTTGCAAACTTTGATAGGTGTAGGACGTACCGTATAGAAGTTAGGGCCTTTCGAAGTTTTATCTGTGTTTGATTAGGGACTCAAGGGTAGCATAGCTTTGAGCGATAGCTTAAATTGACAAGAGGATCGAGTACTTTATTGTTACAAAATTTCAAGGTTTTATGACGCCCCAGTAAAAAGTTACAAGCATTTGTATATTGCAAACTGTGATAGGTGTAGGACGTACCGTATAGAAGTTAGGGCCATTTGAAGTTTTACCAGTGTTTGATTTGGGACTCAAGGGTAGCATAGCATTGAGCGATAGCTTAAATTGAAAAGAGGCTCGAGTACTTTATTGTTACAAAATTTCAAGGTTTTATGACGCTCCAGTAAAAAGTTACAAGCATTTGTATGTTGCAAACTTTTATAGGTGTAGGACGTACCGTATAGAAGTTAGGGCCATTTGAAATTTTATCAGTGTTTCATTTGGGACTCAAGGGTAGCATAGCTTTGAGCGATAGCTTAAATTGACAAGAGGCTCGAGTACTTTATTGTTACAAAATTTCAAGGTTTTATGACGCTCCAGTAAAAAGTTAGAAGCATTTGTATGTTGCAAACTTTGATAGGTGTAGGACGTACCGTATAGAAGTTAGGGCCATCTGAAGTTTTATCAGTGGTTGATTTGGGACTCAAGGGTAGCATAGCTTTGAGCGATAGCTTAAATTGACAAGAGGCTCGAGTACTTTATTGTTACAAAATTTCAAGGTTTTATGACGCCCCAGTAAAAAGTTACAAGCATTTGTAGGTTGCAAACTTTGATAGGTGTAGGACGTACCGTATTGAAGTTAGGGCCATTTGATGTTTCATCAGTGTTTGATTTTGGATTCAAGGGTAGTATAGCTTTGAGCGATAGCTTAAATTGACAAGAGGCTCGAGTACTTTATTGTTACAAAATTTCAAGGTTTTATGACGCTCCAGTAAAAAGTTACAAGCATTTGTATGTTGCAAACTGTGATAGGTGTAGGACGTACCGAATAGAAGTTGGGGCCATTTGAAGTTTTATCAGTGTTTGATTTGGGACTCAAGGGTAGCATAGCTTTGAGCGATAGCTTAAATTGACAAGAGGCTCGGGTACTTTATTGTTACAAAATTTCAAGGTTTTATGATGCTCCTGAAAAAAGTTACAAGCATTTGTGTGTTGCAAACTTTGATAGGTGTAGGACGTACCGTATAGAAGTTAGGGCCATTTGAAGTCTTATCAGTGTTTGATTTGGGACTCAAGGGTAGCATAGCTTTGAGCGATAGCTTAAATTGACAAGAGGCTCGAGTACTTTATTCTTACAAAATTTCAAGGTTTTATGACGCTCCAGTAAAAAGTTACAAGCATTTGTATGTTGCAAACTGTGATAGGTGTAGGACGTACCGTATAGAAGTTAGGGCCATTTGAAGTTTTATCAGTGTTTGATTTGGGACTCAAGGGTAGCATAGCTTTGAGCGATAGCTTAAATTGACAAAAGGTTCGAGTACTTTATTGTTACAAAATTTCAAATTTTTATGACGCTCCAGTAAAAAGTTACAAGCATTTGTATGTTGCAAACTTTGATAGGTGTAGGACGTACCGTATAGAAGTTAGGGCCATTTGAAGTCTTATCAGTGTTTGATTTGGGACTCAAGGGTAGCATAGCTTTGAGCGATAGCTTAAATTGACAAGAGGCTGGAGTACTTTATTCTTACAAAATTTCAAGGTTTTATGACGCTCCAGTAAAAAGTTACAAGCATTTGTATGTTGCAAACTGTAATAGGTGTAGGACGTACCGTATAGAAGTTAGGGCCATTTGAGGTTTTATCAGTGTTTGATTTGGGACTCAAGGGTAGCATAGCTTTGAGCGATAGCTTAAATTGACAAAAGGCTCGAGTACTTTATTGTTACAAAATTTCAAGGTTTTATGACGCTCCAGTAAAAAGTTACAAGCATTTCTATGTTGCAAACTTTGATAGGTGTAGGACGTACCGTATAGAAGTTAGGGCCATTTGAAGTTTTATCAGTGTTTGATTTGGGACTCAAGGGTAGCATAGCTTTGGGCGATAGCTTAAATTGACAAGAGGCTCGAGTACTTTATTGTTACAAAATTGGAAGGTTTTATGACGCTCCAGTTAAAAGTTACAAGCATTTGTATGTTGCAAAGTTTGATAGGTGTAGGACGTACCGTATAGAGGTTAGGGCCATTTGAAGTTTTATCAGTGTTTGATTTGGGACTCAAGGGTATCATAGCTTTGAGCGATAGCTTAAATTGACAAGAGGCTCGAGTACTTTATTGTTACAAAATTTCAAGGTTTTATGACGCTCCAGTAAAAAGTTAGAAGCATTTGTATGTTGCAAACTTTGATAGGTGTAGGACGTACCGTATAGAAGTTAGGGCCATCTGAAGTTTTATCAGTGGTTGATTTGGGACTCAAGGGTAGCATAGCTTTGAGCGATAGCTTAAATTGACAAGAGGCTCGAGTACTTTATTGTTACAAAATTTCAAGGTTTTATGACGCCCCAGTAAAAAGTTACAAGCATTTGTAGGTTGCAAACTTTGATAGGTGTAGGACGTACCGTATTGAAGTTAGGGCCATTTGATGTTTCATCAGTGTTTGATTTTGGATTCAAGGGTAGTATAGCTTTGTGCGATAGCTTAAATTGACAAGAGGCTCGAGTACTTTATTGTTACAAAATTTCAAGGTTTTATGACGCTCCAGTAAAAAGTTACAAGCATTTGTATGTTGCAAACTGTGATAGGTGTAGGACGTACAGAATAGAAGTTAGGGCCATTTGAAGTTTTATCAGTGTTTGATTTGGGACTCAAGGGTAGCATAGCTTTGAGCGATAGCTTAAATTGACAAGAGGCTCGGGTACTTTATTGTTACAAAATTTCAAGGTTTTATGATGCTCCTGAAAAAAGTTAGAAGCATTTGTATGTTGCAAACTTTGATAGGTGTAGGAGGTACCGTATAGAAGTTAGGGCCATATGAAGTCTTATCAGTGTTTGATTTGGGACTCAAGGGTAGCATAGCTTTGAGCGATAGCTTAAATTGACAAGAGGCTCGAGTACTTTATTCTTACAAAATTTCAAGGTTTTATGACGCTCCAGTAAAAAGTTACAAGCATTTGTATGTTGCAAACTGTGATAGGTGTAGGACGTACCGTATAGAAGTTAGGGCCATTTGAGGTTTTATCAGTGTTTGATTTGGGACTCAAGGGTAGCATAGCTTTGAGCGATAGCTTAAATTGACAAAAGGCTCGAGTACTTTATTGTTACAAAATTTCAAATTTTTATGACGCTCCAGTAAAAAGTTTCAAGCATTTGTATGTTGCAAACTTTGATAGGTGTAGGACGTACCGTATAGAAGTTAGGGCCATTTGAAGTCTTATCAGTGTTTGATTTGGGACTCAAGGGTAGCATAGCTTTGAGCGATAGCTTAAATTGACAAGAGGCTGGAGTACTTTATTCTTACAAAATTTCAAGGTTTTATGACGCTCCAGTAAAAAGTTACAAGCATTTGTATGTTGCAAACTGTGATAGGTGTAGGACGTACCGTATAGAAGTTAGGGCCATTTGAGGTTTTATCAGTGTTTGATTTGGGACTCAAGGGTAGCATAGCTTTGCGCGATAGCTTAAATTGACAAAAGGCTCGAGTACTTTATTGTTACAAAATTTCAAGATTTTATGACGCTCCAGTAAAAAGTTACAAGCATTTCTATGTTGCAAACTTTGATAGGTGTAGGACGTACCGTATAGAAGTTAGGGCCATTTGAAGTTTTATCAGTGTTTGATTTGGGACTCAAGGGTAGCATAGCTTTGGGCGATAGCTTAAATTGACAAGAGGCTCGAGTACTTTATTGTTACAAAATTGGAAGGTTTTATGACGCTCCAGTAAAAAGTTACAAGCATTTGTATGTTGCAAAGTTTGATAGGTGTAGGACGTACCGTATAGAGGTTAGGGCCATTTGAAGTTTTATCAGTGTTTGATTTGGGACTCAAGGGTGTCATAGCTTTGAGCGATAGCTTATATTGACAAGTGGCTCGAGTACTTTATTGTTACAAAATTTGAAGGTTTTATGACGCTCCAGTAAAAAGTTACAAGCATTTGTATGTTGCAAACTTTGATATGTGTAGGACGTACCGTATAGAAGTTAGGGCCATTTGAAGTTTTATCAGTGTTTGATTTGGGACTCAAGGGTAGCATAGCTTTGAGCAATAGCTTAAATTGACAAGAGGCTCGAGTACTTTATTGTTACAAAATTTCAAGGTTTTATGACGCTCCAGTAAAAAGTTAGAAGCATTTGTATGTTGCAAACTTTGATAGGTGTAGGACGTACCGTATAGAAGTTAGGGCCATCTGAAGTTTTATCAGTGGTTGATTTGGGACTCAAGGGTAGCATAGCTTTGAGCGATAGCTTAAATTGACAAGAGGCTCGAGTACTTTATTGTTACAAAATTTCAAGGTTTTATGACGCCCCAGTAAAAAGTTACAAGCATTTGTAGGTTGCAAACTTTGATAGGTGTAGGACGTACCGTATTGAAGTTAGGGCCATTTGATGTTTCATCAGTGTTTGATTTTGGATTCAAGGGTAGTATAGCTTTGTGCGATAGCTTAAATTGACAAGAGGCTCGAGTACTTTATTGTTACAAAATTTCAAGGTTTTATGACGCTCCAGTAAAAAGTTACAAGCATTTGTATGTTGCAAACTGTGATAGGTGTAGGACGTACCGAATAGAAGTTAGGGCCATTTGAAGTTTTATCAGTGTTTGATTTGGGACTCAAGGGTAGCATAGCTTTGAGCGATAGCTTAAATTGACAAGAGGCTCGGGTACTTTATTGTTACAAAATTTCAAGGTTTTATGATGCTCCTGAAAAAAGTTACAAGCATTTGTATGTTGCAAACTTTGATAGGTGTAGGAGGTACCGTATAGAAGTTAGGGCCATTTGAAGTCTTATCAGTGTTTGATTTGGGACTCAAGGGTAGCATAGCTTTGAGCGATAGCTTAAATTGACAAGAGGCTCGAGTACTTTATTCTTACAAAATTTCAAGGTTTTATGACGCTCCAGTAAAAAGTTACAAGCATTTGTATGTTGCAAACTGTGATAGGTGTAGGACGTACCGTATAGAAGTTAGGGCCATTTGAGGTTTTATCAGTGTTTGATTTGGGACTCAAGGGTAGCATAGCTTTGAGCGATAGCTTAAATTGACAAAAGGCTCGAGTACTTTATTGTTACAAAATTTCAAATTTTTATGACGCTCCAGTAAAAAGTTTCAAGCATTTGTATGTTGCAAACTTTGATAGGTGTAGGACGTACCGTATAGAAGTTAGGGCCATTTGAAGTCTTATCAGTGTTTGATTTGGGACTCAAGGGTAGCATAGCTTTGAGCGATAGCTTAAATTGACAAGAGGCTGGAGTACTTTATTCTTACAAAATTTCAAGGTTTTATGACGCTCCAGTAAAAAGTTACAAGCATTTGTATGTTGCAAACTGTGATAGGTGTAGGACGTACCGTATAGAAGTTAGGGCCATTTGAGGTTTTATCAGTGTTTGATTTGGGACTCAAGGGTAGCATAGCTTTGAGCGATAGCTTAAATTGACAAAAGGCTCGAGTACTTTATTGTTACAAAATTTCAAGGTTTTATGACGCTCCAGTAAAAAGTTACAAGCATTTCTATGTTGCAAACTTTGATAGGTGTAGCACGTACCGTATAGAAGTTAGGGCCATTTGAAGTTTTATCAGTGTTTGATTTGGGACTCAAGGGTAGCATAGCTTTGGGCGATAGCTTAAATTGACAAGAGGCTCGAGTACTTTATTGTTACAAAATTGGAAGGTTTTATGACGCTCCAGTAAAAAGTTACAAGCATTTGTATGTTGCAAAGTTTGATAGGTGTAGGACGTACCGTATAGAGGTTAGGGCCATTTGAAGTTTTATCAGTGTTTGATTTGGGACTCAAGGGTGTCACAGCTTTGAGCGATAGCTTATATTGACAAGTGGCTCGAGTACTTTATTGTTACAAAATTTGAAGGTTTTATGACGCTCCAGTAAAAAGTTACAAGCATTTGTATGTTGCAAACTTTGATATGTGTAGGACGTACCGTATAGAAGTTAGGGCCATTTGAAGTTTTATCAGTGTTTGATTTGGGACTCAAGGGTAGCATAGCTTTGAGCGATAGCTTAAATTGACAAGAGGCTCGAGTACTTTATTGTTACAAAATTTCAAGGTTCTATGACTCTCCAGTAAAAAGTTACAAGCATTTGTATGTTGCAAACTTTGATAGGTGTAGGACGTATCGTATAGCAGTTAGGGCCAATTGAAGTTTTATCATTGTTTGATTTGGGACTCAAGGGTAGCGTAGCTTTGAGCGATAACATAAATTGACAAGAGGCTCGAGTACTTTATTGTTACAAAATTTCAAGGTTTTATGACGCTCCAGTAAAAAGTTACAAGCATTTGTATGTTGCAAACTTTGATTGGTGTAGGACGTACCGTATAGAAGTTAGGGCCATTTGAAGTTTTATCAGTGTTTGATTTGGGACTCAAGGGTAGCATAGCTTTGGGCGATAGGTTAAATTGACAAGAAGCTCGAGAACTTTATTGTTACAAAATTTCAAGGTTTTGTGACGCTCCAGTAAAAAGTTACAAGCATTTGTATGTTGCAAACTTTGATAGGTGTAGGACGTACCGTATAGAGGTTAGGGCCATTTGAAGTTTTATCAGTGTTTGATTTGGGACTCAAGGGTATCATAGCTTTGAGCGATAGCTTATATTGACAAGTGGCTCGAGTACTTTATTGTTACAAAATTTCAAGGTTTCATGACGCTCCAGTAAAAAGTTACAAGCATTTGTATGTTGCAAACTTTGATAGGTGTAGGACGTACCGTATAGAAGTTAGGGCCATTTGAAGTTTTATCAGTGTTTGATTTGGGACTCAAGGGTAGCATAGCTTTGAGCGATAGCTTAAATTGACAAGAAGCTCGAGTACTTTATTGTTACAAAATTTCAAGGTTTTGTGACGCTCCAGTAAAAAGTTACAAGCATTTGTATGTTGCAAACTTTGATAGGTTTAGGACGTACCGTATAGAGGTTAGGGCCATTTGAAGTTTTATCAGTGTTTAATTTGGGACTCAAGGGTATCATAGCTTTGAGCGATAGCTTATATTGACAAGTGGCTCGAGTACTTTATTGTTACAAAATTTCAAGGTTTTATGACGCTTCAGTAAAAAGTTACAAGCATTTGTATGTTGCAAACTTTGATAGGTGTAGGACGTACCGTATAGAATTTAGGGCCATTCGAAGTTTTATCAGTGTTAGATTTGGGACTCAAGGGTAGCATAGCTTTGAGCGAGAGCTTAAATTGACAAGAGGATCGAGTACTTTATTGTTACAAAATTTCCAGGTTCTATGACGCTCCCGTAAAAAGTTACAAGCATTTGTATGTTGCAAAGTTTGATAGGTGTAGGACGTACCGTATAGAAGTTAGGGCCATTCGAAGTTTTATCAGTGGTTGATTTGGGACTCAAGGGTAGCATAGCTTTGAGCGATAGCTTAAATTGACAAGAGGCTCGAGTACTTTATTGTTACAAAATTTCAAGGTTTCATGACGCCCCAGTAAAAAGTTACAAGCTTTTGTATGTTGCAAACTTTGATAGGTGTAGGACGTACCGTATAGAAGTTAGGGCCATTTGAGGTTTTATCAGTGTTTGATTTGGGACTCAAGGGTAGCATAGCTTTGAGCGATAGCTTAAATTGACAAAAGGCTCGAGTACTTTATTGTTACAAAATTTCAAGGTTTTATGACGCTCCAGTAAAAAGTTACAAGCATTTCTATGTTGCAAACTTTGATAGGTGTAGGACGTACCGTATAGAAGTTAGGGCCATTTGAAGTTTTATCAGTGTTTGATTTGGGACTCAAGGGTAGCATAGCTTTGGGCGATAGCTTAAATTGACAAGAGGCTCGAGTACTTTATTGTTACAAAATTGGAAGGTTTTATGACGCTCCAGTAAAAAGTTACAAGCATTTGTATGTTGCAAAGTTTGATAGGTGTAGGACGTACCGTATAGAGGTTAGGGCCATTTGAAGTTTTATCAGTGTTTGATTTGGGACTCAAGGGTATCATAGCTTTGAGCGATAGCTTATATTGACAAGTGGCTCGAGTACTTTATTGTTACAAAATTTGAAGGTTTTATGACGCTCCAGTAAAAAGTTACAAGCATTTGTATGTTGCAAACTTTGATATGTGTAGGACGTACCGTATAGAAGTTAGGGCCATTTGAAGTTTTATCAGTGTTTGATTTGGGGCTCAAGGGTAGCATAGCTTTGAGCGATAGCTTAAATTGACAAGAAGCTCGAGTACTTTATTGTTACAAAATTTCAAGGTTCTATGACTCTCCAGTAAAAAGTTACAAGCATTTGAATGTTGCAAACTTTGATAGGTGTAGGACGTATCGTATAGCAGTTAGGGCCAATTGAAGTTTTATCATTGTTTGATTTGGGACTCAAGGGTAGCGTAGCTTTGAGTGATAACATAAATTGACAAGAGGCTCGAGTACTTTATTGTTACAAAATTTCAAGGTTTTATTACGCTCCAGTAAAAAGTTACAAGCATTTGTATGTTGCAAACTTTGATTGGTGTAGGACGTACCGTATAGAAGTTAGGGCCATTTGAAGTTTTATCAGTGTTTGATTTGGGACTCAAGGGTAGCATAGCTTTGGGCGATAGGTTAAATTGACAAGAAGCTCGAGAACTTTATTGTTACAAAATTTCAAGGTTTTGTGACGCTCCAGTAAAAAGTTACAAGCATTTGTATGTTGCAAACTTTGATAGGTGTAGGACGTACCGTATAGAGGTTAGGGCCATTTGAAGTTTTATCAGTGTTTGATTTGGGACTCAAGGGTATCATAGCTTTGAGCGATAGCTTATATTGACAAGTGGCTCGAGTACTTTATTGTTACAAAATTTCAAGGTTTCATGACGCTCCAGTAAAAAGTTACAAGCATTTGTATGTTGCAAACTTTGATAGGTGTAGGACGTACCGTATAGAAGTTAGGGCCATTTGAAGTTTTATCAGTGTTTGATTTGGGACTCAAGGGTAGCATAGCTTTGAGCGATAGCTTAAATTGACAAGAAGCTCGAGTACTTTATTGTTACAAAATTTCAAGGTTTTGTGACGCTCCAGTAAAAAGTTACAAGCATTTGTATGTTGCAAACTTTGATAGGTTTAGGTCGTACCGTATAGAGGTTAGGGCCATTTGAAGTTTTATCAGTGTTTAATTTGGGACTCAAGGGTATCATAGCTTTGAGCGATAGCTTATATTGACAAGTGGCTCGAGTACTTTATTGTTACAAAATTTCAAGGTTTTATGACGCTCCAGTAAAAAGTTACAAGCATTTGTATGTTGCAAACTTTGATAGGTGTAGGACGTACCGTATAGAATTTAGGGCCATTCGTAGTTTTATCAGTGTTAGATTTGGGACTCAAGGGTAGCATAGCTTTGAGCGAGAGCTTAAATTGACAAGAGGATCGAGTACTTTATTGTTACAAAATTTCCAGGTTCTATGACGCTCCCGTAAAAAGTTACAAGCATTTGTATGTTGCAAAGTTTGATAGGTGTAGGACGTACCGTATAGAGGTTAGGGCCATTCGAAGTTTTATCAGTGGTTGATTTGGGACTCAAGGGTAGCATAGCTTTGAGCGATAGCTTAAATTGACAAGAGGCTCGAGTACTTTATTGTTACAAAATTTCAAGGTTTTATGACCCCCCAGTAAAAAGTTACAAGCATTTGTAGGTTGCAAACTTTGATAAGTGTAGGACGTACCGTATAGAAATTTGGGCCATTTGAAGTTTTATCAGTGTTTGATTTGGGACTCAAGGGTAGCATAGCTTTGAGCGATAGCTTAAATTGACAAGAGGCTCAGGTACTTTATTGTTACAAAATTTCAAGGTTTTATGACGCTCCAGTTAAAAGTTACAAGCTTTTGTATGTTGCAAACTTTGATAGGTGTCGGACGTACCGTATAGAGGTTAGGGCCATTTGAAGTTTTATCAGTGTTTGATTTGGGACTCAAGGGTATCATAGCTTTGAGCGATAGCTTATATTGACAAGTGGCTCGAGTACTTTATTGTTACAAAATTTCAAGGTTTTATGACGCTCCAGTAAAAAGTTACAAGCATTTGTATGTTGCAAACTTTGATAGGTGTAGGACGTACCGTATAGAAGTTAGGGCCATTTGAAGTTTTATCAGTGTTTGATTTGGGACTCAAGGGTAGCATAGCTTTGAGCGATAGCTTAAATTGACAAGAAGCTCGAGTACTTTATTGTTACAAAATTTCAAGGTTTTGTGACGCTCCAGTAAAAAGTTACAAGCATTTGTATGTTGCAAACTTTGATAGGTGTAGGACGTACCGTATAGAGATTAGGGCCATTTGAAGTTTTATCAGTGTTTAATTTGGGACTCAAGGGTATCATAGCTTTGAGCGATAGCTTATATTGACAAGTGGCTCGAGTACTTTATTGTTACAAAATTTCAAGGTTTTATGACGCTCCAGTAAAAAGTTACAAGCATTTGTATGTTGCAAACTTTGATAGGTGCAGGACGTACCGTATAGAATTTAGGGCCATTCGAAGTTTTATCAGTGTTTGATTTGGGACTCAAGGGTAGCATAGCTTTGAGCGAGAGCTTAAATTGACAAGAGGATCGAGTACTTTATTGTTACAAAATTTCCAGGTTCTATGACGCTCCCGTAAAAAGTTACAAGCATTTGTATGTTGCAAAGTTTGATGGGTGTAGGACGTACCGTATAGAAGTTAGGGCCATTCGAAGTTTTATCAGTGGTTGATTTGGGACTCAAGGATAGCATAGCTTTGAGCGATAGCTTAAATTGACAAGAGGCTCGAGTACTTTATTGTTACAAAATTTCAAGGTTTTATGACGCCCCAGTAAAAAGTTACAAGCATTTGTAGGTTGCAAACTTTGATAAGTGTAATACGTACCGTATTGAAGATAGGGCCATTTGATGTTTTATCAGTGTTTGATTTGGGACTCAAGGGTAGTATAGCTTTGAGCGATAGCTCAAATTCACAAGAGGCTCGAGTACTTTATTGTTACAAAATTTCAAGGTTTTATGACGCTCCAGTAAAAAGTTACAAGCTTTTGTATGTTTGCAAACTGTGATAGGTGTAGGACGTACCGTATTGAAGTTTGGGCCATTTGAAGTTTTATCAGTGTTTGATTTGGGACTCAAGGTTAGCATAGCTTTGAGCGATAGCTTAAATTGACAAGAGGCTTAGGTACTTTATTGTTACAAAATTTCAAGGTTTTATGACGCTCCAGTTAAAAATTACAAGCTTTTGTATGCTGCAAACTTTGATAGGTGTAGGACGTACCGTATAGAAGTTAGGGCCATTTGAAGTTTTATCAGTGTTTGACTTGGGAATCAAGGGTAGCATAGCTTTGAGCGATAGCTTAAATTGACAAAAGGCTCGAGTACTTTATTGTTACAAAATTTCAAGGTTTTATGACGCTCCAGTAAAAAGTTACAAGCATTTGTATGTTGCAAACTTTGATAGGTGTAGGACGTACCGTATAGAGGTTAGGGCCATTTGAAGTTTTATCAGTGTTTGATTTGGGACTCAAGGGTATCATAGTTTTGAGCGACAGCTTATATTGACAAGTGGCTCGAGTACTTTATTGTTACAAAATTTCAAGGTTTTGTGACGCTCCAGTAAAAAGTTACAAGCATTTGTATGTTGCAAACTTTGATAGGTGTAGGACGTACCGTATAGAGGTTAGGGCCATTTGAAGTTTTATCAGTGTTTAATTTGGGACTCAAGGGTATCATAGCTTTGAGCGATAGCTTATATTGACAAGTGGCTCGAGTAATTTATTGTTACAAAATTTCAAGGTATTATGACGCTCCAGTAAAAAGTTACAAGCATTTGTATGTTGCAAACTTTGATAGGTGTAGGACGTACCGTATAGAATTTAGGGCCATTCGAAGTTTTATCAGTGTTTGATTTGGGACTCAAGGGTAGCATAGCTTTGAGCGAGAGCTTAAATTGACAAGAGGATCGAGTACTTTATTGTTACAAAATTTCCAGGTTCTATGACGCTCCCGTAAAAAGTTACAAGCATTTGTATGTTGCAAAGTTTGATAGGTGTAGGACGTACCGTATAGAAGTTAGGGCCATTCGAAGTTTTATCAGTGGTTGATTTGGGACTCAAGGGTAGCATAGCTTTGAGCGATAGCTTAAATTGACAAGAGGCTCGAGTACTTTATTGTTACAAAATTTCAAGGTTTTATGACGCCCCAGTAAAAAGTTACAAGCATTTGTAGGTTGCCAACTTTGATAAGTGTAGGACGTACCGTATTGAAGTTAGGGCCATTTGATGTTTTATCTGTGTTTGATTTGGGACTCAAGGGTAGTATAGCTTTGAGCGATAGCTTAAATTCACAAGAGGCTCGAGTACTTTATTGTTACAAAATATCAAGGTTTTATGACGCTCCAGTAAAAAGTTACAAGCATTTGTATGTTGCAAACTGTGATAGGTGTAGGACGTACCGTATAGAAGTTAGGGCCATTTGAAGTTTTATCAGTGTTTGATTTGGGACTCAAGGGTAGCATAGCTTTGAGCGATAGCTTAAATTGACAAGAGGCTCAGGTACTTTAATGTTACAAAATTTCAAGGTTTTATGACGCTCCAGTTAAAAGTTACATGCTTTTGTATGTTGCAAACTTTGATAGGTGTAGGACGTACCGTATAGAAGTTAGGGCCATTTGAAGTTTTATCAGTGTTTGACTTGGGACTCAAGGGTAGCATAGCTTCGAGCGATAGCTTAAATTGACAAGAGGCTCGAGTACTTTATTGTTACAAAATTTCAAGGTTTTATGACGCTCCAGTAAAAAGTTACAAGCATTTGTATGTTGCAAACTGTGATAGGTGTAGGACGTACCGTATAGAAGTTAGGGCCATTTGAGGTTTTATCAGTGTTTGATTTGGGACTCAAGGGTAGCATAGCTTTGGTCGAAAGGTTAAATTGACAAGAAGCTCGACTATTTTATTGTTACAAAATTTCAAGGTTTTGTGACGCTCCAGTAAAAAGTTACAAGCATTTGTATGTTGCAAACTTTGATAGGTGTAGGACGTGCCGTATAGAGGTTAGGGCCATTTGAAGTTTTATCAGTGTTTGATTTGGGACTCAAGGGTATCATAGCTTTGAGCGATTGTTTATATTGACAAGTGGCTCGAGTACTTTATTGTTACAAAATTTCAAGGTTTTATGACGCTCCAGTAAAAAGTTACAAGCAGTTGTATGTTGAAAACTTTGATAGGTGTAGGACGTACCGTATAGGAGTTAGGGCCATTTGAAGTTTTATCAGTGTTTGATTTGGGACTCAAGGGAAGCATAGCTTTGAGCGATAGCTTAAATTGACAAGAGGCTCGAGTACTTTATTGTTACAAAATTTCAAGGTTTTGTGACGCTCCAGTAAAAAGTTACAAGCATTTGTATGTTGCAAACTTTGATAGGTGTAGGACGTACCGTATATAGGTTATGGCCATTTGAAGTTTTATCAGTGTTTAATTTGGGACTCAAGGGTTTCATAGCTTTGAGCGATAGCTTATATCGACAAGTGGCTCGAGTACTTTATTGTTACAAAATTTCAAGGTTTTATGACGCTCCAGTAAAAAGTTACAAGCATTTGTATGTTGCAAACTTCGATAGGTGTAGGACGTACCGTATAGAAGTTAGGGCCATTCGAAGTTTTATCAGTGTTTGATTTGGGACTCAAGGGTAGCATAGCTTTGAGCGATAGCTTAAATTGACAAGAGGATCGAGTACTTTATTGTTACAAAATTTCAAGGTTCTATGACGCTCCAGTAAAAAGTTACAAGCATTTGTATGTTGCAAACTTTGATAGGTGTAGGACGTACCGTATAGAAGTTAGGGCCATTCGAAGTTTTATCAGTGTTGATGTGGGACTCAAGGGTAGCATAGCTTTGAGCGATAGCTTAAATTTACAAGATAATCGAGTACTTTATTGTTACAAAATTTCAAGGTTCTATGACGCTCCAGTAAAAAGTTACAAGCATTTGTATGTTGCAAACTTTGATAGGTGTAGGACGTACCGTATAGAGGCTAGGGCCATTTGAAGTTTTATCAGTGTTTAATTTGGGACTCAAGGGTATCATAGCTTTGAGCGATAGCTTATATTGACAAGTGGCTCGAGTACTTTATTGTTACAAAATTTCAAGGTTTTATGACGCTCCAATAAAAAGTTACAAGCATTTGTATGTTGCAAACTTTGATAGGTGTAGGACGTACCGTATAGAAGTTAGGGCCATTCGAAGTTTTAGCAGTGTTTGATTTGGGACTCAAGGGTAGCATAGCTTCGAGTGATAGCTTAAATTGACAAGAGGATCGAGTACTTTATTGTTACAAAATTTCAAGGTTCTATGACGCTCCAGTAAAAAGTTACAAGCATTTGTATTTTGCAAACTTTGATAGGTGTAGGACGCACCGTATAGAAGTTAGGGCCATTCGAAGTTTTATCAGTGTTGATGTGGGACTCAAGGGTAGCATAGCTTTGAGCGATAGCTTAAATTTACAAGATAATCGAGTACTTTATTGTTACAAAATTTCAAGGTTTTATGACGCTCCAGTAAAAAGTTACAAGCATTTGTATATTGCAAACTGTGATAGGTGTAGGACGTACCGTATATTAGTTAGGACCATTTGAAGTTTTATCAGTGTTTGATTTGGGACTCAAGGGTAGCATAGCTTTGGGCGATAGGTTAAATTGACAAGAAGCTCCAGTACTTTATTGTTACAAAATTTCAAGGTTTTGTGACGCTCCAGTAAAAAGTTACAAGCATTTGTATGTTGCAAACTTTGATAGGTGTAGGACGTGCCGTATAGAGGTTAGGGCCATTTGAAGTTTTATCAGTGTTTGATTTGCGACTCAAGGGTATCATAGCTTTGAGCGATAGCTTTTATTGACAAGTGGGTCGAGTACTTTATTGTTACAAAATTGCAAGGTTTTATAACGCTCCAGTAAAAAGTTACAAGCATTTGTATGTTGAAAACTTTGATAGGTGTTGGACGTACCGTATAGAAGTTAGGGCCATTTGAAGTTTTATCAGTGTTTGATGTGGGTCTCAAGGGTAGCATAGCTTTGAGCGATAGCTTAAATTGACAAGAGGCTCGAGTACTTTATTGTTACAAAATTTCAAGGTTTTGTGACGCTCCAGTAAAAAGTTACAAGCATTTGTATGTTGCAAACTTTGATAGGTGTAGGACGCACCGTATAGAAGTTAGGGCCATTCGAAGTTTTATCAGTGTTTGATGTGGGACTCAAGGGTAGCATAGCTTTGAGCGATAGCTTAAATTGACAAGATAATCGAGTACTTTATTGTTACAAAATTTCAAGGTTTTATGACGCTCCAGTAAAAAGTTACAAGCATTTGCATATTGCAAACTGTGATAGGTGTAGGACGTACCGTATAGAAGTTAGGACCATTTGAAGTTTTATCAGTGTTTGATTTGGGACTCAAGGGTAGCATAGCTTTGGGCGATCGGTTAAATTGACAAGAAGCTCGAGTACTTTATTGTTACACAATTTCAAGGTTTTGTGACGCTCCAGTAAAAAGTTACAAGCATTTGTATGTTGCAAACTTTGATAGGTGTAGGACGTGCCGTATAGAGGTTAGGGCCATTTGAAGTTTTATCAGTGTTTGATTTGGGACTCAAGGGTATCATAGCTTTGAGCGATAGCTTTTATTGACAAGTGGGTCGAGTACTTTATTGTTACAAAATTTCAAGGTTTTATGACGCTCCAGTAAAAAGTTACAAGCATTTGTATGTTGAAAACTTTGATAGGTGTAGGACGTACCGTATAGAAGTTAGGACCATTTGAAGTTTTATCAGTGTTTGATTTGGGACTCAAGGGTAGCATAGCTTTGGGCGATCGGTTAAATTGACAAGAAACTCGAGTACTTTATTGTTACAAAATTTCAAGGTTTTGTGACGCTCCAGTAAAAAGTTACAAGCATTTGTATGTTGCAAACTTTGATAGGTGTAGGACGTGCCGTATAGAGGTTAGGGCCATTTGAAGTTTTATCAGTGTTTGATTTCGGACTCAAGGGTATCATAGCTTTGAGCGATAGCTTTTATTGACAAGTGGGTCGAGTACTTTATTGTTACAAAATTTCAAGGTTTTATGACGCTCCAGTAAAAAGTTACAAGCATTTGTATGTTGAAAACTTTGATAGGTGTAGGACGTACCGTATAGAAGTTAGGGCCACTTGAAATTTTATCAGTGTTTGATTTGGGACTCAAGGGTAGCATAGCTTTGAGCGATAGCTTAAATTGACAAGAGGCTCGAATACTTTATTGTTACAAAATTTCAAGGTTTTGTGACGCTCCAGTAAAAAGTTACAAGCATTTGTATGTTGCAAACTTTGATAGGTGTAGGACGTACCGTATAGAAGTTAGGGCCATTCGAAGTTTTATCAGTGTTTGATTTGGGACTCAAGGGTAGCATAGTTTTGAGCGATAGCTTAAATTGACAAGATAATCGAGTACTTTATTGTTACAAAATTTCAAGGTTTTATGACGCTCCAGTAAAAAGTTACAAGCATTTGTATATTGCAAACTGTGATAGGTGTAGGACGTACCGTATAGAAGTTAGGGCCATTTGAAGTTTTATCAGTGTCTGATTTGGGACTCAAGGGTAGCATAGCTTTGGGCGATAGCTTAAATTGACAAGAGGATCGAGAACTTTATTGTTACAAAATTTCAAGGTTTTATGACGCTCCAGTAAAAAGTTACAAGCATTTGTATGTTGCAAACTTTGATAGGTGTAGGACTTACCGTATAGAAGTTAGGGCCATTTGAAGTTTTATCAGTGTTTGATTTGGGACTCAAGGGTAGCAGAGCTTGGAGCGATAGCTTAAATTGACAAGAGGATCGAGTACTTTATTGTTACAAAATTTCAAGGTTTTATGACGCTCCAGTAAAAAGTTACAAGATTTGTATGTTGCAAACTTTGATAGGTGTAGGACGTACCGTATAGAAGTTAGGGCCATTTGAAGTTTTATCAGTGTTTGATTTGGGACTCAAGGGTAGCATAGCTTTGAGCGATAGCTTAAATTGACAAGAGGCTCGAGGTCTTTATTGTTACAAAATTTCAAGGTTTTATGACGCTCCAATAAAAAGTTATAAGCATTTGTATGTTGCAAACTTTGATAGGTGTAGGACGTACCGTATAGAAGTTAGGGCCATTTGAAGTTTTATCAGTGTTTGATTTGGGACTCAAGGGTAGCATAGCTTTGAGCGATAGCTTAAATTGACAAGAGGCTCGAGTACTTTATTGTTACAAAATTTCAAGGTTTTGTGACGCTCCAGTAAAAAGTTACAAGCATTTGTATGTTGCAAACTTTGATAGGTGTAGGACGTACCGTATAGAGGTTAGGGCCATTTGAAGTTTTATCAGTGTTTGATGTGGGACTCAAGGGTAGCATAGCTTTGAGCGATAGCTTAAATTGTCAAGAGGCTCGAGTACTTTATTGTTACAAAATTTCAAGGTTTTATGACGCTCCAGTAAAAAGTTACAAGCATTTGTATGTTGCAGACTGTGATAGGTATAGGACGTACCGTATAGAAGTTAGGGCCATTTGAAGTTTTATCAGTGTTTGATTTGGGACTCAAGGGTAGCATAGCTTTGAGCGATAGCTTAAATTGACAAGAGGATCGAGTACTTTATTGTTACAAAATTTCAAGGTTTTATGACGCTCCAGTAAAAAGTTACAAGCATTTGTATGCTGCAAACTTTGATAGGTGTAGGACCTACAGTATAGAAGTTAGGGCCATTTAAAGTTTTATCAGTGTTGGATTTGGGACTCGAGGGTAGCATAGCTTTGAGCGATAGCTTAAATTGACAAGAGGCTCGAGTACTTTATTGTTACAAAATTTCAAGGTTTTGTGACACTCCAGTAAAAAGTTACAAGCATTTGTATGTTGCAAACTTTGATAGGTGTAGGACGTACCGTATAGAGGTTAGGGCCATTTGAAGTTTTATCAGTATTTGATTTGGGACTCAAGGGTAGCATAGCTTTGAGCGATATCTTACATTGACAAGTGGGTCGAGTACTTTATTGTTACAAAATTTCAAGGTTTTATGACGCTCCAGTAAAAAGTTACAAGCATTTGTATGTTGCAAACTTTGATAGGTGTAGGACGTACCGTATAGAAGTTAGGGCCATTTGAAGTTGTATCAGTGTTTGATTTGGGACTCAAGGGTAGCATAGCTTTGAGCGATAGCTTAAATTGACAAGAGGATCGAGTACTTTATTGTTACAAAATTTCAAGGTTTTACGACGCTCCAGGAAAAAGTTACAAGCATTTGTATGTTGCAAACTTTGATAGGTGTAGGACGTACCGTCTAGAATTTAGGGCCATTCGAAGTTTTATCAGTGTTTGATTTGGGACTCAAGGGTAGCATAGCTTGAGCGAGAGCTTAAATTGACAAGAGGATCGAGTACTTTATTGTTACAAAATTTCCAGGTTCTATGACGCTCCCGTAAAAAGTTACAAACATTTGTATGTTGCAAAGTTTGATAGGTGTAGGACGTACCGTATAGAAGTTAGGGCCATTCGAAGTTTTATCAGTGGTTGATTTGGGACTCAAGGGTAGCATAGCTTTGAGCGATAGCTTAAATTGACAAGAGGCTCGAGTACTTTATTGTTACAAAATTTCAAGGTTTTATGACGCCCCAGTAAAAAGTTACAAGCATTTGTAGGTTGCAAACTTTGAGAAGTGTAGGACGTACCGTATTGCAGTTAGGGCCATTTAATGTTTTATCAGTGTTTGATTTGGGACTCAAGGGTAGTATAGCTTTGAGCGATAGCTTAAATTCACAAGAGGCTCGAGTACTTTATTGTTACAAAATTTCAAGGTTTTATGACGCTCCAGTAAAAAGTTACAAGCATTTGTATGTTGCAAACTGTGATAGGTGTAGGACGTACCGTATAGAAGTTAGGGCCATTTGATGTTTTATCAGTGTTTGATTTGGGACTCAATTGTAGCATAGCTTTGAGCGATAGCTTAAATTGACAAGAGGCTCAGGTACTTTATTGTTACAAAATTTCAAGGTTTTATGACGCTCCAGTTAAAAGTTACAAGCTTTTGTATGTTGCAAACTTTGATAGGTGTAGGACGTACCGTATAGAAGTTAGGGCCATTTGAAGTTTTATCAGTGTTTGACTTGGGACTCAAGGGTAGCATAGCTTTGAGCGATAGCTTAAATTGACAAGAGGCTCGAGTACTTTATTGTTACAAAATTTCAAGGTTTTATGACGCTCCAGTAAAAAGTTACAAGCATTTCTATGTTGCAAACTGTGATAGGTGTATGACGTACCGCATAGAAGTTAGGGCCATTTGAGGTTTTATCAGTGTTTGATTTGGGACTCAAGGGTAGCATAGCTTTGAGCGATAGCTTAAATTGACAAAAGCCTCGAGTACTTTATTGTTACAAAATTTCAAGGTTTTATGACGCTCCAGTAAAAAGTTACAAGCATTTGTATGTTGCAAACTTTGATAGGTGTAGGACATACCGTATAGAAGTTAGGGCCATTTGAAGTTTTATCAGTGTTTGATTTGGGACTCAAGGGTAGCATAGCTTTGGGCGATAGCTTAAATTGACAAGAGGATCGAGTACTTTATTGTTACACAATTTCAAGGTTTTATGACGCTCCAGTAAAAAGTTACAAGCATTTGTATGTTGCAAACTTTGATAGGTGTAGGACTTACCGTATAGAAGTTAGGGCCATTTGAAGTCTTATCAGTGTTTGATTTGGGACTCAAGGGTAGCATAGCTTGGAGCGATATCTTAAATTGACAAGAGGATCGAGTACTTTATTGTTACAAAATTTCAAGGTTTTATGACGCTCCAGTAAAAAGTTACAAGATTTGTATGTTGCAAACTTTGATAGGTGTAGGACGTACCGTATAGAAGTTAGGGCCATTTGAAGTTTTATCAGTGTTTGATTTGGGACTCAAGGGTAGCATAGCTTTGAGCGATAGCTTAAATTGACAAGAGGCTCGAGTTCTTTATTGTTACAAAATTTCAAGGTTTTATGACGCTCCAATAAAAAGTTATAAGCATTTGTATGTTGCAAACTTTGATAGGTGTAGGACGTACCGTATAGAAGTTAGGGCCATTTGAAGTTTTATCAGTGTTTGATTTGGGACTCAAGGGTAGCATAGCTTTGAGCGATAGCTTAAATTAACAAGAGACTCGAGTACTTTATTGTTACAAAATTTCAAGGTTTTGTGACGCTCCAGTAAAAAGTTACAAGCATTTGTATGTTGCAAACTTTGATAGGTTGAGGACGTACCGTATAGAGGTTAGAGCCATTTGAAGTTTTATCAGTGTTTGATGTGGGACTCAAGGGTAGCATAGCTTTGAGCGATAGCTTAAATTGACAACAGGCTCGAGTACTTTATTGTTACAAAATTTCAAGGTTTTATGGCGCTCCAGTAAAAAGTTACAAGCATTTGTATGTTGCAGACTGTGATAGGTATAGGACGTACCGTATAGAAGTTAGGGCCATTTGAAGTTTTATCATTGTTTGATTTGGGACTCAAGGGTAGCATAGCTTTGAGCGATAGCTTAAATTGACAAGAGGATCGAGTACTTTATTGTTACAAAATTTCAAGGTTTTATGACGCTCCAGTAAAAAGTTACAAGCATTTGTATGCTGCAAACTTTGATAGGTGTAGGACGTACCGTATAGAAGTTAGGGCCATTTAAAGTTTTATCAGTGTTGGATTTGGGACTCGAGGGTAGCATAGCTTTGAGCGATAGCTTAAATTGACAAGAGGCTCGAGTACTTTATTGTTACAAAATTTCAAGGGTTTGTGACACTCCAGTAAAAAGTTACAAGCATTTGTATGTTGCAAACTTTGATAGGTGTAGGACGTACCGTATAGAGGTTAGGGCCATTTGAAGTTTTATCAGTGTTTGATTTGGGACTCAAGGGTATCATAGCTTTGAGCGATAGCTTACATTGACAAGTGGCTCGAGTACTTTATTGTTACAAAATTTCAAGGTTTTATGACGCTCCAGTAAAAAGTTACAAGCATTTGTATGTTGCAAACTTTGATAGGTGTAGGACGTACCGTATAGAAGTTAGGGCCATTTGAAGTTGTATCAGTGTTTGATTTGGGACTCAAGGGTAGCATAGCTTTGAGCGATAGCTTAAATTGACAAGAGGATCGAGTACTTTATTGTTACAACATTTCCAGGTTCTATGACGCTCCCGTAAAAAGTTACAAGCATTTGTATGTTGCAAAGTTTGATAGGTGTAGGACGTACCGTATAGAAGTTAGGGCCATTCGAAGTTTTATCAGTGGTTGATTTGGGACTCAAGGGTACCATAGCTTTGAGCGATAGCTTAAATTGACAAGAGGCTCGAGTACTTTATTGTTACAAAATTTCAAGGTTTTATGACGCCCCAGTAAAAAGTTACAAGCATTTGTAGGTTGCAAACTTTGATAAGTGTAGGACGTACCGTATTGAAGTTAGGGCTATTTGATGTTTTATCAGTGTTTGATTTGGGACTCAAGGGTAGCATAGCTTTGAGCGATAGCTTAAATTCACAAGAGGCTCGAGTACTTTATTGTTACAAAATTTCAAGGTTTTATGACGCTCCAGTAAAAAGTTACAAGCATTTGTATGTTGCAAACTGTGATAGGTGTAGGACGTACCGTATAGAAGTTAGGGCCATTTGATGTTTTATCAGTGTTTGATTTGGGACTCAAGGGTAGCATAGCTTTGAGCGAAAGCTTAAATTGACAAGAGGCTCAGGTACTTTATTGTTACAAAATTTCAAGGTTTTATGACGCTCCAGTTAAAAGTTACAAGCTTTTGTATGTTGCAAACTTTGATAGGTGTAGGACGTACCGTATAGAAGTTGGGGCCATTTGAAGTTTTATCAGTGTTTGACTTGGGACTCAAGGGTAGCATAGCTTTGAGCGATAGCTTAAATTGACAAGAGGCTCGAGTACTTTATTGTTACAAAATTTCAAGGTTTTATGACGCTCCAGTAAAAAGTTACAAGCATTTCTATGTTGCAAACTGTGATAGGTGTATGACGTACCGCATAGAAGTTAGGGCCATTTGAGGTTTTATCAGTGTTTGATTTGGGACTCAAGGGTAGCATAGCTTTGGGCGATAGCTTAAATTGACAAGAGGATCGAGTACTTTATTGTTACAAAATTTCAAGGTTTTATGACGCTCCAGTAAAAAGTTACAAGCATTTGTATGTTGCAAACTTTGATAGGTGTAGGACTTACCGTATAGAAGTTAGGGCCATTTGAAGTCTTATCAGTGTTTGATTTGGGACTCAAGGGTAGCATAGCTTGGAGCGATAGCTTAAATTGACAAGAGGATCGAGTACTTTATTGTTACAAAATTTCAAGGTTTTATGACCCTCCAGTAAAAAGTTACAAGATTTGTATGTTGCAAACTTTGATAGGTGTAGGACGTACCGTATAGAAGTTAGGGCCATTTGAAGTTTTATCAGTGTTTGATTTGGGACTCAAGGGTAGCATAGCTTTGAGCGATAGCTTAAATTGACAAGAGGCTCGAGTTCTTTATTGTTACAAAATTTCAAGGTTTTATGACGCTCCAATAAAAAGTTATAAGCATTTGTATGTTGCAAACTTTGATAGGTGTAGGACGTACCGTATAGAAGTTAGGGCCATTTGAAGTTTTATCAGTGTTTGATTTGGGACTCAAGGGTAGCATAGCTTTGAGCGATAGCTTAAATTGACAAGAGACTCGAGTACTTTATTGTTACAAAATTTCAAGGTTTTGTGACGCTCCAGTAAAAAGTTACAAGCATTTGTATGCTGCAAACTTTGATAGGTGTAGGACGTACCATATAGAAGTTAGGGCCATTTGAAGTTGTATCAGTGTTTGATTTGGGACTCAAGGGTAGCATAGCTTTGAGCGATAGCTTAAATTGACAAGAGGATCGAGTACTTTATTGTTACAAAATTTCAAGGTTTTACGACGCTCCAGTAAAAAGTTACAAGCATTTGTATGTTGCAAACTTTGATAGGTGTAGGACGTACCATATAGAAGTTAGGGCCATTTGAAGTTTTATCATTGTTTGATTTGGGACTCAAGGGTAGCATAGCTTTGAGCGATAGCTTAAATTGACAAGAGGATCGAGTACTTTATTGTTACAAAATTTCAAGGTTTTATGACGCTCCAGTAAAAAGTTACAAGCATTTGTATGCTGCAAATTTTGATAGGTGTAGGACGTACCGTATAGAAGTTAGGGCCATTTAAAGTTTTATCAGTGTTGGATTTGGGACTCGAGGGTAGCATAGCTTTGAGCGATAGCTTAAATTGACAAGAGGCTCGAGTACTTTATTGTTACAAAATTTCAAGGGTTTGTGACACTCCAGTAAAAAGTTACAAGCATTTGTATGTTGCAAACTTTGATAGGTGTAGGACGTACCGTATAGAGGTTAGGGCCATTTGAAGTTTTATCAGTGTTTGATTTGGGACTCAAGGGTATCATAGCTTTGAGCGATAGCTTACATTGACAAGTGGCTCGAGTACTTTATTGTTACAAAATTTCAAGGTTTTATGACGCTCCAGTAAAAAGTTACAAGCATTTGTATGTTGCAAACTTTGATAGGTGTAGGACGTACCGTATAGAAGTTAGGGCCATTTGAAGTTGTATCAGTGTTTGATTTGGGACTCAAGGGTAGCATAGCTTTGAGCGATAGCTTAAATTGACAAGAGGATCGAGTACTTTATTGTTACAACATTTCCAGGTTCTATGACGCTCCCGTAAAAAGTTACAAGCATTTGTATGTTGCAAAGTTTGATAGGTGTAGGACGTACCGTATAGAAGTTAGGGCCATTCGAAGTTTTATCAGTGGTTGATTTGGGACTCAAGGGTAGCATAGCTTTGAGCGATAGCTTAAATTGACAAGAGGCTCGAGTACTTTATTGTTACAAAATTTCAAGGTTTTATGACGCCCCAGTAAAAAGTTACAAGCATTTGTAGGTTGCAAACTTTGATAAGTGTAGGACGTACCGTATTGAAGTTAGGGCTATTTGATGTTTTATCAGTGTTTGATTTGGGACTCAAGGGTAGCATAGCTTTGAGCGATAGCTTAAATTCACAAGAGGCTCGAGTACTTTATTGTTACAAAATTTCAAGGTTTTATGACGCTCCAGTAAAAAGTTACAAGCATTTGTATGTTGCAAACTGTGATAGGTGTAGGACGTACCGTATAGAAGTTAGGGCCATTTGATGTTTTATCAGTGTTTGATTTGGGACTCAAGGGTAGCATAGCTTTGAGCGATAGCTTAAATTGACAAGAGGCTCAGGTACTTTATTGTTACAAAATTTCAAGGTTTTATGACGCTCCAGTTAAAAGTTACAAGCTTTTGTATGTTGCAAACTTTGATAGGTGTAGGACGTACCGTATAGAAGTTGGGGCCATTTGAAGTTTTATCAGTGTTTGACTTGGGACTCAAGGGTAGCATAGCTTTGAGCGATAGCTTAAATTGACAAGAGGCTCGAGTACTTTATTGTTACAAAATTTCAAGGTTTTATGACGCTCCAGTAAAAAGTTACAAGCATTTCTATGTTGCAAACTGTGATAGGTGTATGACGTACCGCATAGAAGTTAGGGCCATTTGAGGTTTTATCAGTGTTTGATTTGGGACTCAAGGGTAGCATAGCTTTGGGCGATAGCTTAAATTGACAAGAGGATCGAGTACTTTATTGTTACAAAATTTCAAGGTTTTATGACGCTCCAGTAAAAAGTTACAAGCATTTGTATGTTGCAAACTTTGATAGGTGTAGGACTTACCGTATAGAAGTTAGGGCCATTTGAAGTCTTATCAGTGTTTGATTTGGGACTCAAGGGTAGCATAGCTTGGAGCGATAGCTTAAATTGACAAGAGGATCGAGTACTTTATTGTTACAAAATTTCAAGGTTTTGTGACGCTCCAGTAAAAAGTTACAAGCATTTGTATGTTGCAAACTTTGATAGGTGTAGGACGTACCGTATAGAGGTTAGGGCCATTTGAAGTTTTATCAGTGTTTGATGTGGGACTCAAGGGTAGCATAGCTTTGAGCGATAGCTTAAATTGACACGAGGCTCGAGTACTTTATTGTTACAAAATTTCAAGGTTTTATGACGCTCCAGTAAAAAGTTACAAGCATTTGTATGTTGCAGACTGTGATAGGTATAGGACGTACCGTATAGAAGTTAGGGCCATTTGAAGTTTTATCATTGTTTGATTTGGGACTCAAGGGTAGCATAGCTTTGAGCGATAGCTTAAATTGACAAGAGGATCGAGTACTTTATTGTTACAAAATTTCAAGGTTTTATGACGCTCCAGTAAAAAGTTACAAGCATTTGTATGCTGCAAACTTTGATAGGTGTAGGACGTACCATATAGAAGTTAGGGCCATTTGAAGTTGTATCAGTGTTTGATTTGGGACTCAAGGGTAGCATAGCTTTGAGCGATAGCTTAAATTGACAAGAGGATCGAGTACTTTATTGTTACAAAATTTCAAGGTTTTACGACGCTCCAGTAAAAAGTTACAAGCATTTGTATGTTGCAAACTTTGATAGGTGTAGGACGTACCGTATAGAATTTAGGGCCATTCGAAGTTTTATCAGTGTTTGATTTGGGACTCAAGGGTAGCATAGCTTTGAGCGAGAGCTTAAATTGACAAGAGGGTCGAGTACTTTATTGTTACAAAATTTCCAGGTTCTATGACGCTCCCGTAAAAAGTTACAAGCATTTGTATGTTGCAAAGTTTGATAGGTGTAGGACGTACCGTATAGAAGTTAGGGCGATTCGAAGTTTTATCAGTGGTTGATTTGGGACTCAAGGGTAGCATAGCTTTGAGCGATAGCTTAAATTGACAAGAGGCTCGAGTACTTTATTGTTACAAAATTTCAAGGTTTTATGACGCCCCAGTAAAAAGTTACAAGCATTTGTAGGTTGCAAACTTTGATAAGTGTAGGACGTACCGTATTGAAGTTAGGGCCATTTGAATTTTTATCAGTGTTTGATTTGGGACTCAAGGGTAGTATAGCTTTGAGCGATAGCTTAAATTCACAAGAGGCTCGAGTACTTTATTGTTACAAAATTTCAAGGTTTTATGACGCTCCAGTAAAAAGTTACAAGCATTTGTATGTTGCAAACTGTGATAGGTGTAGGACGTACCGTATAGAAGTTAGGGCCATTTGATGTTTTATCAGTGTTTGATTTGGGACTCAAGGGTAGCATAGCTTTGAGCGATAGCTTAAATTGACAAGAGGCTCAGGTACTTTATTGTTACAAAATTTCAAGGTTTTATGACGCTCCAGTTAAAAGTTACAAGCTTTTGTATGTTGCAAACTTTGATAGGTGTAGGACGTACCGTATAGAAGTTGGGGCCATTTGAAGTTTTATCAGTGTTTGACTTGGGACTCAAGGGTAGCATAGCTTTGAGCGATAGCTTAAATTGACAAGAGGCTCGAGTACTTTATTGTTACAAAATTTCAAGGTTTTATGACGCTCCAGTAAAAAGTTACAAGCATTTCTATGTTGCAAACTGTGATAGGTGTATGACGTACCGCATAGAAGTTAGGGCCATTTGAGGTTTTATCAGTGTTTGATTTGGGACTCAAGGGTAGCATAGCTTTGAGCGATAGCTTAAATTGACAAAAGGCTCGAGTACTTTATTCTTACAAAATTTCAAGGTTTTATGACGCTCCAGTAAAAAGTTACAAGCATTTGTATGTTGCAAACTTTGATAGGTGTAGGACATACCGTATAGAAGTTAGGGCCATTTGAAGTTTTATCAGTGTTTGATTTGGGACTCAAGGGTAGCATAGCTTTGGGCGATAGCTTAAATTGACAAGAGGCTCGAGTACTTTATTGTTATAAAATTTGAAGGTTTTATGACGCTCCAGTAAAAGGTTACAAGCATTTGTATGTTGTAAAGTTTGATAGGTGTAGGACGTACCGTATAGAGTTTGGACCATTTGAAGTTTTATCAGTGTTTGATTTGATCGATAGCTTAAATTGACAAGAGGCTCGAGTACTTTATTGTTACAAAATTTCAAGGTTTTATGACGCTCCAGTAAAAAAGTTACAAGCATTTGTATGTTGAAAACTTTGATAGGTGTAGGACGTACCGTATTGAAGTTAGGGCCATTTGATGTTTTATCAGTGTTTGATTTGGGACTCAAGGGTAGTATAGCTTTGAGCGATAGCTTAAATTCACAAGAGGCTCGAGTACTTTATTGTTACAAAATTTCAAGGTTTTATGACGCTCCAGTAAAAAGTTACAAGCATTTGTATGTTGCAAACTGTGATAGGTGTAGGACGTACCGTATAGAAGTTAGGGCCATTTGAAGTTTTATCAGTGTTTGATTTGGGACTCAAGGGTAGCATAGCTTTGAGCGATAGCTTAAATTGACAAGAGGCTCAGGTACTTTATTGTTACAAAATTTCAAGGTTTTATGACGCTCCAGTTAAAAGTTACAAGCTTTTGTATGTTGCAAACTTTGATAGGTGTACTACGTACCGTATAGAAGTTAGGGCCATTTGAAGTTTTATCAGTGTTTGACTTGGGACTCAAGGGTAGCATAGCTTTGAGCGATGGCTTAAATTGACAAGAGGCTCGAGTACTTTATTGTTATAAAATTTGAAGGTTTTATGACGCTCCAGTAAAAGGTTACAAGCATTTGTATGTTGCAAAGTTTGATAGGTGTAGGACGTACCGTATAGAGGTTAGGGCCATTTGAAGTTTTATCAGTGTTTGATATGGGACTGAAGGGTATCATAGCTTTGAGGGATAGCTTATATTGACAAGTGGCTCGAGTACTTTATTGTTACAAAATTTGAAGGTTTTATGACGCTCCAGTAAAAAGTTACAAGCATTTGTATGTTGCAAACTTTGATATGTGTAGGACGTACCGTATAGAAGTTAGGGCCATTTAAAGTTTTATCAGTGTTTGATTTGGGACTCAAGGGTAGCATAGCTTTGAGCGATAGCTTAAATTGACAAGAGGCTCGAGTACTTTATTGTTACAAAATTTCAAGGTTTTATGACTCTCCAGTAAAAAGTTACAAGCATATTAATGTTGCAAACTGTGATAGGTGTAGGACGTACCGTATAGAGTTTGGACCATTTGAAGTTTTATCAGTGTTTGATTTGAGCGATAGCTTAAATTGACAAGAGGCTCGAGTACTTTATTTTTACAAAATTTCAAGGTTTTATGACGCTCCAGTAAAAAAGTTACAAGCATTTGTATGTTGCAAACTTTGATTGGTGTAGGACGTACCGTATAGAAGTTAGGGCCATTTGAAGTTTTATCAGTGTTTGATTTGGGACTCAAGGGTAGCATAGCTTTGGGCGATAGGTTAAATTGACAAGAAGCTCGACTACTTTATTGTTACAAAATTTCAAGGATTTGTGACGCTCCAGTAAAAAGTTACAAGCATTTGTATGTTGCAAACTTTGATAGGTGTAGGACGTGCCGTATAGAGTTTAGGGCCATTTGAAGTTTTATCAGTGTTTGATTTGGGACTCAAGGGTATCATAGCTTTGAGCGATAGCTTATATTGACAAGTGGCTAGAGTACTTTATTGTTACAAAATTTCAAGGTTTTATGACGCTCCAGTAAAAAGTTACAAGCATTTGTATGTTGAAAACTTTGATAGGTGTAGGACGTACCGTATAGAAGTTAGGGCCATTTGAAGTTTTATCAGTGTTTGATTTGGGACTCAAGGAAAGCATAGCTTTGAGCGATAGCTTAAATTGACAAGAGGCTCGAGTATTTTATTGTTACAAAATTTCAAGGTTTTGTGACGCTCCAGTAAAAAGTTACAAGCATTTGTATGTTGCAAACTTTGATAGGTGTAGGACGTACCGTATAGAGGTTAGGGCCATTTGAAGTTTTATCAGTGTTTAATTTGGGACTCAAGGGTATCATAGCTTTGAGCGATAGCTTATATTGACAAGTGGCTCGAGTACTTTATTGTTACAAAATTTCAAGGTTTTATGACGCTCCAGTAAAAAGTTACAAGCATTTGTATGTTGCAAACTTTGATAGGTGTAGGACTTACCGTATAGAAGTTAGGGCCATTTGAAGTTTTATCAGTGTTTGATGTGGGACTCAAGGGTAGCATAGCTTTGAGCGATAGCTTAAATTGACAAGAGGCTCGAGTACTTTATTGTTACAAAATTTCAAGGTTTTATGACGCTCCAGTAAAAAGTTACAAGCATTTGTATGTTGCAGACTGTGATAGGTATAGGACGTACCGTATAGAAGTTAGGGCCATTTGAAGTTTTATCAGTGTTTGATTTGGGACTCAAGGGTAGCATAGCTTTGGGCGATAGCTTAAATTGACAAGAGGCTCGAGTACTTTATTGTTACAAAATTTGAAGGTTTTATGACGTTCCACTAAAAAGTTACAAGCATTTGTATGTTGCAAACTTTGATATGTGTAGGACGTACCGTATAAAAGTTACGGCCATTTGAAGTTTTATCAGTGTTTGATTTGGGACTGAAGGGTAGCATAGCTTTGAGCGATAGCTTAAATTGACAAGAGGCTCGAGTACTTTATTGTTACAAAATTTCAAGGTTTTATGACTCTCCAGTAAAAAGTTACAAGCATATGTATGTTGCAAACTGTGATAGGTGTAGGACGTACCGTATAGAGTTTGGACCATTTGAAGTTTTATCAGTGTTTGATTTGAGCGATAGCTTAAATTGACAAGAGGCTCGAGTACTTTATTGTTACAAAATTTCAAGGTTTTATGACGCTCCAGTAAAAAAGTTACAAGCATTTGTATGTTGCAAACTTTGATTGGTGTAGGACGTACCATATAGAAGTTAGGGCCATTTGAAGTTTTATCAGTGTTTGATTTGGGACTCAAGTGTAGCATAGCTTTGGGCGATAGTTTAAATTGACAAGAAGCTCGACTACTTTATTGTTACAAAATTTCAAGGTTTTGTGACGCTCCAGTAAAAAGTTACAAGCTTTTGTATGTTGCAAACTTTGATAGGTGTAGGACGTGCCATATAGAGGTTAGGGCCATTTGAAGTTTTATCAGTGTTTGATTTGGGACTCAAGGGTATCATAGCTTTGAGCGATAGCTTATATTGACAAGTGGCTCGAGTACTTTATTGTTACAAAATTTCAAGGTTTTATGACGCTCCAGTAAAAAGTTACAAGCATTTGTATGTTGCAAACTTTGATAGATGTAGGACGTACCGTATAGAAGTTAGGGCCATTTGAAGTTTTATCAGTGTTTGATTTGGGACTCAAGGGTAGCATAGCTTTGGGCGATAGCTTAAATTGACAAGAGGATCGAGTACTTTATTGTTACAAAATTTCAAGGTTTTATGACGCTCCAGTAAAAAGTTACAAGCATTTGTATGTTGCAAACTTTGATAGGTGTAGGACTTACCGTATAGAAGTTAGGGCCATTTGAAGTTTTATCAGTGTTTGATTTGGGACTCAAGGGTAGCATAGCTTGGAGCGACAGCTTAAATTGACAAGTGTATCGAGTACTTTATTGTTACAAAATTTCAAGGTTTTATGACGCTCCAGTAAAAAGTTACAAGCATTTGTATGTTGCAAACTTTGATAGGTGTAGGACTTACCGTATAGAAGTTAGGGCCATTTGAAGTTTTATCAGTGTTTGATGTGGGACTCAAGGGTAGCATAGCTTTGAGCGATAGCTTAAATTGACAAGAGGCTCGAGTACTTTATTGTTACAAAATTTCAAGGTTTTATGACGCTCCAGTAAAAAGTTACAAGCATTTGTATGTTGCAGACTGTGATAGGTATAGGACGTACCGTATAGAAGTTAGGGCCATTTGAAGTTTTATCAGTGTTTGATTTGGGACTCAAGGGTAGCATAGCTTTGGGCGATAGCTTAAATTGACAAGAGGCTCGAGTACTTTATTGTTATAAAATTTGAAGGTTTTATGACGCTCCAGTAAAAGGTTACAAGCATTTGTATGTTGCAAAGTTTGATAGGTGTAGGACGTACCGTATAGAGGTTGGGGCCATTTGAAGTTTTATCAGTGTTTGATTTGGGACTGAAGGGTATCATAGCTTTGAGCGATAGCTTATATTGACAAGTGGCTCGAGTACTTTATAGTTACAAAATTTGAAGGTTTTATAACGCTCCACTAAAAAGTTACAAGCATTTGTATGTTGCAAACTTTGATATATGTAGGACGTACCGTATAAAAGTTACGGCCATTTGAAGTTTTATCAGTGTTTGATTTGGGACTGAAGGGTAGCATAGCTTTGAGCGATAGCTTAAATTGACAAGAGGCTCGAGTACTTTATTGTTACAAAATTTCAAGGTTTTATGACTCTCCAGTAAAAAGTTACAAGCATATGTATGTTGCAAACTGTGATAGGTGTAGGACGTACCGTATAGAGTTTGGACCATTTGAAGTTTTATCAGTGTTTGATTTGAGCGATAGCTTAAATTGACAAGAGGCTCGAGTACTTTATTGTTACAAAATTTCAAGGTTTTATGACGCTCCAGTAAAAAAGTTACAAGCATTTGTATGTTGCAAACTTTGATTGGTGTAGGACGTACCATATAGAAGTTAGGGCCATTTGAAGTTTTATCAGTGTTTGATTTGGGACTCAAGTGTAGCATAGCTTTGGGCGATAGTTTAAATTGACAAGAAGCTCGACTACTTTATTGTTACAAAATTTCAAGGTTTTGTGACGCTCCAGTAAAAAGTTACAAGCATTTGTATGTTGCAAACTTTGATAGGTGTAGAACGTGCCGTATAGAGGTTAGGGCCATTTGAAGTTTTATCAGTGTTTGATTTGGGACTCAAGGGTATCATAGCTTTGAGCGATAGCTTATATTGACAAGTGGCTCGAGTACTTTATTGTTACAAAATTTCAAGGTTTTATGACGCTCCAGTAAAAAGTTACAAGCATTTGTATGTTGAAAAGTTTGATAGGTGTAGGACGTACCGTATAGAAGTTAGGGCCATTTGAATTTTTATCAGTGTTTGATTTGGGACTCAAGGGAAGCATAGCTTTGAGCGATAGCTTAAATTGACAAGAGGCTCGAGTACTTTATTGTTACAAAATTTCAAGGTTTTGTGACGCTCCAGTAAAAAGTTACAAGCATTTGTATGTTGCAAACTTTGATAGGTGTAGGACGTACCGTATATAGGTTAGGGCATTTGAAGTTTTATCAGTGTTTAATTTGGGACTCAAGGGTATCATAGCTTTGAGCGATAGCTTATATTGACAAGTGGCTCGAGTACTTTATTGTTACAAAATTTCAAGGTTTTATGACGCTCCAGTAAAAAGTTACAAGCATTTGTATGTTGCAAACTTTGATAGGTGTAGGACGTACCGTATAGAAGTTAGGGCCATTTGAAGTTTTATCAGTGTTTGATTTGGGACTCAAGGGTAGCATAGCTTTGGGCGATAGCTTAAATTGACAAGAGGATCGAGTACTTTATTGTTACAAAATTTCAAGGTTTTATGACGCTCCAGTAAAAAGTTACAAGCATTTGTATGTTGCAAACTTTGATAGGTGTAGGACTTACCGTATAGAAGTTAGGGCCATTTGAAGTTTTATCAGTGTTTGATTTGGGACTCAAGGGTAGCATAGCTTGGAGCGACAGCTTAAATTGACAAGTGGATCGAGTACTTTATTGTTACAAAATTTCAAGGTTTTATGACGCTCCAGTAAAAAGTTACAAGCATTTGTATGTTGCAAACTTTGATAGGTGTAGGACGTACCGTATAGAAGTTAGGGCCATTTGAAGTTTTATCAGTGTTTGATTTGGGACTCAAGGGTAGCATAGCTTTGAGCGATAGCTTAAATTTACAAGAGGCTCGAGTTCTCTATTGTTACAAAATTTCAAGGTTTTATGACGCTCCAATAAAAAGTTATAAGCATTTGTATGTTGGAAACTTTGATAGGTGTAGGACGTACCGTATAGAAGTTAGGGCCATTTGAAGTTTTATCAGTGTTTGATTTGGGACTCAAGGGTAGCATAGCTTTGAGCGATAGCTTAAATTGACAAGAGGCTCGAGTACTTTATTGTTACAAAATTGCAAGGTTTTGTGACGCTCCAGTAAAAAGTTACAAGCATTTGTATGTTGCAAATTTTGATAGGTGTAGGACGTACCGTATAGAGGTTAGGGCCATTTGAAGTTTTACCAGTGTTTGATGTGGGACTCAAGGGTAGCATAGCTTTGAGCGATAGCTTAAATTGACAACAGGCTCGAGTACTTTATTGTTACAAAATTTCAAGGTTTTATGACGCTCCAGTAAAAAGTTACAAGCATTTGTATGTTGCAAACTTTGATAGGTGTAGGACGTACCGTATAGAAGTTAGGGCCATTTGAAGTTGTATCAGTGTTTGATTTGGGACTCAAGGGTAGCATAGCTTTTAGCGATAGCTTAAATTGACAAGAGGATCGAGTACTTTATTGTTACAAAATTTCAAGGTTTTATGACGCTCCAGTAAAAAGTTACAAGCATTTGTATGTTGCAAACTTTGATAGATGTAGGACGTACTGTATAGAATTTAGGGCCATTCGAAGTTTTATCAGTGTTTGATTTGGGACTCAAGGGTAGCATAGCTTTGAGCGAGAGCTTAAATTGACAAGAGGATCGAGTACTTTATTGTTACAAAATTTCCAGGTTCTATGACGCTCCCGTAAAAAGTTACAAGCATTTGTATGTTGCAAAGTTTGATAGGTGTAGGACGTACCGTATAGAAGTTAGGGCCATTCGAAGTTTTATCAGTGGTTGATTTGGGACTCAAGGGTAGCATCGCTTTGAGCGATAGCTTAAATTGACAAGAGGCTCGAGTACTTTATTGTTACAAAATTTCAAGGTTTTATGACGCTCCAGTAAACAGTTACAAGCATTTGTATGTTGCAAACTTTGATAGGTGTTGGACGTACCGTATAGAAGTTAGGGCCATTTGAAGTTTTATCAGTGTTTGATTTGGGACTCAAGGGTAGCATAGCTTTGGGCGATAGCTTAAATTGACAAGAGGCTCGAGTACTTTATTGTTATAAAATTTGAAGGTTTTATGACGCTCCAGTAAAAGGTTACAAGCATTTGTATGTTGCAAAGTTTGATAGGTGTAGGACGTACTGTATAGAGGTTAGGGCCATTTGAAGTTTTATCAGTGTTTGATTTGGGACTGAAGGGTATCATAGCTTTGAGCGATAGCTTATATTGACAAGTGGCTCGAGTACTTTATTGTTACAAAATTTGAAGGTTTTATGACGCTCCAGTAAAAAGTTACAAGCATTTGTATGTTGCAAACTTTGATATGTGTAGGACGTACCGTATAGAAGTTAGGGCCATTTGAAGTTTTATCAGTGTTTGATTTGGGACTCAAGGGTAGCATAGCTTTGAGCGATAGCTTAAATTGACAAGAGGCTCGAGTACTTTATTGTTACAAAATTTCAAGGTTTTATGACGCTCCAGTAAAAACTTACAAGCATTTGTATGTTGCAAACTTTGATAGGTGTAGGACGTACCGTATAGAAGTTAGGGCCATTTGAAGTTGTATCAGTGTTTGATTTGGGACTCAAGGGTAGCATAGCTTTGAGCGATAGCTTAAATTGACAAGAGGATCAAGTACTTAATTGTTACAAAATTTCAAGGTTTTATGACGCTCCAGTAAAAAGTTACAAGCATTTGTATGTTGCAAACTTTGATAGGTGTAGGACGTACCGTATAGAATTTAGGGCCATTCGAAGTTTTATCAGTGTTTGATTTGGGACTCAAGGGTAGCATAGCTTTGAGCGAGAGCTTAAATTGACAAGAGGATCGAGTACTTTATTGTTACAAAATTTCCAGGTTCTATGACGCTCCCGTAAAAAGTTACAAGCATTTGTATGTTGCAAAGTTTGATAGGTGTAGGACGTACCGTATAGAAGTTAGGGCCATTCGATGTTTTATCAGTCGTTGATTTGGGACTCAAGGGAAACATAGCTTTGAGCGATAGCTTCGATTGACAAGAGGCTCGAGTACTTTATTGTTACAAAATTTCAAGGTTTTATGACGCTCCAGTAAACAGTTACAAGCATTTGTATGTTGCAAACTGTGATAGGTGTAGGACGTACCGTATTGAAGTTAGGGCCATTTGATGTTTTATCAGTGTTGGATTTGGGACTCAAGGGTAGTATAGCTTTGAGCGATAGCTTAAATTCACAAGAGGCTCGAGTACTTTATTGTTACAAAATTTCAAGGTTTTATGACGCTCCAGTAAAAAGTTACAAGCATTTGTATGTTGCAAACTGTGATAGGTGTAGGACGTACCGTAGAGAAGTTAGGGCCATTTGAAGTTTTATCAGTGTTTGATTTGGGACTCAACGGTAGCATAGCTTTGAGCGATAGCTTAAATTGACAAGAGGCTCAGGTACTTTATTGTTACAAAATTTCAAGGTTTTATGACGCTCCAGTTAAAAGTTACAAGCTTTTGTATGTTGCAAACTTTGATAGGTGTAGGACGTACCGTATAGAAGTTAGGGCCATTTGAAGTTTTATCAGTGTTTGACTTGGGACTCAAAGGTAGCATAGCTTTGAGCGATAGCTTAAATTGACAAGAGGCTCGAGTACTTTATTGTTACAAAATTTCAAGGTTTTATGACGCTCCAGTAAAAAGTTACAAGCATTTGCAAACTGTGATAGGTGTAGGACGTACCGTATAGAAGTTAGGGCCATTTGAGGTTTTATCAGTGTTTGATTTGGGACTCAAGGGTAGCATAGCTTTGAGCGATAGCTTAAATTGACAAAAGGCTCGAGTACTTTATTGTTACAAAATTTCAAGGTTTTATGACGCTCCAGTAAAAAGTTACAAGCATTTGTATGTTGCAAACTTTGATAGGTGTAGGACGTACCGTATAGAAGTTAGAGCCATTTGAAGTTTTATCAGTGTTTGATTTGGGACTCAAGGGTAGCATAGCATTGGGCGATAGCTTAAATTGACAAGAGGCTCGAGTACTTTATTGTTATAAAATTTGAAGGTTTTATGACGCTCCAGTAAAAGGTTACAAGCATTTGTATGTTGCAAAGTTTGATAGGTGTAGGACGTACTGTATAGAGGTTAGGGCCATTTGAAGTTTTATCAGTGTTTGATTTGGGACTGAAGGGTATCATAGCTTTGAGCGATAGCTCATATTGACAAGTGGCTCGAGTACTTTATTGTTACAAAATTTGAAGGTTTTATGACGCTCCAGTAATAAGTTACAAGCATTTGTATGTTGCAAACTTTGATATGTGTAGGACGTACCGTATAGAAGTTAGGGCCATTTGAAGTTTTATCAGTGTTTGATTTGGGACTCAAGGGTAGCATAGCTTTGAGCGATAGCTTAAATTGACAAGAGGCTCGAATACTTTATTGTTACAAAATTTCAAGGTTTTATGACTCTCCAGTAAAAAGTTACAAGCATATGTATGTTGCAAACTGTGATAGGTGTAGGACGTACCGTATAGAGTTTGGACCATTTGAAGTTTTATCAGTGTTTGATTTGAGCGATAGCTTAAATTGACAAGAGGCTCGAGTACTTTATTGTTACAAAATTTCAAGGTTTTATGACGCACCAGTAAAAAGTTACAAGCATTTGTATGTTGCAAACTTTGATAGGTGTACGACGTACCGTATAGAAGTTAGGGCCATTTGAAGTTTTATCAGCCTTTGATTTGGGACTCAAGGGTAGCATTGCTTTGAGCGATAGCTTAAATTGACAAGAGGCTCGAGTACTTTATTGTTACAAAATTTCAAGGTTTTATGACGCTCCAGTAAAAAGTTACAAGCATTTGTATGTTGCAAACTTTGATAGGTGTAGGACGTACCGTATAGAAGTTAGGGCCATTTGAAGTTTTATCAGTGTTTGATTTGGGACTCAAGGGTAGCATAGCTTTGAGCGATAGCTTAAATTGACAAGAGGCTCGAGTTCTTTATTGTTACAAAATTTCAAGGTTTTATGACGCTCCAATAAAAAGTTATAAGCATTTGTATGTTGCAAACTTTGATAGGTGTAGGACGTACCGTATAGAAGTTAGGGCCATTTGAAGTTTTATCAGTGTTTGATTTGGGACTCAAGGGTAGCATAGCTTTGAGCGATAGCTTAAATTGACAAGAGGCTCGAGTACTTTATTGTTACAAAATTTCAAGGTTTTGTGACGCTCCAGTAAAAAGTTACAAGCATTTGTATGTTGCAAACTTTGATAGGTGTAGGACGTACCGTATAGAGTTAGGGCCATTTGAAGTTTTATCAGTGTTTGATTTGGGACTCAAGGGTAGCATAGCTTTGAGCGATAGCTTAAATTGACAAGAGGCTCGAGTACTTTATTGTTACAAAATTTCAAGGTTTTATGACGCTCCAGTAAAAAGTTACAAGCATTTGTATGTTGCAGACTGTGATAGGTATAGGACGTACCGTATAGAAGTTAGGGCCATTTGAAGTTTTATCAGTGTTTGATTTGGGACTCAAGGGTAGCATAGCTTTGAGCGATAGCTTAAATTGACAAGAGGATCGAGTACTTTATTGTTACAAAATTACAAGGTTTTATGACGCTCCAGTAAAAAGTTACAAGCATTTGTATGCTGCAAACTTTGATAGGTGTAGGACCTACCGTATAGAAGTTAGGGCCATTTAAAGTTTTATCAGTGTTGGATTTGGGACTCGAGGGTAGCATAGCTTTGAGAGATAGCTTAAATTGACAAGAGGCTCGAGTACTTTATTGTTACAAAATTTCAAGGTTTTGTGACACTCCAGTAAAAAGTTACAAGCATTTGTATGTTGCAAACTGTGATAGGTGTAGGACGTACCGTATAGAAGTTAGGGCCATTTGAGGTTTTATCAGTGTTTGATTTGGGACTCAAGGGTAGCATAGCTTTGAGCGATAGCTTAAATTGACAAAAGGCTCGAGTACTTTATTGTTACAAAATTTCAAGGTTTTATGACGCTCCAGTAAAAAGTTACAAGCATTTGTATGTTGCAAACTTTGATAGGTGTAGGACGTACCGTATAGAAGTTAGAGCCATTTGAAGTTTTATCAGTGTTTGATTTGGGACTCAAGGGTAGCATAGCATTGGGCGATAGCTTAAATTGACAAGAGGCTCGAGTACTTTATTGTTATAAAATTTGAAGGTTTTATGACGCTCCAGTAAAAGGTTACAAGCATTTGTATGTTGCAAAGTTTGATAGGTGTAGGACGTACTGTATAGAGGTTAGGGCCATTTGAAGTTTTATCAGTGTTTGATTTGGGACTGAAGGGTATCATAGCTTTGAGCGATAGCTCATATTGACAAGTGGCTCGAGTACTTTATTGTTACAAAATTTGAAGGTTTTATGACGCTCCAGTAATAAGTTACAAGCATTTGTATGTTGCAAACTTTGATATGTGTAGGACGTACCGTATAGAAGTTAGGGCCATTTGAAGTTTTATCAGTGTTTGATTTGGGACTCAAGGGTAGCATAGCTTTGAGCGATAGCTTAAATTGACAAGAGGCTCGAATACTTTATTGTTACAAAATTTCAAGGTTTTATGACTCTCCAGTAAAAAGTTACAAGCATATGTATGTTGCAAACTGTGATAGGTGTAGGACGTACCGTATAGAGTTTGGACCATTTGAAGTTTTATCAGTGTTTGATTTGAGCGATAGCTTAAATTGACAAGAGGCTCGAGTACTTTATTGTTACAAAATTTCAAGGTTTTATGACGCACCAGTAAAAAGTTACAAGCATTTGTATGTTGCAAACTTTGATAGGTGTACGACGTACCGTATAGAAGTTAGGGCCATTTGAAGTTTTATCAGCCTTTGATTTGGGACTCAAGGGTAGCATTGCTTTGAGCGATAGCTTAAATTGACAAGAGGCTCGAGTACTTTATTGTTACAAAATTTCAAGGTTTTATGACGCTCCAGTAAAAAGTTACAAGCATTTGTATGTTGCAAACTTTGATAGGTGTAGGACGTACCGTATAGAAGTTAGGGCCATTTGAAGTTTTATCAGTGTTTGATTTGGGACTCAAGGGTAGCATAGCTTTGAGCGATAGCTTAAATTGACAAGAGGCTCGAGTTCTTTATTGTTACAAAATTTCAAGGTTTTATGACGCTCCAATAAAAAGTTATAAGCATTTGTATGTTGCAAACTTTGATAGGTGTAGGACGTACCGTATAGAAGTTAGGGCCATTTGAAGTTTTATCAGTGTTTGATTTGGGACTCAAGGGTAGCATAGCTTTGAGCGATAGCTTAAATTGACAAGAGGCTCGAGTACTTTATTGTTACAAAATTTCAAGGTTTTGTGACGCTCCAGTAAAAAGTTACAAGCATTTGTATGTTGCAAACTTTGATAGGTGTAGGACGTACCGTATAGAGTTAGGGCCATTTGAAGTTTTATCAGTGTTTGATGTGGGACTCAAGGGTAGCATAGCTTTGAGCGATAGCTTAAATTGACAAGAGGCTCGAGTACTTTATTGTTACAAAATTTCAAGGTTTTATGACGCTCCAGTAAAAAGTTACAAGCATTTGTATGTTGCAGACTGTGATAGGTATAGGACGTACCGTATAGAAGTTAGGGCCATTTGAAGTTTTATCAGTGTTTGATTTGGGACTCAAGGGTAGCATAGCTTTGAGCGATAGCTTAAATTGACAAGAGGATCGAGTACTTTATTGTTACAAAATTTCAAGGTTTTATGACGCTCCAGTAAAAAGTTACAAGCATTTGTATGCTGCAAACTTTGATAGGTGTAGGACCTACCGTATAGAAGTTAGGGCCATTTAAAGTTTTATCAGTGTTGGATTTGGGACTCGAGGGTAGCATAGCTTTGAGAGATAGCTTAAATTGACAAGAGGCTCGAGTACTTTATTGTTACAAAATTTCAAGGTTTTGTGACACTCCAGTAAAAAGTTACAAGCATTTGTATGTTGCAAACTTTGATAGGTGTAGGACGTACCGTATAGAGGTTAGGGCCATTTGAAGTTTTATCAGTATTTGATTTGGGACTCAAGGGTATCATAGCTTTGAGCGATAGCTTACATTGACAAGTGGGTCGAGTACTTTATTGTTACATAATTTCAAGGTTTTATGACGCTCCAGTAAAAAGTTACAAGCATTTGTATGTTGCAAACTTTGATAGGTGTAGGACGTACCGTATAGAAGTTAGGGCCATTTGAAGTTGTATCAGTGTTTGATTTGGGACTCAAGGGTAGCATAGCTTTGAGCGATAGCTTAAATTGACAAGAGGATCGAGTACTTTATTGTTACAAAATTTCAAGGTTTTACGACGCTCCAGGAAAAAGTTACAAGCATTTGTATGTTGCAAACTTTGATAGGTGTAGGACGTACCGTCTAGAATTTAGGGCCATTCGATGTTTTATCAGTGTTTGATTTGGGACTCAAGGGTAGCATAGCTTGAGCGAGAGCTTAAATTGACAAGAGGATAGAGTACTTTATTGTTACAAAATTTCCAGGTTCTATGACGCTCCCGTAAAAAGTTACAAGCATTTGTATGTTGCAAAGTTTGATAGGTGTAGGACGTACCGTATAGAAGTTAGGGCCATTCGAAGTTTTATCAGTGGTTGATTTGGGACTCAAGGGTAGCATAGCTTTGAGCGATAGCTTAAATTGACAAGAGGCTCGAGTACTTTATTGTTACAAAATTTCAAGGTTTTATGACGCCCCAGTAAAAAGTTACAAGCATTTGTAGGTTGCAAACTTTGATAAGTGTAGGACGTACCGTATTGAAGTTAGGGCCATTTAATGTTTTATCAGTGTTTGATTTGGGACTCAAGGGTAGTATAGCTTTGAGCGATAGCTTAAATTCACAAGAGGCTCGAGTACTTTATTGTTACAAAATTTCAAGGTTTTATGACGCTCCAGTAAAAAGTTAAAAGCATTTGTATGTTGCAAACTGTGATAGGTGTAGGACGTACCGTAGAGAAGTTAGGGCCATTTGATGTTTTATCAGTGTTTGATTTGGGACTCAAGTGTAGCATAGCTTTGAGCGATAGCTTAAATTGACAAGAGGCTCAGGTACTTTATTGTTACAAAATTTCAAGGTTTTATGACGCTCCAGTTAAAAGTTACAAGCTTTTGTATGTTGCAAACTTTGATAGGTGTAGGACGTACCGTATAGAAGTTAGGGCCATTTGAAGTTTTATCAGTGTTTGACTTGGGACTCAAGGGTAGCATAGCTTTGAGCGATAGCTTAAATTGACAAGAGGCTCGAGTACTTTATTGTTGCAAAATTTCAAGGTTTTATGACGCTCCAGTAAAAATTTACAAGCATTTCTATGTTGCAAACTGTGATAGGTGTATGACGTACCGCATAGAAGTTAGGGTCATTTGAGGTTTTATCAGTGTTTGATTTGGGACTCAAGGGTAGCATAGCTTTGAGCGATAGCTTAAATTGACAAGAGGCTCGAGTACTTTATTGTTATAAAATTTGAAGGTTTTATGACGCTCCAGTAAAAGGTTACAAGCATTTGTATGTTGCAAAGTTTGATAGGTGTAGGACGTACCGTATAGAGTTTGGACCATTTGAAGTTTTATCAGTGTTTGATTTGGGACTCAAGGGTAGCATAGCTTTGGGCGATAGCTTAAATTGACAAGAGGATCGAGTACTTTATTGTTACACAATTGCAAGGTTTTATGACGCTCCAGTAAAAAGTTACAAACATTTGTATGTTGCAAACTTTGATAGGTGTAGGACTTACCGTATAGAAGTTAGGGCCATTTGAAGTCTTATCAGTGTTTGATTTGGGACTCAAGGGTAGCATAGCTTGGAGCGATAGCTTAAATTGACAAGAGGATCGAGTACTTTATTGTTACAAAATTTCAAGGTTTTATGACGCTCCAGTAAAAAGTTACAAGATTTGTATGTTGCAAACTTTGATAGGTGTAGGACGTACCGTATAGAAGTTAGGGCCATTTGAAGTTTTATCAGTGTTTGATTTGGGACTCAAGGGTAGCATAGCTTTGAGCGATAGCTTAAATTGACAAGAGGCTCGAGTTCTTTATTGTTACAAAATTTCAAGGTTTTATGACGCTCCAATAAAAAGTTATAAGCATTTGTATGTTGCAAACTTTGATAGGTGTAGGACGTACCGTATAGAAGTTAGGGCCATTTGAAGTTTTATCAGTGTTTGATTTGGGACTCAAGGGTAGCATAGCTTTGAGCGATAGCTTAAATTGACAAGAGACTCGAGTACTTTATTGTTACAAAATTTCAAGGTTTTGTGACGCTCCAGTAAAAAGTTACAAGCATTTGTATGTTGCAAACTTTGGTAGGTGTAGGACGTACCGTATAGAGGTTAGAGCCATTTGAAATTTTATCAGTGTTTGATGAGGGACTCAAGGGTAGCATAGCTTTGAGCGATAGCTTAAATTTACAAGAGGCTCGAGTACTTTATTGTTACAAAATTTCAAGGTTTTATGACGCTCCAGTAAAAAGTTACAAGCATTTGTATGTTGCAGACTGTGATAGGTATAGGACGTACCGTATAGAAGTTAGGGCCATTTGAAGTTTTATCATTGTTTGATTTGGGACTCAAGGGTAGCATAGCTTTGAGCGATAGCTTAAATTGACAAGAGGATCGAGTACTTTATTGTTACAAAATTTCAAGGTTTTATGACGCTCCAGTAAAAAGTTACAAGATTTGTATGTTGCAAACTTTGATAGGTGTAGGACGTACCGTATAGAAGTTAGGGCCATTTGAAGTTTTATCAGTGTTTGATTTGGGACTCAAGGGTAGCATAGCTTTGAGCGATAGCTTAAATTGACAAGAGGCTCGAGTTCTTTATTGTTACAAAATTTCAAGGTTTTATGACGCTCCAATAAAAAGTTATAAGCATTTGTATGTTGCAAACTTTGATAGGTGTAGGACGTACCGTATAGAAGTTAGGGCCATTTGAAGTTTTATCAGTGTTTGATTTGGGACTCAAGGGTAGCATAGCTTTGAGCGATAGCTTAAATTGACAAGTGGCTCGAGTACTTTATTGTTACAAAATTTCAAGGTTTTGTGACGCTCCAGTAAAAAGTTACAAGCATTTGTATGTTGCAAACTTTGATAGGTGTAGGACGTACCGTATAGAGGTTAGGGCCATTTGAAGTTTTATCAGTGTTTGATGTGGGACTCAAGGGTAGTATAGCTTTGAGCGATAGCTTAAATTGACAAGAGGCTCGAGTACTTTATTGTTACAAAATTTCAAGGTATTGTGACACTCCAGTAAAAAGTTACAAGCATTTGTATGTTGCAAACTTTGATAGGTGTAGGACGTACCGTATAGAGGTTAGGGCCATTTGAAGTTTTATCAGTATTTGATTTGGGACTCAAGGGTATCATAGCTTTGAGCGATAGCTTACATTGACAAGTGGGTCGAGTACTTTATTGTTACAAAATTTCAAGGTTTTATGACGCTCCAGTAAAAAGTTACAAGCATTTGTATGTTGCAAACTTTGATAGGTGTAGGACGTACCGTTTAGAAGTTAGGGCCATTTGAAGTTGTATCAGTGTTTGATTTGGGACTCAAGGGTAGCATAGCTTTGAGCGATAGCTTAAATTGACAAGAGGATCGAGTACTTTATTGTTACAAAATTTCAAGGTTTTACGACGCTCCAGGAAAAAGTTACAAGCATTTGTATGTTGCAAACTTTGATAGATGTAGGACGTACCGTCTAGAATTTAGGGCCATTCGAAGTTTTATCAGTGTTTGATTTGGGACTCAAGGGTAGCATAGCTTGAGCGAGAGCTTAAATTGACAAGAGGATCGAGTACTTTATTGTTACAAAATTTCCAGGTTCTATGACGCTCCCGTAAAAAGTTACAAGCATTTGTATGTTGCAAAGTTTGATAGGTGAAGGACGTACCGTATAGAAGTTAGGGCCATTCGAAGTTTTATCAGTGGTTGATTTGGGACTCAAGGGTAGCATAGCTTTGAGCGATAGCTTAAATTGACAAGAGGCTCGAGTACTTTATTGTTACAAAATTTCAAGGTTTTATGACGGCCCAGTAAAAAGTTACAAGCATTTGTAGGTTGCAAACTTTGATAAGTGTAGGACGTACCGTATTGAAGTTAGGGCCATTTAATGTTTTATCAGTGTTTGATTTGGGACTCAAGGGTAGTATAGCTTTGAGCGATAGCTTAAATTCACAAGAGGCTCGAGTACTTTATTGTTACAAAATTTCAAGGTTTTATGACGCTCCAGTAAAAAGTTACAAGCATTTGTATGTTGCAAACTGTGATAGGTGTAGGACGTACCGTATAGAAGTTAGGGCCATTTGATGTTTTATCAGTGTTTGATTTGGGACTCAAGTGTAGCATAGCTTTGAGCGATAGCTTAAATTGACAAGAGGCTCAGGTACTTTATTGTTACAAAATTTCAAGGTTTTATGACGCTCCAGTTAAAAGTTACAAGCTTTTGTATGTTGCAAACTTTGATAGGTGTAGGACGTACCGTATAGAAGTTAGGGCCATTTGAAGTTTTATCAGTGTTTGACTTGGGACTCAAGGGTAGCATAGCTTTGAGCGATAGCTTAAATTGACAAGAGGCTCGAGTACTTTATTGTTACAAAATTTCAAGGTTTTATGACGCTCCAGTAAAAAGTTACAAGCATTTCTATGTTGCAAACTGTGATAGGTGTATGACGTACCGCATAGAAGTTAGGGCCATTTGAGGTTTTATCAGTGTTTGATTTGGGACTCAAGGGTAGCATAGCTTTGAGCGATAGCTTAAATTGACAAAAGCCTCGAGTACTTTATTGTTACAAAATTTCAAGGTTTTATGACGCTCCAGTAAAAAGTTACAAGCATTTGTATGTTGCAAACTTTGATAGGTGTAGGACATACCGTATAGAAGTTAGGGCCATTTGAAGTTTTATCAGTGTTTGATTTGGGACTCAAGGGTAGCATAGCTTTGGGCGATAGCTTAAATTGACAAGAGGCTCGAGTACTTTATTGTTATAAAATTTGAAGGTTTTATGACGCTCCAGTAAAAGGTTACAAGCATTTGTATGTTGCAAAGTTTGATAGGTGTAGGACGTACCGTATAGAGTTTGGACCATTTGAAGTTTTATCAGTGTTTGATTTGGGACTCAAGGGTAGCATAGCTTTGGGCGATAGCTTAAATTGACAAGAGGATCGAGTACTTTATTGTTACACAATTTCAAGGTTTTATGACGCTCCAGTAAAAAGTTACAAGCATTTGTATGTTGCAAACTTTGATAGGTGTAGGACTTACCGTATAGAAGTTAGGGCCATTTGAAGTCTTATCAGTGTTTGATTTGGGACTCAAGGGTAGCATAGCTTGGAGCGATAGCTTAAATTGACAAGAGGATCGAGTACTTTATTGTTACAAAATTTCAAGGTTTTATGACGCTCCAGTAAAAAGTTACAAGATTTGTATGTTGCAAACTTTGATAGGTGTAGGACGTACCGTATAGAGGTTAGGGCCATTTGAAGTTTTATCAGTGTTTGATTTGGGACTCAAGGGTGTCATAGCTTTGAGCGATAGCTTATATTGACAAGAGGCTCGAGTTCTTTATTGTTACAAAATTTCAAGGTTTTATGACGCTCCAATAAAAAGTTATAAGCATTTGTATGTTGCAAACTTTGATAGGTGTAGGACGTACCGTATAGAAGTTAGGGCCATTTGAAGTTTTATCAGTGTTTGATTTGGGACTCAAGGGTAGCATAGCTTTGAGCGATAGCTTAAATTGACAAGAGACTCGAGTACTTTATTGTTACAAAATTTCAAGGTTTTGTGACGCTCCAGTAAAAAGTTACAAGCATTTGTATGTTGCAAACTTTGATAGGTGTAGGACGTACCGTATAGAGGTTAGAGCCATTTGAAGTTTTATCAGTGTTTGATGTGGGACTCAAGGGTAGCATAGCTTTGAGCGATAGCTTAAATTGACAAGAGGCTCGAGTACTTTATTGTTACAAAATTTCAAGGTTTTATGGCGCTCCAGTAAAAAGTTACAAGCATTTGTATGTTGCAGACTGTGATAGGTATAGGACGTACCGTATAGAAGTTAGGGCCATTTGAAGTTTTATCATTGTTTGATTTGGGACTCAAGGGTAGCATAGCTTTGAGCGATAGCTTAAATTGACAAGAGGATCGAGCACTTTATTGTTACAAAATTTCAAGGTTTTATGACGCTCCAGTAAAAAGTTACAACATTTGTATGCTGCAAACTTTGATAGGTGTAGGACGTACCGTATAGAAGTTAGGGCCATTTGAAGTTTTATCAGTGTTTGATTTGGGACTCAAGGGTAGCATAGCTTTGAGCGATAGCTTAAATTGACAAGTGGCTCGAGTACTTTATTGTTACAAAATTTCAAGGTTTTGTGACGCTCCAGTAAAAAGTTACAAGCATTTGTCTGTTGCAAACTTTGATAGGTGTAGGACGTACCGTATAGAGGTTAGGGCCATTTGAAGTTTTATCAGTGTTTGATGTGGGACTCAAGGGTAGTATAGCTTTGAGCGATAGCTTAAATTGACAAGAGGCTCGAGTACTTTATTGTTACAAAATTTCAAGGTATTGTGACACTCCAGTAAAAAGTTACAAGCATTTGTATGTTGCAAACTTTGATAGGTGTAGGACGTACCGTATAGAGGTTAGGGCCATTTGAAGTTTTATCAGTATTTGATTTGGGACTCAAGGGTATCATAGCTTTGAGCGATAGCTTACATTGACAAGTGGGTCGAGTACTTTATTGTTACAAAATTTCAAGGTTTTATGACGCTCCAGTAAAAAGTTACAAGCATTTGTATGTTGCAAACTTTGATAGGTGTAGGACGTACCGTTTAAAAGTTAGGGCCATTTGAAGTTGTATCAGTGTTTGATTTGGGACTCAAGGGTAGCATAGCTTTGAGCGATAGCTTAAATTGACAAGAGGATCGAGTACTTTATTGTTACAAAATTTCAAGGTTTTACGACGCTCCAGGAAAAAGTTACAAGCATTTGTATGTTGCAAACTTTGATAGATGTAGGACGTACCGTCTAGAATTTAGGGCCATTCGAAGTTTTATCAGTGTTTGATTTGGGACTCAAGGGTAGCATAGCTTGAGCGAGAGCTTAAATTGACAAGAGGATCGAGTACTTTATTGTTACAAAATTTCCAGGTTCTATGACGCTCCCGTAAAAAGTTACAAGCATTTGTATGTTGCAAAGTTTGATAGGTGAAGGACGTACCGTATAGAAGTTAGGGCAATTCGAAGTTTTATCAGTGGTTGATTTGGGACTCAAGGGTAGCATAGCTTTGAGCGATAGCTTAAATTGACAAGAGGCTCGAGTACTTTATTGTTACAAAATTTCAAGGTTTTATGACGCCCCAGTAAAAAGTTACAAGCATTTGTAGGTTGCAAACTTTGATAAGTGTAGGACGTACCGTATTGAAGTTAGGGCCATTTAATGTTTTATCAGTGTTTGATTTGGGACTCAAGGGTAGTATAGCTTTGAGCGATAGCTTAAATTCACAAGAGGCTCGAGTACTTTATTGTTACAAAATTTCAAGGTTTTATGACGCTCCAGTAAAAAGTTACAAGCATTTGTATGTTGCAAACTGTGATAGGTGTAGGACGTACCGTATAGAAGTTAGGGCCATTTGATGTTTTATCAGTGTTTGATTTGGGACTCAAGTGTAGCATAGCTTTGAGCGATAGCTTAAATTGACAAGAGGCTCAGGTACTTTATTGTTACAAAATTTCAAGGTTTTATGACGCTCCAGTTAAAAGTTACAAGCTTTTGTATGTTGCAAACTTTGATAGGTGTAGGACGTACCGTATAGAAGTTAGGGCCATTTGAAGTTTTATCAGTGTTTGACTTGGGACTCAAGGGTAGCATAGCTTTGAGCGATAGCTTAAATTGACAAGAGGCTCGAGTACTTTATTGTTACAAAATTTCAAGGTTTTATGACGCTCCAGTAAAAAGTTACAAGCATTTCTATGTTGCAAACTGTGATAGGTGTATGACGTACCGCATAGAAGTTAGGGCCATTTGAGGTTTTATCAGTGTTTGATTTGGGACTCAAGGGTAGCATAGCTTTGAGCGATAGCTTAAATTGACAAAAGCCTCGAGTACTTTATTGTTACAAAATTTCAAGGTTTTATGACGCTCCAGTAAAAAGTTACAAGCATTTGTATGTTGCAAACTTTGATAGGTGTAGGACATACCGTATAGAAGTTAGGGCCATTTGAAGTTTTATCAGTGTTTGATTTGGGACTCAAGGGTAGCATAGCTTTGGGCGATAGCTTAAATTGACAAGAGGCTCGAGTACTTTATTGTTATAAAATTTGAAGGTTTTATGACGCTCCAGTAAAAAGTTACAAGCATTTGTATGTTGCAAAGTTTGATAGGTGTAGGACGTACCGTATAGAGTTTGGACCATTTGAAGTTTTATCAGTGTTTGATTTGGGACTCAAGGGTAGCATAGCTTTGGGCGATAGCTTAAATTGACAAGAGGATCGAGTACTTTATTGTTACACAATTTCAAGGTTTTATGACGCTCCAGTAAAAAGTTACAAGCATTTGTATGTTGCAAACTTTGATAGGTGTAGGACTTACCGTATAGAAGTTAGGGCCATTTGAAGTCTTATCAGTGTTTGATTTGGGACTCAAGGGTAGCATAGCTTGGAGCGATAGCTTAAATTGACAAGAGGATCGAGTACTTTATTGTTACAAAATTTCAAGGTTTTATGACGCTCCAGTAAAAAGTTACAAGATTTGTATGTTGCAAACTTTGATAGGTGTAGGACGTACCGTATAGAAGTTAGGGCCATTTGAAGTTTTATCAGTGTTTGATTTGGGACTCAAGGGTAGCATAGCTTTGAGCGATAGCTTAAATTGACAAGAGGCTCGAGTTCTTTATTGTTACAAAATTTCAAGGTTTTATGACGCTCCAATAAAAAGTTATAAGCATTTGTATGTTGCAAACTTTGATAGGTGTAGGACGTACCGTATAGAAGTTAGGGCCATTTGAAGTTTTATCAGTGTTTGATTTGGGACTCAAGGGTAGCATAGCTTTGAGCGATAGCTTAAATTGACAAGAGACTCGAGTACTTTATTATTACAAAATTTCAAGGTTTTGTGACGCTCCAGTAAAAAGTTACAAGCATTTGTATGTTGCAAACTTTGATAGGTGTAGGACGTACCGTATAGAGGTTAGAGCCATTTGAAGTTTTATCAGTGTTTGATGTGGGACTCAAGGGTAGCATAGCTTTGAGCGATAGCTTAAATTGACAAGAGGCTCGAGTACTTTATTGTTACAAAATTTCAAGGTTTTATGGCGCTCCAGTAAAAAGTTACAAGCATTTGTATGTTGCAGACTGTGATAGGTATAGGACGTACCGTATAGAAGTTAGGGCCATTTGAAGTTTTATCATTGTTTGATTTGGGACTCAAGGGTAGCATAGCTTTGAGCGATAGCTTAAATTGACAAGAGGATCGAGCACTTTATTGTTACAAAATTTCAAGGTTTTATGACGCTCCAGTAAAAAGTTACAACATTTGTATGCTGCAAACTTTGATAGGTGTAGGACGTACCGTATAGAAGTTAGGGCCATTTAAAGTTTTATCAGTGTTGGATTTGGGACTCGAGGGTAGCATAGCTTTGAGCGATAGCTTAAATTGACAAGAGGCTCGAGTACTTTATTGTTACAAAATTTCAAGGTTTTGTGACACTCCAGTAAAAAGTTACAAGCATTTGTATGTTGCAAACTTTGATAGGTGTAGGACGTACCGTATAGAGGTAAGGGCCATTTGCAGTTTTATCAGTGTTTGATTTGGGACTCAAGGGTATCATAGCTTTGAGCGATAGCTTACATTGACAAGTGGCTCGAGTACTTTATTGTTACAAAATTTCAAGGTTTTATGACGCTCCAGTAAAAAGTTACAAGCATTTGTATGTTGCAAACTTTGATAGGTGTAGGACGTACCGTATAGAATTTAGGGCCATTCGAAGTTTTATCAGTGTTTGATTTGGGACTCACGGGTAGCATAGCTTTGAGCGAGAGCTTAAATTGACAAGAGGATCGAGTACTTTATTGTTACAAAATTTCCAGGTTCTATGACGCTCCCGTAAAAAGTTACAAGCATTTGTATGTTGCAAAGTTTGATAGGTGTAGGACGTACCGTATAGAAGTTAGGGCCATTCGAAGTTTTATCAGTGGTTGATTTGGGACTCAAGGGTAGCATAGCTTTGAGCGATAGCTTAAATTCACAAGAGGCTCGAGTACTTTATTGTTACAAAATTTCAAGGTTTTATGACGCTCCAGTAAAAAGTTACAAGCATTTGTATGTTGCAAACTGTGATAGGTGTAGGACGTACCGTATAGAAGTTAGGGCCATTTGATGTTTTATCAGTGTTTGATTTGGGACTCAAGTGTAGCATAGCTTTGAGCGATAGCTTAAATTGACAAGAGGCTCAGGTACTTTATTGTTACAAAATTTCAAGGTTTTATGACGCTCCAGTTAAAAGTTACAAGCTTTTGTATGTTGCAAACTTTGATAGGTGTAGGACGTACCGTATAGAAGTTAGGGCCATTTGAAGTTTTATCTGTGTTTGACTTGGGACTCAAGGGTAGCATAGCTTTGAGCGATAGCTTAAATTGACAAGAGGCTCGAGTACTTTATTGTTACAAAATTTCAAGGTTTTATGACGCTCCAGTAAAAAGTTACAAGCATTTCTATGTTGCAAACTGTGATAGGTGTATGACGTACCGCATAGAAGTTAGGGCCATTTGAGGTTTTATCAGTGTTTGATTTGGGACTCAAGGGTAGCATAGCTTTGTGCGATAGCTTAAATTGACAAAAGCCTCGAGTACTTTATTGTTACAAAATTTCAAGGTTTTATGACGCTCCAGTAAAAAGTTACAAGCATTTGTATGTTGCAAACTTTGATAGGTGTAGGACATACCGTATAGAAGTTAGGGCCATTTGAAGTTTTATCAGTGTTTGATTTGGGACTCAAGGGTAGCATAGCTTTGGGCGATAGCTTAAATTGACAAGAGGCTCGAGTACTTTATTGTTATAAAATTTGAAGGTTTTATGACGCTCCAGTAAAAGGTTACAAGCATTTGTATGTTGCAAAGTTTGATAGGTGTAGGACGTACCGTATAGAGTTTGGACCATTTGAAGTTTTATCAGTGTTTGATTTGGGACTCAAGGGTAGCATAGCTTTGGGCGATGGCTTAAATTGACAAGAGGATCGAGTACTTTATTGTTACACAATTTCAAGGTTTTATGACGCTCCAGTAAAAAGTTACAAGCATTTGTATGTTGCAAACTTTGATAGGTGTAGGACTTACCGTATAGAAGTTAGGGCCATTTGAAGTCTTATCAGTGTTTGATTTGGGACTCAAGGGTAGCATAGCTTGGAGCGATAGCTTAAATTGACAAGAGGATCGAGTACTTTATTGTTACAAAATTTCAAGGTTTTATGGCGCTCCAGTAAAAAGTTACAAGCATTTGTATGTTGCAGACTGTGATAGGTATAGGACGTACCGTATAGAAGTTAGGGCCATTTGAAGTTTTATCATTGTTTGATTTGGGACTCAAGGGTAGCATAGCTTTGAGCGATAGCTTAAATTGACAAGAGGATCGAGCACTTTATTGTTACAAAATTTCAAGGTTTTATGACGCTCCAGTAAAAAGTTACAAGCATTTGTATGCTGCAAACTTTGATAGGTGTAGGACGTACCGTATAGAAGTTAGGGCCATTTAAAGTTTTATCAGTGTTGGATTTGGGACTCGAGGGTAGCATAGCTTTGAGCGATAGCTTAAATTGACAAGAGGCTCGAGTACTTTATTGTTACAAAATTTCAAGGTTTTGTGACACTCCAGTAAAAAGTTACAAGCATTTGTATGCTGCAAACTTTGATAGGTGTAGGACGTACCGTATAGAGGTTAGGGCCATTTGCAGTTTTATCAGTGTTTGATTTGGGACTCAAGGGTATCATAGCTTTGAGCGATAGCTTACATTGACAAGTGGCTCGAGTACTTTATTGTTACAAAATTTCAAGGTTTTATGACGCTCCAGTAAAAAGTTACAAGCATTTGTATGTTGCAAACTTTGATAGGTGTAGGACGTACCGTATAGAAGTTAGGGCCATTTGAAGTTGTATCAGTGTTTGATTTGGGACTCAAGGGTAGCATAGCTTTGAGCGATAGCTTAAATTGACAAGAGGATCGAGTACTTTATTGTTACAAAATTTCAAGGTTTTACGACGCTCCAGTAAAAAGTTACGAGCATTTGTATGTTGCAAACTTTGATAGGTGTAGGACGTACCGTATAGAATTTAGGGCTATTCGAAGTTTTATCAGTGTTTGATTTGGGACTCAAGGGTAGCATAGCTTTGAGCGAGAGCTTAAATTGACAAGAGGATCGAGTACTTTATTGTTACAAAATTTCCAGGTTCTATGACGCTCCCGTAAAAAGTTACAAGCATTTGTATGTTGCAAAGTTTGATAGGTGTAGGACGTACCGTATAGAAGTTAGGGCCATTCGAAGTTTTATCAGTGGTTGATTTGGGACTCAAGGGTAGCATAGCTTTGAGCGATAGCTTAAATTGACAAGAGGCTCGAGTACTTTATTGTTACAAAATTTCAAGGTTTTATGACGCCCCAGTAAAAAGTTACAAGCATTTGTAGGTTGCAAACTTTGATAAGTGTAGGACGTACCGTATTGAAGTTAGGGCTATTTGATGTTTTATCAGTGTTTGATTTGGGACTCAAGGGTAGCATAGCTTTGAGCGATAGCTTAAATTCACAAGAGGCTCGAGTACTTTATTGTTACAAAATTTCAAGGTTTTATGACGCTCCAGTAAAAAGTTACAAGCATTTGTATGTTGCAAACTGTGATAGGTGTAGGACGTACCGTATAGAAGTTAGGGCCATTTGATGTTTTATCAGTGTTTGATTTGGGACTCAAGGGTAGCATAGCTTTGAGCGATAGCTTAAATTGACAAGAGGCTCAAGTACTTTATTGTTACAAAATTTCAAGGTTTTATGACGCTCCAGTTAAAAGTTACAAGATTTTGTATGTTGCAAACTTTGATAGGTGTAGGACGTACCGTATAGAAGTTGGGGCCATTTGAAGTTTTATCAGTGTTTGACTTGGGACTCAAGGGTAGCATAGCTTTGAGCGATAGCTTAAATTGACAAGAGGCTCGAGTACTTTATTGTTACAAAATTTCAAGGTTTTATGACGCTCCAGTAAAAAGTTACAAGCATTTCTATGTTGCAAACTATGATAGGTGTATGACGTACCGCATAGAAGTTAGGGCCATTTGAGGTTTTATCAGTGTTTGATTTGGGACTCAAGGGTAGCATAGCTTTGGGCGATAGCTTAAATTGACAAGAGGATCGAGTACTTTATTGTTACAAAATTTCAAGGTTTTATGACGCTCCAGTAAAAAGTTACAAGCATTTGTATGTTGCAAACTTTGGTAGGTGTAGGACTTACCGTATAGAAGTTAGGGCCATTTGAAGTCGTATCAGTGTTTGATTTGGGACTCAAGGGTAGCATAGCTTGGAGCGATAGCTTAAATTGACAAGAGGATCGAGTACTTTATTGTTACAAAATTTCAAGGTTTTATGACGCTCCAGTAAAAAGTTACAAGATTTGTATGTTGCAAACTTTGATAGGTGTAGGACGTACCGTATAGAAGTTAGGGCCATTTGAAGTTTTATCAGTGTTTGATTTGGGACTCAAGGGTAGCATAGCTTTGAGCGATAGCTTAAATTGACAAGAGACTCGAGTACTTTATTGTTACAAAATTTCAAGGTTTTGTGACGCTCCAGTAAAAAGTTACAAGCATTTGTATGTTGCAAACTTTGATAGGTGTAGGACGTACCGTATAGAGGTTAGGGCCATTTGAAGTTTTATCAGTGTTTGATGTGGGACTCAAGGGTAGCATAGCTTTGAGCGATAGCTTAAATTGACAAGAGGCTCGAGTACTTTATTGTTACAAAATTTCAAGGTTTTATGACGCTCCAGTAAAAAGTTACAAGCATTTGTATGTTGCAGACTGTGATAAGTATAGGACGTACCGTATAGAAGTTAGGGCCATTTGAAGTTTTATCATTGTTTTATTTGGGACTGAAGGGTAGCATAGCTTTGAGCGATAGCTTAAATTGACAAGAGGATCGATTACTTTATTGTTACAAAATTTCAAGGTTTTATGACGCTCCAGTAAAAAGTTACAAGCATTTGTATGCTGCAAACTTTGATAGGTGTAGGACGTACCATATAGAAGTTAGGGCCATTTGAAGTTGTATCAGTGTTTGATTTGGGACTCAAGGGTAGCATAGCTTTGAGCGATAGCTTAAATTGACAAGAGGCTCGAGTACTTTATTGTTACAAAATTTCAAGGTTTTATGACGCCCCAGTAAAAAGTTACAAGCATTTGTAGGTTGCAAACTTTGATAAGTGTAGGACGTACCGTATTGAAGTTAGGGTCATTTGATGTTTTATCAGTGTTTGATTTGGGACTCAAGGGTAGTATAGCTTTGAGCGATAGCTTAAATTCACAAGAGGCTCGAGTACTTTATTGCTACAAAATTTCAAGGTTTTATGACGCTCCAGTAAAAAGTTACAAGCATTTGTATGTTGCAAACTGTGATAGGTGTAGGACGTACCGTATAGAAGTTAGGGCCATTTGATGTTTTATCAGTGTTTGATTTGGGACTCAAGGGTAGCATAGCTTTGAGCGATAGCTTAAATTGACAAGAGGCTCAGGTACTTTATTGTTACAAAATTTCAAGGTTTTATGACGCTCCAGTTAAAAGTTACAAGCTTTTGTATGTTGCAAACTTTGATAGGTGTAGGACGTACCGTATAGAAGTTGGGGCCATTTGAAGTTTTATCAGTGTTTGACTTGGGACTCAAGGGTAGCATAGCTTTGAGCGATAGCTTAAATTGACAAGAGGCTCGAGTACTTTATTGTTACAAAATTTCAAGGTTTTATGACGCTCCAGTAAAAAGTTACAAGCATTTCTATGTTGCAAACTGTGATAGGTGTATGACGTACCGCATAGAAATTAGGGCCATTTGAGGTTTTATCAGTGTTTGATTTGGGACTCAAGGGTAGCATAGCTTTGAGCGATAGCTTAAATTGACAAAAGGCTCGAGTACTTTATTCTTACAAAATTTCAAGGTTTTATGACGCTCCAGTAAAAAGTTACAAGCATTTGTATGTTGCAAACTTTGATAGGTGTAGGACATACCGTATAGAAGTTAGGGCCATTTGAAGTTTTATCAGTGTTTGATTTGGGACTCAAGGGTAGCATAGCTTTGGGCGATAGCTTAAATTGACAAGAGGCTCGAGTACTTTATTGTTATAAAATTTGAAGGTTTTATGACGCTCCAGTAAAAGGTTACAAGCATTTGTATGTTGTAAAGTTTGATAGGTGTAGGACGTACCGTATAGAGTTTGGACCATTTGAAGTTTTATCAGTGTTTGATTTGAGCGATAGCTTAAATTGACAAGAGGCTCGAGTACTTTATTGTTACAAAATTTCAAGGTTTTATGACGCTCCAGTAAAAAAGTTACAAGCATTTGTATGTTGAAAACTTTGATAGGTGTAGGACGTACCGTATTGAAGTTAGGGCCATTTGATGTTTTATCAGTGTTTGATTTATGACTCAAGGGTAGTATAGCTTTGAGCGATAGCTTAAATTCACAAGAGGCTCGAGTACTTTATTGTTACAAAATTTCAAGGTTTTATGACGCTCCAGTAAAAAGTTACAAGCATTTGTATGTTGCAAACTGTGATAGGTGTAGGACGTACCGTATAGAAGTTAGGGCCATTTGAAGTTTTATCAGTGTTTGATTTGGGACTCAAGGGTAGCATAGCTTTGAGCGATAGCTTAAATTGACAAGAGGCTCAGGTACTTTATTGTTACAAAATTTCAAGGTTTTATGACGCTCCAGTTAAAAGTTACAAGCTTTTGTATGTTGCAAACTTTGATAGGTGTACTACGTACCGTATAGAAGTTAGGGCCATTTGAAGTTTTATCAGTGTTTGACTTGGGACTCAAGGGTAGCATAGCTTTGAGCGATAGCTTAAATTGACAAGAGGCTCGAGTACTTTATTGTTATAAAATTTGAAGGTTTTATGACGCTCCAGTAAAAGGTTACAAGCATTTGTATGTTGCAAAGTTTGATAGGTGTAGGACGTACCGTATAGAGGTTAGGGCCATTTGAAGTTTTATCAGTGTTTGATTTGGGACTGAAGGGTATCATAGCTTTAAGGGATAGCTTATATTGACAAGTGGCTCGAGTACTTTATTGTTACAAAATTTGAAGGTTTTATGACGCTCCAGTAAAAAGTTACAAGCATTTGTATGTTGCAAACTTTGATATGTGTAGGACGTACCGTATAGAAGTTAGGGCCATTTAAAGTTTTATCAGTGTTTGATTTGGGACTCAAGGGTAGCATAGCTTTGAGCGATAGCTTAAATTGACAAAAGGCTCGAGTACTTTATTGTTACAAAATTTCAAGTTTTTATGACTCTCCAGTAAAAAGTTACAAGCATATTAATGTTGGAAACTGTGATAGGTGTAGGACGTACCGTATAGAGTTTGGACCATTTGAAGTTTTATCAGTGTTTGATTTGAGCGATAGCTTAAATTGACAAGAGGCTCGAGTACTTTATTGTTACAAAATTTCAAGGTTTTATGACGCTCCAGTAAAAAAGTTACAAGCATTTGTATATTGCAAACTTTGATTGGTGTAGGACGTACCGTATAGAAGTTAGGGCCATTTGAAGTTTTATCATTGTTTGATTTGGGACTCAAGGGTAGCATAGCTTTGGGCGATAGGTTAAATTGACAAGAAGCTCGACTAGTTTATTGTTACAAAATTTCAAGGTTTTGTGACGCTCCAGTAAAAAGTTACAAGCATTTGTATGTTGCAAACTTTGATAGGTGTAGGACGTGCCGTATAGAGGTTAGGGCCATTTGAAGTTTTATCAGTGTTTGATTTGGGACTCAAGGGTATCATAGCTTTGAGCGATAGCTTATATTGACAAGTGGCTAGAGTACTTTATTGTTACAAAATTTCAAGGTTTTATGACGCTCCAGTAAAAAGTTACAAGCATTTGTATGTTGAAAACTTTGATAGGTGTAGGACGTACCGTATAGAAGTTAGGGCCATTTGAAGTTTTAGCAGTGTTTGATTTGAGACTCAAGGAAAGCATATCTTTGAGCGATAGCTTAAATTGACAAGAGGCTCGAGTACTTTATTGTTACAAAATTTCAAGGTTTTGTGACGCTCCAGTAAAAAGTTACAAGCATTTGTATGTTGCAAACTTTGATAAGTGTAGGACGTACCGTATAGAGGTTAGGGCCATTTGAAGTTTTATCAGTGTTTAATTTGGGACTCAAGGGTATCATAGCTTTGAGCGATAGCTTATATTGACAAGTGGCTCGAGTACTTTATTGTTACAAAATTTCAAGGTTTTATGACGCTCCAGTAAAAAGTTACAAGCATTTGTATGTTGCAAACTTTGATAGGTGTAAGACGTACCGTACAGAAGTTAGGGCCATTTGAAGTTTTATCAGTGTTTGATTTGGGACTCAAGGGTAGCATAGCTTTGGGCGATAGCTTAAATTGACAAGAGGATCGAGTACTTTATTGTTACAAAATTTCAAGGTTTTATGACGCTCCAGTAAAAAGTTACAAGCATTTGTATGTTGCAAACTTTGATAGGTGTAGGACTTACCGTATAGAAGTTAGGGCCATTTGAAGTTTTATCAGTGTTTGATGTGGGACTCAAGGGTAGCATAACTTTGAGCGATAGCTTAAATTGACAAGAGGCTCGAGTACTTTATTGTTACAAAATTTCAAGGTTTTATGACGCTCCAGTAAAAAGTTACAAGCATTTGTATGTTGCAGACTGCGATAGGTATAGGACGTACCGTATAGAAGTTAGGGCCATTTGAAGCTTTATCAGTGTTTGATTTGGGACTCAAGGGTAGCATAGCTTTGGGCGATAGCTTAAATTGACAAGAGGCTCGAGTACTTTATTGTTATAAAATTTGAAGGTTTTATGACGCTCCAGTAAAAGGTTACAAGCATTTGTATGTTGCAAAGTTTGATAGGTGTAGGACGTACCGTATAGAGGTTAGGGCCATTTGAAGTTTTATCAGTGTTTGATTTGGGACTGAAGGGTATCATAGCTTTGAGCGATAGCTTATATTGACAAGTGGCTCGAGTACTTTATTGTTACAAAATTTGAAGGTTTTATGACGCTCCAGTAAAAAGTTACAAGCATTTGTATGTTGCAAACTTTGATATGTGTAGGACGTACCGTATAAAAGCTACGGCCATTTGAAGTTTTATCAGTGTTTGATTTGGGACTCAAGGGTAGCATAGCTTTGAGCGATAGCTTAAATTGACAAGAGGCTCGAGTACTTTATTGTTACAAAATTTCAAGGTTTTATGACTCTCCAGTAAAAAGTTACAAGCATATGTATGTTGCAAACTGTGATAGGTGTAGGACGTACCGTATAGAGTTTGGACCATTTGAAGTTTTATCAGTGTTTGATTTGAGCGATAGCTTAAATTGACAAGAGGCTCGAGTACTTTATTGTTACAAAATTTCAAGGTTTTATGACGCTCCAGTAAAAAAGTTACAAGCATTTGTATGTTGCAAACTTTGATTGGTGTAGGACGTACCATATAGAAGTTAGGGCCATTTGAAGTTTTATCAGTGTTTGATTTGGGTCTCAAGTGTAGCATAGCTTTGGGCGATAGTTTAAATTGACAAGAAGCTCGACTACTTTATTGTTACAAAATTTCAAGGTTTTGTGACGCTCCAGTAAAAAGTTACAAGCATTTGTATGTTGCAAACTTTGATAGGTGTAGGACGTGCCGTATAGAGGTTAGGGCCATTTGAAGTTTTATCAGTGTTTGATTTGGGACTCAAGGGTATCATAGCTTTGAGCGATAGCTTATATTGACAAGTGGCTCGAGTACTTTATTGTTACAAAATTTCAAGGTTTTATGACGCTCCAGTAAAAAGTCACAAGCATTTGTATGTTGAAAAGTTTGATAGGTGTAGGACGTACCGTATAGAAGTTAGGGCCATTTGAAGTTTTATCAGTGTTTGATTTGGGACTCAAGGGAAGCATAGCTTTGAGCGATAGCTTAAATTGACAAGAGGCTCCAGTACTTTATTGTTACAAAATTTCAAGGTTTTGTGACGCTCCAGTAAAAAGTTACAAGCATTTGTATGTTGCAAACTTTGATAGGTGTAGGACGTACCGTATATAGGTTAGGGCATTTGAAGTTTTATCAGTGTTTAATTTGGGACTCAAGGGTATCATAGCTTTGAGCGATAGCTTATATTGACAAGTGGCTCGAGTACTTTATTATTACAAAATTTCAAGGTTTTATGACGCTCCAGTAAAAAGTTACAAGCATTTGTATGTTGCAAACTTTGATAGGTGTAGGACGTACTGTATAGAAGTTAGGGCCATTTGAAGTTTTATCAGTGTTTGATTTGGGACTCAAGGGTAGCATAGCTTTGGGCGATAGCTTAAATTGACAAGAGGATCGAGTACTTTATTGTTACAAAATTTCAAGGTTTTATGACGCTCCAGTAAAAAGTTACAAGCATTTGTATGTTGCAAACTTTGATAGGTGTAGGACTTACCGTATAGAAGTTAGGGCCATTTGAAGTTTTATCAGTGTTTGATTTGGGACTCAAGGGTAGCATAGCTTTGAGCGATAGCTTATATTGACAAGTGGCTCGAGTACTTTATTGTTACAAAATTTCAAGGTTTTATGACGCTCCAGTAAAAAGTCACAAGCATTTGTATGTTGAAAAGTTTGATAGGTGTAGGACGTACCGTATAGAAGTTAGGGCCATTTGAAGTTTTATCAGTGTTTGATTTGGGACTCAAGGGAAGCATAGCTTTGAGCGATAGCTTAAATTGACAAGAGGCTCGAGTACTTTATTGTTACAAAATTTCAAGGTTTTGTGACGCTCCAGTAAAAAGTTACAAGCATTTGTATGTTGCAAACTTTGATAGGTGTAGGACGTACCGTATATAGGTTAGGGCATTTGAAGTTTTATCAGTGTTTAATTTGGGACTCAAGGGTATCATAGCTTTGAGCGATAGCTTATATTGACAAGTGGCTCGAGTACTTTATTATTACAAAATTTCAAGGTTTTATGACGCTCCAGTAAAAAGTTACAAGCATTTGTATGTTGCAAACTTTGATAGGTGTAGGACGTACTGTATAGAAGTTAGGGCCATTTGAAGTTTTATCAGTGTTTGATTTGGGACTCAAGGGTAGCATAGCTTTGGGCGATAGCTTAAATTGACAAGAGGATCGAGTACTTTATTGTTACAAAATTTCAAGGTTTTATGACGCTCCAGTAAAAAGTTACAAGCATTTGTATGTTGCAAACTTTGATAGGTGTAGGACTTACCGTATAGAAGTTAGGGCCATTTGAAGTTTTATCAGTGTTTGATTTGGGACTCAAGGGTAGCATAGCTTGGAGCGACAGCTTAAATTGACAAGTGGATCGAGTACTTTATTGTTACAAAATTTCAAGGTTTTATGACGCTCCAGTAAAAAGTTACAAGCATTTGTATGTTGCAAACTTTGATAGGTGTAGGACGTACCGTATAGAAGTTAGGGCCATTTGAAGTTTTATCAGTGTTTGATTTGGGACTCAAGGGTAGCATAGCTTTGAGCGATAGCTTAAATTGACAAGAGGCTCGAGTTCTCTATTGTTACAAAATTTCAAGGTTTTATGACGCTCCAATAAAAAGTTATAAGCATTTGTATGTTGCAAACTTTGATAGGTGTAGGACGTACCGTATAGAAGTTAGGGCCATTTGAAGTTTTATCAGTGTTTTATTTGGGACTCAAGGGTAGCATAGCTTTGAGCGATAGCTTAAATTGACAAGAGGCTCGAGTACTTTATTGTTACAAAATTTCAAGGTTTTGTGACGCTCCAGTAAAAAGTTACAAGCATTTGTATGTTGCAAACTTTGATAGGTGTAGGACGTACCGTATAGAGGTTAGGGCCATTTGAAGTTTTATCAGTGTTTGATGTGGGACTCAAGGGTAGCATAGCTTTGAGCGATAGCTTAAATTGACAACAGGCTCGAGTACTTTATTGTTACAAAATTTCAAGGTTTTATGACGCTCCAGTAAAAAGTTACAAGCATTTGTATGTTGCAAACTTTGATAGGTGTAGGACGTACTGTATAGAAGTTAGGGCCATTTGAAGTTTTATCAGTGTTTGATTTGGGACTCAAGGGTAGCATAGCTTTGAGCGATAGCTTAAATTGACAAGAGGCTCGAGTTCTCTATTGTTACAAAATTTCAAGGTTTTATGACGCTCCAATAAAAAGTTATAAGCATTTGTATGTTGCAAACTTTGATAGGTGTAGGACGTACCGTATAGAAGTTAGGGCCATTTGAAGTTTTATCAGTGTTTTATTTGGGACTCAAGGGTAGCATAGCTTTGAGCGATAGCTTAAATTGACAAGAGGCTCGAGTACTTTATTGTTACAAAATTTCAAGGTTTTGTGACGCTCCAGTAAAAAGTTACAAGCATTTGTATGTTGCAAACTTTGATAGGTGTAGGACGTACCGTATAGAGGTTAGGGCCATTTGAAGTTTTATCAGTGTTTGATGTGGGACTCAAGGGTAGCATAGCTTTGAGCGATAGCTTAAATTGACAACAGGCTCGAGTACTTTATTGTTACAAAATTTCAAGGTTTTATGACGCTCCAGTAAAAAGTTACAAGCATTTGTATGTTGCAAACTTTGATAGGTGTAGAACGTACCGTATAGAAGTTAGGGCCATTTGAAGTTGTATCAGTGTTTGATTTGGGACTCAAGGGTAGCATAGCTTTGAGCGATAGCTTAAATTGACAAGAGGATCGAGTACTTTATTGTTACAAAATTTCAAGGTTTTATGACGCTCCAGTAAAAAGTTACAAGCATTTGTATGTTGCAAACTTTGATAGATGTAGGACGTACTGTATAGAATTTAGGGCCATTCGAAGTTTTATCAGTGTTTGATTTGGGACTCAAGGGTAGCATAGCTTTGAGCGAGAGCTTAAATTGACAAGAGGATCGAGTACTTTATTGTTACAAAATTTCCAGGTTCTATGACGCTCCCGTAAAAAGTTACAAGCATTTGTATGTTGCAAAGTTTGATAGGTGTAGGACGTACCGTATAGAAGTTAGGGCCATTCGAAGTTTTATCAGTGGTTGATTTGGGACTCAAGGGTAGCATAGCTTTGAGCGATAGCTTAAATTGACAAGAGGCTCGAGTACTTTATTGTTACAAAATTTCAAGGTTTTATGACGCTCCAGTAAACAGTTACAAGCATTTGTATGTTGCAAACTTTGATAGGTGTAGGACGTACCGTATAGAAGTTAAAGCCATTTGAAGTTTTATCAGTGTTTGATTTGGGACTCAAGGGTAGCATAGCTTTGGGCGATAGCTTAAATTGACAAGAGGCTCGAGTACTTTATTGTTATAAAATTTGAAGGTTTTATGACGCTCCAGTAAAAGGTTACAACCATTTGTATGTTGCAAAGTTTGATAGGTGTAGGACGTACTGTATAGAGGTTAGGGCCATTTGAAGTTTTATCAGTGTTTGATTTGGGACTGAAGGGTATCATAGCTTTGAGCGATAGCTTATATTGACAAGTGGCTCGAGTACTTTATTGTTACAAAATTTGAAGGTTTTATGACGCTCCAGTAAAAAGTTACAAGCATTTGTATGTTGCAAACTTTGATATGTGTAGGACGTACCGTATAGAAGTTAGGGCCATTTGAAGTTTTATCAGTGTTTGATTTGGGACTCAAGGGTAGCATAGCTTTGAGCGATAGCTTAAATTGACAAGAGGCTCGAGTACTTTATTGTTACAAAATTTCAAGGTTTTATGACGCTCCAGTAAAAACTTACAAGCATTTGTATGTTGCAAACTTTGATAGGTGTAGGACGTACCGTATAGAAGTTAGGGCCATTTGAAGTTGTATCAGTGTTTGATTTGGGACTGAAGGGTAACATAGCTTTGAGCGATAGCTTAAATTGACAAGAGGATCGAGTACTTTATTGTTACAAAATTTCAAGGTTTTATGACGCTCCAGTAAAAAGTTACAAGCATTTGTATGTTGCAAACTTTGATAGGTGTAGGACGTACCGTATAGAATTTAGGGCCATTCGAAGTTTGATCAGTGTTTGATTTGGGACTCAAGGGTAGCATAGCTTTGGCGAGAGCTTAAATTGACAAGAGGATCGAGTACTTTATTGTTACAAAATTTCAAGGTTTTATGACGCTCCAGTAAAAAGTTACAAGCATTTGCAAACTGTGATAGGTGTAGGACGTACCGTATAGAAGTTAGGGCCATTTGAGGTTTTATCAGTGTTTGATTTGGGACTCAAGGGTAGCATAGCTTTGAGCGATAGCTTAAATTGACAAAAGGCTCGAGTACTTTATTGTTACAAAATTTCAAGGTTTTATGACGCTCCAGTAAAAAGTTACAAGCATTTGTATGTTGCAAACTTTGATAGGTGTAGGACGTACCGTATAGAAGTTAGAGCCATTTGAAGTTTTATCAGTGTTTGATTTGGGACTCAAGGGTAGCATAGCTTTGGGCGATAGCTTAAATTGACAAGAGGCTCGAGTACTTTATTGTTATAAAATTTGAAGGTTTTATGACGCTCCAGTAAAAGGTTACAAGCATTTGTATGTTGCAAAGTTTGATAGGTGTAGGACGTACTGTATAGAGGTTAGGGCCATTTGAAGTTTTATCAGTGTTTGATTTGGGACTGAAGGGTATCATAGCTTTGAGCGATAGCTCATATTGACAAGTGGCTCGAGTACTTTATTGTTACAAAATTTGAAGGTTTTATGACGCTCCAGTAATAAGTTACAAGCATTTGTATGTTGCAAACTTTGATATGTGTAGGACGTACCGTATAGAAGTTAGGGCCATTTGAAGTTTTATCAGTGTTTGATTTGGGACTCAAGGGTAGCATAGCTTTGAGCGATAGCTTAAATTGACAAGAGGCTCGAGTACTTTATTGTTACAAAATTTCAAGGTTTTATGACTCTCCAGTAAAAAGTTACAAGCATATGTATGTTGCAAACTGTGATAGGTGTAGGACGTACCGTATAGAGTTTGGACCATTTGAAGTTTTATCAGTGTTTGATTTGAGCGATAGCTTAAATTGACAAGAGGCTCGAGTACTTTATTGTTACAAAATTTCAAGGTTTTATGACGCTCCAGTAAAAAAGTTACAAGCATTTGTATGTTGCAAACTTTGATTGGTGTAGGACGTACCGTATAGAAGTTAGGGCCATTTGAAGTTTTATCAGTGTTTGATTTGGGACTCAAGGGAAGCATAGCTTTGAGCGATAGCTTAAATTGACAAGAGGCTCGAGTACTTTATTGTTACAAAATTTCATGGTTTTGGTGACGCTCCAGTAAAAAGTTACAAGCATTTGTATGTTGCAAACTTTGATAGGTGTAGGACGTGCCGTATAGAGGTTAGGGCCATTTGAAGTTTTATCAGTGTTTGATTTGGGACTCAAGGGTATCATAGCTTTGAGCGATAGCTTATATTGACAAGTGGCTCGAGTACTTTATTGTTACAAAATTTCAAGGTTTTATGACTCTCCAGTAAAAAGTTACAAGCATATGTATGTTGCAAACTGTGATAGGTGTAGGACGTACCGTATAGAGTTTGGACCATTTGAAGTTTTATCAGTGTTTGATTTGAGCGATAGCTTAAATTGACAAGAGGCTCGAGTACTTTATTGTTACAAAATTTCAAGGTTTTATGACGCTCCAGTAAAAAAGTTACAAGCATTTGTATGTTGCAAACTTTGATTGGTGTAGGACGTACCGTATAGAAGTTAGGGCCATTTGAAGTTTTATCAGTGTTTGATTTGGGACTCAAGGGTAGAATAGCTTTGGGCGATAGGTTAAATTGTCAAGAAGCTCGACTATTTTATTGTTACAAAATTTCAAGGTTTTGTGACGCTCCAGTAAAAAGTTACAAGCATTTGTATGTTGCAAACTTTGATAGGTGTAGGACGTGCCGTATAGAGGTTAGGGCCATTTGAAGTTTTATCAGTGTTTGATTTGGGACTCAAGGGTATCATAGCTTTGAGCGATAGCTTATATTGACAAGTGGCTCGAGTACTTTATTGTTACAAAATTTCAAGGTTTTATGACGCTCCAGTAAAAAGTTACAAGCATTTGTATGTTGAAAACTTTGATAGGTGTAGGACGTACCGTATAGAAGTTAGGGCCATTTGAAGTTTTATCAGTGTTTGATTTGGGACTCAAGGGAAGCATAGCTTTGAGCGATAGCTTAAATTGACAAGAGGCTCGAGTACTTTATTGTTACAAAATTTCATGGTTTTGGTGACGCTCCAGTAAAAAGTTACAAGCATTTGTATGTTGCAAACTTTGATAGGTGTAGGACGTACCGTATATAGGTTAGGGCCATTTGAAGCTTTATCAGTGTTTAATTTGGGACTCAAGGGTATCATAGCTTTGAGCGATAGCTTATATTGACAAGTGGCTCGAGTACTTTATTGTTACAAAATTTCAAGGTTTTATGCCGCTCCAGTAAAAAGTTACAAGCATTTGTATGTTGCAAACTTTGATAGGTGTAGGACGTACCGTATAGAAGTTAGGGCCATTCGAAGTTGTATCAGTGTTTGAATTGGGACTCAAGGGTAGCATAGCTTTGAGCGATAGCTTAAATTGACAAGAGGATCGAGTACTTTATTGTTACAAAATTTCAAGGTTTTATGACGCTCCAGTAAAAAGTTACAAGCATTTGTATGTTGCAAACTTTGATAGGTGTAGGACGTACCGTATAGAATTTAGGGCCATTAGTAGTTTTATCAGTGTTTGATTTGGGACTCAAGGGTAGCATAGCTTTGAGCGAGAGCTTAAATTGACAAGAGGATCGAGTACTTTATTGTTACAAAATTTCCAGGTTCTATGACGCTCCCGTAAAAAGTTACAAGCATTTGTATGTTGCAAAGTTTGATAGGTGTAGGACGTAACGTATATGTAGAAGTTAGGGCCATTCGAAGTTTTATCAGTGGTTGATTTGGGACTCAATGGTAGCATAGCTTTGAGCGATAGCTTAAATTGACAAGAGGCTCGAGTACTTTATTGTTACAAAATTTCAAGGTTTTATGACGCCCCAGTAAAAAGTTACAAGCATTTGTAGGTTGCAAACTTTGATAAGTGTAGGACGTACCGTATTGAAGTTAGGGCCATTTGATGTTTTATCAGTGTTTGATTTGGGACTCAAGGGTAGTATAGCTTTGAGCGATAGCTTAAATTCACAAGAGGCTCGAGTACTTTATTGTTACAAAATTTCAATGTTTTATGACGCTCCAGTAAAAAGTTACAAGCTTTGTATGTTGCAAACTGTGGTAGGTGTAGGACGTACCGTATAGAAGTTAGGGCCGTTTGAAGTTTTATCAGTGTTTGATTTGGGACTCAACGGTAGCATAGCTTTGAGCGATAGCTTAAATTGACAAGAGGCTCGAGTACTTTATTGTTACAAAATTTCAAGGTTTTGTGACGCTCCAGTAAAAAGTTACAAGCATTTGTATGTTGCAAACTTTGATAGGTGTAGGACGTACCGTATATAGGTTAGGGCCATTTGAAGCTTTATCAGTGTTTAATTTGGGACTCAAGGGTATCATAGCTTTGAGCGATAGCTTATATTGACAAGTGGCTCGAGTACTTTATTGTTACAAAATTTCAAGGTTTTATGCCGCTCCAGTAAAAAGTTACAAGCATTTGTATGTTGCAAACTTTGATAGGTGTAGGACGTACCGTATAGAAGTTAGGGCCATTCGAAGTTTTATCAGTATTTGATTTGGGACTCAAGGGTAGCATAGCTTTGAGCGATAGCTTAAATTGACAAGAGGATCGAGTACTTTATTGTTACAAAATTTCAAGGTTCTATGACGCTCCAGTAAAAAGTTACAAGCATTTGTATGTTGCAAACTTTGACAGGTGTAGGTTGTACCGTATAGAAGTTAGGGCCATTTGAAGTTGTATCAGTGTTTGATTTGGGACTCAAGGGTAGCATAGTTTTGAGCGATAGCTTAAATTGACAAGAGGATCGAGTACTTTATTGTTACAAAATTTCAAGGTTTTATGACGCTCCAGTAAAAAGTTACAAGCATTTGCAAACTTTGATAGGTGTAGGACGTACTGTATAGAGGTTAGGGCCATTTGAAGTTTTATCAGTGTTTGATTTGGGACTGAAGGGTATCATAGCTTTGAGCGATAGCTCATATTGACAAGTGGCTCGAGTACTTTATTGTTACAAAATTTGAAGGTTTTATGACGCTCCAGTAATAAGTTACAAGCATTTGTATGTTGCAAACTTTGATATGTGTAGGACGTACCGTATAGAAGTTAGGGCCATTTGAAGTTTTATCAGTGTTTGATTTGGGACTCAAGGGTAGCATAGCTTTGAGCGATAGCTTAAATTGACAAGAGGCTCGAGTACTTTATTGTTACAAAATTTCAAGGTTTTATGACTCTCCAGTAAAAAGTTACAAGCATATGTATGTTGCAAACTGTGATAGGTGTAGGACGTACCGTATAGAGTTTGGACCATTTGAAGTTTTATCAGTGTTTGATTTGAGCGATAGCTTAAATTGACAAGAGGCTCGAGTACTTTATTGTTACAAAATTTCAAGGTTTTATGACGCTCCAGTAAAAAACTTACAAGCATTTGTATGTTGCAAACTTTGATAGGTGTAGGACGTACCGTATAGAAGTTAGGGCCATTTGAAGTTGTATCAGTGTTTGATTTGGGACTGAAGGGTAGCATAGCTTTGAGCGATAGCTTAAATTGACAAGAGGATCGAGTACTTTATTGTTACAAAATTTCAAGGTTTTATGACGCTCCAGTAAAAAGTTACAAGCATTTGTATGTTGCAAACTTTGATAGGTGTAGGACGTACCGTATAGAATTTAGGGCCATTCGAAGTTTTATCAGTGTTTGATTTGGGACTCAAGGGTAGCATAGCTTTGGCGAGAGCTTAAATTGACAAGAGGATCGAGTACTTTATTGTTACAAAATTTCCCGGTTCTATGACGCTCCCGTAAAAAGTTACAAGCATTTGTATGTTGCAAAGTTTGATAGGTGTAGGACGTACCGTATAGAAGTTAGGGCCATTCGATGTTTTATCAGTGGTTGATTTGGGACTCAAGGGAAACATAGCTTTGAGCGATAGCTTAGATTGACAAGAGGCTCGAGTACTTTATTGTTACAAAATTTCCAGGTTTTATGACGCTCCAGTAAACAGTTACAAGCATTTGTATGTTGCAAACTGTGATAGGTGTAGGACGTACCGTATAGAAGTTAGGGCCATTTGAAGTTTTATCAGTGTTTGACTTGGGACTCAAAGGTAGCATAGCTTTGAGCGATAGCTTAAATTGACAAGAGGCTCGAGTACTTTATTGTTACAAAATTTCAAGGTTTTATGACGCTCCAGTAAAAAGTTACAAGCATTTGCAAACTGTGATAGGTGTAGGACGTACCGTATAGAAGTTAGGGCCATTTGAGGTTTTATCAGTGTTTGATTTGGGACTCAAGGGTAGCATAGCTTTGAGCGATAGCTTAAATTGGCAAAAGGCTCGAGTACTTTATTGTTACAAAATTTCAAGGTTTTATGACGCTCCAGTAAAAAGTTACAAGCATTTGTATGTTGCAAACTTTGATAGGTGTAGGACGTACCGTATAGAAGTTAGAGCCATTTGAAGTTTTATCAGTGTTTGATTTGGGACTCAAGGGTAGCATAGCTTTGGGCGATAGCTTAAATTGACAAGAGGCTCGAGTACTTTATTGTTATAAAATTTGAAGGTTTTATGACGCTCCAGTAAAAGGTTACAAGCATTTGTATGTTGCAAAGTTTGATAGGTGTAGGACGTACTGTATAGAGGTTAGGGCCATTTGAAGTTTTATCAGTGTTTGATTTGGGACTGAAGGGTATCATAGCTTTGAGCGATAGCTCATATTGACAAGTGGCTCGAGTACTTTATTGTTACAAAATTTGAAGGTTTTATGACGCTCCAGTAATAAGTTACAAGCATTTGTATGTTGCAAACTTTGATATGTGTAGGACGTACCGTATAGAAGTTAGGGCCATTTGAAGTTTTATCAGTGTTTGATTTGGGACTCAAGGGTAGCATAGCTTTGAGCGATAGCTTAAATTGACAAGAGGCTCGAGTACTTTATTGTTACAAAATTTCAAGGTTTTATGACTCTCCAGTAAAAAGTTACAAGCATATGTATGTTGCAAACTGTGATAGGTGTAGGACGTACCGTATAGAGTTTGGACCATTTGAAGTTTTATCAGTGTTTGATTTGAGCGATAGCTTAAATTGACAAGAGGCTCGAGTACTTTATTGTTACAAAATTTCAAGGTTTTATGACGCTCCAGTAAAAAAGTTACAAGCATTTGTATGTTGCAAACTTTGATTGGTGTAGGACGTACCGTATAGAAGTTAGGGCCATTTGAAGTTTTATCAGTGTTTGATTTGGGACTCAAGGGTAGCATAGCTTTGGGCGATAGGTTAAATTGTCAAGAAGCTCGACTACTTTATTGTTACAAAATTTCAAGGTTTTGTGACGCTCCAGTAAAAAGTTACAAGCATTTGTATGTTGCAAACTTTGATAGGTGTAGGACGTGCCGTATAGAGGTTAGGGCCATTTGAAGTTTTATCAGTGTTTGATTTGGGACTCAAGGGTATCATAGCTTTGAGCGATAGCTTATATTGACAAGTGGCTCGAGTACTTTATTGTTACAAAATTTCAAGGTTTTATGACGCTCCAGTAAAAAGTTACAAGCATTTGTATGTTGAAAACTTTGATAGGTGTAGGACGTACCGTATAGAAGTTAGGGCCATTTGAAGTTTTATCAGTGTTTGATTTGGGACTCAAGGGAAGCATAGCTTTGAGCGATAGCTTAAATTGACAAGAGGCTCGAGTACTTTATTGTTACAAAATTTCAAGGTTTTGGTGACGCTCCAGTAAAAAGTTACAAGCATTTGTATGTTGCAAACTTTGATAGGTGTAGGACGTACCGTATATAGGTTAGGGCCATTTGAAGCTTTATCAGTGTTTAATTTGGGACTCAAGGGTATCATAGCTTTGAGCGATAGCTTATATTGACAAGTGGCTCGAGTACTTTATTGTTACAAAATTTCAAAGTTTTATGCCGCTCCAGTAAAAAGTTACAAGCATTTGTATGTTGCAAACTTTGATAGGTGTAGGACGTACCGTATAGAAGTTAGGGCCATTCGAAGTTGTATCAGTGTTTGAATTGGGACTCAAGGGTAGCATAGCTTTGAGCGATAGCTTAAATTGACAAGAGGATCGAGTACTTTATTGTTACAAAATTTCAAGGTTTTATGACGCTCCAGTAAAAAGTTACAAGCATTTGTATGTTGCAAACTTTGATAGGTGTAGGACGTACCGTATAGAATTTAGGGCCATTCGTAGTTTTATCAGTGTTTGATTTGGGACTCAAGGGTAGCATAGCTTTGAGCGAGAGCTTAAATTGACAAGAGGATCGAGTACTTTATTGTTACAAAATTTCCAGATTCTATGACGCTCCCGTAAAAAGTTACAAGCATTTGTATGTTGCAAAGTTTGATAGGTGTAGGACGTAACGTATATGTAGAAGTTAGGGCCATTCGAAGTTTTATCAGTGGTTGATTTGGGACTCAATGGTAGCATAGCTTTGAGCGATAGCTTAAATTGACAAGAGGCTCGAGTACTTTATTGTTACAAAATTTCAAGGTTTTATGACGCCCCAGTAAAAAGTTACAAGCATTTGTAGGTTGCAAACTTTGATAAGTGTAGGACGTACCGTATTGAAGTTAGGGCCATTTGATGTTTTATCAGTGTTTGATTTGGGACTCAAGGGTAGTATAGCTTTGAGCGATAGCTTAAATTCACAAGAGGCTCGAGTACTTTATTGTTACAAAATTTCAAGGTTTTATGACGCTCCAGTAAAAAGTTACAAGCTTTGTATGTTGCAAACTGTGGTAGGTGTAGGACGTACCGTATAGAAGTTAGGGCCGTTTGAAGTTTTATCAGTGTTTGATTTGGGACTCAACGGTAGCATAGCTTTGAGCGATAGCTTAAATTGACAAGAGGCTCGAGTACTTTATTGTTACAAAATTTCAAGGTTTTGTGACGCTCCAGTAAAAAGTTACAAGCATTTGTATGTTGCAAACTTTGATAGGTGTAGGACGTACCGTATATAGGTTAGGGCCATTTGAAGTTTTATCAGTGTTTAATTTGGGACTCAAGGGTATCATAGCTTTGAGCGATAGCTTATATTGACAAGTGGCTCGAGTACTTTATTGTTACAAAATTTCAAGGTTTTATGCCGCTCCAGTAAAAAGTTACAAGCATTTGTATGTTGCAAACTTTGATAGGTGTAGGACGTACCGTATAGAAGTTAGGGCCATTCGAAGTTTTATCAGTATTTGATTTGGGACTCAAGGGTAGCATAGCTTTGAGCGATAGCTTAAATTGACAAGAGGATCGAGTACTTTATTGTTACAAAATTTCAAGGTTCTATGACGCTCCAGTAAAAAGTTACAAGCATTTGTATGTTGCAAACTTTGACAGGTGTAGGTTGTACCGTATAGAAGTTAGGGCCATTTGAAGTTGTATCAGTGTTTGATTTGGGACTCAAGGGTAGCATAGTTTTGAGCGATAGCTTAAATTGACAAGCGGATCGAGTACTTTATTGTTACAAAATTTCAAGGTTTTATGACGCTCCAGTAAAAAGTTACAAGCATTTGCAAACTTTGATAGGTGTAGGACGTACTGTATAGAGGTTAGGGCCATTTGAAGTTTTATCAGTGTTTGATTTGGGACTGAAGGGTATCATAGCTTTGAGCGATAGCTCATATTGACAAGTGGCTCGAGTACTTTATTGTTACAAAATTTGAAGGTTTTATGACGCTCCAGTAATAAGTTACAAGCATTTGTATGTTGCAAACTTTGATATGTGTAGGACGTACCGTATAGAAGTTAGGGCCATTTGAAGTTTTATCAGTGTTTGATTTGGGACTCAAGGGTAGCATAGCTTTGAGCGATAGCTTAAATTGACAAGAGGCTCGAGTACTTTATTCTTACAAAATTTCAAGATTTTGTGACTCTCCAGTAAAAAGTTACAAGCATATGTATGTTGCAAACTGTGATAGGTGTAGGACGTACCGTATAGAGTTTGGACCATTTGAAGTTTTATCAGTGTTTGATTTGAGCGATAGCTTAAATTGACAAGAGGCTCGAGTACTTTATTGTTACAAAATTTCAAGGTTTTATGACGCTCCAGTAAAAAAGTTACAAGCATTTGTATGTTGCAAACTTTGATTGGTGTAGGACGTACCGTATAGAAGTTAGGGCCATTTGAAGTTTTATCAGTGTTTGATTTGGGACTCAAGGGTAGCATAGCTTTGGGCGATAGGTTAAATTGTCAAGAAGCTCGACTACTTTATTGTTACAAAATTTCAAGGTTTTGTGACGCTCCAGTAAAAAGTTACAAGCATTTGTATGTTGCAAACTTTGATAGGTGTAGGACGTGCCGTATAGAGGTTAGGGCCATTTGAAGTTTTATCAGTGTTTGATTTGGGACTCAAGGGTATCATAGCTTTGAGCGATAGCTTATATTGACAAGTGGCTCGAGTACTTTATTGTTACAAAATTTCAAGGTTTTATGACGCTCCAGTAAAAAGTTACAAGCATTTGTATGTTGAAAACTTTGATAGGTGTAGGACGTACCGTATAGAAGTTAGGGCCATTTGAAGTTTTATCAGTGTTTGATTTGGGACTCAAGGGAAGCATAGCTTTGAGCGATAGCTTAAATTGACAAGAGGCTCGAGTACTTTATTGTTACAAAATTTCAAGGTTTTGGTGACGCTCCAGTAAAAAGTTACAAGCATTTGTATGTTGCAAACTTTGATAGGTGTAGGACGTACCGTATATATGTTAGGGCCATTTGAAGCTTTATCAGTGTTTAATTTGGGACTCAAGGGTATCATAGCTTTGAGCGATAGCTTATATTGACAAGTGGCTCGAGTACTTTATTGTTACAAAATTTCAAGGTTTTATGCCGCTCCAGTAAAAAGTTACAAGCATTTGTATGTTGCAAACTTTGATAAGTGTAGGACATACCGTATAGAAGTTAGGGCCATTCGAAGTTGTATCAGTGTTTGAATTGGGACGCAAGGGTAGCATAGCTTTGAGCGATAGCTTAAATTGACAAGAGGATCGAGTACTTTATTGTTACAAAATTTCAAGGTTTTATGACGCTCCAGTAAAAAGTTACAAGCATTTGTATGTTGCAAACTTTGATAGGTGTAGGACGTACCGTATAGAATTTAGGGCCATTCGTAGTTTTATCAGTGTTTGATTTGGGACTCAAGGGTAGCATAGCTTTGAGCGAGAGCTTAAATTGACAAGAGGATCGAGTACTTTATTGTTACAAAATTTCCAGGTTCTATGACGCTCCCGTAAAAAGTTGCAAGCATTTGTATGTTGCAAAGTTTGATAGGTGTAGGACGTAACGTATATGTAGAAGTTAGGGCCATTCGAAGTTTTATCAGTGGTTGATTTGGGACTCAATGGTAGCATAGCTTTGAGCGATAGCTTAAATTGACAAGAGGCTCGAGTACTTTATTGTTACAAAATTTCAAGGTTTTATGACGCCCCAGTAAAAAGTTACAAGCATTTGTAGGTTGCAAACTTTGATAAGTGTAGGACGTACCGTATTGAAGTTAGGGCCATTTGATGTTTTATCAGTGTTTGATTTGGGACTCAAGGGTAGTATAGCTTTGAGCGATAGCTTAAATTCACAAGAGGCTCGAGTACTTTATTGTTACAAAATTTCAAGGTTTTATGACGCTCCAGTAAAAAGTTACAAGCTTTGTATGTTGCAAACTGTGGTAGGTGTAGGACGTACCGTATAGAAGTTAGGGCCGTTTGAAGTTTTATCAGTGTTTGATTTGGGACTCAACGGTAGCATAGCTTTGAGCGATAGCTTAAATTGACAAGAGGCTCGAGTACTTTATTGTTACAAAATTTCAAGGTTTTATGACGCTCCAGTAAAAAGTTACAAGCATTTGTATGTTGCAAACTTTGATAGGTGTAGGACGTACCGTATATAGGTTAGGGCCATTTGAAGTTTTATCAGTGTTTAATTTGGGACTCAAGGGTATCATAGCTTTGAGCGATAGCTTATATTGACAAGTGGCTCGAGTACTTTATTGTTACAAAATTTCAAGGTTTTATGCCGCTCCAGTAAAAAGTTACAAGCATTTGTATGTTGCAAACTTTGATAGGTGTAGGACGTACCGTATAGAAGTTAGGGCCATTCGAAGTTTTATCAGTATTTGATTTGGGACTCAAGGGTAGCATAGCTTTGAGCGATAGCTTAAATTGACAAGAGGATCGAGTACTTTATTGTTACAAAATTTCAAGGTTCTATGACGCTCCAGTAAAAAGTTACAAGCATTTGTATGTTGCAAACTTTGACAGGTGTAGGACGTACCGTATAGAATTTAGGGCCATTCGAAGTTTTATCAGTGGTTGATTTGGGACTCAAGGGTAGCATAGCTTTGAGCGATTGCTTAAATTGACAAGAGGCTCGAGTACTTTATTGTTACAAAATTTCAAGGTTTTATGACGCCCCAGTAAAAAGTTACAAGCATTTGTAGGTTGCAAACTTTGATAAGTGTAGGACGTACCGTATTGAAGTTAGGGCCATTTGATGTTTTATCAGTGTTTGATTTGGGACTCAAGGGTAGAATAGCTTTGAGCGATAGCTTAAATTCACAAGAGGCTCGAGTACTTTATTGTTACAAAATTTCAAGGTTTTATGACGCTCCAGTAAAAAGTTACAAGCATTTATATGTTGCAAACTGTGATAGGTGTAGGACGTACCGTATAGAAGTTAGGGCCATTTGAAGTTTTATCAGTGTTTGATTTGGGACTCAACGGTAGCATAGCTTTGAGCGATAGCTTAAATTGACAAGAGGCTCAGGTACTTTATTGTTACAAAATTTCAAGGTTTTATGACGCTCCAGTTAAAAGTTACAAGCTTTTGTATGTTGCAAACTTTGATAGGTGTAGGACGAACCGTATAGAAGTTAGGGCCATTTGAAGTTTTATCAGTGTTTGACTTGGGACTCAAGGGTAGCATAGCTTTGAGCGATAGCTTAAATTGACAAGAGGCTCGAGTACTTTATTGTTACAAAATTTCAAGGTTTTATGACGCTCCAGTAAAAAGTTACAAGCATTTGTATGTTGCAAACTGTGATAGGTGTAGGACGTACCGTATAGAAGTTACGGCCATTTGAGGTTTTATCAGTGTTTGATTTGGGACTCAAGGGTAGCATAGCTTTGAGCGATAGCTTAAATTGACAAAAGGCTCGAGTACTTTATTGTTACAAAATTTCAAGGTTTTATGACGCTCCAGTAAAAAGTTACAAGCATTTGTATGTTGCAAACTTTGATAGGTGTAGGACGTACCGTATAGAAGTTAGGGCCATTTGAAGTTTTATCAGTGTTTGATTTGGGACTCAAGGGTAGCATAGCTTTGGGCGATAGCTTAAATTGACAAGAGGCTCGAGTACTTTATTGTTATAAAATTTGAAGGTTTTATGACGCTCCAGTAAAAGGTTAGAAGCATTTGTATGTTGCAAAGTTTGATAGGTGTAGGACGTACCGTATAGAGGTTAGGGCCATTTGAAGTTTTATCAGTGTTTGATTTGGGACTCAAGGGTAGCATAGCTTTGAGCGATAGATTAAATTGACAAGAGGCTCGAGTACTTTATTGTTACAAAATTTCAAGGTTTTATGACTCTCCAGTAAAAAGTTACAAGCATATGTATGTTGCAAACTGTGATAGGTGTAGGACGTACCGTATAGAGTTTGGACCATTTGAAGTTTTATCAGTGTTTGATTTGAGCGATAGCTTAAATTGACAAGAGGGTCGAGTACTTTATTGTTACAAAATTTCAAGGTTTTATGACGCTTCAGTAAAAAAGTTACAAGCATTTGTATGTTGCAAACTTTGATTGGTGTAGGACGTACCGTATAGAAGTTAGGACCATTTGAAGTTTTATCAGTGTTTAATTTGGGACTCAAGGGTATCATAGCTTTGAGCGATAGCTTATATTGACAAGTGGCTCGAGTACTTTATTGTTACAAAATTTCAAGGTTTTATGACGCTCCAGTAAAAAGTTACAAGCATTTGTATGTTGCAAACTTTGATAGGTGTAGGACGTACCGTATAGAAGTTAGGGCCATTCGAAGTTTTATCAGTGTTTGATTTGGGACTCAAGGGTAGCATAGCTTTGAGCGATAGCTTAAATTGACAAGAGGATCGAGTACTTTATTGTTACAAAATTTCAAGGTTCTATGACGCTCCAGTAAAATGTTACAAGCATTTGTATGTTGCAAACTTTGATAGGTGTAGGACGTACCGTATAGAGGTTAGGGCCATTTGAAGTGTTATCAGTGTTTAATTTGGGACTCAAGGGTATCATAGCTTTGAGCGATAGCTTATATTGACAAGTGGCTCGAGTACTTTATTGTTACAAAATTTCAAGGTTTTATGACGCTCCAGTAAAAAGTTACAAGCATTTGTATGTTGCAAACTTTGATAGGTGTAGGACGTACCGTATAGAAGTTAGGGCCATTCGAAGTTTTATCAGCGTTTGATTTGGGACTCAAGGCTAGCATAGCTTTGAGTGATAGCTTAAATTGACAAGAGGATCGAGTACTTTATTGTTACAAAATTTCAAGGTTCTATGACGCTCCAGTAAAAAGTTACAAGCATTTATATGTTGCAAACTTTGATAGGTGTAGGACGCACCGTATAGAAGGTAGGGCCATTCGAAGTTTTATCAGTGTTTGATTTGGGACTCAAGGGTAGCATAGCTTTGAGCGATAGCTTAAATTGACAAGATAATCGAGTACTTTATTGTTACAAAATTTCAAGGTTTTATGACGCTCCAGTAAAAAGTTACAAGCATTTGTATATTGCAAACTGTGATAGGTGTAGGACGTACCGTATAGAAGTTAGGACCATTTGAAGTTTTATCAGTGTTTGATTTGGGACTCAAGGGTAGCATAGCTTTGAGCGATAGCTTAAATTGACAAGAGGATCGAGTACTTTATTGTTACAAAATTTCAAGGTTCTATGACGCTCCAGTAAAAAGTTACAAGCATTTGTATGTTGCAAACTTTGATAGGTGTAGGACGTACCGTATAGAAGTTAAGGCCATTCGAAGTTTTATCAGTGTTTGATTTGGGACTCAAGGGTAGCATAGCTTTGAGCGATAGCTTAAATTGACAAGATAATCGAGTACTTTATTGTTACAAAATTTCAAGGTTTTATGACGCTCCAGTAAAAAGTTACAAGCATTTGTATATTGCAAACTGTGATAGGTGTAGGACGTACCGTAGAGAAGTTAGGACCATTTGAAGTTTTATCAGTGTCTGATTTGGGACTCAAGGGTAGCATAGCTTTGAGCGATAGCTTAAATTGAAAAGAGGCTCGAGTACTTTATTGTTACAAAATTTCAAGGTTTTATGACGCTCCAGTAAAAAGTTAGAAGCATTTGTATGTTGCAAACTTTTATAGGTGTAGGACGTACCGTATAGAAGTTTGGGGCCATTTGAAGTTTTATCAGTGTTTCATTTGGGACTCAAGGGTAGCATAGCTTTGAGCGATAGCTTAAATTGACAAGAGGCTCGAGTACTTTATTGTTACAAAATTTCAAGGTTTTATGACGCTCCAGTAAAAAGTTACAAGCATTTGTATGTTGCAAACTGTGATAGGTGTAGGACGTACCGTATAGAAGTTAGGGCCATTTGAGGTTTTATCAGTGTTTGATTTGGGACTCAAGGGTAGCATAGCTTTGAGCGATAGCTTAAATTGACAAAAGGCTCGAGTACTTTATTGTTACAAAATTTCAAGGTTTTATAACGCTCCAGTAAAAAGTTACAAGCATTTGTATGTTGCAAATTTTGATAGGTGTAGGACGTACCGTATAGAAGTTAGGGCCATTTGAAGTTTTATCAGTGTTTGATTTGGGACTCAAGGGTAGCATAGCTTTGGGCGATAGCTTAAATTGACAAGAGGCTCGAGTACTTTATTGTTACAAAATTTGAAGGTTTTATGACGCTCCAGTAAAAAGTTACAACCATTTGTATGTTGCAAACTGTGATAGGTGTAGGACGTACCGTATAGAGTTTGGGCCATTTGAAGTTTTATCAGTGTTTGATTTGGGACTCAAGGGTAGCATAGCTTTGGGCGATAGCTTAAATTGACAAGAGGGTCGAGTAATTTATTGTTACAAAATGTCAAGGTTTTATGACGCTCCAGTAAAAAGTTACAAGCATTTGTATGTTGCAAACTTTGATAGGTGTAGGACGTACCGTATAGAAGTTAGGGCCATTTGAAGTTTTATCAGTGTTTGATTTGGGACTCAAGGGTAGCATACCTTTGAGCTATAGCTTAAATTGACAAGAGGCTCGAGTTCTTTATTGTTACAAAATTTCAAGGTTTTATGACGCTCCAATAAAAAGTTATAAGCATTTGTATGTTGCAAACTTTGATAGGTGTAGGACGTACCGTATAGAAGTTAGGGCCATTTGAAGTTTTATCAGTGTTTGATTTGGGACTCAAGGGTAGCATAGCTTTGAGCGATAGCTTAAATTGACAAGAGGCTCGAGTACTTTATTGTTTCAAAATTTCAAGGTTTTGTGACGCTCCAGTAAAAAGTTACAAACATTTGTATGTTGCAAACTTTGATAGGTGTAGGACGTATCGTATAGAGGTTAGGGCCATTTGAAGTTTTATCAGTGTTTGATTTGGGACTCAAGGGTATCATAGCTTTGAGCGATAGCTTATATTGACAAGTGGCTCGAGTACTTTATTGTTACAAAATTTCAAGGTTTTATGACGCTCCAGTAAAAAGTTACAAGCATTTGTATGTTGCAAACTTTGATAGGTGTAAGACGTACCGTATAGAAGTTAGGGCCATTTGAAGTTTTATCAGTGTTTGATTTGGGACTCAAGGGTAGCATAGCTTTGGGCGATAGCTTAAATTGACAAGAGGATCGAGTACTTTATTGTTACAAAATTTCAAGGTTTTATGACGCTCCAGTAAAAAGTTACAAGCATTTGTATGTTGCAAACTTTGATAGGTGTAGGACTTACCGTATATAAGTTAGGGCCATTTGAAGTTTTATCAGTGTTTGATTTGGGACTCAAGGGTAGCATAGCTTGGAGCGATAGCTTAAATTGACAAGAGGATCGAGTACTTTATTGTTACAAAATTTCAAGGTTTTATGACGCTCCAGTAAAAAGTTACAAGCATTTGTATGTTGCAAACTTTGATAGGTGTAGGACGTACCGTATAGAAGTTAGGGCCATTTGAAGTTTTATCAGTGTTTGATTTGGGACTCAAGGGTAGCATAGCTTTGAGCGATATCTTAAATTGACAAGAGGCTCGAGTTCTTTATTGTTACAAAATTTCAAGGTTTTATGACGCTCCAATAAAAAGTTATAAGCATTGGTATGTTGCAAACTTTGATAGGTGTAGGACGTACCGCATAGAAGTTAGGGCCATTTGAAGTTTTATCAGTGTTTGATTTGGGACTCAAGGGTAGCATAGCTTTGAGCGATAGCTTAAATTGACAAGAGGCTCGAGTACTTTATTGTTACAAAATTTCAAGGTTTTGTGACGCTCCAGTAAAAAGTTACAAGCATTTGTATGTTGCAAACTTTGATAGGTGTAGGACGTACCGTATAGATGTTAGGGCCATATGAAGTTTTATCCTTGTTTAATGTGGGACTGAAGGGTAGCATAGCTTTGAGCAATAGCTTAAATTGACAAGAGGCTCGAGTACTTTATTGTTACAAAATTTCAAGGTTCTATGACGCTCCAGTAAAAAGTTACAAGCATTTGTATGTTGCAAACTTTGATAGGTGTAGGACGTACCGTATAGAGGTTAGGGCCATTTGAAGTTTTATCAGTGTTTAATTTGGGACTCAAGGGTATCATAGCTTTGAGCGATAGCTTATATTGACAAGTGGCTCGAGTACTTTATTGTTACAAAATTTCAAGGTTTTATGACGCTCCAGTAAAAAGATACAAGCATTTGTATGTTGCAAACTTTGATAGGTGTAGGACGTACCGTATAGAAGTTAGGGCCATTTGAAGTTTTATCAGTGTTTGATTTGGGACTCAAGGGTATCATAGCTTTGAGCGATAGCTTATATTGACAAGTGGCTCGAGTACTTTATTGTTACAAAATTTCAAGGTTTTATGACGCTCCAGTAAAAAGTTACAAGCATTTGTATGTTGCAAACTTTGATAGGTGTAGGACGTACCGTATAGAAGTTAGGGCCATTTGAAGTTGTATCAGTGTTTGATTTGGGACTCAAGGGTAGCATAGCTTTGGGCGATAGCTTAAATTGACAAGAGGATCGAGTACTTTATTGTTACAAAATTTCAAGGTTTTATGACGCTCCAGTAAAAAGTTACAAGCATTTGTATGTTGCAAACTTTGATAGGTGTAGGACTTACCGTATATAAGTTAGGGCCATTTGAAGTTTTATCAGTGTTTGATTTGGGACTCAAGGGTAGCATAGCTTGGAGCGATAGCTTAAATTGACAAGAGGATCGAGTACTTTATTGTTACAAAATTTCAAGGTTTTATGACGCTCCAGTAAAAAGTTACAAGCATTTGTATGTTGCAAACTTTGATAGGTGTAGGACGTACCGTATAGAAGTTAGGGCCATTTGAAGTTTTATCAGTGTTTGATTTGGGACTCAAGGGTAGCATAGCTTTGAGCGATATCTTAAATTGACAAGAGGCTCGAGTTCTTTATTGTTACAAAATTTCAAGGTTTTATGACGCTCCAATAAAAAGTTATAAGCATTTGTATGTTGCAAACTTTGATAGGTGTAGGACGTACCGCATAGAAGTTAGGGCCATTTGAAGTTTTATCAGTGTTTGATTTGGGACTCAAGGGTAGCATAGCTTTGAGCGATAGCTTAAATTGACAAGAGGCTCGAGTACTTTATTGTTACAAAATTTCAAGGTTTTGTGACGCTCCAGTAAAAAGTTACAAGCATTTGTATGTTGCAAACTTTGATAGGTGTAGGACGTACCGTATAGATGTTAGGGCCATATGAAGTTTTATCCTTGTTTAATGTGGGACTCAAGGGTAGCATAGCTTTGAGCAATAGCTTAAATTGACAAGAGGCTCGAGTACTTTATTGTTACAAAATTTCAAGGTTCTATGACGCTCCAGTAAAAAGTTACAAGCATTTGTATGTTGCAAACTTTGATAGGTGTAGGACGTACCGTATAGAGGTTAGGGCCATTTGAAGTTTTATCAGTGTTTAATTTGGGACTCAAGGGTATCATAGCTTTGAGCGATAGCTTATATTGACAAGTGGCTCGAGTACTTTATTGTTACAAAATTTCAAGGTTTTATGACGCTCCAGTAAAAAGATACAAGCATTTGTATGTTGCAAACTTTGATAGGTGTAGGACGTACCGTATAGAAGTTAGGGCCATTTGAAGTTTTATCAGTGTTTGATTTGGGACTCAAGGGTAGCATAGCTTTGAGCGATAGCTTAAATTGACAAGAGGATCGAGTACTTTATTGTTACAAAATTTCAAGGTTCTATGACGCTCCAGTAAAAAGTTACAAGCATTTGTATGTTGCAAACTTTGATAGGTGTAGGACGTACCGTATAGAGGTTAGGGCCATTTGAAGTTTTATCAGTGTTTAATTTGGGACTCAAGGGTATCATAGCTTTGAGCGATAGCTTATATTGACAAGTGGCTCGAGTACTTTATTGTTACAAAATTTCAAGGTTTTATGACGCTCCAGTAAAAAGTTACAAGCATTTGTATGTTGCAAACTTTGATAGGTGTAGGACGTACCGTATAGAAGTTAGGGCCATTCGAAGTTTTATCAGCGTTTGATTTGGGACTCAAGGCTAGCATAGCTTTGAGTGATAGCTTAAATTGACAAGAGGATCGAGTACTTTATTGTTACAAAATTTCAAGGTTCTATGACGCTCCAGTAAAAAGTTACAAGCATTTATATGTTGCAAACTTTGATAGGTGTAGGACGCACCGTATAGAAGTTAGGGCCATTCGAAGTTTTATCAGTGTTTGATTTGGGACTCAAGGGTAGCATAGCTTTGAGCGATAGCTTAAATTGACAAGATAATCGAGTACTTTATTGTTACAAAATTTCAAGGTTTTATGACGCTCCAGTAAAAAGTTACAAGCATTTGTATATTGCAAACTGTGATAGGTGTAGGACGTACCGTATAGAAGTTAGGACCATTTGAAGTTTTATCAGTGTTTGATTTGGGACTCAAGGGTAGCATAGCTTTGAGCGATAGCTTAAATTGACAAGAGGATCGAGTACTTTATTGTTACAAAATTTCAAGGTTCTATGACGCTCCAGTAAAAAGTTACAAGCATTTGTATGTTGCAAACTTTGATAGGTGTAGGACGTACCGTATAGAAGTTAGGGCCATTCGAAGTTTTATCAGTGTTTGATTTGGGACTCAAGGGTAGCATAGCTTTGAGCGATAGCTTAAATTGACAAGATAATCGAGTACTTTATTGTTACAAAATTTCAAGTTTTTATGACGCTCCAGTAAAAAGTTACATGCATTTGTATATTGCAAACTGTGATAGGTGTAGGACGTACCGTAGAGAAGTTAGGACCATTTGAAGTTTTATCAGTGTCTGATTTGGGACTCAAGGGTAGCATAGCTTTGAGCGATAGCTTAAATTGAAAAGAGGCTCGAGTACTTTATTGTTACAAAATTTCAAGGTTTTATGACGCTCCAGTAAAAAGTTACAAGCATTTGTATGTTGCAAACTTTTATAGGTGTAGAACGTACCGTATAGAAGTTTGGGGCCATTTGACGTTTTATCAGTGTTTCATTTGGGACTCGAGGGTAGCATAGCTTTGAGCGATAGCTTAAATTGACAAGAGGCTCGAGTACTTTATTGTTACAAAATTTCAAGGTTTTATGACGCTCCAGTAAAAAGTTACAAGCATTTGTATGTTGCAAACTGTGATAGGTGTAGGACGTACCGTATAGAAGTTAGGGCCATTTGAGGTTTTATCAGTGTTTGATTTGGGACTCAAGGGTAGCATAGCTTTGAGCGATAGCTTAAATTGACAAAAGGCTCGAGTACTTTAATGTTACAAAATTTCAAGGTTTTATAACGCTCCAGTAAAAAGTTACAAGCATTTGTATGTTGCAAACTTTGATAGGTGTAGGACGTACCGTATAGAAGTTAGGGCCATTTGAAGTTTTATCAGTGTTTGATTTGGGACTCAAGGGTAGCATAGCTTTGGGCGATAGCTTAAATTGACAAGAGGCTCGAGTACTTTATTGTTACAAAATTTGAAGGTTTTATGACGCTCCAGTAAAAAGTTACAACCATTTGTATGTTGCAAACTGTGATAGGTGTAGGACGTACCGTATAGAGTTTGGGCCATTTGAAGTTTTATCAGTGTTTGATTTGGGACTCAAGGGTAGCATAGCTTTGGGCGATAGCTTAAATTGACAAGAGGATCGAGTAATTTATTGTTACAAAATTTCAAGGTTTTATGACGCTCCAGTAAAAAGTTACAAGCATTTGTATGTTGCAAACTTTGATAGGTGTAGGACGTACCGTATAGAAGTTAGGGCCATTTGAAGTTTTATCAGTGTTTGATTTGGGACTCAAGGGTAGCATAGCTTTGAGCTATAGCTTAAATTGACAAGAGGCTCGAGTTCTTTATTGTTACAAAATTTCAAGGTTTTATGACGCTCCAATAAAAAGTTATAAGCATTTGTATGTTGCAAACTTTGATAGGTGTAGGATGTATCGTATAGAAGTTAGGGCCATTTGAAGTTTTATCAGTGTTTGATTTGAGATTCAAGGGTAGCATAGCTTTGAGCGATAGCTTAAATTGACAAGAGGCTCGAGTACTTTATTGTTTCAAAATTTCAAGGTTTTGTGACGCTCCAGTAAAAAGTTACAAGCATTTGTATGTTGCAAACTTTGATAGGTGTAGGACGTATCGTATAGAGGTTAGGGCCATTTGAAGTTTTATCAGTGTTTGATTTGGGACTCAAGGGTATCATAGCTTTGAGCGATAGCTTATATTGACAAGTGGCTCGAGTACTTTATTGTTACAAAATTTCAAGGTTTTATGACGCTCCAGTAAAAAGTTACAAGCATTTGTATGTTGCAAACTTTGATAGGTGTAGGACGTACCGTATAGAAGTTAGGGTCATTTGAAGTTTTATCAGTGTTTGATTTGGGACTCAAGGGTAGCATAGCTTTGGGCGATAGCTTAAATTGACAAGAGGATCGAGTACTTTATTGTTACAAAATTTCAAGTTTTTATGACGCTCCAGTAAAAAGTTACAAGCATTTGTATATTGCAAACTGTGATAGGTGTAGGACGTACCGTAGAGAAGTTAGGACCATTTGAAGTTTTATCAGTGTCTGATTTGGGACTCAAGGGTAGCATAGCTTTGAGCGATAGCTTAAATTGAAAAGAGGCTCGAGTACTTTATTGTTACAAAATTTCAAGGTTTTATGACGCTCCAGTAAAAAGTTACAAGCATTTGTATGTTGCAAACTTTTATAGGTGTAGGACGTACCGTATAGAAGTTTGGGGCCATTTGACGTTTTATCAGTGTTTCATTTGGGACTCGAGGGTAGCATAGCTTTGAGCGATAGCTTAAATTGACAAGAGGCTCGAGTACTTTATTGTTACAAAATTTCAAGGTTTTATGACGCTCCAGTAAAAAGTTACAAGCATTTGTATGTTGCAAACTGTGATAGGTGTAGGACGTACCGTATAGAAGTTAGGGCCATTTGAGGTTTTATCAGTGTTTGATTTGGGACTCAAGGGTAGCATAGCTTTGAGCGATAGCTTAAATTGACAAAAGGCTCGAGTACTTTAATGTTACAAAATTTCAAGGTTTTATAACGCTCCAGTAAAAAGTTACAAGCATTTGTATGTTGCAAACTTTGATAGGTGTAGGACGTACCGTATAGAAGTTAGGGCCATTTGAAGTTTTATCAGTGTTTGATTTGGGACTCAAGGGTAGCATAGCTTTGGGCGATAGCTTAAATTGACAAGAGGCTCGAGTACTTTATTGTTACAAAATTTGAAGGTTTTATGACGCTCCAGTAAAAAGTTACAACCATTTGTATGTTGCAAACTGTGATAGGTGTAGGACGTACCGTATAGAGTTTGGGCCATTTGAAGTTTTATCAGTGTTTGATTTGGGACTCAAGGGTAGCATAGCTTTGGGCGATAGCTTAAATTGACAAGAGGATCGAGTAATTTATTGTTACAAAATTTCAAGGTTTTATGACGCTCCAGTAAAAAGTTACAAGCATTTGTATGTTGCAAACTTTGATAGGTGTAGGACGTACCGTATAGAAGTTAGGGCCATTTGAAGTTTTATCAGTGTTTGATTTGGGACTCAAGGGTAGCATAGCTTTGAGCTATAGCTTAAATTGACAAGAGGCTCGAGTTCTTTATTGTTACAAAATTTCAAGGTTTTATGACGCTCCAATAAAAAGTTATAAGCATTTGTATGTTGCAAACTTTGATAGGTGTAGGATGTATCGTATAGAAGTTAGGGCCATTTGAAGTTTTATCAGTGTTTGATTTGAGATTAAAGGGTAGCATAGCTTTGAGCGATAGCTTAAATTGACAAGAGGCTCGAGTACTTTATTGTTTCAAAATTTCAAGGTTTTGTGACGCTCCAGTAAAAAGTTACAAGCATTTGTATGTTGCAAACTTTGATAGGTGTAGGACGTATCGTATAGAGGTTAGGGCCATTTGAAGTTTTATCAGTGTTTGATTTGGGACTCAAGGGTATCATAGCTTTGAGCGATAGCTTATATTGACAAGTGGCTCGAGTACTTTATTGTTACAAAATTTCAAGGTTTTATGACGCTCCAGTAAAAAGTTACAAGCATTTGTATGTTGCAAACTTTGATAGGTGTAGGACGTACCGTATAGAAGTTAGGGTCATTTGAAGTTTTATCAGTGTTTGATTTGGGACTCAAGGGTAGCATAGCTTTGGGCGATAGCTTAAATTGACAAGAGGATCGAGTACTTTATTGTTACAAAATTTCAAGGTTTTATGACGCTCCAGTAAAAAGTTACAAGCATTTGTATGTTGCAAACTTTGATAGGTGTAGGACTTACCGTATATAAGTTAGGGCCATTTGAAGTTTTATCAGTGTTTGATTTGGGACTCAAGGGTAGCATAGCTTGGAGCGATAGCTTAAATTGACAAGAGGATCGAGTACTTTATTGTTACAAAATTTCAAGGTTTTATGACGCTCCAGTAAAAAGTTACAAGCATTTGTATGTTGCAAACTTTGATAGGTGTAGGACGTACCGTATAGAAGTTAGGGCCATTTGAAGTTTTATCAGTGTTTGATTTGGGACTCAAGGGTAGCATAGCTTTGAGCGATAGCTTAAATTGACAAGAGGCTCGAGTTCTTTATTGTTACAAAATTTCAAGGTTTTATGACGCTCCAATAAAAAGTTATAAGCATTTGTATGTTGCAAACTTTGATAGGTGTAGGACGTACCGCATAGAAGTTAGGGCCATTTGAAGTTTTATCAGTGTTTGATTTGGGACTCAAGGGTAGCATAGCTTTGAGCGATAGCTTAAATTGACAAGAGGCTCGAGTACTTTATTGTTACAAAATTTCAAGGTTTTGTGACGCTCCAGTAAAAAGTTACAAGCATTTGTATGTTGCAAACTTTGATAGGTGTAGGACGTACCGTATAGATGTTAGGGCCATATGAAGTTTTATCCTTGTTTAATGTGGGACTCAAGGGTAGCATAGCTTTGAGCAATAGCTTAAATTGACAAGAGGCTCGAGTACTTTATTCTTACAAAATTTCAAGGTTTTATGACGCTCCAGTAAAAAGTTACAAGCATTTGTATGTTGCAGACTCTGATAGGTATAGGACGTACCGTATAGAAGTTAGGGCCATTTGAAGTTTTATCAGTGTTTGATTTGGGACTCAACGGTAGCATAGCTTTGAGCGATAGCTTAAATTGACAAGAGGATCGAGTACTTTATTGTTACAAAATTTCAAGGTTTTATGACGCTCCAGTAAAAAGTTACAAGCATTTGTATGCTGCAAACTTTGATAGGTGTAGGACGTACCGTATAGAAGTTAGGGCCATTTAAAGTTTTATCAGTGTTGGATTTGGGACTCGAGGGTAGCATAGCTTTGAGCGAAAGCTTAAATTGATAAGAGGATCGAGTACTTTATTGTTACAAAATTTCAAGGTTTTATGACGCTCCAGTAAAAAGTTACAAGCATATGTATGTTGCAAACTGTGATAGGTGTAGGACGTACCGTATAGAGTTTGGACCATTTGAAGTTTTATCAGTGTTTGATTTGAGCGATAGCTTAAATTGACAAGAGGCTCGAGTACTTTATTGTTACAAAATTTCAAGGTTTTATGACGCTCCAGTAAAAAAGTTACAAGCATTTGTATGTTGCAAACTTTGATTGGTGTAGGACGTACCGTATAGAAGTTAGGGCCATTTGAAGTTTTATCAGTGTTTGATTTGGGACTCAAGGGTAGCATAGCTTTGGGCGATAGGTTAAATTGACAAGAAGCTCGACTACTTTATTGTTACAAAATTTCAAGGTTTTGTGACGCTCCAGTAAAAAGTTACAAGCATTTGTATGTTGCAAACTTTGATAGGTGTAGGACGTGCCGTATAGAGGTTAGGGCCATTTGAAGTTTTATCAGTGTTTGATTTGGGACTCAAGGGTATCATAGCTTTGAGCGATAGCTTACATTGACAAGTGGCTCGAGTACTTTATTGTTACAAAATTTCAAGGTTTTATGACGCTCCAGTAAAAAGTTACAAGCATTTGTATGTTGAATACTTTGATAGGTGTAGGACGTACCGTATAGAAGTTAGGGCCATTCGAAGTTTTATCAGTGTTTGATTTGGGACTCAAGGGTAGCATAGCTTTGAGCGATAGCTTAAATTGACAAGAGGATCGAGTACTATATTGTTACAAAATTTCAAGGTTCTATGACGCTCCAGTAAAAAGTTACAAGCATTTGTATGTTGCAAACTTTGATAGGTGTAGGACGTACCGTATAGAGGTTAGGGCCATTTGAAGTTTTATCAGTGTTTAATTTGGGCCTCAAGGGTATCATAGCTTTGAGCGATAGCTTATATTGACAAGTGGCTCGAGTACTTTATTGTTACAGAATTTCAAGGTTTTATGACGCTCCAGCAAAAAGTTACAAGCATTTGTATGTTGCAAACTTTGATAGGTGTAGGACGTATCGTATAGAGGTTAGGGCCATTTGAAGTTTTATCAGTGTTTGATTTGGGACTCAAGGGTATCATAGCTTTGAGCGATAGCTTATATTGACAAGTGGCTCGAGTACTTTATTGTTACAAAATTTCAAGGTTTTATGACGCTCCAGTAAAAAGTTACAAGCATTTGTATGTTGCAAACTTTGATAGGTGTAGGACGTACCGTATAGAAGTTAGGGCCATTTGAAGTTTTATCAGTGTTTGATTTGGGACTCAAGGGTAGCATAGCTTTGGGCGATAGCTTAAATTGACAAGAGGATCGAGTACTTTATTGTTACAAAATTTCAAGGTTTTATGACGCTCCAGTAAAAAGTTACAAGCATTTGTATGTTGCAAACTTTGATAGGTGTAGGACGTACCGTATAGAAGTTAGGGCCATTTGAAGTTTTATCAGTGTTTGATTTGGGACTCAAGGGTAGCATAGCTTTGAGCGATAGCTTAAATTGACAAGTGGCTCGAGTTCTTTATTGTTACAAAACTTCAAGGTTTTATGACGCTCCAATAAAAAGTTATAAGCATTTGTATGTTGCAAACTTTGATAGGTGTAGGACGTACAGCATAGAAGTTAGGGCCATTTGAAGTTTTATCAGTGTTTGATTTGGGACTCAAGGGTAGCATAGCTTTGAGCGATAGCTTAAATTGACAAGAGGCTCGAGTACTTTATTGTTACAAAATTTCAAGGTTTTGTGACGCTCCAGTAAAAAGTTACAAGCATTTGTATGTTGCAAACTTTGATAGGTGTAGGACGTACCGTATAGATGTTAGGGCCATATGAAGTTTTATCCTTGTTTAATGTGGGACTCAAGGGTAGCATAGCTTTGAGCAATAGCTTAAATTGACAAGAGGCTCGAGTACTTTATTCTTACAAAATTTCAAGGTTTTATGACGCTCCAGTAAAAAGTTACAAGCATTTGTATGTTGCAGACTGTGATAGGTATAGGACGTACCGTATAGAAGTTAGGGCCATTTGAAGTTTTATCAGTGTTTGATTTGGGACTCAACGGTAGCATAGCTTTGAGCGATAGCTTAAATTGACAAGAGGATCGAGTACTTTATTGTTACAAAATTTCAAGGTTTTATGACGCTCCAGTAAAAAGTTACAAGCATTTGTATGCTGCAAATTTTGATAGGTGTAGGACGTACCGTATAGAAGTTAGGGCCATTTAAAGTTTTATCAGTGTTGGATTTGGGACTCGAGGGTAGCATAGCTTTGAGCGAAAGCTTAAATTGATAAGAGGATCGAGTACTTTATTGTTACAAAATTTCAAGGTTTTATGACGCTCCAGTAAAAAGTTACAAGCATATGTATGTTGCAAACTGTGATAGGTGTAGGACGTACCGTATAGAGTTTGGACCATTTGAAGTTTTATCAGTGTTTGATTTGAGCGATAGCTTAAATTGACAAGAGGCTCGAGTACTTTATTGTTACAAAATTTCAAGGTTTTATGACGCTCCAGTAAAAAAGTTACAAGCATTTGTATGTTGCAAACTTTGATTGGTGTAGGACGTACCGTATAGAAGTTAGGGCCATTTGAAGTTTTATCAGTGTTTGATTTGGGACTCAAGGGTAGCATAGCTTTGGGCGATAGGTTAAATTGACAAGAAGCTCGACTACTTTATTGTTACAAAATTTCAAGGTTTTGTGACGCTCCAGTAAAAAGTTACAAGCATTTGTATGTTGCAAACTTTGATAGGTGTAGGACATGCCGTATAGAGGTTAGGGCCATTTGAAGTTGTATCAGTGTTTGATTTGGGACTCAAGGGTATCATAGCTTTGAGCGATAGCTTACATTGACAAGTGGCTCGAGTACTTTATTGTTACAAAATTTCAAGGTTTTATGACGCTCCAGTAAAAAGTTACAAGCATTTGTATGTTGAATACTTTGATAGGTGTAGGACGTACCGTATAGAAGTTAGGGCCATTCGAAGTTTTATCAGTGTTTGATTTGGGACTCAAGGGTAGCATAGCTTTGAGCGATAGCTTAAATTGACAAGAGGATCGAGTACTATATTGTTACAAAATTTCAAGGTTCTATGACGCTCCAGTAAAAAGTTACAAGCATTTGTATGTTGCAAACTTTGATAGGTGTAGGACGTACCGTATAGAGGTTAGGGCCATTTGAAGTTTTATCAGTGTTTAATTTGGGACTCAAGGGTATCATAGCTTTGAGCGATAGCTTATATTGACAAGTGGCTCGAGTACTTTATTGTTACAGAATTTCAAGGTTTTATGACGCTCCAGCAAAAAGTTACAAGCATTTGTATGTTGCAAACTTTGATAGGTGTAGGACGTACCGTATAGAAGTTAGGGCCATTCGAAGTTTTATCAGTGTTTGATTTGGGACTCAAGGGTAGCATAGCTTTGAGTGATAGCTTAAATTGACAAGAGGATCGAGTACTTTATTGTTACAAAATTTCAAGGTTCAATGACGCTCCAGTAAAAAGTTACAAGCATTTGTATGTTGCAAACTTTGATAGGTGTAGGACGCACCGTATAGAAGTTAGGGCCATTCGAAGTTTTATCAGTGTTTGATTTGGGACTCAAGGGTAGCATAGCTTTGAGCGATAGCTTAAATTGACAAGATAATCGAGTACTTTATTGTTACAAAATTTCAAGGTTTTATGACGCTCCAGTAAAAAGTTACAAGCATTTGTATATTTCAAACTGTGATAGGTGTAGGACGTACCGTACAGAAGTTAGGACCATTTGAAGTTTTATCAGTGTTTGATTTAGGACTCAAGGGTAGCATAGCTTTGGGCGATAGGTTAAATTGACAAGAAGCTCGAGTACTTTATTGTTACAAAATTTCAAGGTTTTGTGACGCTCCAGTAAAAAGTTACAAGCATTTGTATGTTGCAAACTTTGATAGGTGTAGGACGTGCCGTATAGAGGTTAGGGCCTTTTGAAGTTTTATCAGTGTTTGATTTGGGACCCAAGGGTATCATAGCTTCGAGCGATAGCTTATATTGACAAGTGGGTCGAGTACTTTATTGTTACAAAATTTCAAGGTTTTATGACGCTCCAGTAAAAAGTTACAAGCATTTGTATGTTGAAAACTTTGATAGGTGTAGGACGTACCGTATAGAAGTTAGGGCCATTTGAAGTTTTATCAGTGTTTGATTTGGGACTCAAGGGTAGCATAGCTTTGCGCGATAGCTTAAATTGACAAGAGGCTCGATATTGCAAACTGTGATAGGTGTAGGACGTACCGTATAGAAGTTAGGGCCATTTGAAGTTTTATCAGTGTCTGATTTGGGACTCAAGGGTAGCATAGCTTTGGGCGATAGCTTAAATTGACAAGAGGATCGAGTACTTTACGCTCCAGTAAAAAGTTAGAAGCATTTGTATCTTGCAAACTTTGATAGGTGTAGGACTTACCGTATAGAAGTTAGGGCCATTTGAAGTTTTATCAGTGTTTGATTTGGGACTCAAGGGTAGCATAGCTTGGAGCGATAGCTTAAATTGACAAGAGGCTCGAGTACTTTATTGTTACAAAATTTCAAGGTTTTGTGACGCTCCAGTAAAAAGTTACAAGCATTTGTATGTTGCAAACTTTGATAGGTGTAGGACGTACCGTATAGAGGTTAGGGCCATTTGAAGTTTTATCAGTGTTTAATTTGGGACTCAAGGGTATCATAGCTTTGAGCGATAACTTATATTCACAAGTGGCTCGAGTACTTTATTGTTACAAAATTTCAAGGTTTTATGACGCTCCAGTAAAAAGTTACAAGCATTTGTATGTTGCAAACTTTGATAGGTGTAGGACGTACCGTATAGAAGTTAGGGCCATTCAAAGTTTTATCAGTGTTTGATTTGGGACTCAAGGGTAGCATAGCTTTGAGCGATAGCTTAAATTGACAAGAGGATCGAGTACTTTATTGTTACAAAATTTCAATGTTTTATGACGCTCCAGTAAAAAGTTACAAGCATTTGTATGTTGCAAACTTTGATAGGTGTAGGACGTCCCGTATAGAAGTTAGGGCCATTCAAAGTTTTATCAGTGCTTGATTTGGGACTCAAGGGTAGCATAGCTTTGAGTGATAGCTTAAATTGACAAGATAATCGAGTACTTTATTGTTACAAAATTTCAAGGTTCTATGACGCTCCAGTAAAAAGCTACAAGCATTTGTATATTGCAAACTGTGATAGGTGTAGGACTTACCGTATAGACGTTAGGGCCATTTGAAGTTTTATCAGTGTCTGATTTGGGACTCAAGGGTAGCATAGCTTTGAGCGATAGCTTAAATTGAAAAGAGGCTCGAGTACTTTATTGTTACAAAATTTCAAGGTTTTATGACGCTCCAGTAAAAAGTTACAAGCATTTGTATGTTGCAAACTTTTATAGGTGTAGGACGTACCGTATAGAAGTTTGGGGCCATTTGAAGTTTTATCAGTGTTTCATTTGGGACTCAAGGGTAGCATAGCTTTGAGCGATAGCTTAAATTGACAAGAGGCTCGAGTACTTTATTGTTACAAAATTTCAAGGTTTTATGACGCTCCAGTAAAAAGTTACAAGCATTTGTATGTTGCAAACTGTGATAGGTGTAGGACGTACCGTATAGAAGTTAGGGCCATTTGAGGTTTTATCAGTGTTTGATTTGGGACTCAAGGGTAGCATAGCTTTGAGCGATAGCTTAAATTGACAAAAGGCTCGAGTACTTTATTGTTACAAAATTTCAAGGTTTTATAACGCTCCAGTAAAAAGTTACAAGCATTTGTATGTTGCAAACTTTGATAGGTGTAGGACGTACCGTATAGAAGTTAGGGCCATTTGAAGTTTTATCAGTGTTTGATTTGGGACTCAAGGGTAGCATAGCTTTGGGCGATAGCTTAAATTGACAAGAGGCTCGAGTACTTTATTGTTACAAAATTTGAAGATTTTATGACGCTCCAGTAAAAAGTTACAAGCATTTGTATGTTGCAAACTGTGATAGGTGTAGGACGTACCGTATAGAGTTTGGGCCGTTTGAAGTTTTATCAGTGTTTGCTTTGGGACTCAAGGGTAGCATAGCTTTGGGTGATAGCTTAAATTGACAAGAGGATCGAGTACTTTATTGTTACAAAATTTCAAGGTTTTATGACGCTCCAGTAAAAAGTTACAAGCATTTGTATGTTGCAAACTTTGATAGGTGTAGGACTTACCGTATAGAAGTTAGGGCCATTTGAAGTTTTATCAGTGTTTGATTTGGGACTCAAGGGTAGCATAGCTTGGAGCGATAGCTTAAATTGACAAGAGGATCGAGTACTTTATTGTTACAAAATTTCAAGGTTGTATGACGCTCCAGTAAAAAGTTACAAGCATTTGTATGTTGCAAACTTTGATAGGTGTAGGACGTACCGTATAGAAGTTAGGGCCATTTGAAGTTTTATCAGTGTTTGATTTGGGACTCAAGGGTAGCATAGCTTTGAGCGATAGCTTAAATTGACAAGAGGCTCGAGTTCTTTATTGTTACAAAATTTCAAGGTTTTGTGACGCTCCAGTAAAAAGTTACAAGCATTTGTATGTTGCAAACTTTGATAGGTGTAGGACGTACTGTATAGAGGTTAGGGCCATTTGAAGTTTTATCAGTGTTTGATGTGGGACTCAAGGGTAGCATAGCTTTGAGCGATAGCTTAAATTGACAAGAGGCTCGAGTACTTTATTGTTACAAAATTTCAAGGTTTTATGACGCTCCAGTAAAAAGTTACAAGCATTTGTATGTTGAAAACTTTGATAGGTGTAGGACGTACCGTATACAAGTTAGGGCCATTCGAAGTTTTATCAGTGTTTGATTTGGGACTCAAGGGTAGCATAGCTTTGAGTGATAGCTTAAATTGACAAGAGGATCGAGTACTTTATTGTTACAAAATTTCAAGGTTCTATGACGCTCCAGTAAAAAGTTACAAGCATTTGTATGTTGCAAACTTTGATATGTGTAGGACGCACCGTATAGAAGTTAGGGCCATTCGAAGTTTTATCAGTGTTTGATTTGGGACTCAAGGGTAGCATAGCTTTGAGCGATAGCTTAAATTGACAAGATAATCGAGTACTTTATTGTTACAAAATTTCAAGGTTTTATGACGCTCCAGTAAAAAGTTACAAGCATTTGTATGTTGCAAACTTTGATAGGTGTAGGATGTACCGTATAGAAGTTAGGGCCATTCAAAGTTTTATCAGTGCTTGATTTGGGACTCAAGGGTAGCATAGCTTTGAGTGATAGCTTAAATTGACAAGATAATCGAGTACTTTATTGTTACAAAATTTCAAGGTTCTATGACGCTCCAGTAAAAAGCTACAAGCATTTGTATATTGCAAACTGTGATAGGTGTAGGACGTACCGTATAGACGTTAGGGCCATTTGAAGTTTTATCAGTGTCTGATTTGGGACTCAAGGGTAGCATAGCTTTGAGCGATAGCTTAAATTGAAAAGAGGCTCGAGTACTTTATTGTTACAAAATTTCAAGGTTTTATGACGCTCCAGTAAAAAGTTACAAGCATTTGTATGTTGCAAACTTTTATAGGTGTAGGACGTACTGTATAGAAGTTTGGGGCCATTTGAAGTTTTATCAGTGTTTCATTTGGGACTCAAGGGTAGCATAGCTTTGAGCGATAGCTTAAATTGACAAGAGGCTCGAGTACTTTATTGTTACAAAATTTCAAGGTTTTATGACGCTCCAGTAAAAAGTTACAAGCATTTGTATGTTGCAAACTGTGATAGGTGTAGGACGTACCGTATAGAAGTTAGGGCCATTTGAGGTTTTATCAGTGTTTGATTTGGGACTCAAGGGTAGCATAGCTTTGAGCGATAGCTTAAATTGACAAAAGGCTCGAGTACTTTATTGTTACAAAATTTCAAGGTTTTATAACGCTCCAGTAAAAAGTTACAAGCATTTGTATGTTGCAAACTTTGATAGGTGTAGGACGTACCGTATAGAAGTTAGGGCCATTTGAAGTTTTATCAGTGTTTGATTTGGGACTCAAGGGTAGCATAGCTTTGGGCGATAGCTTAAATTGACAAGAGGCTCGAGTACTTTATTGTTACAAAATTTGAAGGTTTTATGACGCTCCAGTAAAAAGTTACAAGCATTTGTATGTTGCAAACTGTGATAGGTGTAGGACGTACCGTATAGAGTTTGGGCCGTTTGAAGTTTTATCAGTGTTTGCTTTGGGACTCAAGGGTAGCATAGCTTTGGGTGATAGCTTAAATTGACAAGAGGATCGAGTACTTTATTGTTCCAAAATTTCAAGGTTTTATGACGCTCCAGTAAAAAGTTACAAGCATTTGTATGTTGCAAACTTTGATAGGTGTAGGACGTACCGTATAGAAGTTAGGGCCATTTGAAGTTTTATCAGTGTTTGATTTGGGACTCAAGGGTAGCATAGCTTTGAGCGATAGCTTAAATTGACAAGAGGCTCGAGTTCTTTATTGTTACAAAATTTCAAGGTTTTGTGACGCTCCAGTAAAAAGTTACAAGAATTTGTATGTTGAAAACTTTGATAGGTGTAGGACGTACCGTATAGAAGTTAGGGCCATTTGAAGTTTTATCAGTGTTTGATTTGGGACTCAAGGGTAGCATAGCTTTGAGCGATAGCTTAAATTGACAAGAGGCTCGAGTACTTTATTGTTACAAAATTTCAAGGTTTTGTGACGCTCCAGTAAAAAGTTACAAGCATTTGTATGTTGCAAACTTTGATAGGTGTAGGACGTACCGTATAGAGGTTAGGGCCATTTGAAGTTTTATCAGTGTTTAATTTGGGACTCAAGGGTATCATAGCTTTGAGCGATAGCTTATATTGACAAGTGGCTCGAGTACTTTATTGTTACAAAATTTCAAGGTTTTATGACGCTCCAGTAAAAAGTTACAAGAATTTGTATGTTGAAAACTTTGATAGGTGTAGGACGTACTGTATAGAGGTTAGGCCCTTTTGAAGTTTTATCAGTGTTTGATGTGGGACTCAAGGGTAGCATAGCTTTGAGCGATAGCTTAAATTGACAAGAGGCTCGAGTACTTTATTGTTACAAAATTTCAAGGTTTTATGACGCTCTAGTAAAAAGTTACAAGCATTTGTATGTTGAAAACTTTGATAGGTGTAGGACGTACCGTATAGAAGTTAGGGCCATTCGAAGTTTTATCAGTGTTTGATTTGGGACTTAAGGGTAGCATAGCTTTGAGTGATAGCTTAAATTAACAAGAGGATCGAGTACTTTATTGTTACAAAATTTCAAGGTTCTATGACGCTCCAGTAAAAAGTTACAATCATTTGTATGTTGCAAACTTTGATATGTGTAGGACGCACCGTATAGAAGTTAGGGCCATTCGAAGTTTTATCAGTGTTTGATTTGGGACTCAAGGGTAGCATAGCTTTGAGCGATAGCTTAAATTGACAAGATAATCGAGTACTTTATTGTTACAAAATTTCAAGGTTTTATGACGCTCCAGTAAAAAGTTACAAGCATTTGTATATTGCAAAATGTGATAGGTGTAGGACGTACCGTATAGAAGTTAGGACCATTTGAAGTTTTATCAGTGTTTGATTTGGGACTCAAGGGTAGCATAGCTTTGGGCGATAATTTAAATTGACAAGAAGCTCGAGTACTTTATTGTTACAAAATTTCAAGGTTTTGTGACGCTCCAGTAAAAAGTTACAAGCATTTGTATGTTGCAAACTTTGATAGGTGTAGGACGTGCCGTATAGAGGTTAGGGCCATTTGAAGTTTTATCAGTGTTTGATTTGGGACTCAAGGGTATCATAGCTTCGAGCGATAGCTTATATTGACAAGTGGGTCGAGTACTTTATTGTTACAAAATTTCAAGGTTTTATGACGCTCCAGTAAAAAGTTACAAGAATTTGTATGTTGAAAACTTTGATAGGTGTAGGACGTACCGTATAGAAGTTAGGGCCATTTGAAGTTTTATCAGTGTTTGATTTGGGACTCAAGGGTAGCATAGCTTTGAGCGATAGCTTAAATTGACAAGAGGCTCGAGTACTTTATTGTTACAAAATTTCAAGGTTTTGTGACGCTCCAGTAAAAAGTTACAAGCATTTGTATGTTGCAAACTTTGATAGGTGTAGGACGTACCGTATAGAGGGTAGGGCCATTTGAAGTTTTATCAGTGTTTAATTTGGGACTCAAGGGTATCATAGCTTTGAGCGATAGCTTATATTGACAAGTGGCTCGAGTACTTTATTGTTACACAATTTCAAGGTTTTATGACGCTCCAGTAAAAAGTTACAAGCATTTGTATGTTGCAAACTTTGATAGGTGTAGGACGTACCGTATAGAAGTTATGGCCATTCAAAGTTTTATCAGTGTTTGATTTGGGACTCAAGGGTAGCATAGCTTTGAGCGATAGCTTAAATTGACAAAAGGCTCGAGTACTTTATTGTTACAAAATTTCAAGGTTTTATAACGCTCCAGTAAAAAGTTACAAGCATTTGTATGTTGCAAACTTTGATAGGTGTAGGACGTACCGTATAGAAGTTAGGGCCATTTGAAGTTTTATCAGTGTTTGATTTGGGACTCAAGGGTAGCATAGCTTTGGGCGATAGCTTAAATTGACAAGAGGCTCGAGTACTTTATTGTTACAAAATTTGAAGGTTTTATGACGCTCCAGTAAAAAGTTACAAGCATTTGTATGTTGCAAACTGTGATAGGTGTAGGACGTACCGTATAGAGTTTGGGGCATTTGAAGTTTTATCAGTGTTTGATTTGGGACTCAAGGGTAGCATAGCTTTGAGCGATAGCTTAAATTGACAAGAGGATCGAGTACTTTAATGTTACAAAATTTCAAGGTTTTATGACGCTCCAGTAAAAAGTTACAAGCATTTGTATGCTGCAAACTTTGATAGGTGTAGGACGTACCGTATAGAGGTTAGGGCCATTTGAAGTTTTATCAGTGTTTGATTTGGGACTCAAGGGTATCATAGCTTTGAGCGATAGCTTATATTGACAAGTGGCTCAAGTACTTTATTGTTACAAAATTTGAAGTTTTTATGACGCTCCAGTAAAAAGTTACAAGCATTTGTATGTTGCAAACTTTGATATGTATAGGACGTACCGTATAGAAGTTAGGGTCATTTGAAGTTTTATCAGTGTTTGAGTTGGGACTCAAGGGTAGCATAGCTTTGAGCGATAGCTTAAATTGACAAGAGGCTCGAGTACTTTATTGTTACATTTCAAGGTTTTATGACGCTCCAGTAAAAAGTTACACGCATTTGTATGTTGCAAACTTTGATAGGTGTAGGACGTACCGTATAGAAGTTAGGGCCATTTGAAGTTTTATCAGTGTTTGATTTGGGAATCAAGGGTAGCATAGCTTTGAGCGATAGCTTAAATTGACAAGAGGATCGAGTACTTTATTGTTACAAAATTTCAAGGTTTTATGACGCTCCAGTAAAAAGTTGCAAGCATTTGTATGTTGCAAACTTTGATAGGTGTAGGACGTATCGTATAGAGGTTAGGGCCATTTGAAGTTTTATCTGTGTTTGACTTGGGACTCAAGGGTATCATAGCTTTGAGCGATAGCTTATATTGACAAGTGGCTCGAGTACTTTATTGTTACAAAATTTCAAGGTTTTATGACGCTCCAGTAAAAAGTTAGAAGCATTTGTATGTTCAAACTTTGATAGGTGTAGGACAAACCGTATAGAAGTTAGGGCCATTTGAAGTTTTATCAGTATTTGATTTGGGACTCAAGGTTAGCATAGCTTTGGGCGATAGCTTAAATTGACAAGAGGATCGAGTACTTTATTGTTACAAAATTTCAAGGTTTTATGACGCTCCAGTAAAAAGCTACAAGCAATTGTATGTTGCAAACTTTGATAGGTGTAGGACTTACCGTATAGAAGTTAGGGCCATTTGAAGTTTTATCAGTGTTTGATTTGGGACTCAAGGGTAGCATAGCTTGGAGCGATAGCTTAAATTGACAAGAGGATCGAGTACTTTATTGTTACAAAATTTCAAGGTTTTATGACGCTCCAGTAAAAAGTTACAAGCATTTGTATGTTGCAAACTTTGATAGGTGTAGGACGTACCGTATAGAAGTTAGGGCCATTTGAAGTTTTATCAGTGTTTGATTTGGGACTCAAGGGTAGCATAGCTTTGAGCGATAGCTTAAATTAACAAGAGGCTCGAGTTCTTTATTGTTACAAAATTTCAAGGTTTTATGACGCTCCAATAAAAAGTTATAAGCATTTGTATGTTGCAAACTTTGATAGGTGTAGGACGTACCGTATAGAAGTTAGGGCCATTTGAAGTTTTATCAGTGTTTGATTTGGGACTCAAGGGTAGCATAGCTTTGAGCGATAGCTTAAATTGACAAGAGGCTCGAGTACTTTATTGTTACAAAATTTCAAGGTTTTGTGACGCTCCAGTAAAAAGTTACAAGCATTTGTATGTTGCAAACTTTGATAGGTGTAGGACGTACCGTATAGAGGTTAGGGCCATTTGAAGTTTTATCAGTGTTTGATGTGGGACTCAAGGGTAGCATAGCTTTGAGCGATAGCTTAAATTGACAAGAGGCTCGAGTACTTTATTGTTACAAAATTTCAAGGTTTTATGACGCTCCAGTAAAAAGTTACAAGCATTTGTATGTTGCAGACTGTGATAGGTATAGGACGTACCGTATAGAAGTTAGGGCCATTTGAAGTTTTAAAAGTGTTTGATTTGGGACTCAAGGGTAGCATAGCTTTGAGCGATAGCTTAAATTGACAAGAGGATCGAGTACTTTATTGTTACAAAATTTCAAGGTTTTATGACGCTCCAGTAAAAAGTTACAAGCATTTGTATGCTGCAAACTTTGATAGGTGTAGGACGTACCGTATAGAAGTTAGGGCCATTTAAAGTTTTATCAGTGTTGGATTTGGGACTCGAGGGTAGCATAGCTTTGAGCGATAGCTTAAATTGACAAGAGGCTCGAGTACTTTATTGTTACAAAATTTCAAGGTTTTGTGACACTCCAGTAAAAAGTTACAAGCATTTGTATGTTGCAAACTTTGATAGGTGTAGGACGTACCGTATAGAGGTTAGGGCCATTTGAAGTTTTATCAGTGTTTGATTTGGGACTCAAGGGTATCATAGCTTTGAGCGATAGCTTACATTGACAAGTGGCTCGAGTACTTTATTGTTACAAAATTTCAAGGTTTTATGACGCTCCAGTAAAAAGTTACAAGCATTTGTATGTTGCAAACGTTGATAGGTGTAGGACGTACCGTATAGAAGTTAGGGCCATTTGAAGTTGTATCCGTGTTTGATTTGGGACTCAAGGGTAGCATAGCTTTGAGCGATAGCTTCAATTGACAAGAGGATCGAGTACTTTATTGTTACAAAATTTCAAGGTTTTATGACGCTCCAGTAAAAAGTTACCAGCATTTGTATGCTGCAAACTTTGATAGGTGTAGGACGTACCGTATAGAAGTTAGGGCCATTTAAAGTTTTATCAGTGTTGGATTTGGGACTCGAGGGTAGCATAGCTTTGAGCGATAGCTTAAATTGACAAGAGGCTCGAGTACTTTATTGTTACAAAATTTCAAGGTTTTGTGACACTCCAGTCGAAAGTTACAAGCATTTGTATGTTGCAAACTTTGATAGGTGTAGGACGTACCGTATAGAGGTTAGGGCCATTTGAAGTTTTATCAGTGTTTGATTTGGGACTCAAGGGTATCATAGCTTTGAGCGATAGCTTACATTGACAAGTGGCTCGAGTACTTTATTGTTACAAAATTTCAAGGTTTTATGACGCTCCAGTAAAAAGTTACAAGCATTTGTATGTTGCAAACGTTGATAGGTGTAGGACGTACCGTATAAAAGTTAGGGCCATTTGAAGTTGTATCAGTGTTTGATTTGGGACTCAAGGGTAGCATAGCTTTGAGCGATAGCTTCAATTGACAAGAGGATCGAGTACTTTATTGTTACAAAATTTCAAGGTTTTATGACGCTCCAGTAAAAAGTTACAAGCATTTGTATGTTGCAAATTTTGATAGGTGTAGGACTTACCGTATAGAAGTTAGGGCCATTTGAAGTTTTATCAGTGTTTGATTTGGGACTCAAGGGTAGCATAGCTTTGGGCGATAGCTTAAATTGACAAGAGGATCGAGTACTTTATTGTTACTAAATTTCAAGGTTTTATGACGCTCCAGTAAAAAGTTACAAGCATTTGTATGTTGCAAACTTTGATAGGTGTAGGACGTACCGTATAGAAGTTAGGGCCATTTGAAGTTTTATCAGTGTTTGATTTGGGACTCAAGGGTAGCATAGCTTTGAGCGATAGTTATAATTTGACAAGAGGCTCGAGTACTTTATTGTTACAAAATTTCAAGGTTTTATGACGCTCCAGTAAAAAGTTACAAGCATTTGTATGTTGCAGACTGTGATAGGTATAGGACGTACCGTATAGAAGTTAGGGCCATTTGAAGTTTTAAAAGTGTTTGATTTGGGACTCAAGGGTAGCATAGCTTTGAGCGATAGCTTAAATTGACAAGAGGATCGAGTACTTTATTGTTACAAAATTTCAAGGTTTTATGACGCTCCAGTAAAAAGTTACAAGCATTTGTATGCTGCAAACTTTGATAGGTGTAGGACGTACCGTATAGAAGTTAGGGCCATTTAAAGTTTTATCAGTGTTGGATTTGGGACTCGAGGGTAGCATAGCTTTGAGCGATAGCTTAAATTGACAAGAGGCTCGAGTACTTTATTGTTACAAAATTTCAAGGTTTTGTGACACTCCAGTAAAAAGTTACAAGCATTTGTATGTTGCAAACTTTGATAGGTGTAGGACGTACCGTATAGAGGTTAGGGCCATTTGAAGTTTTATCAGTGTTTGATTTGGGACTCAAGGGTATCATAGCTTTGAGCGATAGCTTACATTGACAAGTGGCTCGAGTACTTTATTGTTACAAAATTTCAAGGTTTTATGACGCTCCAGTAAAAAGTTACAAGCATTTGTATGTTGCAAACGTTGATAGGTGTAGGACGTACCGTATAGAAGTTAGGGCCATTTGAAGTTGTATCCGTGTTTGATTTGGGACTCAAGGGTAGCATAGCTTTGAGCGATAGCTTCAATTGACAAGAGGATCGAGTACTTTATTGTTACAAAATTTCAAGGTTTTATGACGCTCCAGTAAAAAGTTACCAGCATTTGTATGCTGCAAACTTTGATAGGTGTAGGACGTACCGTATAGAAGTTAGGGCCATTTAAAGTTTTATCAGTGTTGGATTTGGGACTCGAGGGTAGCATAGCTTTGAGCGATAGCTTAAATTGACAAGAGGCTCGAGTACTTTATTGTTACAAAATTTCAAGGTTTTGTGACACTCCAGTCAAAAGTTACAAGCATTTGTATGTTGCAAACTTTGATAGGTGTAGGACGTACCGTATAGAGGTTAGGGCCATTTGAAGTTTTATCAGTGTTTGATTTGGGACTCAAGGGTATCATAGCTTTGAGCGATAGCTTACATTGACAAGTGGCTCGAGTACTTTATTGTTACAAAATTTCAAGGTTTTATGACGCTCCAGTAAAAAGTTACAAGCATTTGTATGTTGCAAACGTTGATAGGTGTAGGACGTACCGTATAAAAGTTAGGGCCATTTGAAGTTGTATCAGTGTTTGATTTGGGACTCAAGGGTAGCATAGCTTTGAGCGATAGCTTCAATTGACAAGAGGATCGAGTACTTTATTGTTACAAAATTTCAAGGTTTTATGACGCTCCAGTAAAAAGTTACAAGCATTTGTATGTTGCAAATTTTGATAGGTGTAGGACTTACCGTATAGAAGTTAGGGCCATTTGAAGTTTTATCAGTGTTTGATTTGGGACTCAAGGGTAGCATAGCTTTGGGCGATAGCTTAAATTGACAAGAGGATCGAGTACTTTATTGTTACTAAATTTCAAGGTTTTATGACGCTCCAGTAAAAAGTTACAAGCATTTGTATGTTGCAAACTTTGATAGGTGTAGGACGTACCGTATAGAAGTTAGGGCCATTTGAAGTTTTATCAGTGTTTGATTTGGGACTCAAGGGTAGCATAGCTTTGAGCGATAGCTTAAATTGACAAGAGGCTCGAGTTCTTTATTGTTACAAAATTTCAAGGTTTTATGACGCTCCAATAAAAAGTTATAAGCATTTGTATGTTGCAAACTTTGATAGCTGTAGGACGTACCGTATAGAAGTTAGGGCCATTTGAAGTTTTATCAGTGTTTGATTTGGGACTCAAGGGTAGCATAGCTTTGAGCGATAGCTTAAATTGACAAGAGGCTCGAGTACTTTATTGTTACAAAATTTCAAGGTTTTGTGACGCTCCAGTAAAAAGTTACAAGTATTTGTATGTTGCAAACTTTGATAGGTATAGGACGTACCGTATAGAGGTTAGGGCCATTTGAAGTTTTATCAGTGTTTGATGTGGGACTCAAGGGTAGCATAGCTTTGAGCGATAGCTTAAATTGACAAGAGGCTCGAGTACTTTATTGTTACAAAATTTCAAGGTTTTATGACGCTCCAGTAAAAAGTTACTAGCATTTGTATGTTGCAGACTGTGATAGGTATAGGACGTACCGTATAGAAGTTAGGGGCATTTGAAGTTTTATCAGTGTTTGATTTGGGACTCAAGGGTAGCATAGCTTTGAGCGATAGCTTAAATTGACAAGAGGATCGAGTACTTTATTGTTACAAAATTTCAAGGTTTTATGACGCTCCAGTAAAAAGTTACAAGCATTTGTATGCTGCAAACTTTGATAGGTGTAGGACGTACCGTATAGAAGTTAGGGCCATTTAAAGTTTTATCAGTGTTGGATTTGGGACTCGAGGGTAGCATAGCTTTGAGCGATAGCTTAAATTGACAAGAGGCTCGAGTACTTTATTGTTACAAAATTTCAAGGTTTTGTGACACTCCAGTAAAAAGTTACAAGCATTTGTATGTTGCAAACTTTGATAGGTGTAGGACGTACCGTATAGAGGTTAGGGCCATTTGAAGTTTTATCAGTGTTTGATTTGGGACTCAAGGGTATCATAGCTTTGAGCGATAGCTTACATTGACAAGTGGCTCGAGTACTTTATTGTTACAAAATTTCAAGGTTTTATGACGCTCCAGTAAAAAGTTACAAGCATTTGTATGTTGCAAACGTTGATAGGTGTAGGACGTACCGTATAGAAGTTAGGGCCATTTGAAGTTGTATCAGTGTTTGATTTGGGACTCAAGGGTAGCATAGCTTTGAGCGATAGCTTCAATTGACAAGAGGATCGAGTACTTTATTGTTACAAAATTTCAAGGTTTTATGACGCTCCAGTAAAAAGTTACAAGCATTTGTATGTTGCAAACTTTGATAGGTGTAGGACGTACCGTATAGAAGTTAGGGCCATTTAAAGTTTTATCAGTGTTTGATTTGGCACTCGAGGGTAGCATAGCTTTGAGCGATAGCTTAAATTGACAAGAGGCTCGAGTACTTTATTGTTACAAAATTTCAAGGTTTTATGACGCTCCAGTAAAAAGTTACAAGCATTTGTATGTTGCAAACTGTGATAGGTGTAGGACGTACCGTATCGAAGTTAGGGCCATTTGAAGTTTTATCAGTGTTTGATTTGGGACTCAAGGGTAGCATAGCTTTGAGCGATAGCTTAAATTGACAAAAGGCTCGAGTACTTTATTGTTACAAAATTTCAAGGTTTTTTGACGCTCCAGTAAAAAGTTACAAGCATTTGTATGTTGCAAACTGTGATAGGTGTAGGACGTACCGTATAGAAGTTAGGGCCATTTGAAATTTTATCAGTGTTTGATTTGGGACTCAAGGGTAGCATAGCTTTGAGCGATAGCTTAAATTGAAAAGAGGCTCGAGTACTTTATTGTTACAAAATTTCAAGGTTTTATGACGCTCCAGTAAAAAGTTACAAGCATTTGTATGTTGCAAACTTTTATAGGTGTAGGACGTACCGTATAGAAGTTAGGGCCATTTAAAGTTTTATCAGTGTTTCATTTGGGACTCAAGGGTAGCATAGCTTTGAGCGATAGCTTAAATTGACAAGAGGCTCGAGTACTTTATTGTTACAAAATTTCAAGGTTTTGTGACACTCCAGTAAAAAGTTACAAGCATTTGTATGTTGCAAACTTTGATAGGTGTAGGACGTACCGTATAGAGGTTAGGGCCATTTGAAGTTTTATCAGTGTTTGATTTGGGACTCAAGGGTATCATAGCTTTGAGCGATAGCTTACATTGACAAGTGGCTCGAGTACTTTATTGTTACAAAATTTCAAGGTTTTATGACGCTCCAGTAAAAAGTTACAAGCATTTGTATGTTGCAAACGTTGATAGGTGTAGGACGTACCGTATAGAAGTTAGGGCCATTTGAAGTTGTATCCGTGTTTGATTTGGGACTCAAGGGTAGCATAGCTTTGAGCGATAGCTTCAATTGACAAGAGGATCGAGTACTTTATTGTTACAAAATTTCAAGGTTTTATGACGCTCCAGTAAAAAGTTACAAGCATTTGTATGCTGCAAACTTTGATAGGTGTAGGACGTACCGTATAGAAGTTAGGGCCATTTAAAGTTTTATCAGTGTTGGATTTGGGACTCGAGGGTAGCATAGCTTTGAGCGATAGCTTAAATTGACAAGAGGCTCGAGTACTTTATTGTTACAAAATTTCAAGGTTTTGTGACACTCCAGTCAAAAGTTACAAGCATTTGTATGTTGCAAACTTTGATAGGTGTAGGACGTACCGTATAGAGGTTAGGGCCATTTGAAGTTTTATCAGTGTTTGATTTGGGACTCAAGGGTATCATAGCTTTGAGCGATAGCTTACATTGACAAGTGGCTCGAGTTCTTTATTGTTACAAAATTTCAAGGTTTCATGACGCTCCAGTAAAAAGTTACAAGCATTTGTATGTTGCAAACGTTGATAGGTGTAGGACGTACCGTATAGAAGTTAGGGCCATTTGAAGTTGTATCAGTGTTTGATTTGGGACTCAAGGGTAGCATAGCTTTGAGCGATAGCTTCAATTGACAAGAGGATCGAGTACTTTATTGTTACAAAATTTCAAGGTTTTATGACGCTCCAGTAAAAAGTTACAAGCATTTGTATGTTGCAAATTTTGATAGGTGTAGGACTTACCGTATAGAAGTTAGGGCCATTTGAAGTTTTATCAGTGTTTGATTTGGGACTCAAGGGTAGCATAGCTTTGGGCGATAGCTTAAATTGACAAGAGGATCGAGTACTTTATTGTTACTAAATTTCAAGGTTTTATGACGCTCCAGTAAAAAGTTACAAGCATTTGTATGTTGCAAACTTTGATAGGTGTAGGACGTACCGTATAGAAGTTAGGGCCATTTGAAGTTTTATCAGTGTTTGATTTGGGACTCAAGGGTAGCATAGCTTTGAGCGATAGCTTAAATCGACAAGAGGCTCGAGTTCTTTATTGTTACAAAATTTCAAGGTTTTATGACGCTCCAATAAAAAGTTATAAGCATTTGTATGTTGCAAACTTTGATAGCTGTAGGACGTACCGTATAGAAGTTAGGGCCATTTGAAGTTTTATCAGTGTTTGATTTGGGACTCAAGGGTAGCATAGCTTTGAGCGATAGCTTAAATTGACAAGAGGCTCGAGTACTTTATTGTTACAAAATTTCAAGGTTTTGTGACGCTCCAGTAAAAAGTTACAAGTATTTGTATGTTGCAAACTTTGATAGGTATAGGACGTACCGTATAGAGGTTAGGGCCATTTGAAGTTTTATCAGTGTTTGATGTGGGACTCAAGGGTAGCATAGCTTTGAGCGATAGCTTAAATTGACAAGAGGCTCGAGTACTTTATTGTTACAAAATTTCAAGGTTTTATGACGCTCCAGTAAAAAGTTACTAGCATTTGTATGTTGCAGACTGTGATAGGTATAGGACGTACCGTATAGAAGTTAGGGGCATTTGAAGTTTTATCAGTGTTTGATTTGGGACTCAAGGGTAGCATAGCTTTGAGCGATAGCTTAAATTGACAAGAGGATCGAGTACTTTATTGTTACAAAATTTCAAGGTTTTATGACGCTCCAGTAAAAAGTTACAAGCATTTGTATGCTGCAAACTTTGATAGGTGTAGGACGTACCGTATAGAAGTTAGGGCCATTTAAAGTTTTATCAGTGTTGGATTTGGGACTCGAGGGTAGCATAGCTTTGAGCGATAGCTTAAATTGACAAGAGGCTCGAGTACTTTATTGTTACAAAATTTCAAGGTTTTGTGACACTCCAGTAAAAAGTTACAAGCATTTGTATGTTGCAAACTTTGATAGGTGTAGGACGTACCGTATAGAGGTTAGGGCCATTTGAAGTTTTATCAGTGTTTGATTTGGGACTCAAGGGTATCATAGCTTTGAGCGATAGCTTACATTGACAAGTGGCTCGAGTACTTTATTGTTACAAAATTTCAAGGTTTTATGACGCTCCAGTAAAAAGTTACAAGCATTTGTATGTTGCAAACGTTGATAGGTGTAGGACGTACCGTATAGAAGTTAGGGCCATTTGAAGTTGTATCAGTGTTTGATTTGGGACTCAAGGGTAGCATAGCTTTGAGCGATAGCTTCAATTGACAAGAGGATCGAGTACTTTATTGTTACAAAATTTCAAGGTTTTATGACGCTCCAGTAAAAAGTTACAAGCATTTGTATGTAGCAAACTTTGATAGGTGTAGGACGTACCGTATAGAAGTTAGGGCCATTTAAAGTTTTATCAGTGTTTGATTTGGCACTCGAGGGTAGCATAGCTTTGAGCGATAGCTTAAATTGACAAGAGGCTCGAGTACTTTATTGTTACAAAATTTCAAGGTTTTATGACGCTCCAGTAAAAAGTTACAAGCATTTGTATGTTGCAAACTGTGATAGGTGTAGGACGTACCGTATCGAAGTTAGGGCCATTTGAAGTTTTATCAGTGTTTGATTTGGGACTCAAGGGTAGCATAGCTTTGAGCGATAGCTTAAATTGACAAAAGGCTCGAGTACTTTATTGTTACAAAATTTCAAGGTTTTATGACGCTCCAGTAAAAAGTTACAAGCATTTGTATGTTGCAAACTGTGATAGGTGTAGGACGTACCGTATAGAAGTTAGGGCCATTTGAAATTTTATCAGTGTTTGATTTGGGACTCAAGGGTAGCATAGCTTTGAGCGATAGCTTAAATTGAAAAGAGGCTCGAGTACTTTATTGTTACAAAATTTCAAGGTTTTATGACGCTCCAGTAAAAAGTTACAAGCATTTGTATGTTGCAAACTTTTATAGGTGTAGGACGTACCGTATAGAAGTTAGGGCCATTTAAAGTTTTATCAGTGTTTCATTTGGGACTCAAGGGTAGCATAGCTTTGAGCGATAGCTTAAATTGACAAGAGGCTCGAGTACTTTATTGTTACAAAATTTCAAGGTTTTGTGACGCTCCAGTAAAAAGTTACAAGTATTTGTATGTTGCAAACTTTGATAGGTATAGGACGTACCGTATAGAGGTTAGGGCCATTTGAAGTTTTATCAGTGTTTGATGTGGGACTCAAGGGTAGCATAGCTTTGAGCGATAGCTTAAATTGACAAGAGGCTCGAGTACTTTATTGTTACAAAATTTCAAGGTTTTATGACGCTCCAGTAAAAAGTTACTAGCATTTGTATGTTGCAGACTGTGATAGGTATAGGACGTACCGTATAGAAGTTAGGGGCATTTGAAGTTTTATCAGTGTTTGATTTGGGACTCAAGGGTAGCATAGCTTTGAGCGATAGCTTAAATTGACAAGAGGATCGAGTACTTTATTGTTACAAAATTTCAAGGTTTTATGACGCTCCAGTAAAAAGTTACAAGCATTTGTATGCTGCAAACTTTGATAGGTGTAGGACGTACCGTATAGAAGTTAGGGCCATTTAAAGTTTTATCAGTGTTGGATTTGGGACTCGAGGGTAGCATAGCTTTGAGCGATAGCTTAAATTGACAAGAGGCTCGAGTACTTTATTGTTACAAAATTTCAAGGTTTTGTGACACTCCAGTAAAAAGTTACAAGCATTTGTATGTTGCAAACTTTGATAGGTGTAGGACGTACCGTATAGAGGTTAGGGCCATTTGAATTTTTATCAGTGTTTGATTTGGGACTCAAGGGTATCATAGCTTTGAGCGATAGCTTACATTGACAAGTGGCTCGAGTACTTTATTGTTACAAAATTTCAAGGTTTTATGACGCTCCAGTAAAAAGTTACAAGCATTTGTATGTTGCAAACGTTGATAGGTGTAGGACGTACCGTATAGAAGTTAGGGCCATTTGAAGTTGTATCAGTGTTTGATTTGGGACTCAAGGGTAGCATAGCTTTGAGCGATAGCTTCAATTGACAAGAGGATCGAGTACTTTATTGTTACAAAATTTCAAGGTTTTATGACGCTCCAGTAAAAAATTACAAGCATTTGTATGTAGCAAACTTTGATAGGTGTAGGACGTACCGTATAGAAGTTAGGGCCATTTAAAGTTTTATCAGTGTTTGATTTGGCACTCGAGGGTAGCATAGCTTTGAGCGATAGCTTAAATTGACAAGAGGCTCGAGTACTTTATTGTTACAAAATTTCAAGGTTTTATGACGCTCCAGTAAAAAGTTACAAGCATTTGTATGTTGCAAACTGTGATAGGTGTAGGACGTACCGTATCGAAGTTAGGGCCATTTGAAGTTTTATCAGTGTTTGATTTGGGACTCAAGGGTAGCATAGCTTTGAGCGATAGCTTAAATTGACAAAAGGCTCGAGTACTTTATTGTTACAAAATTTCAAGGTTTTATGACGCTCCAGTAAAAAGTTACAAGCATTGTATGTTGCAAACTGTGATAGGTGTAGGACGTACCGTATAGAAGTTAGGGCCATTTGAAATTTTATCAGTGTTTGATTTGGGACTCAAGGGTAGCATAGCTTTGAGCGATAGCTTAAATTGAAAATAGGCTCGAGTACTTTATTGTTACAAAATTTCAAGGTTTTATGACGCTCCAGTAAAAAGTTACAAGCATTTGTATGTTGCAAACTTTTATAGGTGTAGGACGTACCGTATAGAAGTTAGGGCCATTTAAAGTTTTATCAGTGTTTCATTTGGGACTCAAGGGTAGCATAGCTTTGAGCGATAGCTTAAATTGACAAGAGGCTCGAGTACTTTATTGTTACAAAATTTCAAGGTTTTGTGACACTCCAGTCAAAAGTTACAAGCATTTGTATGTTGCAAACTTTGATAGGTGTAGGACGTACCGTATAGAGGTTAGGGCCATTTGAAGTTTTATCAGTGTTTGATTTGGGACTCAAGGGTATCATAGCTTTGAGCGATAGCTTACATTGACAAGTGGCTCGAGTACTTTATTGTTACAAAATTTCAAGGTTTTATGACGCTCCAGTAAAAAGTTACAAGCATTTGTATGTTGCAAACGTTGATAGGTGTAGGACGTACCGTATAGAAGTTAGGGCCATTTGAAGTTGTATCAGTGTTTGATTTGGGACTCAAGGGTAGCATAGCTTTGAGCGATAGCTTCAATTGACAAGAGGATCGAGTACTTTATTGTTACAAAATTTCAAGGTTTTATGACGCTCCAGTAAAAAGTTACAAGCATTTGTATGTTGCAAATTTTGATAGGTGTAGGACTTACCGTATAGAAGTTAGGGCCATTTGAAGTTCTATCAGTGTTTGATTTGGGACTCAAGGGTAGCATAGCTTTGGGCGATAGCTTAAATTGACAAGAGGATCGAGTACTTTATTGTTACTAAATTTCAAGGTTTTATGACGCTCCAGTAAAAAGTTACAAGCATTTGTATGTTGCAAACTTTGATAGGTGTAGGACGTACCGTATAGAAGTTAGGGCCATTTGAAGTTTTATCAGTGTTTGATTTGGGACTCAAGGGTAGCATAGCTTTGAGCGATAGCTTAAATTGACAAGAGGCTCGAGTTCTTTATTGTTACAAAATTTCAAGGTTTTATGACGCTCCAATAAAAAGTTATAAGCATTTGTATGTTGCAAACTTTGATAGCTGTAGGACGTACCGTATAGAAGTTAGGGCCATTTGAAGTTTTATCAGTGTTTGATTTGGGACTCAAGGGTAGCATAGCTTTGAGCGATAGCTTAAATTGACAAGAGGCTCGAGTACTTTATTGTTACAAAATTTCAAGGTTTTGTGACGCTCCAGTAAAAAGTTACAAGTATTTGTATGTTGCAAACTTTGATAGGTATAGGACGTACCGTATAGAGGTTAGGGCCATTTGAAGTTTTATCAGTGTTTGATGTGGGACTCAAGGGTAGCATAGCTTTGAGCGATAGCTTAAATTGACAAGAGGCTCGAGTACTTTATTGTTACAAAATTTCAAGGTTTTATGACGCTCCAGTAAAAAGTTACTAGCATTTGTATGTTGCAGACTGTGATAGGTATAGGACGTACCGTATAGAAGTTAGGGGCATTTGAAGTTTTATCAGTGTTTGATTTGGGACTCAAGGGTAGCATAGCTTTGAGCGATAGCTTAAATTGACAAGAGGATCGAGTACTTTATTGTTACAAAATTTCAAGGTTTTATGACGCTCCAGTAAAAAGTTACAAGCATTTGTATGCTGCAAACTTTGATAGGTGTAGGACGTACCGTATAGAAGTTAGGGCCATTTAAAGTTTTATCAGTGTTGGATTTGGGACTCGAGGGTAGCATAGCTTTGAGCGATAGCTTAAATTGACAAGAGGCTCGAGTACTTTATTGTTACAAAATTTCAAGGTTTTGTGACACTCCAGTAAAAAGTTACAAGCATTTGTATGTTGCAAACTTTGATAGGTGTAGGACGTACCGTATAGAGGTTAGGGCCATTTGAAGTTTTATTAGTGTTTGATTTGGGACTCAAGGGTATCATAGCTTTGAGCGATAGCTTACATTGACAAGTGGCTCGAGTACTTTATTGTTACAAAATTTCAAGGTTTTATGACGCTCCAGTAAAAAGTTACAAGCATTTGTATGTTGCAAACGTTGATAGGTGTAGGACGTACCGTATAGAAGTTAGGGCCATTTGAAGTTGTATCAGTGTTTGATTTGGGACTCAAGGGTAGCATAGCTTTGAGCGATAGCTTCAATTGACAAGAGGATCGAGTACTTTATTGTTACAAAATTTCAAGGTTTTATAACGCTCCAGTAAAAAGTTACAAGCATTTGTATGTTGCAAACTTTGATAGGTGTAGGACGTACCGTATAGAAGTTAGGGCCATTTAAAGTTTTATCAGTGTTTGATTTGGCACTCGAGGGTAGCATAGCTTTGAGCGATAGCTTAAATTGACAAGAGGCTCGAGTACTTTATTGTTACAAAATTTCAAGGTTTTATGACGCTCCAGTAAAAAGTTACAAGCATTTGTATGTTGCAAACTGTGATAGGTGTAGGACGTACCGCATCGAAGTTAGGGCCATTTGAAGTTTTATCAGTGTTTGATTTGGGACTCAAGGGTAGCATAGCTTTGAGCGATAGCTTAAATTGACAAAAGGCTCGAGTACTTTATTGTTACAAAATTTCAAGGTTTTATGACGCTCCAGTAAAAAGTTACAAGCATTTGTACGTTGCAAACTGTGATAGGTGTAGGACGTACCGTATAGAAGTTAGGGCCATTTGAAATTTTATCAGTGTTTGATTTGGGACTCAAGGGTAGCATAGCTTTGAGCGATAGCTTAAATTGACAAGAGGCTCGAGTACTTTATTGTTACAAAATTTCAAGGTTTTATGACGCTCCAGTAAAAAGTTACAAGCATTTGTATGTTGCAAACTGTGATAGGTGTAGGACGTACCGTATAGAAGTTAGGGCCATTTGAAATTTTATCAGTGTTTCATTTGGGACTCAAGGGTAGCATAGCTTTGAGCGATAGCTTAAATTGACAAGAGGCTCGAGTACTTTATTGTTACAAAATTTCAAGGTTTTATGACGCTCCAGTAAAAAGTTACAAGCATTTGTATGTTGCAAACTGTGATAGGTGTAGGACGTACCGTATAGAAGTTAGGGCCATTTGAGGTTTTATCAGTGTTTGATTTGGGACTCAAGGGTAGCATAGCTTTGAGCGATAGCTTAAATTGACAAAAGGCTCGAGTACTTTATTGTTACAAAATTTCAAGGTTTTATGACGCTCCAGTAAAAAGTTACAAGCATTTGTATGTTGCAAACTTTGATAGGTGTAGGACGTACCGTATAGAAGTTAGGGCCATTTGAAGTTTTATCAGTGTTTGATTTGGGACTCAAGGGTAGCATAGCTTTGGGCGATAGCTTAAATTGACAAGAGGCTCGAGTACTTTATTGTTACAAAATTTGAAGGTTTTATGACGCTCCAGTAAAAAGTTACAAGCATTTGTATGTTGCAAACTTTGATAGGTGTAGGACGACCGTATAGAGGTTAGGGCCATTTGAAGTTTTATCAGTGTTTGATTTGGGACTCGAGGGTATCATAGCTTTGAGCGAGAGCTTATATTGACAAGTGGCTCGAGTACTTTATTGTTACAAAATTTGAAGGTTTTATGACGCTCCAGTAAAAAGTTACAAGCATTAGTATGTTGCAAACTTTGATATGTGTAGGACGTACCGTATAGAAGTTAGGGCCATTTGAAGTTTTATCAGTGTTTGATTTGGGACTCAGGGGTAGCATAGCTTTGAGCGATAGCTTAAATTGACAAGAGGCTCGAGTACTTTATTGTTACAAAAATTCAAGGTTTTATGACTCTCCAGTAAAAAGTTACAAGCATATGTATGTTGCAAACTGTGATAGGTGTAGGACGTACCGTATAGAGTTTGGGCCATTTGAAGTTTTATCAGTGTTTGATTTGGGACTCAAGGGTAGCATAGCTTTGAGCGATAGCTTAAATTGACAAGAGGCTCGAGTACTTTATTGTTACAAAATTTCAAGGTTTTATGACTCTCCAGTAAAAAGTTACAAGCATTTGTATGTTGCAAACTTTGATTGGTGTAGGACGTACCGTATAGAAGTTAGGGCCATTTAAAGATTTATCAGTGTTTGATTTGGCACTCGAGGGTAGCATAGCTTTGAGCGATAGCTTAAATTGACAAGAGGCTCGAGTACATTATTGTTACAAAATTTCAAGGTTTTATGACGCTCCAGTAAAAAGTTACAAGCATTTGTATGTTGCAAACTTTGATAGGTGTAGGACGTATCGTATAGAGGTTAGGTCCATTTGAAGTTTTATCAGTGTTTGATTTGGGACTCAAGGGTATCATAGCTTTGAGCGATAGCTTATATTGACAAGTGGCTCGAGTACTTTATTGTTACAAAATTTCAAGGTTTTATGACGCTCCAGTAAAAAGTTACAAGCATTTGTATGTTGCAAACGTTGATAGGTGTAGGACGTACCGTATAGAAGTTAGGGCCATTTGAAGTTGTATCAGTGTTTGATTTGGGACTCAAGGGTAGCATAGCTTTGAGCGATAGCTTCAATTGACAAGTGGCTCGAGTACTTTATTGTTACAAAATTTCAAGGTTTTATGACGCTCCAGTAAAAAGTTACAAGCATTTGTATGTTGCAGACTGTGATAGGTATAGGATGTACCGTATAGAAGTTAGGGGCATTTGAAATTTTATCAGTGTTTGATTTGGGACTCAAGGGTAGCATAGCTTTGAGCGATAGCTTAAATTGACAAGAGGATCGAGTACTTTATCGTTACAAAATTTCAAGGTTTTGTGACACTCCAGTAAAAAGTTACAAGCACTTGTATGTTGCAAACTTTGATAGGTGTAGGACGTACCGTATAGAGGTTAGGGCCATTTGAAGTTTTATCAGTGTTTGATTTGGGACTCAAGGGTATCATAGCTTTGAGCGATAGCTTACATTGACAAGTGGCTCGAGTACTTTATTGTTACAAAATTTCAAGGTTTTATGACGTTCCAGTAAAAAGTTACAAGCATTTGTATGTTGCAAACGTTGATAGGTGTAGGACGACCGTATAGAGGTTAGGGCCATTTGAAGTTTTATCAGTGTTTGATTTGGGACTCGAGGGTATCATAGCTTTGAGCGATAGCTTCAATTGACAAGAGGATCGAGTACTTTATTGTTACAAAATTTGAAGGTTTTATGACGCTCCAGTAAAAAGTTACAAGCATTAGTATGTTGCAAACTTTGATATGTGTAGGACGTACCGTATAGAAGTTAGGGCCATTTAAAGTTTTATCAGTGTTTGATTTGGGACTTTATTGTTACAAAAATTCAAGGTTTTATGACTCTCCAGTAAAAAGTTACAAGCATATGTATGTTGCAAACTGTGATAGGTGTAGGACGTACCGTATAGAGTTTGGGCCATTTGAAGTTTTATCAGTGTTTGACTTGGGACTCAAGGGTAGCATAGCTTTGAGCGATAGCTTAAATTGACAAGAGGCTCGAGTACTTTATTGTTACAAAATTTCAAGGTTTTATGACTCTCCAGTAAAAAGTTACAAGCATTTGTATGTTGCAAACTTTGATTGGTGTAGGACGTACCGTATAGAAGTTAGGGCCATTTAAAGATTTATCAGTGTTTGATTTGGCACTCGAGGGTAGCATAGCTTTGAGCGATAGCTTAAATTGACAAAAGGCTCGAGTACTTTATTGTTACAAAATTTCAAGGTTTTATGACGCTCCAGTAAAAAGTTACAAGCATTTGTATGTTGCAAACTTTGATAGGTGTAGGACGTACCGTATAGAAGTTAGGGCCATTTGAAGTTTTATCAGTGTTTGATTTGGGACTCAAGGGTAGCATAGCTTTGGGCGATAGCTTAAATTGACAAGAGGCTCGAGTACTTTATTGTTACAAAATTTGAAGGTTTTATGACGCTCCAGTAAAAAGTTACAAGCATTTGTATGTTGCAAACTTTGATAGGTGTAGGACGACCGTATAGAGGTTAGGGCCATTTGAAGTTTTATCAGTGTTTGATTTGGGACTCGAGGGTATCATAGCTTTGAGCGAGAGCTTATATTGACAAGTGGCTCGAGTACTTTATTGTTACAAAATTTGAAGGTTTTATGACGCTCCAGTAAAAAGTTACAAGCATTAGTATGTTGCAAACTTTGATAGGTGTAGGACGTACCGTATAGAAGTTAGGGCCATTTAAAGTTTTATCAGTGTTGGATTTGGGACTCGAGGGTAGCATAGCTTTGAGCGATACCTTAAATTGACAAGAGGCTCGAGTACTTTATTGTTACAAAATTTCAAGGTTTTGTGACACTCCAGTAAAAAGTTACAAGCACTTGTATGTTGCAAACTTTGATAGGTGTAGGACGTACCGTATAGAGGTTAGGGCCATTTGAAGTTTTATCAGTGTTTGATTTGGGACTCAAGGGTATCATAGCTTTGAGCGATAGCTTACATTGACAAGTGGCTCGAGTACTTTATTGTTACAAAATTTCAAGGTTTTATGACGCTCCAGTAAAAAGTTACAAGCATTTGTATGTTGCAAACGTTGATAGGTGTAGGACGACCGTATAGAGGTTAGGGCCATTTGAAGTTTTATCAGTGTTTGATTTGGGACTCGAGGGTATCATAGCTTTGAGCGATAGCTTCAATTGACAAGAGGATCGAGTACTTTATTGTTACAAAATTTGAAGGTTTTATGACGCTCCAGTAAAAAGTTACAAGCATTAGTATGTTGCAAACTTTGATATGTGTAGGACGTACCGTATAGAAGTTAGGGCCATTTAAAGTTTTATCAGTGTTTGATTTGGGACTTTATTGTTACAAAAATTCAAGGTTTTATGACTCTCCAGTAAAAAGTTACAAGCATATGTATGTTGCAAACTGTGATAGGTGTAGGACGTACCGTATAGAGTTTGGGCCATTTGAAGTTTTATCAGTGTTTGACTTGGGACTCAAGGGTAGCATAGCTTTGAGCGATAGCTTAAATTGACAAGAGGCTCGAGTACTTTATTGTTACAAAATTTCAAGGTTTTATGACTCTCCAGTAAAAAGTTACAAGCATTTGTATGTTGCAAACTTTGATTGGTGTAGGACGTACCGTATAGAAGTTAGGGCCATTTAAAGATTTATCAGTGTTTGATTTGGCACTCGAGGGTAGCATAGCTTTGAGCGATAGCTTAAATTGACAAGAGGCTCGAGTACATTATTGTTACAAAATTTCAAGGTTTTATGACGCTCCAGTAAAAAGTTACAAGCATTTGTATGTTGCAAACTTTGATAGGTGTAGGACGTATCGTATAGAGGTTAGGTCCATTTGAAGTTTTATCAGTGTTTGATAGCTTTGAGCGATAGCTTATATTGACAAGTGGCTCGAGTACTTTATTGTTACAAAATTTCAAGGTTTTATGACGCTCCAGTAAAAAGTTACAAGCATTTGTATGTTGCAAACGTTGATAGGTGTAGGACGTACCGTATAGAAGTTAGGGCCATTTGAAGTTGTATCAGTGTTTGATTTGGGACTCAAGGGTAGCATAGCTTTGAGCGATAGCTTCAATTGACAAGTGGCTCGAGTACTTTATTGTTACAAAATTTCAAGGTTTTATGACGCTCCAGTAAAAAGTTACAAGCATTTGTATGTTGCAGACTGTGATAGGTATAGGATGTACCGTATAGAAGTTAGGGGCATTTGAAATTTTATCAGTGTTTGATTTGGGACTCAAGGGTAGCATAGCTTTGAGCGATAGCTTAAATTGACAAGAGGATCGAGTACTTTATCGTTACAAAATTTCAAGGTTTTATGACGCTCCAGTAAAAAGTTACAAGCATTTGTATGCTGCAAACTTTGATAGGTGTAGGACGTACCGTATAGAGGTTAGGGCCATTTGAAGTTTTATCAGTGTTTGATTTGGGACTCAAGGGTATCATAGCTTTGAGCGATAGCTTACATTGACAAGTGGCTCGAGTACTTTATTGTTACAAAATTTCAAGGTTTTATGACGCTCCAGTAAAAAGTTACAAGCATTTGTATGTTGCAAACGTTGATAGGTGTAGGACGTACCGTATAGAAGTTAGGGCCATTTGAAGTTGTATCAGTGTTTGATTTGGGACTCAAGGGTAGCATAGCTTTGAGCGATAGCTTCAATTGACAAGAGGATCGAGTACTTTATTGTTACAAAATTTCAAGGTTTTATGACGCTCCAGTAAAAAGTTACAAGCATTTGTATGTTGCAAACTTTGATAGGTGTACGACGTACCGTATAGAAGTTAGGGCCATTTAAAGTTTTATCAGTGTTTGATTTGGCACTCGAGGGTAGCATAGCTTTGAGCGATAGCTTAAATTGACAAGAGGCTCGAGTACATTATTGTTACAAAATTTCAAGGTTTTATGACGCTCCAGTAAAAAGTTACAAGCATTTGTATGTTGCAAACTTTGATAGGTGTAGGACGTATCGTATAGAGGTTAGGTCCATTTGAAGTTTTATCAGTGTTTGATTTGGGACTCAAGGGTATCATAGCTTTGAGCGATAGCTTATATTGACAAGTGGCTCGAGTACTTTATTGTTACAAAATTTCAAGGTTTTATGACGCTCCAGTAAAAAGTTACAAGCATTTGTATGTTGCAAACGTTGATAGGTGTAGGACGTACCGTATAGAAGTTAGGGCCATTTGAAGTTGTATCAGTGTTTGATTTGGGACTCAAGGGTAGCATAGCTTTGAGCGATAGCTTCAATTGACAAGTGGCTCGAGTACTTTATTGTTACAAAATTTCAAGGTTTTATGACGCTCCAGTAAAAAGTTACAAGCATTTGTATGTTGCAGACTGTGATAGGTATAGGATGTACCGTATAGAAGTTAGGGGCATTTGAAATTTTATCAGTGTTTGATTTGGGACTCAAGGGTAGCATAGCTTTGAGCGATAGCTTAAATTGACAAGAGGATCGAGTACTTTATCGTTACAAAATTTCAAGGTTTTGTGACACTCCAGTAAAAAGTTACAAGCACTTGTATGTTGCAAACTTTGATAGGTGTAGGACGTACCGTATAGAGGTTAGGGCCATTTGAAGTTTTATCAGTGTTTGATTTGGGACTCAAGGGTATCATAGCTTTGAGCGATAGCTTACATTGACAAGTGGCTCGAGTACTTTATTGTTACAAAATTTCAAGGTTTTATGACGCTCCAGTAAAAAGTTACAAGCATTTGTATGTTGCAAACGTTGATAGGTGTAGGACGACCGTATAGAGGTTAGGGCCATTTGAAGTTTTATCAGTGTTTGATTTGGGACTCGAGGGTATCATAGCTTTGAGCGATAGCTTCAATTGACAAGAGGATCGAGTACTTTATTGTTACAAAATTTGAAGGTTTTATGACGCTCCAGTAAAAAGTTACAAGCATTAGTATGTTGCAAACTTTGATATGTGTAGGACGTACCGTATAGAAGTTAGGGCCATTTAAAGTTTTATCAGTGTTTGATTTGGGACTTTATTGTTACAAAAATTCAAGGTTTTATGACTCTCCAGTAAAAAGTTACAAGCATATGTATGTTGCAAACTGTGATAGGTGTAGGACGTACCGTATAGAGTTTGGGCCATTTGAAGTTTTATCAGTGTTTGACTTGGGACTCAAGGGTAGCATAGCTTTGAGCGATAGCTTAAATTGACAAGAGGCTCGAGTACTTTATTGTTACAAAATTTCAAGGTTTTATGACTCTCCAGTAAAAAGTTACAAGCATTTGTATGTTGCAAACTTTGATTGGTGTAGGACGTACCGTATAGAAGTTAGGGCCATTTAAAGATTTATCAGTGTTTGATTTGGCACTCGAGGGTAGCATAGCTTTCAGCGATAGCTTAAATTGACAAAAGGCTCGAGTACTTTATTGTTACAAAATTTCAAGGTTTTATGACGCTCCAGTAAAAAGTTACAAGCATTTGTATGTTGCAAACTTTGATAGGTGTAGGACGTACCGTATAGAAGTTAGGGCCATTTGAAGTTTTATCAGTGTTTGATTTGGGACTCAAGGGTAGCATAGCTTTGGGCGATAGCTTAAATTGACAAGAGGCTCGAGTACTTTATTGTTACAAAATTTGAAGGTTTTATGACGCTCCAGTAAAAAGTTACAAGCATTTGTATGTTGCAAACTTTGATAGGTGTAGGACGACCGTATAGAGGTTAGGGCCATTTGAAGTTTTATCAGTGTTTGATTTGGGACTCGAGGGTATCATAGCTTTGAGCGAGAGCTTATATTGACAAGTGGCTCGAGTACTTTATTGTTACAAAATTTGAAGGTTTTATGACGCTCCAGTAAAAAGTTACAAGCATTAGTATGTTGCAAACTTTGATAGGTGTAGGACGTACCGTATAGAAGTTAGGGCCATTTAAAGTTTTATCAGTGTTGGATTTGGGACTCGAGGGTAGCATAGCTTTGAGCGATACCTTAAATTGACAAGAGGCTCGAGTACTTTATTGTTACAAAATTTCAAGGTTTTGTGACACTCCAGTAAAAAGTTACAAGCACTTGTATGTTGCAAACTTTGATAGGTGTAGGACGTACCGTATAGAGGTTAGGGCCATTTGAAGTTTTATCAGTGTTTGATTTGGGACTCAAGGGTATCATAGCTTTGAGCGATAGCTTACATTGACAAGTGGCTCGAGTACTTTATTGTTACAAAATTTCAAGGTTTTATGACGCTCCAGTAAAAAGTTACAAGCATTTGTATGTTGCAAACGTTGATAGGTGTAGGACGACCGTATAGAGGTTAGGGCCATTTGAAGTTTTATCAGTGTTTGATTTGGGACTCGAGGGTATCATAGCTTTGAGCGATAGCTTCAATTGACAAGAGGATCGAGTACTTTATTGTTACAAAATTTGAAGGTTTTATGACGCTCCAGTAAAAAGTTACAAGCATTAGTATGTTGCAAACTTTGATATGTGTAGGACGTACCGTATAGAAGTTAGGGCCATTTAAAGTTTTATCAGTGTTTGATTTGGGACTTTATTGTTACAAAAATTCAAGGTTTTATGACTCTCCAGTAAAAAGTTACAAGCATATGTATGTTGCAAACTTTGATAGGTGTAGGACGTACCGTATAGAGTTTGGGCCATTTGAAGTTTTATCAGTGTTTGACTTGGGACTCAAGGGTAGCATAGCTTTGAGCGATAGCTTAAATTGACAAGAGGCTCGAGTACTTTATTGTTACAAAATTTCAAGGTTTTATGACTCTCCAGTAAAAAGTTACAAGCATTTGTATGTTGCAAACTTTGATTGGTGTAGGACGTACCGTATAGAAGTTAGGGCCATTTAAAGATTTATCAGTGTTTGATTTGGCACTCGAGGGTAGCATAGCTTTGAGCGATAGCTTAAATTGACAAGAGGCTCGAGTACATTATTGTTACAAAATTTCAAGGTTTTATGACGCTCCAGTAAAAAGTTACAAGCATTTGTATGTTGCAAACTTTGATAGGTGTAGGACGTATCGTATAGAGGTTAGGTCCATTTGAAGTTTTATCAGTGTTTGATAGCTTTGAGCGATAGCTTATATTGACAAGTGGCTCGAGTACTTTATTGTTACAAAATTTCAAGGTTTTATGACGCTCCAGTAAAAAGTTACAAGCATTTGTATGTTGCAAAACGTTGATAGGTGTAGGACGTACCGTATAGAAGTTAGGGCCATTTGAAGTTGTATCAGTGTTTGATTTGGGACTCAAGGGTAGCATAGCTTTGAGCGATAGCTTCAATTGACAAGTGGCTCGAGTACTTTATTGTTACAAAATTTCAAGGTTTTATGACGCTCCAGTAAAAAGTTACAAGCATTTGTATGTTGCAGACTGTGATAGGTATAGGATGTACCGTATAGAAGTTAGGGGCATTTGAAATTTTATCAGTGTTTGATTTGGGACTCAAGGGTAGCATAGCTTTGAGCGATAGCTTAAATTGACAAGAGGATCGAGTACTTTATCGTTACAAAATTTCAAGGTTTTATGACGCTCCAGTAAAAAGTTACAAGCATTTGTATGCTGCAAACTTTGATAGGTGTAGGACGTACCGTATAGAGGTTAGGGCCATTTGAAGTTTTATCAGTGTTTGATTTGGGACTCAAGGGTATCATAGCTTTGAGCGATAGCTTACATTGACAAGTGGCTCGAGTACTTTATTGTTACAAAATTTCAAGGTTTTATGACGCTCCAGTAAAAAGTTACAAGCATTTGTATGTTGCAAACGTTGATAGGTGTAGGACGTACCGTATAGAAGTTAGGGCCATTTGAAGTTGTATCAGTGTTTGATTTGGGACTCAAGGGTAGCATAGCTTTGAGCGATAGCTTCAATTGACAAGAGGATCGAGTACTTTATTGTTACAAAATTTCAAGGTTTTATGACGCTCCAGTAAAAAGTTACAAGCATTTGTATGTTGCAAACTTTGATAGGTGTACGACGTACCGTATAGAAGTTAGGGCCATTTAAAGTTTTATCAGTGTTTGATTTGGCACTCGAGGGTAGCATAGCTTTGAGCGATAGCTTAAATTGACCAGAGGCTCGAGTACTTTATTGTTACAAAATTTCAAGGTTTTATTACGCTCCAGTAAAAAGTTACAAGCATTTGTACGTTGCAAACTGTGATAGGTGTAGGACGTAGCGTATAGAAGTTAGGGCCATTTGAAGTTTTATCAGTGTTTGATTTGGGACTCAAGGGTAGCATAGCTTTGAGCGATAGCTTAAATTGACAAAAGGCTCGAGTACTTTATTGTTACAAAATTTCAAGGTTTTATGACGCTCCAGTATAAAGTTACAAGCATTTGTATGTTGCAAACTGTGATAGGTGTAGGACGTACCGTATAGAAGTTAGGGCCATTTGAAGTTTTATCAGTGTTTGATTTGGGACTCAAGGGTAGCATAGCTTTGAGCGATAGCTTAAATTGACAAAAGGCTCGAGTACTTTATTGTTACAAAATTTCAAGGTTTTATGACGCTCCAGTAAAAAGTTACAAGCATTTGTATGTTGCAAACTGTGATAGGTGTAGGACGTACCGTATAGAAGTTAGGGCCATTTGAAGTTTTATCAGTGTTTTATTTGGGACTCAAGGGTAGCATAGCTTTGAGCGATAGCTTAAATTGACAAAAGGCTCGAGTACTTTATTGTTACAAAATTTCAAGGTTTTATGACGCTCCAGTAAAAAGTTACAAGCATTTGTATGTTGCAAACTGTGATAGGTGTAGGACGTACCGTATAGAAGTTAGGGCCATTTGAAATTTTTTCAGTGTTTGATTTGGGACTCAAGGGTAGCATAGCTTTGAGCGATAGCTTAAATTGAAAAGAGGCTCGAGTACTTTATTGTTACAAAATTTCAAGGTTTTATGACGCTCCAGTAAAAAGTTACAAGCATTTGTATGTTGCAAACTTTTATAGGTGTAGAACGTACCGTATAGAAGTTAGGGCCATTTAAAGTTTTATCAGTGTTTCATTTGGGACTCAAGGGTAGCATAGCTTTGAGCGATAGCTTAAATTGATAAGAGGCTCGAGTACTTTATTGTTACAAAATTTCAAGGTTTTATGACTCTCCAGTAAAAAGTTACAAGCATTTGTATGTTGCATACAGGGTAGCATAGCTTTGAGCGATAGCTTAAATTGACAAGAGGCTCGAGTACTTTATTGTTACAAAATTTCAAGGTTTTATGACGCTCCAGTAAAAAGTTACAAGCATTTGTATGTTGCAGACTGTGATAGGTATAGGACGTACCGTATAGAAGTTAGGGGCATTTTAAGTTTTATCAGTGTTTGATTTGGGACTCAAGGGTAGCATAGCTTTGAGCGATAGCTTAAATTGACAAGAGGATCGAGTACTTTATTGTTACAAAATTTCAAGGTTTTATGACGCTCCAGTAAAAAGTTACAAGCATTTGTATGCTGCAAACTTTGATAGGTGTAGGACGTACCGTATAGAAGTTAGGGCCATTTAAAGTTTTATCAGTGTTGGATTTGGGACTCGAGGGTAGCATAGCTTTGAGCGATAGCTTAAATTGACAAGAGGCTCGAGTACTTTATTGTTACAAAATTTCAAGGTTTTGTGACACTCCAGTAAAAAGTTACAAGCATTTGTATGTTGCAAACTTTGATAGGTGTAGGACGTACCGTATAGAGGTTAGGGCCATTTGAAGTTTTATCAGTGTTTGATTTGGGACTCAAGGGTATCATAGCTTTGAGCGATAGCTTACATTGACAAGTGGCTCGAGTACTTTATTGTTACAAAATTTCAAGGTTTTATGACGCTCCAGTAAAAAGTTACAAGCATTTGTATGTTGCAAACGTTGATAGGTGTAGGACGTACCGTATAGAAGTTAGGGCCATTTGAAGTTGTATCAGTGTTTGATTTGGGACTCAAGGGTAGCATAGCTTTGAGCGATAGCTTCAATTGACAAGAGGATCGAGTACTTTATTGTTACAAAATTTCAAGGTTTTATGACGCTCCAGTAAAAAGTTACAAGCATTTGTATGTTGCAAACTTTGATAGGTGTAGGACGTACCGTATAGAAGTTAGGGCCATTTAAAGTTTTATCAGTGTTTGATTTGGCACTCGAGGGTAGCATAGCTTTGAGCGATAGCTTAAATTGACAAGAGGCTCGAGTACTTTATTGTTACAAAATTTCAAGGTTTTATGACGCTCCAGTAAAAAGTTACAAGCATTTGTATGTTGCAAACTTTTATAGGTGTAGGAAGTACCGTATAGAAGTTAGGGCCATTTGAAGTTTTGTCAGTGTTTCATTTGGGACTCAAGGGTAGCATAGCTTTGAGCGATAGCTTAAATTGACAAGAGGCTCGAGTACTTTATTGTTACAAAATTTCAAGGTTTTATGACGCTCCAGTAAAAAGTTACAAGCATTTGTATGTTGCAAACTGTGATAGGTGTAGGACGTACCGTATAGAAGTTAGGGCCATTTGAGGTTTTATCAGTGTTTGATTTGGGACTCAAGGGTAGCATAGCTTTGAGCGATAGCTTAAATTGACAAAAGGCTCGAGTACTTTATTGTTACAAAATTTCAAGGTTTTATGACGCTCCAGTAAAAAGTTACAAGCATTTGTATGTTGCAAACTTTGATAGGTGTAGGACGTACCGTATAGAAGTTAGGGCCATTTGAAGTTTTATCAGTGTTTGATTTGGGACTCAAGGGTAGCATAGCTTTGGGCGATAGCTTAAATTGACAAGAGGCTCGAGTAGTTTATTGTTACAAAATTTGAAAGTTTTATGACGCTCCAGTAAAAAGTTACAAGCATTTGTATGTTGCAAACTTTGATAGGTGTAGGACGACCGTATAGAGGTTAGGGCCATTTGAAGTTTTATCAGTGTTTGATTTGGGACTCGAGGGTATCATAGCTTTGAGCGAGAGCTTATATTGACAAGGGGCTCGAGTACTTTATTGTTACAAAATTTGAAGGTTTTATGACGCTCCAGTAAAAAGTTACAAGCATTTGTATGTTGCAAACGTTGATAGGTGTAGGACGTACCGTATAGAAGTTAGGGCCATTTGAAGTTGTATCAGTGTTTGATTTGGGACTCAAGGGTAGCATAGCTTTGAGCGATAGCTTCAATTGACAAGAGGATCGAGTACTTTATTGTTACAAAATTTCAAGGTTTTATGACGCTCCAGTAAAAAGTTACAAGCATTTGTATGTTGCAAACTTTGATAGGTGTACGACGTACCGTATAGAAGTTAGGGCCATTTAAAGTTTTATCAGTGTTTGATTTGGCACTCGAGGGTAGCATAGCTTTGAGCGATAGCTTAAATTGACCAGAGGCTCGAGTACTTTATTGTTACAAAATTTCAAGGTTTTATTACGCTCCAGTAAAAAGTTACAAGCATTTGTACGTTGCAAACTGTGATAGGTGTAGGACGTACCGTATAGAAGTTAGGGCCATTTGAAGTTTTATCAGTGTTTGATTTGGGACTCAAGGGTAGCATAGCTTTGAGCGATAGCTTAAATTGACAAAAGGCTCGAGTACTTTATTGTTACAAAATTTCAAGGTTTTATGACGCTCCAGTATAAAGTTACAAGCATTTGTATGTTGCAAACTGTGATAGGTGTAGGACGTACCGTATAGAAGTTAGGGCCATTTGAAGTTTTATCAGTGTTTGATTTGGGACTCAAGGGTAGCATAGCTTTGAGCGATAGCTTAAATTGACAAAAGGCTCGAGTACTTTATTGTTACAAAATTTCAAGGTTTTATGACGCTCCAGTAAAAAGTTACAAGCATTTGTATGTTGCAAACTGTGATAGGTGTAGGACGTACCGTATAGAAGTTAGGGCCATTTGAAGTTTTATCAGTGTTTTATTTGGGACTCAAGGGTAGCATAGCTTTGAGCGATAGCTTAAATTGACAAAAGGCTCGAGTACTTTATTGTTACAAAATTTCAAGGTTTTATGACGCTCCAGTAAAAAGTTACAAGCATTTGTATGTTGCAAACTGTGATAGGTGTAGGACGTACCGTATAGAAGTTAGGGCCATTTGAAATTTTTTCAGTGTTTGATTTGGGACTCAAGGGTAGCATAGCTTTGAGCGATAGCTTAAATTGAAAAGAGGCTCGAGTACTTTATTGTTACAAAATTTCAAGGTTTTATGACGCTCCAGTAAAAAGTTACAAGCATTTGTATGTTGCAAACTTTTATAGGTGTAGAACGTACCGTATAGAAGTTAGGGCCATTTAAAGTTTTATCAGTGTTTCATTTGGGACTCAAGGGTAGCATAGCTTTGAGCGATAGCTTAAATTGATAAGAGGCTCGAGTACTTTATTGTTACAAAATTTCAAGGTTTTATGACTCTCCAGTAAAAAGTTACAAGCATTTGTATGTTGCATACAGGGTAGCATAGCTTTGAGCGATAGCTTAAATTGACAAGAGGCTCGAGTACTTTATTGTTACAAAATTTCAAGGTTTTATGACGCTCCAGTAAAAAGTTACAAGCATTTGTATGTTGCAGACTGTGATAGGTATAGGACGTACCGTATAGAAGTTAGGGGCATTTTAAGTTTTATCAGTGTTTGATTTGGGACTCAAGGGTAGCATAGCTTTGAGCGATAGCTTAAATTGACAAGAGGATCGAGTACTTTATTGTTACAAAATTTCAAGGTTTTATGACGCTCCAGTAAAAAGTTACAAGCATTTGTATGCTGCAAACTTTGATAGGTGTAGGACGTACCGTATAGAAGTTAGGGCCATTTAAAGTTTTATCAGTGTTGGATTTGGGACTCGAGGGTAGCATAGCTTTGAGCGATAGCTTAAATTGACAAGAGGCTCGAGTACTTTATTGTTACAAAATTTCAAGGTTTTGTGACACTCCAGTAAAAAGTTACAAGCATTTGTATGTTGCAAACTTTGATAGGTGTAGGACGTACCGTATAGAGGTTAGGGCCATTTGAAGTTTTATCAGTGTTTGATTTGGGACTCAAGGGTATCATAGCTTTGAGCGATAGCTTACATTGACAAGTGGCTCGAGTACTTTATTGTTACAAAATTTCAAGGTTTTATGACGCTCCAGTAAAAAGTTACAAGCATTTGTATGTTGCAAACGTTGATAGGTGTAGGACGTACCGTATAGAAGTTAGGGCCATTTGAAGTTGTATCAGTGTTTGATTTGGGACTCAAGGGTAGCATAGCTTTGAGCGATAGCTTCAATTGACAAGAGGATCGAGTACTTTATTGTTACAAAATTTCAAGGTTTTATGACGCTCCAGTAAAAAGTTACAAGCATTTGTATGTTGCAAACTTTGATAGGTGTAGGACGTACCGTATAGAAGTTAGGGCCATTTAAAGTTTTATCAGTGTTTGATTTGGCACTCGAGGGTAGCATAGCTTTGAGCGATAGCTTAAATTGACAAGAGGCTCGAGTACTTTATTGTTACAAAATTTCAAGGTTTTATGACGCTCCAGTAAAAAGTTACAAGCATTTGTATGTTGCAAACTTTTATAGGTGTAGGAAGTACCGTATAGAAGTTAGGGCCATTTGAAGTTTTGTCAGTGTTTCATTTGGGACTCAAGGGTAGCATAGCTTTGAGCGATAGCTTAAATTGACAAGAGGCTCGAGTACTTTATTGTTACAAAATTTCAAGGTTTTATGACGCTCCAGTAAAAAGTTACAAGCATTTGTATGTTGCAAACTGTGATAGGTGTAGGACGTACCGTATAGAAGTTAGGGCCATTTGAGGTTTTATCAGTGTTTGATTTGGGACTCAAGGGTAGCATAGCTTTGAGCGATAGCTTAAATTGACAAAAGGCTCGAGTACTTTATTGTTACAAAATTTCAAGGTTTTATGACGCTCCAGTAAAAAGTTACAAGCATTTGTATGTTGCAAACTTTGATAGGTGTAGGACGTACCGTATAGAAGTTAGGGCCATTTGAAGTTTTATCAGTGTTTGATTTGGGACTCAAGGGTAGCATAGCTTTGGGCGATAGCTTAAATTGACAAGAGGCTCGAGTAGTTTATTGTTACAAAATTTGAAAGTTTTATGACGCTCCAGTAAAAAGTTACAAGCATTTGTATGTTGCAAACTTTGATAGGTGTAGGACGACCGTATAGAGGTTAGGGCCATTTGAAGTTTTATCAGTGTTTGATTTGGGACTCGAGGGTATCATAGCTTTGAGCGAGAGCTTATATTGACAAGGGGCTCGAGTACTTTATTGTTACAAAATTTGAAGGTTTTATGACGCTCCAGTAAAAAGTTACAAGCATTTGTATGTTGCAAACTTTGATATGTGTAGGACGTACCGTATAGAAGTTAGGGCCATTTGAAGTTTTATCAGTGTTTGATTTGGGACTCAGGGGTAGCATAGCTTTGAGCGATAGCTTAAATTGACAAGAGGCTCGAGTACTTTATTGTTACAAAAATTCAAGGTTTTATGACTATCCAGTAAAAAGTTACAAGCATATGTATGTTGCAAACTGTGATAGGTGTAGGACGTACCGTATAGAGTTTGGGCCATTTGAAGTTTTATCAGTGTTTGATTTGGGACTCAAGGGTAGCATAGCTTTGAGCGATAGCTTAAATTGACAAGAGGCTCGAGTACTTTATTGTTACAAAATTTCAAGGTTTTATGACTCTCCAGTAAAAAGTTACAAGCATTTGTATGTTGCAAACTTTGATTGGTGTAGGACGTACCGTATAGAAGTTAGGGCCATTTAAAGATTTATCAGTGTTTGATTTGGCACTCGAGGGTAGCATAGCCTTGAGCGATAGCTTAAATTGACAAGAAGCTCGAGTACTTTATTGTTACAAAATTTCAAGGTTTTATGACGCTCCAGTAAAAAGTTACAAGCATTTGTATGTTGCAAACTTTGATAGGTGTAGGACGTATCGTATAGAGGTTAGGGCCATTTGAAGTTTTATCAGTGTTTGATTTGGGACTCAAGGGTATCATAGCTTTGAGCGATAGCTTATATTGACAAGTGGCTCGAGTACTTTATTGTTACACAATTTCAAGGTTTTATGACGCTCCAGTAAAAAGTTACAAGCATTTGTATGTTGCAAACGTTGATAGGTGTAGGACGTACCGTATAGAAGTTAGGGCCATTTGAAGTTGTATCAGTGTTTGATTTGGGACTCAAGGGTAGCATAGCTTTGAGCGATAGCTTCAATTGACAAGAGGATCGAGTACTTTATTGTTACAAAATTTCAAGGTTTTATGACGCTCCAGTAAAAAGTTACAAGCATTTGTATGTTGCAAACTTTGATAGGTGTAGGACGTACCTTATAGAAGTTAGGGCCATTTGAAGTTTTATCAGTGTTTGATTTGGGACTCAAGGGTAGCATAGCTTTGAGCGATAGCTTAAATTGACAAGAGGCTCGAGTTCTTTATTGTTACAAAATTTCAAGGTTTTATGACGCTCCAATAAAAAGTTATAAGCATTTGTATGTTGCAAACTTTGATAGCTGTAGGACGTACCGTATAGAAGTTAGGGCCATTTGAAGTTTTATCAGTGTTTGATTTGGGACTCAAGGGTAGCATAGCTTTGAGCGATAGCTGAAATTGACAAGAGGCTCGAGTACTTTATTGTTACAAAATTTCAAGGTTTTGTGACGCTCCAGTAAAAAGTTACAAGTATTTGTATGTTGCAAACTTTGATAGGTGTAGGACGTACCGTATAGAGGTTAGGGCCATTTGAAGTTTTATCAGTGTTTGATGTGGGACTCAAGGGTAGCATAGCTTTGAGCGATAGCTTAAATTGACAAGAGGCTCGAGTACTTTATTGTTACAAAATTTCAAGGTTTTATGACGCTCCAGTAAAAAGTTACAAGCATTTGTATGTTGCAGACTGTGATAGGTATAGGATGTACCGTATAGAAGTTAGGGGCATTTGAAGTTTTATCAGTGTTTGATTTGGGACTCAAGGGTAGCATAGCTTTGAGCGATAGCTTAAATTGACAAGAGGATCGAGTACTTTATCGTTACAAAATTTCAAGGTTTTATGACGCTCCAGTAAAAAGTTACAAGCATTTGTATGCTGCAAACTTTGATAGGTGTAGGACGTACCGTATAGAAGTTAGGGCCATTTAAAGTTTTATCAGTGTTGGATTTGGGACTCGAGGGTAGCATAGCTTTGAGCGATAGCTTAAATTGACAAGAGGCTCGAGTACTTTATTGTTACAAAATTTCAAGGTTTTGTGACACTCCAGTAAAAAGTTACAAGCATTTGTATGTTGCAAACGTTGATAGGTGTAGGAAGTACCGTATAGAAGTTAGGGCCATTTGAAGTTGTATCAGTGTTTGATTTGGGACTCAAGGGTAGCATAGCTTTGAGCGATAGCTTCAATTGACAAGAGGATCGAGTACTTTATTGTTACAAAATTTCAAGGTTTTATGACGCTCCAGTAAAAAGTTACAAGCATTTGTATGTTGCAAACTTTGATAGGTGTAGGACGTACCGTATAGAGGTTAGGGCCATTTGAAGTTTTATCAGTGTTTGATTTGGCACTCGAGGGTAGCATAGCTTTGAGCGATAGCTTAAATTGACAAAAGGCTCGAGTACTTTATTGTTACAAAATTTCAAGGTTTTATGACGCTCCAGTAAAAAGTTACAAGCATTTGTATGTTGCAAACTGTGATAGGTGTAGGACGTACCGTATAGAAGTTAGGGCCATTTGAAGTTTTATCAGTGTTTGATTTGGGACTCAAGGGTAGCATAGCTTTGAGCGATAGCTTAAATTGACAAAAGGCTCGAGTACTTTATTGTTACAAAATTTCAAGGTTTTATGACGCTCCAGTAAAAAGTTACAAGCATTTGTATGTTGCAAACTGTGATAGGTGTAGGACGTACCGTATAGAAGTTAGGGCCATTTGAAGTTTTATCAGTGTTTGATTTGGGACTCAAGGGTAGCATAGCTTTGAGCGATAGCTTAAATTGACAAAAGGCTCGAGTACTTTATTGTTACAAAATTTCAAGGTTTTATGACGCTCCAGTAAAAAGTTACAAGCATTTGTATGTTGCAAACTGTGATAGGTGTAGGACGTACCGTATAGAAGTTAGGGCCATTTGAAATTTTATCAGTGTTTGATTTGGGACTCAAGGGTAGCATAGCTTTGAGCGATAGCTTAAATTGAAAAGAGGCTCGAGTACTTTATTGTTACAAAATTTCAAGGTTTTATGACGCTCCAGTAAAAAGTTACAAGCATTTGTATGTTGCAAACTTTTATAGGTGTAGAACGTACCGTATAGAAGTTAGGGCCATTTGAAGTTTTATCAGTGTTTCATTTGGGACTCAAGGGTAGCATACCTTTGAGCGATAGCTTAAATTGACAAGAGGCTCGAGTACTTTATTGTTACAAAATTGCAAGGTTTTATGACGCTCCAGTAAAAAGTTACAAGCATTTGTACGTTGCAAACTGTGATAGGTGTAGGACGTACCGTATAGAAGTTAGGGCCATTTGAAGTTTCATCAGTGTTTGATTTGGGACTCAAGGGTAGCATAGCTTTGAGCGATAGCTTAAATTGACAAAAGGCTCGAGTACTTTATTGTTACAAAATTTCAAGGTTTTATGACGCTCCAGTAAAAAGTTACAAGCATTTGTATGTTGCAAACTGTGATAGGTGTAGGACGTACCGTATAGAAGTTAGGGCCATTTGAAGTTTTATCAGTGTTTGATTTGGGACTCAAGGGTAGCATAGCTTTGAGCGATAGCTTAAATTGACAAAAGGCTCGAGTACTTTATTGTTACAAAATTTCAAGGTTTTATGACGCTCCAGTAAAAAGTTACAAGCATTTGTATGTTGCAAACTGTGATAGGTGTAGGACGTACCGTATAGAAGTTAGGGCCATTTGAAGTTTTATCAGTGTTTGATTTGGGACACAAGGGTAGCATAGCTTTGAGCGATAGCTTAAATTGACAAAAGGCTCGAGTACTTTATTGTTACAAAATTTCAAGGTTTTATGACGCTCCAGTAAAAAGTTACAAGCATTTGTATGTTGCAAACTGTGATAGGTGTAGGACGTACCGTATAGAAGTTAGGGCCATTTGAAATTTTATCAGTGTTTGATTTGGGACTCAAGGGTAGCATAGCTTTGAGCGATAGCTTAAATTGAAAAGAGGCTCGAGTACTTTATTGTTACAAAATTTCAAGGTTTTATGACGCTCCAGTAAAAAGTTACAAGCATTTGTATGTTGCAAACTTTTATAGGTGTAGAACGTACCGTATAGAAGTTAGGGCCATTTGAAGTTTTATCAGTGTTTCATTTGGGACTCAAGGGTAGCATAGCTTTGAGCGATAGCTTAAATTGACAAGAGGCTCGAGTACTTTATTGTTACAAAATTTCAAGGTTTTATGACTCTCCAGTAAAAAGTTACAAGCATTTGTATGTTGCAAACTTTGATTGGTGTAGGACGTACCGTATAGAAGTTAGGGCAATTTAAGGATTTATCAGTGTTTGATTTGGCACTCGAGGGTAGCATAGCTTTGAGCGATAGCTTAAATTGACAAGAGGCTCGAGTACTTTATTGTTACAAAATTTCAAGGTTTTATGACGCTCCAGTAAAAAGTTACAAGCATTTGTATGTTGCAAACTTTGATAGGTGTAGGACGTATCGTATAGAGGTTAGGGCCATTTGAAGTTTTATCAATGTTTGATTTGGGACTCAAGGGTATCATAGCTTTGAGCGATAGCTTATATTGACAAGTGGCTCGAGTACTTTATTGTTACAAAATTTCAAGGTTTTATGACGCTCCAGTAAAAAGTTACAAGCATTTGTATGTTGCAAACGTTGATAGGTGTAGGACGTACCGTATAGAAGTTAGGGCCATTTGAAGTTGTATCAGTGTTTGATTTGGGACTCAAGGGTAGCATAGCTTTGAGCGATAGCTTCAATTGACAAGAGGATCGAGTACTTTATTGTTACAAAATTTCAAGGTTTTATGACTCTCCAGTAAAAAGTTACAAGCATTTGTATGTTGCAAACTTTGATTGGTGTAGGACGTACCGTATAGAAGTTAGGGCCATTTAAGGATTTATCAGTGTTTGATTTGGCACTCGAGGGTAGCATAGCTTTGAGCGATAGCTTAAATTGACAAAAGGCTCGAGTACTTTATTGTTACAAAATTTCAAGGTTTTATGACGCTCCAGTAAAAAGTTACAAGCATTTGTATGTTGCAAACTGTGATAGGTGTAGGACGTACCGTATAGAAGTTAGGGCCATTTGAAGTTTTATCAGTGTTTGATTTGGGACTCAAGGGTAGCATAGCTTTGAGCGATAGCTTAAATTGACAAAAGGCTCGAGTACTTTATTGTTACAAAATTTCAAGGTTTTATGACGCTCCAGTAAAAAGTTACAAGCATTTATATGTTGCAAACTGTGATAGGTGTAGGACGTACCGTATAGAAGTTAGGGCCATTTGAAGTTTTATCAGTGTTTGATTTGGGACTCAAGGGTAGCATAGCTTTGAGCGATAGCTTAAATTGACAAAAGGCTCGAGTACTTTATTGTTACAAAATTTCAAGGTTTTATGACGCTCCAGTAAAAAGTTACAAGCATTTGTATGTTGCAAACTGTGATAGGTGTAGGACGTACCGTATAGAAGTTAGGGCCATTTGAAATTTTATCAGTGTTTGAATTGGGACTCAAGGGTAGCATAGCTTTGAGCGATAGCTTAAATTGAAAAGAGGCTCGAGTACTTTATTGTTACAAAATTTCAAGGTTTTATGACGCTCCAGTAAAAAGTTACAAGCATTTGTATGTTGCAAACTTTTATAGGTGTAGAACGTACCGTATAGAAGTTAGGGCCATTTGAAGTTTTATCAGTGTTTCATTTGGGACTCAAGGGTAGCATAGCTTTGAGCGATAGCTTAAATTGACAAGAGGCTCGAGTACTTTATTGTTACAAAATTTCAAGGTTTTATGACTCTCCAGTAAAAAGTTACAAGCATTTGTATGTTGCAAACTTTGATTGGTGTAGGACGTACCGTATAGAAGTTAGGGCCTTTTAAGGATTTATCAGTGTTTGATTTGGCACTCGAGGGTAGCATAGCTTTGAGCGATAGCTTAAATTGACAAGAGGCTCGAGTACTTTATTGTTACAAAATTTCAAGGTTTTATGACGCTCCAGTAAAAAGTTACAAGCATTTGTATGTTGCAAACTTTGATAGGTGTAGGACGTATCGTATAGAGGTTAGGGCCATTTGAAGTTTTATCAATGTTTGATTTGGGACTCAAGGGTATCATAGCTTTGAGCGATAGCTTATAATTGACAAGTGGCTCGAGTACTTTATTGTTACAAAATTTCAAGGTTTTATGACGCTCCAGTAAAAAGTTACAAGCATTTGTATGTTGCAAACGTTGATAGGTGTAGGACGTACCGTATAGAAGTTAGGGCCATTTGAAGTTGTATCAGTGTTTGATTTGGGACTCAAGGGTAGCATAGCTTTGAGCGATAGCTTCAATTGACAAGAGGATCGAGTACTTTATTGTTACAAAATTTCAAGGTTTTATGACGCTCCAGTAAAAAGTTACAAGCATTTGTATGTTGCAAACTTTGATAGGTGTAGGACGTACCGTATAGAAGTTAGGGCCATTTGAAGTTTTATCAGTGTTTGATTTGGGACTCAAGGGTAGCATAGCTTTGAGCGATAGCTTAAATTGACAAGAGGCTCGAGTTCTTTATTGTTACAAAATTTCAAGGTTTTATGACGCTCCAATAAAAAGTTATAAGCATTTGTATGTTGCAAACTTTGATAGCTGTAGGACGTACCGTATAGAAGTTAGGGCCATTTGAAGTTTTATCAGTGTTTGATTTGGGACTCAAGGGTAGCATAGCTTTGAGCGATAGCTTAAATTGACAAGAGGCTCGAGTACTTTATTGTTACAAAATTTCAAGGTTTTGTGACGCTCCAGTAAAAAGTTACAAGTATTTGTATGTTGCAAACTTTGATAGGTGTAGGACGTACCGTATAGAGGTTAGGGCCATTTGAAGTTTTATCAGTGTTTAATGTGGGACTCAAGGGTAGCATAGCTTTGAGCGATAGCTTAAATTGACAAGAGGCTCGAGTACTTTATTGTTACAAAATTTCAAGGTTTTATGACGCTCCAGTAAAAAGTTACAAGCATTTGTATGTTGCAGACTGTGATAGGTATAGGATGTACCGTATAGAAGTTAGGGGCATTTGAAGTTTTATCAGTGTTTGATTTGGGACTCAAGGGTAGCATAGCTTTGAGCGATAGCTTAAATTGACAAGAGGATCGAGTACTTTATCGTTACAAAATTTCAAGGTTTTATGACGCTCCAGTAAAAAGTTACAAGCATTTGTATGCTGCAAACTTTGATAGGTGTAGGACGTACCGTATAGAAGTTAGGGCCATTTAAAGTTTTATCAGTGTTGGATTTGGGACTCGAGGGTAGCATAGCTTTGAGCGATAGCTTAAATTGGCAAGAGGCTCGAGTACTTTATTGTTACAAAATTTCAAGGTTTTGTGACACTCCAGTAAAAAGTTACAAGCATTTGTATGTTGCAAACTTTGATAGGTGTAGGACGTACCGTATAGAGGTTAGGGCCATTTGAAGTTTTATCAGTGTTTGATTTGGGACTCAAGGGTATCATAGCTTTGAGCGATAGCTTACATTGACAAGTGGCTCGAGTACTTTATTGTTACAAAATTTCAAGGTTTTATGACGCTCCAGTAAAAAGTTACAAGCATTTGTATGTTGCAAACGTTGATAGGTGTAGGACGTACCGTATAGAAGTTATGGCCATTTGAAGTTGTATCAGTGTTTGATTTGGGACTCAAGGGTAGCATAGCTTTGAGCGATAGCTTCAATTGACAAGAGGATCGAGTACTTTATTGTTACAAAATTTCAAGGTTTTATGACGCTCCAGTAAAAAGTTACAAGCATTTGTATGTTGCAAACTTTGATAGGTGTAGGACGTACCGTATAGAAGTTAGGGCCATTTAAAGTTTTATCAGTGTTTGATTGGGCACTCGAGGGTAGCATAGCTTTGAGCGATAGCTTAAATTGACCAGAGGCTCGAGTACTTTATTGTTACAAAATTTCAAGGTTTTATGACGCTCCAGTAAAAAGTTACAAGCATTTGTATGTTGCAAACTGTGATAGGTGTAGGACGTACCGTATAGAAGTTAGGGCCATTTGAAGTTTTATCAGTGTTTGATTTGGGACTCAAGGGTAGCATAGCTTTGAGCGATAGCTTAAATTGACAAAAGGCTCGAGTACTTTATTGTTACAAAATTTCAAGGTTTTATGACGCTCCAGTAAAAAGTTACAAGAATTTGTATGTTGCAAACTGTGATAGGTGTAGGACGTACCGTATAGAAGTTAGGGCCATTTGAAATTTTATCAGTGTTTGATTTGGGACTCAAGGGTAGCATAGCTTTGAGCGATAGCTTAAATTGAAAAGAGGCTCGAGTACTTTATTGTTACAAAATTTCAAGGTTTTATGACGCTCCAGTAAAAAGTTACAAGCATTTGTATGTTGCAAACTTTTATAGGTGTAGAACGTACCGTATAGAAGTTAGGGCCATTTGAAGTTTTATCAGTGTTTCATTTGGGACTCAAGGGTAGCATAGCTTTGAGCGATAGCTTAAATTGACAAGAGGCTCGAGTACTTTATTGTTACAAAATTTCAAGGTTTTATGACTCTCCAGTAAAAAGTTACAAGCATTTGTATGCTGCAAACTTTGATTGGTGTAGGACGTACCGTATAGAAGTAAGGGCCATTTAAAGATTTATCAGTGTTTGATTTGGCACTCGAGGGTAGCATAGCTTTGAGCGATAGCTTAAATTGACAAGAGGCTCGAGTACTTTATTGTTGCAAAATTTCAAGGTTTTATGACGCTCCAGTAAAAAGTTACAAGCATTTGTATGTTGCAAACTTTGATAGGTGTAGGACGTATCGTATATAGGTTAGGGCCATTTGAAGTTTTATCAGTGTTTGATTTGGGACTCAAGGGTATCATAGCTTTGAGCGATAGCTTATATTGACAAGTGGCTCGAGTACTTTATTGTTACAAAATTTCAAGGTTTTATGACGCTCCAGTAAAAAGTTACAAGCATTTGTATGTTGCAAACGTTGATAGGTGTAGGTCGTACCGTATAGAAGTTAGGGCCATTTGAAGTTGTATCAGTGTTTGATTTGGGACTCAAGGGTAGCATAGCTTTGAGCGATAGCTTCAATTGACAAGAGGATCGAGTACTTTATTGTTACAAAATTTCAAGGTTTTATGACGCTCCAGTAAAAAGTTACAAGCATTTGTATGTTGCAAACTTTGATAGGTGTAGGACGTACCGTATAGAAGTTAGGGCCAATTGAAGTTTTATCAGTGTTTGATTTGGGACTCAAGGGTAGCATAGCTTTGAGCGATAGCTTAAATTGACAAGAGGCTCGAGTTCTTTATTGTTACAAAATTTCAAGGTTTTATGACGCTCCAATAAAAAGTTATAAGCATTTGTATGTTGCAAACTTTGATAGCTGTAGGACGTACCGTATAGAAGTTAGGGCCATTTGAAGTTTTATCAGTGTTTGATTTGGGACTCAAGGGTAGCATAGCTTTGAGCGATAGCTTAAATTGACAAGAGGCTCGAGTACTTTATTGTTACAAAATTTCAAGGTTTTGTGACGCTCCAGTAAAAAGTTACAAGTATTTGTATGTTGCAAACTTTGATAGGTGTAGGACGTACCGTATAGAGGTTAGGGCCATTTGAAGTTTTATCAGTGTTTGATGTGGGACTCAAGGGTAGCATAGCTTTGAGCGATAGCTTAAATTGACAAGAGGCTCGAGTACTTTATTGTTACAAAATTTCAAGGTTTTATGACGCTCCAGTAAAAAGTTACAAGCATTTGTATGTTGCAGACTGTGATAGGTATAGGATGTACCGTATAGAAGTTAGGGGCATTTGAAGTTTTATCAGTGTTTGATTTGGGACTCAAGGGTAGCATAGCTTTGAGCGATAGCTTAAATTGACAAGAGGATCGAGTACTTTATCGTTACAAAATTTCAAGGTTTTATGACGCTCCAGTAAAAAGTTACAAGCATTTGTATGCTGCAAACTTTGATAGGTGTAGGACGTACCGTATAGAAGTTAGGGCCATTTAAAGTTTTATCGGTGTTGGATTTGGGACTCGAGGGTAGCATAGCTTTGAGCGATAGCTTAAATTGACAAGAGGCTCGAGTACTTTATTGTTACAAAATTTCAAGGTTTTGTGACACTCCAGTAAAAAGTTACAAGCATTTGTATGTTGCAAACTTTGATAGGTGTAGGACGTACCGTATAGAGGTTAGGGCCATTTGAAGTTTTATCAGTGTTTGATTTGGGACTCAAGGGTATCATAGCTTTGAGCGATAGCTTACATTGACAAGTGGCTCGAGTACTTTATTGTTACAAAATTTCAAGGTTTTATGACGCTCCAGTAAAAAGTTACAAGCATTTGTATGTTGCAAACGTTGATAGGTGTAGGACGTACCGTATAGAAGTTAGGGCCATTTGAAGTTGTATCAGTGTTTGATTTGGGACTCAAGGGTAGCATAGCTTTGAGCAATAGCTTCAATTGACAAGAGGATCGAGTACTTTATTGTTACAAAATTTCAAGGTTTTATGACGCTCCAGTAAAAAGTTACAAGCATTTGTATGTTGCAAACTTTGATAGGTGTAGGACGTACCGTATAGAAGTTAGGGCCATTTAAAGTTTTATCAGTGTTTGATTTGGCACTCGAGTGTAGCATAGCTTTGAGCGATAGCTTAATTTGACCAGAGGCTCGAGTACTTTATTGTTACAAAATTTCAAGGTTTTATGACGCTCCAGTAAAAAGTTACAAGCATTTGTATGTTGCAAACTGTGATAGGTGTAGGACGTACCGTATAGAAGTTAGGGCCATTTGAAGTTTTATCAGTGTTTGATTTGGGACTCAAGGGTAGCATAGCTTTGAGCGATAGCTTAAATTGACAAAAGGCTCGAGTACTTTATTGTTACAAAATTTCAAGGTTTTATGACGCTCCAGTAAAAAGTTACAAGCATTTGTATGTTGCAAACTGTGATAGGTGTAGGACGTACCGTATAGAAGTTAGGGCCATTTGAAATTTTTTCAGTGTTTGATTTGGGACTCAAGGGTAGCATAGCTCTGAGCGATAGCTTAAATTGAAAAGAGGCTCGAGTACTTTATTGTTACAAAATTTCAAGGTTTTATGACGCTCCAGTAAAAAGTTACAAGCATTTGTATGTTGCAAACTTTTATAGGTGTAGAACGTACCGTATAGAAGTTAGGGCCATTTGAAGTTTTATCAGTGTTTCATTTGGGACTCAAGGGTAGCATAGCTTTGAGCGATAGCTTAAATTGACAAGAGGCTCGAGTACTTTATTGTTACAAAATTTCAAGGTTTTATGACGCTCCAGTAAAAAGTTACAAGCATTTGTATGTTGCAAACTGTGATAGGTGTAGGACGTACCGTATAGAAGTTAGGGCCATTTGAGGTTTTATCAATGTTTGATTTGGGACTCAAGGGTAGCATAGCTTTGAGCGATAGCTTAAATTGACAAAAGGCTCGAGTACTTTATTGTTACAAAATTTGAAGGTTTTATGACGCTCCAGTAAAAAGTTACAAGCATTTGTATGTTGCAAACTTTGATATGTGTAGGACGTACCGTATAGAAGTTAGGGCCATTTGAAGTTTTATCAGTGTTTGATTTGGGACTCAGGGGTAGCATAGCTTTGAGCGATAGCTTAAATTGACAAGAGGCTCGAGTACTTTATTGTTACAAAAATTCAAGGTTTTATGACTCTCCAGTAAAAAGTTACAAGCATATGTATGTTGCAAACTGTGATAGGTGTAGGACGTACCGTATAGAGTTTGGGCCATTTGAAGTTTTATCAGTGTTTGATTTGGGACTCAAGGGTAGCATAGCTTTGAGCGATAGCTTAAATTGACAAGAGGCTCGAGTACTTTATTGTTACAAAATTTCAAGGTTTTATGACTCTCCAGTAAAAAGTTACAAGCATTTGTATGTTGCAAACTTAGATTGGTGTAGGACGTACCGTATAGAAGTTAGGGCCATTTAAAGTTTTATCAGTGTTTGATTTGGCACTCGAGGGTAGCATAGCTTTGAGCGATAGCTTAAATTGACAAGAGGCTCGAGTACTTTATTGTTACAAAATTTCAAGGTTTTATGACGCTCCAGTAAAAAGTTACAAGCATTTGTATGTTGCAAACTTTGATAGGTGTAGGACGTATCGTATAGAGGTTAGGGCCATTTGAAGTTTTATCAGTGTTTGATTTGGGACTCAAGGGTATCATAGCTTTGAGCGATAGCTTATATTGACAAGTGGCTCGAGTACTTTATTGTTACAAAATTTCAAGGTTTTATGACGCTCCAGTAAAAAGTTACAAGCATTTGTATGTTGCAAACTTTGATAAGTGTAGGACGTACCGTATAGAAGTTAGGGCCATTTGAAGTTTTATCAGTGTTTGATTTGGGACTCAAGGGTAGCATAGCTCTGGGCGATAGCTTAAATTGACAAGAGGATCGAGTACTTTATTGTTACAAAATTTCAAGGTTTTATGACGCTCCAGTAAAAAGTTACAAGCATTTGTATGTTGCAAATTTTGATAGGTGTAGGACGTACCGTATAGAAGTTAGGGCCATTTGAAGTTTTATCAGTGTTTGATTTGGGAGTCAAGGGTATCATAGCTTTGAGCGATAGCTTATTATGGCAAGTGGCTCGAGTACTTTATTGTTACAAAATTTCAAAGTTTTATGACGCTCCAGTAAAAAAGTTACAAGCATTTGTATCTTGCAAACTTTGATAGGTCTAGGACGTACCGTGTAGAAGTCAGGGCCATTTAAAGTTTTATCAGTGTTTGATTTGGGACTCAATGGTAGCATAGCTTTGAGCAATAGCTTAAATTGACAAGAGGCTCGAGTACTTTATTGTTACAAAATTTCAAGGTTTTGTGACGCTCCAGTAAAAAGTTACAAGCATTTGTATGTTGCAAACTTTGATAGGTGTAGGACGTACCGTATAGAGGTTAGGGCCATTTGAAGTTTTATCAGTGTTTGATGTGGGACTCAAGGGTAGCATAGCTTTGAGCGATAGCTTAAATTGACAAGAGGCTCGAGTACTTTATTGTTACAAAATTTCAAGGTTTTGTGACGCACCAGTAAAAAGTTACAAGCATTTGTATGTTGCAAATTTTGATAGGTGTAGGACGTACCGTATAGAGGTTAATGCCATTTGAAGTTTTATCAGTGTTTGATTTGGGACTCAAGGGTATCATAGCTTTGAGCGATAGCTTACATTGACAAGTGGCTCGAGTACTTTATTGTTACAAAATTTCAAGGTTTTATGACGCTCCAGTAAAAAGTTACAAGCATTTGTATGTTGCAAACTTTGATAGGTGTAGGACGTACCGTATAGAAGTTAGGGCCATTTGAAGTTTTATCAGTGTTTGATTTTTGACTCAAGGGTAGCATAGCTTTGAGCGATAGCTTAAATTGACAAGAGGATCGAGTACTTTATTGTTATAAAATTTCAAGGTTTTATGACGCTCCAGTAAAAAGTTACAAGCATTTGTATGTTGCAAACTTTGATAGGTGTAGGACGTACCGTATAGAAGTTAGGGCCATTTAAAGTTTTATCAGCGTTTGATTTGGCACTCGAGGGTAGCTAAGCTTTGAGCGATAGCTTAAATTGACAAGAGGCTCGAGTACTTTATTGTTACAAAATTTCAAGGTTTTATGACGCTCCAGTAAAAAGTTACAAGCATTTGTATGTTGCAGACTGTGATAGGTGTAGGACGTACCGTATAGAAGTTAGGGCCATTTGAAGTCTTATCAGTGTTTGATTTGGGACTCAAGGGTAGCATAGCTTTGAGCGATAGCTTAAATTGACAAAAGGCTCGAGTACTTTATTGTTACAAAATTTCAAGGTTTTATGACGCTCCAGTAAAAAGTTACAAGCATTTGTATGTTGCAAACTTTGATAGGTGTAGGACGTACTGTATAGAAGTTAGGGCCATTTGAAGTTTTATCAGTGTTTGAGTTGGGACTCAAGGGTAGCATAGCTTTGGGCGATAGCTTAAATTGACAAGAGGCTCGAGTACTTTATTGTTACAAAATTTCAAGGTTTTATGACGCACCAGTAAAAAGTTACAAGCATTTGTATGTTGCAAACTGTGATAGGTGTAGGACATACCGTATAGAGGCTAGGGCCATTTGAAGTTTTATCAGTGTTTGATTTGGGACTCAAGGGTATCATAGCTTTGAGCGATAGCTTATATTGACAAGTGGCTCGAGTACTTTATTGTTACAAAATTTCAAAGTTTTATGACGCTCCAGTAAAAAAGTTACTAGCATTTGTATGTTGCAAACTTTGATAGGTGTAGGACATACCGTATAGAAGTTAGGGCCATTTGAAGTTTTATCAGTGTTCATTTGGGACTCAAGGGTAGCATAGCTTTGAGCGATAGCTTAAATTGACAAGAGGCTCGAGTACTTCATTGTTACAAAATTTGAAGTTTTTGTGACGCTCCAGTAAAAAGTTACAAGCATTTGTATGTTGCAAACGTTGATATGTGTAGGACGTACCGTATAGAAGTTAGGGCCATTTGAAATTTTATCAGTGTTTCATTTGGGACTCAAGGGTAGCATAGCTTTGAGCGATAGCTTAAATTGACCAGAGGCTAGAGTACCTAATTGTTACAAAATTTGAAGGTTTTATGACGCTCCAGCAAAAAGTTACAAGCATTTGTATGTTGCAAACTTTGATATGTATAGGACGTACCGTATAGAAGTTAGGGCCATTTGAAGTTTTATCAGTGTTTCATTTGGGACTCAAGGGTAGCATAGCTTTGAGCGATAGCTTAAATTGACCGGAGGCTCGAGTACCTAATTGTTACAAAATTTGAAGGTTTTATGACGCTCCAGTAAAAAGTTACAAGCATTTGTATGTTGCAAACTTTGATATGTGTAGAACGTACCGTATAGAAGTTAGGGTCATTTGAAGTTTTATCAGTGTTTGATTTGGGACTCAAGGGTAGCATAGCTTTGAGCGATAGTTTAAATTTACAAGACGCTCGAGTACTTTATTGTTACAAAATTTGAAGGTTGTATGACGCTTCAGTAAAAAGTTACAACCATTTGTATGTTGCAAACTTTGATAGGTGTAGGACGTACCGTATAGAAGTTAGGGTCATTTGAAGTTTTATCAGTGTCTGATTTGGGACTCATGGGTAGCATAGCTTTGAGCGATAGCTTAAATTGACCAGAGACTCGAGTACTTTATTGTTACAAAATTTGAAGGTTTTATGACGCTCCAGTAAAAAGTTACAAGCATTTGTATGTTGCAAACTTTGATATGTGTAGGACGTACCGTATAGAAGTTAGGGCCATTTGAAGTTTTATCAGTGTTTGATTTGGGACTCAGGGGTAGCATAGCTTTGAGCGATAGCTTAAATTGACAAGAGGCTCGAGTACTTTATTGTTACAACATTTCAAGGTTTTATGACTCTCCAGTAAAAAGTTACAAGCATTTGTATGTTGCAAACTTTGATTGGTGTAGAACGTACCATATAGAAGTTAGGGCCATTTGAAGTTTTATCAGTGTTTGATTTGGGACTCAAGGGTAGAATAGCTTTGGGCGATAGGTTAAATTGACAAGAAGCTCGAGTACTTTATTGTTACAAAATTTCAAGGTTTTGTGACGCTCCAGTAAAAAGTTACAAGCATTTGTATGTTGCAAACTTTGATAGGTGTAGGACGTATCGTATAGAGATTAGGGCCATTTGAAGTTTTATCAGTGTTTGATTGGGGACTCAGGGGTATCATAGCTTTGAGCGATAGCTTATATTGACAAGTGGCTCGAGTACTTTATTGTTACAAAATTTCAAGGTTTTATGACGCTCCAGTAAAAAGTTACAAGCATTTGTATGTTGCAAACTTTGATAGGTGTAGGACGTACCGTATAGAAGTTAGGGCCATTTGAAGTTTTATCAGTGTTTGATTTGGGACTCAAGGGTAGCATAGCTTTGGACGATAGCTAAAATTGACAAGAGGATCGAGTACTTTATTGTTACAAAATTTCAAGGTTTTATGACGCTCCAGTAAAAAGTTACAAGCATTTGTATGTTGCAAACTTTGATAGGTGTAGGACGTACCGTATAGAAGTTAAGGCCATTTGAAGTTTTATCAGTGTTTGATTTGGGACTCAAGGGTAGCATAGCTTTGAGCGATAGCTTAAATTGACAAGAGGCTCGAGTTCTTTATTGTTACAAAATTTCAAGGTTTTATGACGCTCCAATAAAAAGTTATAAGCATTTGTATGTTGCAAACTTTGATATGTGTATTACGTACCGTATAGAGGTTAGGGCCATTTGAAGTTTTATCAGTGTTTGATTTGGAAACTCAAGGGTAGCATAGCTTTGAGCGATAGCTTAAATTGACAAGAGGCTCGAGTACTTTATTGTTACAAAATTGCAAGGTTTTGTGACGCTCCATTAAAAAGTTACAAGCATTTGTATGTTGCAAACTTTGATAGGTGTAGGACGTACCGTATAGAAGTTGGGGCCATTTGAAGTTTTATCAGTGTTTGATTTTTGACTCAAGGGTAGCATTGCTTTGACCGATAACTTAAATTGACAAGAGGCTCGAGTACTTTATTGTTACAAAATTTCAAAGTTTTATGACGCTCCAGTAAAAAGTTACAAGCATTTGTATGTTGCAGACTGTAATAGGTGTAGGACGTACCGTATAGAAGTTAGGGCCATTTGAAGTCTTATCAGTGTTTGATTTGGGACTCAATGGTAGCATAACTTTGAGCGATAGCTTAGATTGACAAAAGGCTCGAGTACTTTATTCTTACAAAATTTCAAGGTTTTATGACGCTCCAGTAAAAAGTTACAAGCATTTGTATGTTGCAAACTTTGATAGGTGTAGGACGTACCGTATAGAAGTTAGGGCCATTTGAAGTTTTATCAATGTTTGATTTGGGACTCAAGGGTAGCATAGCTTTGGGCGATAGCTTAAATTGACAAGAGGCTCGAGTACTTTATTGTTACAAAATTTCAAGGTTTTATGACGCTCCAGTAAAAAGTTACAAGCATTTGTATGTTGCAAACTTTGATAGGTGTAGGACGGACCGTATAGAGGCTAGGGCCATTTGAAGTTTTATCAGTATTTGATTTGGGACTGAAGGGTATCATAGCTTTGAGCGATAACTTATATTGACAAGTGGCTCGAGTACTTTATTGTTACAAAATTTCAAAGTTTTATGACGCTCCAGTAAAAAAGTTACAAGCATTTGTATGTTGCAAACTTTGATAGGTGTAGGACATACCGTATATAAGTTAGGGCCATTTGAAGTTTTGTCAGTGTTCATTTGGGACTCAAGGGTAGCATAGCTTTGAGCGATAGCTTAAATTGACAAGAGGCTCGAGTACTTCATTGTTACAAAATTTGAAGTTTTTATGACGCTCCAGTAAAAAGTTACAAGCATTTGTATGTTGCAAACGTTGATATGTGTAGGACGTACCGTATAGAAGTTAGGGCCATTTGAAGTTTTATCAGTGTTTCATTTGGGACTCAAGGGTAGCATAGCTTTGAGCGATAGCTTAAATTGACCAGAGGCTAGAGTACCTAATTGTTACAAAATTTGAAGGTTTTATGACGCTCCAGTAAAAAGTTACAAGCATTTATATGTTGCAAACTTTGATATGTATAGGACGTACCGTATAGAAGTTAGGGCCATTTGAAGTTTTATCAGTGCTTCATTTGGGACTCAAGGGTAGCATAGCTTTGAGCGATAGCTTAAATTGACCAGAGGCTCGAGTACCTAATTGTTACAAAATTTGAAGGTTTTATGACGCTCCAGTAAAAAGTTACAAGCATTTGTATGTTGCAAACTTTGATATGTGTAGAACGTACCGTATAGAAGTTAGGGCAATTTGAAGTTTTATCAGTGTTTGATTTTTGACTCAAGGGTAGCATAGCTTTAAGCGAAAGCTTAAATTGACAAGAGGCTCGAGTACTTTATTGTTACAAAATTTCAAGGTTTTATGACGCTCCAGTAAAAAGTTACAAGCATTTGTATCTTGCAAACTTTGTTAGGTGTAGGACGTACCGTATAGAAGTTAGGGCCATTTGAAGTTTTATCAGTGTTTCATGTGGGAATCAAGGGTAGCATAGCTTTGAGCGATAGCTTAAATTGACAAGAGGCTCGAGTACTTTATTGTTACAAATTTTCAAGGTTTTATGACGCTCCAGTAAAAAGTTACAAGCATTTGTATGTTGCAAACTTTGATAGGTGTAGGACGTACCGTATAGAAGTTAGGGACATTTGAAGTTTTATCAGTGTTTCATTTGGGACTCAAGGGTAGCATAGCTTTGAGCGATAGCTTAAATTGACCAGAGGCTCGAGTACCTAATTGTTACAAAATTTGAAGGTTTTATGACGCTCCAGTAAAAAGTTACAAGCATTTGTATGTTGCAAACTTTGATATGTGTAGAACGTATCGTATAGAAGTTAGGGCCATTTGAAGTTTTATCGGTGTTTGAGTTGGTACTCAAGGGTAGCATAGCTTTGAGCGATAGCTTAAATTGACAAGAGGCTCGAGTTCTTTATTGTTACAAAATTTCAAGGTTTTATGACGCTCCAGTAAAAAGTTACAAGCATTTGTATGTTGCAAACTTTGATAGGTGTAGGACGTACCGTATAGAGGTTAGGGCCATTTGAAGTTTTATCAGTGGTTGATTTGGGACTCAGGGGTATCATAGCTTTAAGCGATAACTTATATTGACAAGTGGCTCGAGTACTTTATTGTTACAAAATTTCAAGGTTTTATGACGCTCCAGTAAAAAGTTACAAGCATTTGTATGTTGCAAACTTTGATAGGTGTAGGACGTACCGTATAGAAGTTAGGGCCATTTGAAGTTTTGTCAGTGTTCATTTGGGACTCAAGGGTAGCATAGCTTTGAGCGATAGCTTAAATTGACAAGAGGCTCGAGTACTTCATTGTTACAAAATTTGAAGTTTTTATGACGCTCCAGTAAAAAAGTTACAAGCATTTGTATCTTGCAAACTTTGATAGGTCTAGGACGTACCGTGTAGAAGTCAGGGCCATTTAAAGTTTTATCAGTGTTTGATTTGGGACTCAATGGTAGCATAGCTTTGAGCAATAGCTTAAATTGACAAGAGGCTCGAGTACTTTATTGTTACAAAATTTCAAGGTTTTGTGACGCTCCAGTAAAAAGTTACAAGCATTTGTATGTTGCAAACTTTGATAGGTGTAGGACGTACCGTATAGAGGTTAATGCCATTTGAAGTTTTATCAGTGTTTGATTTGGGACTCAAGGGTATCATAGCTTTGAGCGATAGCTTACATTGACAAGTGGCTCGAGTACTTTATTGTTACAAAATTTCAAGGTTTTAGGACGCTCCAGTAAAAAGTTACAAGCATTTGTATGTTGCAAACTTTGATAGGTGTAGGACGTACCGTATAGAAGTTAGGGCCATTTGAAGTTTTATCAGTGTTTGATTTTTGACTCAAGGGTAGCATAGCTTTGAGCGATAGCTTAAATTGACAAGAGGATCGAGTACTTTATTGTTACAAAATTTCAAGGTTTTATGCCGCTCCAGTAAAAAGTTACAAGCATTTGTATGTTGCAAACTTTGATAGGTGTAGGACGTACCGTATAGAAGTTAGGGCCATTTAAAGTTTTATCAGCGTTTGATTTGGCACTCGAGGGTAGCATAGCTTTGAGCGATAGCTTAAATTGACAAGAGGCTCGAGTACTTTATTGTTACAAAATTTCAAGGTTTTATGACGCTCCAGTAAAAAGTTACAAGCATTTGTATGTTGCAGACTGTGATAGGTGTAGGACGTACCGTATAGAAGTTAGGGCCATTTGAAGTCTTATCAGTGTTTGATTTGGGACTCAAGGGTAGCATAGCTTTGAGCGATAGCTTAAATTGACAAAAGGCTCGAGTACTTTATTGTTACAAAATTTCAAGGTTTTATGACGCTCCAGTAAAAAGTTACAAGCATTTGTATGTTGCAAACTTTGATAGGTGTAGGACGTACTGTATAGAAGTTAGGGCCATTTGAAGTTTTATCAGTGTTTGAGTTGGGACTCAAGGGTAGCATAGCTTTGGGCGATAGCTTAAATTGACAAGAGGCTCGAGTACTTTATTGTTACAAAATTTCAAGGTTTTATGACGCACCAGTAAAAAGTTACAAGCATTTGTATGTTGCAAACTGTGATAGGTGTAGGACATACCGTATAGAGGCTAGGGCCATTTGAAGTTTTATCAGTGTTTGATTTGGGACTCAAGGGTATCATAGCTTTGAGCGATAGCTTATATTGACAAGTGGCTCGAGTACTTTATTGTTACAAAATTTCAAAGTTTTATGACGCTCCAGTAAAAAAGTTACTAGCATTTGTATGTTGCAAACTTTGATAGGTGTAGGACATACCGTATAGAAGTTAGGGCCATTTGAAGTTTTATCAGTGTTCATTTGGGACTCAAGGGTAGCATAGCTTTGAGCGATAGCTTAAATTGACAAGAGGCTCGAGTACTTCATTGTTACAAAATTTGAAGTTTTTATGACGCTCCAGTAAAAAGTTACAAGCATTTGTATGTTGCAAACGTTGATATGTGTAGGACGTACCGTATAGAAGTTAGGGCCATTTGAAATTTTATCAGTGTTTCATTTGGGACTCAAGGGTAGCATAGCTTTGAGCGATAGCTTAAATTGACCAGAGGCTAGAGTACCTAATTGTTACAAAATTTGAAGGTTTTATGACGCTCCAGCAAAAAGTTACAAGCATTTGTATGTTGCAAACTTTGATATGTATAGGACGTACCGTATAGAAGTTAGGGCCATTTGAAGTTTTATCAGTGTTTCATTTGGGACTCAAGGGTAGCATAGCTTTGAGCGATAGCTTAAATTGACCGGAGGCTCGAGTACCTAATTGTTACAAAATTTGAAGGTTTTATGACGCTCCAGTAAAAAGTTACAAGCATTTGTATGTTGCAAACTTTGATATGTGTAGAACGTACCGTATAGAAGTTAGGGTCATTTGAAGTTTTATCAGTGTTTGATTTGGGACTCAAGGGTAGCATAGCTTTGAGCGATAGTTTAAATTTACAAGACGCTCGAGTACTTTATTGTTACAAAATTTGAAGGTTGTATGACGCTTCAGTAAAAAGTTACAACCATTTGTATGTTGCAAACTTTGATAGGTGTAGGACGTACCGTATAGAAGTTAGGGTCATTTGAAGTTTTATCAGTGTCTGATTTGGGACTCATGGGTAGCATAGCTTTGAGCGATAGCTTAAATTGACCAGAGACTCGAGTACTTTATTTTTACAAAATTTGAAGGTTTTATGACGCTCCAGTAAAAAGTTACAAGCATTTGTATGTTGCAAACTTTGATATGTGTAGGACGTACCGTATAGAAGTTAGGGCCATTTGAAGTTTTATCAGTGTTTGATTTGGGACTCAGGGGTAGCATAGCTTTGAGCGATAGCTTAAATTGACAAGAGGCTCGAGTACTTTATTGTTACAACATTTCAAGGTTTTATGACTCTCCAGTAAAAAGTTACAAGCATTTGTATGTTGCAAACTTTGATTGGTGTAGAACGTACCATATAGAAGTTAGGGCCATTTGAAGTTTTATCAGTGTTTGATTTGGGACTCAAGGGTAGAATAGCTTTGGGCGATAGGTTAAATTGACAAGAAGCTCGAGTACTTTATTGTTACAAAATTTCAAGGTTTTGTGACGCTCCAGTAAAAAGTTACAAGCATTTGTATGTTGCAAAGTTTGATAGGTTTAGGACGTATCGTATAGAGATTAGGGCCATTTGAAGTTTTATCAGTGTTTGATTGGGGACTCAGGGGTATCATAGCTTTGAGCGATAGCTTATATTGACAAGTGGCTCGAGTACTTTATTGTTACAAAATTTCAAGGTTTTATGACGCTCCAGTAAAAAGTTACAAGCATTTGTATGTTGCAAACTTTGATAGGTGTAGGACGTACCGTATAGAAGTTAGGGCCATTTGAAGTTTTATCAGTGTTTGATTTGGGACTCAAGGGTAGCATAGCTTTGGACGATAGCTAAAATTGACAAGAGGATCGAGTACTTTATTGTTACAAAATTTCAAGGTTTTATGACGCTCCAGTAAAAAGTTACAAGCATTTGTATGTTGCAAACTTTGATAGGTGTAGGACGTACCGTATAGAAGTTAAGGCCATTTGAAGTTTTATCAGTGTTTGATTTGGGACTCAAGGGTAGCATAGCTTTGAGCGATAGCTTAAATTGACAAGAGGCTCGAGTTCTTTATTGTTACAAAATTTCAAGGTTTTATGACGCTCCAATAAAAAGTTATAAGCATTTGTATGTTGCAAACTTTGATATGTGTATTACGTACCGTATAGAGGTTAGGGCCATTTGAAGTTTTATCAGTGTTTGATTTGGAAACTCAAGGGTAGCATAGCTTTGAGCGATAGCTTAAATTGACAAGAGGCTCGAGTACTTTATTGTTACAAAATTGCAAGGTTTTGTGACGCTCCATTAAAAAGTTACAAGCATTTGTATGTTGCAAACTTTGATAGGTGTAGGACGTACCGTATAGAAGTTGGGGCCATTTGAAGTTTTATCAGTGTTTGATTTTTGACTCAAGGGTAGCATTGCTTTGAGCGATAACTTAAATTGACAAGAGGCTCGAGTACTTTATTGTTACAAAATTTCAAAGTTTTATGACGCTCCAGTAAAAAGTTACAAGCATTTGTATGTTGCAGACTGTAATAGGTGTAGGACGTACCGTATAGAAGTTAGGGCCATTTGAAGTCTTATCAGTGTTTGATTTGGGACTCAATGGTAGCATAACTTTGAGCGATAGCTTAGATTGACAAAAGGCTCGAGTACTTTATTCTTACAAAATTTCAAGGTTTTATGACGCTCCAGTAAAAAGTTACAAGCATTTGTATGTTGCAAACTTTGATAGGTATAGGACGTACCGTATAGAAGTTAGGGCCATTTGAAGTTTTATCAGTGTTTCATTTGGGACTCAAGGGTAGCATAGCTTTGAGCGATAGCTTAAATTGACCGGAGGCTCGAGTACCTAATTGTTACAAAATTTGAAGGTTTTATGACGCTCCAGTAAAAAGTTACAAGCATTTGTATGTTGCAAACTTTGATATGTGTAGAACGTACCGTATAGAAGTTAGGGTCATTTGAAGTTTTATCAGTGTTTGATTTGGGACTCAAGGGTAGCATAGCTTTGAGCGATAGTTTAAATTTACAAGACGCTCGAGTACTTTATTGTTACAAAATTTGAAGGTTGTATGACGCTTCAGTAAAAAGTTACAACCATTTGTATGTTGCAAACTTTGATAGGTGTAGGACGTACCGTATAGAAGTTAGGGTCATTTGAAGTTTTATCAGTGTCTGATTTGGGACTCATGGGTAGCATAGCTTTGAGCGATAGCTTAAATTGACCAGAGACTCGAGTACTTTATTTTTACAAAATTTGAAGGTTTTATGACGCTCCAGTAAAAAGTTACAAGCATTTGTATGTTGCAAACTTTGATATGTGTAGGACGTACCGTATAGAAGTTAGGGCCATTTGAAGTTTTATCAGTGTTTGATTTGGGACTCAGGGGTAGCATAGCTTTGAGCGATAGCTTAAATTGACAAGAGGCTCGAGTACTTTATTGTTACAACATTTCAAGGTTTTATGACTCTCCAGTAAAAAGTTACAATCATTTGTATGTTGCAAACTTTGATTGGTGTAGAACGTACCATATAGAAGTTAGGGCCATTTGAAGTTTTATCAGTGTTTGATTTGGGACTCAAGGGTAGAATAGCTTTGGGCGATAGGTTAAATTGACAAGAAGCTCGAGTACTTTATTGTTACAAAATTTCAAGGTTTTGTGACGCTCCAGTAAAAAGTTACAAGCATTTGTATGTTGCAAAGTTTGATAGGTTTAGGACGTATCGTATAGAGATTAGGGCCATTTGAAGTTTTATCAGTGTTTGATTGGGGACTCAGGGGTATCATAGCTTTGAGCGATAGCTTATATTGACAAGTGGCTCGAGTAATTTATTGTTACAAAATTTCAAGGTTTTATGACGCTCCAGTAAAAAGTTACAAGCATTTGTATGTTGCAAACTTTGATAGGTGTAGGACGTACCGTATAGAAGTTAGGGCCATTTGAAGTTTTATCAGTGTTTGATTTGGGACTCAAGGGTAGCATAGCTTTGGACGATAGCTAAAATTGACAAGAGGATCGAGTACTTTATTGTTACAAAATTTCAAGGTTTTATGACGCTCCAGTAAAAAGTTACAAGCATTTGTATGTTGCAAACTTTGATAGGTGTAGGACGTACCGTATAGAAGTTAAGGCCATTTGAAGTTTTATCAGTGTTTGATTTGGGACTCAAGGGTAGCATAGCTTTGAGCGATAGCTTAAATTGACAAGAGGCTCGAGTTCTTTATTGTTACAAAATTTCAAGGTTTTATGACGCTCCAATAAAAAGTTATAAGCATTTGTATGTTGCAAACTTTGATATGTGTATTACGTACCGTATAGAGGTTAGGGCCATTTGAAGTTTTATCAGTGTTTGATTTGGAAACTCAAGGGTAGCATAGCTTTGAGCGATAGCTTAAATTGACAAGAGGCTCGAGTACTTTATTGTTACAAAATTGCAAGGTTTTGTGACGCTCCATTAAAAAGTTACAAGCATTTGTATGTTGCAAACTTTGATAGGTGTAGGACGTACCGTATAGAAGTTGGGGCCATTTGAAGTTTTATCAGTGTTTGATTTTTGACTCAAGGGTAGCATTGCTTTGAGCGATAACTTAAATTGACAAGAGGCTCGAGTACTTTATTGTTACAAAATTTCAAAGTTTTATGACGCTCCAGTAAAAAGTTACAAGCATTTGTATGTTGCAGACTGTAATAGGTGTAGGACGTACCGTATAGAAGTTAGGGCCATTTGAAGTCTTATCAGTGTTTGATTTGGGACTCAATGGTAGCATAACTTTGAGCGATAGCTTAGATTGACAAAAGGCTCGAGTACTTTATTCTTACAAAATTTCAAGGTTTTATGACGCTCCAGTAAAAAGTTACAAGCATTTGTATGTTGCAAACTTTGATAGGTATAGGACGTACCGTATAGAAGTTAGGGCCATTTGAAGTTTTATCAGTGTTTGATTTGGGACTCAAGGGTAGCATAGCTTTGGGCGATAGCTTAAATTGACAAGAGGCTCGAGTACTTTATTGTTACAAAATTTCAAGGTTTTATGACGCTCCAGTAAAAAGTTACAAGCATTTGTATGTTGCAAACTTTGATAGGTGTAGGACGTACCGTATAGAGGCTAGGGCCATTTGAAGTTTTATCAGTATTTGATTTGGGACTCAAGGGTATCATAGCTTTGAGCGATAGCTTATATTGACAAGTGGCTCGAGTACTTTATTGTTACAAAATTTCAAAGTTTTATGACGCTCCAGTAAAAAAGTTACAAGCATTTGTATGTTGCAAACTTTGATAGGTGTAGGACATACCGTATATAAGTTAGGGCCATTTGAAGTTTTGTCAGTGTTCATTTGGGACTCAAGGGTAGCATAGCTTTGAGCGATAGCTTAAATTGACAAGAGGCTCGAGTACTTCATTGTTACAAAATTTGAAGTTTTTATGACGCTCCAGTAAAAAGTTACAAGCATTTGTATGTTGCAAACGTTGATATGTGTAGGACGTACCGTATAGAAGTTAGGGCCATTTGAAGTTTTATCAGTGTTTCATTTGGGACTCAAGGGTAGCATAGCTTTGAGCGATAGCTTAAATTGACCAGAGGCTAGAGTACCTAATTGTTACAAAATTTGAAGGTTTTATGACGCTCCAGTAAAAAGTTTCAAGCATTTATATGTTGCAAACTTTGATATGTATAGGACGTACCGTATAGAAGTTAGGGCCATTTGAAGTTTTATCAGTGCTTCATTTGGGACTCAAGGGTAGCATAGCTTTGAGCGATAGCTTAAATTGACCAGAGGCTCGAGTACCTAATTGTTACAAAATTTGAAGGTTTTATGACGCTCCAGTAAAAAGTTACAAGCATTTGTATGTTGCAAACTTTGATATGTGTAGAACGTACCGTATAGAAGTTAGGGCAATTTGAAGTTTTATCAGTGTTTGATTTTTGACTCAAGGGTAGCATAGCTTTAAGCGAATGCTTAAATTGACAAGAGGCTCGAGTACTTTATTGTTACAAAATTTCAAGGTTTTATGACGCTCCAGTAAAAAGTTACAAGCATTTGTATCTTGCAAACTTTGTTAGGTGTAGGACGTTTCGTATAGAAGTTAGGGCCATTTGAAGTTTTATCAGTGTTTGATTTGGGACTCAAGGGTAGCATAGCTTTGAGCGATAGCTTAAATTGACAAGAGGCTCGAGTTCTTTATTGTTACAAAATTTCAAGGTTTTATGACGCTCCAATAAAAAGTTATAAGCATTTGTATGTTGCAAACTTTGATATGTGTATTACGTACCGTATAGAGGTTAGGGCCATTTGAAGTTTTATCAGTGTTTGATTTGGAAACTCAAGGGTAGCATAGCTTTGAGCGATAGCTTAAATTGACAAGAGGCTCGAGTACTTTATTGTTACAAAATTGCAAGGTTTTGTGACGCTCCATTAAAAAGTTACAAGCATTTGTATGTTGCAAACTTTGATAGGTGTAGGACGTACCGTATAGAAGTTGGGGCCATTTGAAGTTTTATCAGTGTTTGATTTTTGACTCAAGGGTAGCATTGCTTTGAGCGATAACTTAAATTGACAAGAGGCTCGAGTACTTTATTGTTACAAAATTTCAAAGTTTTATGACGCTCCAGTAAAAAGTTACAAGCATTTGTATGTTGCAGACTGTAATAGGTGTAGGACGTACCGTATAGAAGTTAGGGCCATTTGAAGTCTTATCAGTGTTTGATTTGGGACTCAATGGTAGCATAACTTTGAGCGATAGCTTAGATTGACAAAAGGCTCGAGTACTTTATTCTTACAAAATTTCAAGGTTTTATGACGCTCCAGTAACAAGTTACAAGCATTTGTATGTTGCAAACTTTGATAGGTATAGGACGTACCGTATAGAAGTTAGGGCCATTTGAAGTTTTATCAGTGTTTGATTTGGGACTCAAGGGTAGCATAGCTTTGGGCGATAGCTTAAATTGACAAGAGGCTCGAGTACTTTATTGTTACAAAATTTCAAGGTTTTATGACGCTCCAGTAAAAAGTTACAAGCATTTGTATGTTGCAAACTTTGATAGGTGTAGGACGTACCGTATAGAGGCTAGGGCCATTTGAAGTTTTATCAGTATTTGATATGGGACTCAAGGGTATCATAGCTTTGAGCGATAGCTTATATTGACAAGTGGCTCGAGTACTTTATTGTTACAAAATTTCAAAGTTTTATGACGCTCCAGTAAAAAAGTTACAAGCATTTGTATGTTGCAAACTTTGATAGGTGTAGGACATACCGTATATAAGTTAGGGCCATTTGAAGTTTTGTCAGTGTTCATTTGGGACTCAAGGGTAGCATAGCTTTGAGCGATAGCTTAAATTGACAAGAGGCTCGAGTACTTCATTGTTACAAAATTTGAAGTTTTTATGACGCTCCAGTAAAAAGTTACAAGCATTTGTATGTTGCAAACTTTGATATGTGTAGAACGTACCGTATAGAAGTTAGGGCAATTTGAAGTTTTATCAGTGTTTGATTTTTGACTCAAGGGTAGCATAGCTTTAAGCGAATGCTTAAATTGACAAGAGGCTCGAGTACTTTATTGTTACAAAATTTCAAGGTTTTATGACGCTCCAGTAAAAAGTTACAAGCATTTGTATCTTGCAAACTTTGTTAGGTGTAGGACGTTTCGTATAGAAGTGAGGGCCATTTGAAGTTTTATCAGTGTTTGATTTGGGACTCAAGGGTAGCATAGCTTTGAGCGATAGCTTAAATTGACAAGAGGCTCGAGTTCTTTATTGTTACAAAATTTCAAGGTTTTATGACGCTCCAATAAAAAGTTATAAGCATTTGTATGTTGCAAACTTTGATATGTGTATTACGTACCGTATAGAGGTTAGGGCCATTTGAAGTTTTATCAGTGTTTGATTTGGAAACTCAAGGGTAGCATAGCTTTGAGCGATAGCTTAAATTGACAAGAGGCTCGAGTACTTTATTGTTACAAAATTGCAAGGTTTTGTGACGCTCCATTAAAAAGTTACAAGCATTTGTATGTTGCAAACTTTGATAGGTGTAGGACGTACCGTATAGAAGTTGGGGCCATTTGAAGTTTTATCAGTGTTTGATTTTTGACTCAAGGGTAGCATTGCTTTGAGCGATAACTTAAATTGACAAGAGGCTCGAGTACTTTATTGTTACAAAATTTCAAAGTTTTATGACGCTCCAGTAAAAAGTTACAAGCATTTGTATGTTGCAGACTGTAATAGGTGTAGGACGTACCGTATAGAAGTTAGGGCCATTTGAAGTCTTATCAGTGTTTGATTTGGGACTCAATGGTAGCATAACTTTGAGCGATAGCTTAGATTGACAAAAGGCTCGAGTACTTTATTCTTACAAAATTTCAAGGTTTTATGACGCTCCAGTAACAAGTTACAAGCATTTGTATGTTGCAAACTTTGATAGGTATAGGACGTACCGTATAGAAGTTAGGGCCATTTGAAGTTTTATCAGTGTTTGATTTGGGACTCAAGGGTAGCATAGCTTTGGGCGATAGCTTAAATTGACAAGAGGCTCGAGTACTTTATTGTTACAAAATTTCAAGGTTTTATGACGCTCCAGTAAAAAGTTACAAGCATTTGTATGTTGCAAACTTTGATAGGTGTAGGACGTACCGTATAGAGGCTAGGGCCATTTGAAGTTTTATCAGTATTTGATATGGGACTCAAGGGTATCATAGCTTTGAGCGATAGCTTATATTGACAAGTGGCTCGAGTACTTTATTGTTACAAAATTTCAAAGTTTTATGACGCTCCAGTAAAAAAGTTACAAGCATTTGTATGTTGCAAACTTTGATAGGTGTAGGACATACCGTATATAAGTTAGGGCCATTTGAAGTTTTGTCAGTGTTCATTTGGGACTCAAGGGTAGCATAGCTTTGAGCGATAGCTTAAATTGACAAGAGGCTCGAGTACTTCATTGTTACAAAATTTGAAGTTTTTATGACGCTCCAGTAAAAAGTTACAAGCATTTGTATGTTGCAAACGTTGATATGTGTAGGACGTACCGTATAGAAGTTAGGGCCAGTTGAAGTTTTATCAGTGTTTCATTTGGGACTCAAGGGTAGCATAGCTTTGAGCGATAGCTTAAATTGACCAGAGGCTAGAGTACCTAATTGTTACAAAATTTGAAGGTTTTATGACGCTCTAGTAAAAAGTTACAAGCATTTATATGTTGCAAACTTTGATATGTATAGGACGTACCGTATAGAAGTTAGGGCCATTTGAAGTTTTATCAGTGCTTCATTTGGGACTCAAGGGTAGCATAGCTTTGAGCGATAGCTTAAATTGACCAGAGGCTCGAGTACCTAATTGTTACAAAATTTGAAGGTTTTATGACGCTCCAGTAAAAAGTTACAAGCATTTGTATGTTGCAAACTTTGATATGTGTAGAACGTACCGTATATAAGTTAGGGCAATTTGAAGTTTTATCAGTGTTTGATTTTTGACTCAAGGGTAGCATAGCTTTAAGCGAAAGCTTAAATTGACAAGAGGCTCGAGTACTTTATTGTTACAAAATTTCAAGGTTTTATGACGCTCCAGTAAAAAGTTACAAGCATTTGTATCTTGCAAACTTTGTTAGGTGTAGGACGTACCGTATAGAAGTTAGGGCCATTTGAAGTTTTATCAGTGTTTCATGTGGGAATCAAGGGTAGCATAGCTTTGAGCGATAGCTTAAATTGACAAGAGGCTCGAGTACTTTATTGTTACAAATTTTCAAGGTTTTATGACGCTCCAGTAAAAAGTTACAAGCATTTGTATGTTGCAAACTTTGATAGGTGTAGGACGTACCGTATAGAAGTTAGGGACATTTGAGGTTTTATCAGTGTTTCATTTGGGACTCAAGGGTAGCATAGCTTTGAGCGATAGCTTAAATTGACCAGAGGCTCGAGTACCTAATTGTTACAAAATTTGAAGGTTTTATGACGCTCCAGTAAAAAGTTACAAGCATTTGTATGTTGCAAACTTTGATATGTGTAGAACGTACCGTATATAAGTTAGGGCCATTTGAAGTTTTATCGGTGTTTGAGTTGGTACTCAAGGGTAGCATAGCTTTGAGCGATTGCTTAAATTGACAAGAGGCTCGAGTTCTTTATTGTTACAAAATTTCAAGGTTTTATGACGCTCCAGTAAAAAGTTACAAGCATTTGTATGTTGCAAACTTTGATAGGTGTAGGACGTACCGTATAGAGGTTAGGGCCATTTGAAGTTTTATCAGTGGTTGATTTGGGACTCAGGGGTATCATAGCTTTAAGCGATAACTTATATTGACAAGTGGCTCGAGTACTTTATTGTTACAAAATTTCAAGGTTTTATGACGCTCCAGTAAAAAGTTACAAGCATTTGTATGTTGCAAACTTTGATAGGTGTAGGACGTACCGTATAGAAGTTAGGGCCATTTGAAGTTTTGTCAGTGTTCATTTGGGACTCAAGGGTAGCATAGCTTTGAGCGATAGCTTAAATTGACAAGAGGCTCGAGTACTTCATTGTTACAAAATTTGAAGTTTTTATGACGCTCCAGTAAAAAGTTACAAGCGTTTGTATGTTGCAAACGTTGATATGTGTAGGACGTACCGTATAGAAGTTAGGGCCATTTGAAGTTTTATCAGTGTTTCATTTGGGACTCAAGGGTAGCATAGCTTTGAGCGATAGCTTAAATTGACCAGAGGCTAGAGTACCTAATTGTTACAAAATTTGAAGGTTTTATGACGCTCCAGTAAAAAGTTACGAGCATTTATATGTTGCAAACTTTGATATGTATAGGACGTACCGTATAGAAGTTAGGGCCATTTGAAGTTTTATCAGTGCTTCATTTGGGACTCAAGGGTAGCATAGCTTTGAGCGATAGCTTAAATTGACCAGAGGCTCGAGTACCTAATTGTTACAAAATTTGAAGGTTTTATGACGCTCCAGTAAAAAGTTACAAGCATTTGTATGTTGCAAACTTTGATATGTGTAGAACGTACCGTATAGAAGTTAGGGCAATTTGAAGTTTTATCAGTGTTTGATTTGGGACTCAAGGGTAGCATAGCTTTAAGCGAAAGCTTAAATTGACAAGAGGCTCGAGTACTTTATTGTTACAAAATTTCAAGGTTTTATGACGCTCCAGTAAAAAGTTACAAGCATTTGTATCTTGCAAACTTTGTTAGGTGTAGGACGTACCGTATAGAAGTTAGGGCCATTTGAAGTTTTATCAGTGTTTCATGTGGGAATCAAGGGTAGCATAGCTTTGAGCGATAGCTTAAATTGACAAGAGGCTCGAGTACTTTATTGTTACAAATTTTCAAGGTTGTATGACGCTCCAGTAAAAAGTTACAAGCATTTGTATGTTGCAAACTTTGATAGGTGTAGGACGTACCGTATAGAAGTTAGGGACATTTGAAGTTTTATCAGTGTTTCATTTGGGACTCAAGGGTAGCATAGCTTTGAGCGATAGCTTAAATTGACCAGAGGCTCGAGTACCTAATTGTTACAAAATTTGAAGGTTTTATAACGCTCCAGTAAAAAGTTTCAAGCATTTGTATGTTGCAAACTTTGATAGGTGTAGGACGTACCGTATAGAAATTAGGGCCATTTGAAGTTGTATCAGTGTTTGATTTGGGACTCAAGGGTAGTATAGCTTTGAGCGATAGCTTAAATTGACAAGAGGATCGAGTACTTTATTGTTACAAAATTTCAAGGTTTTATGACGCTCCAGTAAAAAGTTACAAGCATTTGTATCTTGCAAACTTTGATAGGTGTAGGACGTACCGTATAGAAGTTAGGGCCATTTGAAGTTTTATCAGTGTTTGATTTGGGACTCAAGGGTAGTATAGCTTTGAGCGATAGCTTAAATTGACAAGAGGCTCGAGTACTTTATTGTTAAAAAATTTCAAGGTTTTATGACGCTCCAGTAAAAAGTTACAAGCATTTGTATGTTGCAAACTTTGATAGTTGTAGGACGTACCGTATAGAAGTTAGGGTCATTTGAAGTTTTATCAGTGTTTGATTTGGGACTCATGGGTAGCATAGCTTTGAGCGATAGCTTAAATTGACAAGAGGCTCGAGTACTTTATTGTTACAAAATTTCAAGGTTTTATGACGCTCCAGTAAAAAGTTACAAGCATTTGTATGTTGCAAACTTTGATATATGTAGGATGTACCGTATAGAAGTTAGGGCCATTTGAAGTTTTATCAGTGTTTGATTTGGGACTCAAGGGTAGCATAGCTTTGAGCGATAGCTTAAATTGACAAGAGGATCGAGTACTTTATTGTTACAAAATTTCAAGGTTTTATGACGCTCCAGTAAAAAGTTACAAGCATTTGTATGTTGCAAACTTTGATAGGTGTAGGACGTACCGTATAGAAGTTAGGGCCATTTAAAGTTTTATCAGTGTTTGATTTGGGACTCGAGGGTAGCATAGCTTTGAGCGATAGTTTAAATTGACAAGAGGCTCGAGTACTTTATTGTTACAAAATTTCAAGGTTTTATGACGCTCCAGTAAAAAGTTTCAAGCATTTGTATGCTGCAAACTTTAATAGGTCTAGGACGTACCGTATAGAAGTTAGGGCCATTTGTAGTTTTATCAGTGTTTGATTTGGGACTCAAGGGTAGTATAGCTGTGAGCGATAACTTAAATTGACAAGAGGCTCGAGTACTTTATTGTTACAAAATTTCAAGGTTTTATGACGCTCCAGTAAAAAGTTACAAGCATTTGTATCTTACAAACTTTGATAGGTGTAGGACGTACCGTATAGAAGTTAGGGCCATTTGAAGTTTTATCAGTGTTTGATTTGGGACTCAAGGGTAGTATAGCTTTGAGCGATAGCTTAAATTGACAAGAGGCTCGAGTACTTTATTGTTAGAAAATTTCAAGGTTTTATGACGCTCCAGTAAAAAGTTACAAGCATTTGTATCTTGCAAACTTTGATAGGTGTAGGACGTACCGTATAGAAGTTAGGGCCATTTGAAGTTTTATCAGTGTTTGATGTGGTACTCAAGGGTAGCATAGCTTTGAGCGATAGCTTAAATTGACAAGAGGCTCGAGTACTTTATTGTTACAAAATTTGAAGGTTTTATGACGCTCCAGTAGAAAGTTACAAGCATTTGTATGTTGCAAACTTTGATATATGTAGGATGTACCGTATAGAAGTAAGGGCCATTTGAAGTTTTATCAGTGTTTGATTTGGGACTCAAGGGTAGCATAGCTTTGAGCGATAGCTTAAATTGACAAGAGGCTCGAGTACTTTATTGTTAGAAAATTTCAAGTTTTTATGACGCTCCAGTAAAAAGTAAAAAGCATTTTATGTTGGAAACTTTGATATGTGTAGAACGTACCGTATAGAAGTTAGAGCCATTTGAAGTTTTATCAGTGTTTGATTTGGGACTCAAGGGTAGCATAGCTTTGAGCGATAGCTTAAATTGACAAGAGGCTCGAGTACTTTATTGTTACAAAATTTGAAGGTTTTATGACGCTTCAGTAAAAAGTTACAAGCATTTGTATGTTGCAAACTTTGATAGGTGTAGGACGTACCGTATAGAGTTTGGGCCATTTGAAGTTTTATTAGTGTTTGATTTGGGACTCAAGGGTAGCATAGCTTTGAGCGATAGCTTAAATCGACAAGAGGCTCGAGTACTTTATTGTTACAAAATTTCAAGGTTTTATGACGCTCCAGTAAAAAGTTACAAGCATTTGTATCTTGCAAACTTTGATAGGTGTAGGACGTACCGTATAGAAGTTAGGGCTATTTGAAGTTTTATCAGTGTTTGATGTGGGACTCAAGGGTAGCATAGCTTTGAGCGATAGCTTAAATTGACAAGAGGCTCGAGTACTTTATTGTTACAAAATTTCAAGGTTTTATGACGCTCCAGTAAAAAGTTACAAACATTTGTATGTTGCAAACTTTGATAGGTGTAGGACGTACCGTATAGAAGTTAGGGCCATTTGAAGTTTTATCAGTGTTTCATTTGGGACTCAAGGGTAGCATAGCTTTGAGCGATAGCTTAAATAGACCAGAGGCTCGAGTACCTAATTGTTACAAAATTTGAAGTTTTTATGACGCTCCAGTAAAAAGTTACAAGCATTTGTATGTTGCAAACGTTAATATGTGTAGCACGTACCGTATAGAAGTTAGGGCCATTTGAAGTTTTATCAGTGTTTCCTTTGGGACTCAAGGGTAGCATAGCTTTGAGCGATAGCTTAAATTGAACAGAGGCTAGAGTACCTAATTGTTACAAAATTTGAAGGTTTTATGACGCTCCAGTAAAAAGTTACAAGCATTTGTATGTTGCAAACTTTGATATGTATAGGACGTACCGTATAGAAGTTAGGGCCATTTGAAGTTTTATCAGTGTTTCATTTGGGACTCAAGGGTAGCATAGCTTTGAGCGATAGCTTAAATTGACCAGAGGCTCGAGTACTTTATTGTTACAAAATTTGAAGGTTTTATGACGCTTCATTAAAAAGTTACAAGCATTTGTATGTTGCAAACTTTGATAGGTGTAGGAAGTACCGTATAGAAGTTAGGGTCATTTGAAGTTTTATCAGTGTCTGATTTGGGACTCATGGGTAGCATAGCTTTGAGCGATAGCTTAAATTGACCAGAGACTCGAGTACTTTATTGTTACAAAATTTCAAGGTTTTATGACGCTCCAGTAAAAAGTTACAAGCATTTGTATGTTGCAAACTTTGATAGGTGTAGGACGTACCGTATAGAAGTTAGGGCAATTTGAAGTTTTATCAGTGTTTGATTTGGGACTCAAGGGTAGCATAGCTTTGAGCGATAGCTTAAATTGACAAGAGGATCGAGTACTTTATTGTTACAAAATTTCAAGGTTTTATGACGCTCCAGTAAAAAGTTTCAAGCATTTGTATATTGCAAGCTTTGATTGGTCTAGGACGTACCGTATAGAAGTTAGGGCCATTTGAAGTTTTATCAGTGTTTGATTTGGGAATCAAGGGTAGCATAGCTTTGAGCGATAGCTTAAATTGACAAGAGGCTCGAGTACTTTATTGTTACAAATTTTCAAGGTTTTATGACGCTCCAGTAAAAACTTAAAAGCATTTGTATGTTGCAAACTTTGATAGGTGTAGGACGTACCGGATAGAAGTTAGGGCCATTTGAAGTTTTATCAGTGTTTCATTTGGGACTCAAGGGTAGCATAGCTTTGAGCGATAGCTTAAATTAACAAGTGGCTCGAGTACTTTATTGTTAGAAAATTTCAAGTTTTTATGACGCTCCAGTAAAAAGTAAAAAGCATTTTATGTTGGAAACTTTGATATGTGTAGAACGTACCGTATAGAAGTTAGAGCCATTTGAAGTTTTATCAGTGTTTGATTTGGGACTCAAGGGTAGCATAGCTTTGAGCGATAGCTTAAATTGACAAGAGGCTCGAGTACTTTATTGTTACAAAATTTGAAGGTTTTATGACGCTTCAGTAAAAAGTTACAAGCATTTGTATGTTGCAAACTTTGATAGTTGTAGGACGTACCGTATAGAAGTTAGGGTCATTTGAAGTTTTATCAGTGTTTGATTTGGGACTCATGGGTAGCATAGCTTTGAGCGATAGCTTAAATTGACAAGAGGCTCGAGTACTTTATTGTTACAAAATTTGAAGGTTTTATGACGCTCCAGTAGAAAGTTACAAGCATTTCTATGTTGCAAACTTTGATATATGTAGGATGTACCGTATAGAAGTTAGGGCCATTTGAAATTTTATCAGTGTTTGATTTGGGACTCAAGGGTAGCATAGCTTTGAGCGATAGCTTAAATTGACAAGAGGCTCGAGTACTTTATTGTTACAAAATTTTAAGGTTTTATGACGCTCCAGTAAAAAGTTACAAGCATTTGTATGTTGCAAACTGTGATAGGTGTAGGACGTACCGTATAGAGTTTGGGCCATTTGAAGTTTTATTAGTGTTTGATTTGGGACTCAAGGGTAGCATAGCTTTGAGCGATAGCTTAAATCGACAAGAGGCTCGAGTACTTTATTGTTACAAAATTTCAAGGTTTTATGACGCTCCAGTAAAAAGTTACAAGCATTTGTATCTTGCAAACTTTGATAGGTGTAGGACGTACCGTATAGAAGTTAGGGCTATTTGAAGTTTTATCAGTGTTTGATGTGGGACTCAAGGGTAGCATAGCTTTGAGCGATAGCTTAAATTGACAAGAGGCTCGAGTACTTTATTGTTACAAAATTTCAAGGTTTTATGACGCTCCAGTAAAAAGTTACAAACATTTGTATGTTGCAAACTTTGATAGGTGTAGGACGTACCGTATAGAAGTTAGGGCCATTTGAAGTTTTATCAGTGTTTCATTTGGGACTCAAGGGTAGCATAGCTTTGAGCGATAGCTTAAATAGACCAGAGGCTCGAGTACCTAATTGTTACAAAATTTGAAGTTTTTATGACGCTCCAGTAAAAAGTTACAAGCATTTGTATGTTGCAAACGTTAATATGTGTAGCACGTACCGTATGGAAGTTAGGGCCATTTGAAGTTTTATCAGTGTTTCCTTTGGGACTCAAGGGTAGCATAGCTTTGAGCGATAGCTTAAATTGAACAGAGGCTAGAGTACCTAATTGTTACAAAATTTGAAGGTTTTATGACGCTCCAGTAAAAAGTTACAAGCATTTGTATGTTGCAAACTTTGATATGTATAGGACGTACCGTATAGAAGTTAGGGCCATTTGAAGTTTTATCAGTGTTTCATTTGGGACTCAAGGGTAGCATAGCTTTGAGCGATAGCTTAAATTGACCAGAGGCTCGAGTACTTTATTGTTACAAAATTTGAAGGTTTTATGACGCTTCATTAAAAAGTTACAAGCATTTGTATGTTGCAAACTTTGATAGGTGTAGGAAGTACCGTATAGAAGTTAGGGTCATTTGAAGTTTTATCAGTGTCTGATTTGGGACTCATGGGTAGCATAGCTTTGAGCGATAGCTTAAATTGACCAGAGACTCGAGTACTTTATTGTTACAAAATTTCAAGGTTTTATGACGCTCCAGTAAAAAGTGACAAGCATTTGTATGTTGCAAACTTTGATAGGTGTAGGACGTACCGTATAGAAGTTAGGGCAATTTGAAGTTTTATCAGTGTTTGATTTGGGACTCAAGGGTAGCATAGCTTTGAGCGATAGCTTAAATTGACAAGAGGATCGAGTACTTTATTGTTACAAAATTTCAAGGTTTTATGACGCTCCAGTAAAAAGTTTCAAGCATTTGTATGTTGCAAGCTTTGATTGGTCTAGGACGTACCGTATAGAAGTTAGGGCCATTTGAAGTTTTATCAGTGTTTGATTTGGGAATCAAGGGTAGCATAGCTTTGAGCGATAGCTTAAATTGACAAGAGGCTCGAGTACTTTATTGTTACAAATTTTCAAGGTTTTATGACGCTCCAGTAAAAACTTAAAAGCATTTGTATGTTGCAAACTTTGATAGGTGTAGGACGTACCGTATAGAAGTTAGGGCCATTTGAAGTTTTATCAGTGTTTCATTTGGGACTCAAGGGTAGCATAGCTTTGAGCGATAGCTTAAATTAACAAGTGGCTCGAGTACTTTATTGTTAGAAAATTTCAAGTTTTTATGACGCTCCAGTAAAAAGTAAAAAGCATTTTATGTTGGAAACTTTGATATGTGTAGAACGTACCGTATAGAAGTTAGAGCCATTTGAAGTTTTATCAGTGTTTGATTTGGGACTCAAGGGTAGCATAGCTTTGAGCGATAGCTTAAATTGACAAGAGGCTCGAGTACTTTATTGTTACAAAATTTGAAGGTTTTATGACGCTTCAGTAAAAAGTTACAAGCATTTGTATGTTGCAAACTTTGATAGTTGTAGGACGTACCGTATAGAAGTTAGGGTCATTTGAAGTTTTATCAGTGTTTGATTTGGGACTCATGGGTAGCATAGCTTTGAGCGATAGCTTAAATTGACAAGAGGCTCGAGTACTTTATTGTTACAAAATTTGAAGGTTTTATGACGCTCCAGTAGAAAGTTACAAGCATTTCTATGTTGCAAACTTTGATATATGTAGGATGTACCGTATAGAAGTTAGGGCCATTTGAAATTTTATCAGTGTTTGATTTGGGACTCAAGGGTAGCATAGCTTTGAGCGATAGCTTAAATTGAAAAGAGGCTCGAGTACTTTATTGTTACAAAATTTTAAGGTTTTATGACGCTCCAGTAAAAAGTTACAAGCATTTGTATGTTGCAAACTGTGATAGGTGTAGGACGTACCGTATAGAGTTTGGGCCATTTGAAGTTTTATTAGTGTTTGATTTGGGACTCAAGGGTAGCATAGCTTTGAGCGATAGCTTAAATCGACAAGAGGCTCGAGTACTTTATTGTTACAAAATTTCAAGGTTTTATGACGCTCCAGTAAAAAGTTACAAGCATTTGTATGTTGCAAACTTTGATAGGTGTAGGACGTACCGTATAGAAGTTAGGGTAATTTGAAGTTTTATCAGTGTTTGATTTGGGACTCAAGGGTAGCATAGCTTTGAGCGATAGCTTAAATTGACAAGAGGATCGAGTACTTTATTGTTACAAAATTTCAAGGTTTTATGACGCTCCAGTAAAAAGTTTCAAGCATTTGTATGTTGCAAGCTTTGATTGGTCTAGGACGTACCGTATAGAAGTTAGGGCCATTTGAAGTTTTATCAGTGTTTGATTTGGGAATCAAGGGTAGCATAGCTTTGAGCGATAGCTTAAATTGACAAGAGGCTCGAGTACTTTATTGTTACAAATTTTCAAGGTTTTATGACGCTCCAGTAAAAAGTTAAAAGCATTTGTATGTTGCAAACTTTGATAGGTGTAGGACGTACCGTATAGAAGTTAGGGCCATTTGAAGTTTTATCAGTGTTTTATTTGGGACTCAAGGGTAGCATAGCTTTGAGCGATAGCTTAAATTAACCAGAGGCTCGAGTACCTAATTGTTACAAAATTTTAAGGTTTTATGACGCTCCAGTAAAAAGTTACAAGCATTTGTATGTTGCAAACTTTGATATGTGTAGAACGTACCGTATACAAGTTAGGGCCATTTGAAGTTTTATTAGTGTTTGATTTGGGACTCAAGGGTAGCATAGCTTTGAGCGATAGCTTAAATTGACAAGAGGCTCGAGTACTTTATTGTTACAAAATTTCAAGGTTTTATAACGCTCCAGTAAACAGTTACAAGCATTTGTATGTTGCAAACTGTGATAGGTGTAGGACGTACCGTATAGAGTTTGGGCCATTTGAAGTTTTATCAGTGTTTGATTTGGGACTCAAGGGTAGCATAGCTTTGAGCGATAGATTAAATTGACATGAGGCTCGAGTACTTTATTGTTACAAAATTTCAAGGTTTTATGACGCTCCAGTATAAAGTTACAAGCATTTGTATCTTGCAAACTTTGATAGGTGTAGGAAGTACCGTATAGAAGTTAGGGCTATTTGAAGTTTTATAAGTGTTTGATGTGGGACTCAAGGGTAGCATAGCTTTGAGCGATAGCTTAAATTGACAAGAAGCTCGAGTACTTTATTGTTACAAAATTTCAAGGTTTTATGACGCTCCAGTAAAAACTTACAAGCATTTGTATGTTGCAAACTTTGATAGGTGTAGGACGTACCGTATAGAAGTTAGAGCCATTTGAAGTTTTATCAGTGTTTCATTTGGGAATCAAGGGTAGCATAGCTTTGAGCGATAGCTTAAATAGACCAGAGGCTCGAGTACCTAATTGTTACAAAATTTGAAGTTTTTATGACGCTCCAGTAAAAAGTTACAAGCATTTGTATGTTGCAAACGTTGATATGTGTAGGACGTACCGTATAGAAGTTAGGGCCATTTGAAGTTTTATCAGTGTTTCATTTGGGACTCAAGGGTAGCATAGCTTTGAGCGATAGCTTAAATTTACCAGAGGCTCGAGTACCTAATTGTTACAAAATTTGAAGGTTTTATGACGCTCCAGTAAAAAGTTACAAGCATTTGTATGTTGCAAACTTTGATATGTGTAGAACGTACCGTATAGAAGTTAGGGCCATTTGAAGTTTTATCAGTGTTTGATTTGGGACTCAAGGGTAGCATAGCTTGGAGCGATAGCTTAAATTTACAAGAGGCTCGAGTACTTTATTGTTACAAAATTTGAAGGTTTTATGACGCTTCAGTAAAAAGTTACAAGCATTTGTATGTTGCAAACTTTGATAGGTGTAGGACGTACCGTATAGAAGTTAGGGTCATTTGAAGTTTTATCAGTGTTTGATTTGGGACTCATGGGTAGCATAGCTTTGAGCGATAGCTTAAATTGACCAGAGACTCGAGTACTTTATTGTTACAAAATTTGAAGGTTTTATGACGCTCCAGTAAAAAGTTACAAGCATTTGCATGTTGCAAACTTTGATATGTGTAGGACGTACCGTATAGAAGTTAGGGCAATTTGAAGTTTTATCAGTGTTTGATTTGGGACTCAAGGGTAGCATAGCTTTGAGCGATAGCTTAAATTGACAAGAGGATCGAGAACTTTATTGTTACAAAATTTCAAGGTTTTATGACGCTCCAGTAAAAAGTTACAAGCATTTGTATGTTGCAAACTTTGATAGATGTAGGACGTACCGTATAGAAGTTAGGGCCTTTTAAAGTTTTATCAGTGTTTGATTTGGGATTCGAGGGTAGCATAGCTTTGAGCGATAGCTTAAATTGACAACAGGCTCGAGTACTTTATTGTTACAAAATTTCAAGGTTTTATGACGTTCCAGTAAAAAGTTACAAGCATTTGTATGTTGCAAACTTTGACAGGTGTAGGACGTACCGTATAGAAGTTAGGGCCATTTAAAGTTTTATCAGTGTTTGATTTGGGACTCGAGGGTAGCATAGCTTTGAGCGATAGCCTAAATTGACTAGAGGCTCGAGTACTTTATTGTTACAAAATTTCAAGGTTTTATGACGCTCCAGTAAAAAGTTACAAGCATTTGTATGTTGCAGACTGTGATAGGTGTAGGACGTACCGTATAGAAGTTAGATCCATTTGAAGTTTTATCAGTGTTTGATTTGGGATTCAAGGGCAACATAGCTCCAGTACTTTATTGTTAAAAAATTTCAAGGTTTTATGTCGCTCCAGTAAAAACTTACAAGCATTTGTATATTGCAAACTTTGATAGGTGTAGGACGTACCGTATAGAGGTTAGGGCCATTTGAAGTTTTATCAGTGTTTGATTTGGGACTCAAGGGTATCATAGCTTTGAGCGATAGCTTATATTGACAAGTGGCTCGAGTACTTTATTGTTACAAAATTTCAAAGTTTTATGACGCTCCAGTAAAAAAGTTACAAGCATTTTTATGTTGCAACCTTTGATAGGTGTAGGATATACCGTATAGAAGTTAGGGCCATTTGAAGTTTTATCAGTGTTTGATTTGGGACTCAATGGTAGCATAGCTTTGAGCGATAGCTTAAATTGACAAGAGGCTCGAGTACTTCATTGTTTCAAAATTTCAAGGTTTTATGACGCTCCAGTAAAAAAGTTACAAGCATTTGTATGTTGCAAACTTTGATAGGTGTAGGACATACCGTATAGAAGTTAGGGCCATTAGAAGTTTTATCAGTGTTTGATTTGGGACTCAAGGCTTGCATAGCTTTGAGCGATAGCTTAAATTGACAAGAGGCTCGAGTACTTCATTGTTACAAAATTTCAAGGTTTTATGACGCTCCAGTAAAAAATTACAAGCATTTGTATGTTGCAAACTTTGACAGGTGTAGGACATACCGTATAGAAGTTAGGGCCATTAGAAGTTTTATCAGTGTTTGATTTGGGACTCAAGGCTTGCATAGCTTTGAGCGATAGCTTAAATTGACAAGAGGCTCGAGTTCTTTATTGTTACAAAATTTCAAGGTTCTATGACGCTCCAATAAAAAGTTATAAGCATTTGTATGTTGCAAACTTTGATAGGTGTAGGACGTACCGTATAGAGGTTAGGGCCATTTGAAGTTTTATCAGTGATTGATTTGGGACTCAAGGGTATCATAGCCTTGAGCGAGAGCTTATATTGACAAGTGGCTCGAGTACTTTATTGTTACAAAATTTCAAAGTTTTATGACGCTCCAGTAAAATAGTTACAAGCATTTGTATCTTGCAAACTTTGATAGGTCTAGGACGTACCGTATAGAAGTTAGGGCCATTTGAAGTTTTATCAGTGTTTGATTTGGGACTCAAGGGTAGCATAGCTTTGAGCTATAGCTTAAATTGACCAGAGGCTCGAGTACCTAATTGTTACAAAATTTGAAGGTTTTATGACGCTCCAGTAAAAAGTTACAAGCATTTGTATGTTGCAGACTGTGATAGGTGTAGGACGTACCGTATAGAAGTTAGATCCATTTGAAGTTTTATCAGTGTTTGATTTGGGATTCAAGGGCAACATAGCTCCAGTACTTTATTGTTACAAAATTTCAAGGTTTTATGTCGCTCCAGTAAAAACTTACAAGCATTTGTATATTGCAAACTTTGATAGGTGTAGGACGTACCGTATAGAGGTTAGGGCCATTTGAAGTTTTATCAGTGTTTGATTTGGGACTCAAGGGTATCATAGCTTTGAGCGATAGCTTATATTGACAAGTGGCTCGAGTACTTTATTGTTACAAAATTTCAAAGTTTTATGACGCTCCAGTAAAAAAGTTACAAGCATTTTTATGTTGCAACCTTTGATAGGTGTAGGATATACCGTATAGAAGTTAGGGCCATTTGAAGTTTTATCAGTGTTTGATTTGGGACTCAAGGGTAGCATAGCTTTGAGCGATAGCTTAAATTGACAAGAGGCTCGAGTACTTCATTGTTTCAAAATTTCAAGGTTTTATGACGCTCCAGTAAAAAAGTTACAAGCATTTGTATGTTGCAAACTTTGATAGGTGTAGGACATACCGTATAGAAGTTAGGGCCATTAGAAGTTTTATCAGTGTTTCATTTGGGACTCAAGGCTTGCATAGCTTTGAGCGATAGCTTAAATTGACAAGAGGCTCGAGTACTTCATTGTTACAAAATTTCAAGGTTTTATGACGCTCCAGTAAAAAATTACAAGCATTTGTATGTTGCAAACTTTGACAGGTGTAGGACATACCGTATAGAAGTTAGGGCCATTAGAAGTTTTATCAGTGTTTGATTTGGGACTCAAGGCTTGCATAGCTTTGAGCGATAGCTTAAATTGACAAGAGGCTCGAGTTCTTTATTGTTACAAAATTTCAAGGTTCTATGACGCTCCAATAAAAAGTTATAAGCATTTGTATGTTGCAAACTTTGATAGGTGTAGGACGTACCGTATAGAGGTTAGGGCCATTTGAAGTTTTATCAGTGATTGATTTGGGACTCAAGGGTATCATAGCCTTGAGCGAGAGCTTATATTGACAAGTGGCTCGAGTACTTTATTGTTACAAAATTTCAAAGTTTTATGACGCTCCAGTAAAATAGTTACAAGCATTTGTATCTTGCAAACTTTGATAGGTCTAGGACGTACCGTATAGAAGTTAGGGCCATTTGAAGTTTTATCAGTGTTTGATTTGGGACTCAAGGGTAGCATAGCTTTGAGCTATAGCTTAAATTGACCAGAGGCTCGAGTACCTAATTGTTACAAAATTTGAAGGTTTTATGACGCTCCAGTAAAAAGTTACAAGCATTTGTATGTTGCAAACTTTGATATGTGTAGAACGTACCGTATAGAAGTTAGGGCCATTTGAAGTTTTATCAGTTTTTGATTTGGGACTCAAGGGTAGCATAGCTTTGAGCGATAGCTTAAATTGACAAGAGGCTCGAGTACTTTATTGTTACAAAATTTGAAGGTTTTATGACGCTCCAGTAAAAAGTTACAAGCATTTGTATGTTGGAAACTTTGATAGGTGTAGGATGTACCGTATAGAAGTTACGGTCATTTGAAGTTTTATCAGTGTTTGATTTGGGACTCAAGGGTATCATAGCTTTGAGCGATAGCTTATATTGACAAGTGGCTCGAGTACTTTATTGTTACAAAATTTCAAAGTTTTATGACGCTCCAGTAAAAAAGTTACAAACATTTTTATGTTGCAACCTTTGATAGGTGTAGGATATACCGTATAGAAGTTAGGGCCATTTGAAGTTTTATCAGTGTTTGATTTGGGACTCAAGGGTAGCATAGCTTTGAGCGATAGCTTAAATTGACGAGAGGCTCGAGTACTTCATTGTTTCAAAATTTCAAGGTATTATGACGCTCCAGTAAAAAAGTTACAAGCATTTGTATGTTGCAAACTTTGATAGGTGTAGGACATACCGTATAGAAGTTAGGGCCATTAGAAGTTTTATCAGTGTTTGATTTGGGACTCAAGGCTTGCATAGCTTTGAGCGATAGCTTAAATTGACAAGAGGCTCGAGTACTTCATTGTTACAAAATTTCAAGGTTTTATGACGCTCCAGTAAAAAATTACAAGCATTTGTATGTTGCAAACTTTGACAGGTGTAGGGCATACCGTATAGAAGTTAGGGCCATTAGAAGTTTTATCAGTGTTTGATTTGGGACTCAAGGCTTGCATAGCTTTGAGCGATAGCTTAAATTTACAAGAGGCTCGAGTTCTTTATTGTTACAAAATTTCAAGGTTCTATGACGCTCCAATAAAAAGTTATAAGCATTTGTATGTTGCAAACTTTGATAGGTGTAGGACGTACCGTATAGAGGTTAGGGCCATTTGAAGTTTTATCAGTGATTGATTTGGGACTCAAGGGTATCATAGCCTTGAGCGAGAGCTTATATTGACAAGTGGCTCGAGTACTTTATTGTTACAAAATTTCAAAGTTTTATGACGCTCCAGTAAAATAGTTACAAGCATTTGTATCTTGCAAACTTTGATAGGTCTAGGACGTACCGTATAGAAGTTAGGGCCATTTAAAGTTTTATCAGTGTTTGATTTGGGACTCAAGTGTAGCATAGCTTTGAGCTATAGCTTAAATTGACAAGAGGCTCGAGTACTTTATTGTTACAAAATTTGAAGGTTTTATGACGCTTCAGTAAAAAGTTACAAGCATTTGTATGTTACAAACTTTGATAGGTGTAGGATGTACCGTATAGAAGTTAGGGTCATTTGAAGTTTTATCCGTGTTTGATTTGAGACTCATGGGTAGCATAGCTTTGACCGATAGCTTAAATTGACAAGAGTCTCGAGTACTTTATTGTTACAAAATTTGAAGGTTTTATGACGATCCAGTAAAAAGTTACAAGCATTTGTATGTTGCAAACTTTGATATGTGTAGGACGTACCGTATAGAAGTTAGGGCCATTTGAAGTGTTATCAGTGTTTGATTTGGGACTCAATGGTAGCATAGCTTTGAGCGATAGCTTAAATTGACAAGAGTCTCGAGTACTTTACTGTTACAAAATTTCAAGGTTTTATGACGCTCCAGTAAAAAGTTACAAGCATTTGTATGTGGCAAACTTTGATAGGTGTAGGACGTGCCGTATAGAGGTTAGGGCCATTTGAAGTTTTATCAGTGTTTGATTTGGGACTCAAGGTAGCATAGCTTTGAGCGATAGCTTAAATTGACACGAGGCTCGAGTACTTTATTGTTACAAAATTTCAAGGTTTTATGACGCTCCAATAAAAAGTTATAAGCATCTGTATGTTGCAAACTTTGATAGGTGTAGGACGTACCGTATAGAGGTTAGGGCCATTTGAAGTTTTATCAGTGTTTGATTTGGGACTCAAGGGTATCATAGCTTTGAGCGATAGCTTATATTGAGAAGTGGCTCGAGTACTTTATTGTTACAAAATTTCAAGGTTTTATGACGATCCAGTAAAAAGTTAGAAGCATTTGTATGTTGCAAACTTTGATATGTGTAGGACGTACCGTATAGAAGTTAGGGCTATTTGAAGTTTTATCAGTGTTTCATTTGGGACTCAAGGGTAGCATAGCTTTGAGCGATAGCTTAAATTGACCAGAGGCTCGAGTACCTAATTGTTACAAAATTTGAAGGTTTTATGACGCTCCAGTAAACAATTACAAGCATTTGTATGTTGCAAACTTTGATATGTGTAGGACGTACCGTATAGAAGTTAGGGCCATTTGAAGTTTTATCAGTGTTTGATTTGGGACTCAAGGGTAGCATAGCTTTGAGCGATAGCTTAAATTGACAAAAGGCTCGAGTACTTTATTGTTACAAAATTTCAAAGTTTTATGACGCTCCAGTAAAAAAGTTACAAGCATTTGTATGTTGCAAACTTTGATAGGTGTAGGACATACCGTATAGAAGTTAGGGCCATTTGAAGTTTTATCAGTGTTTGATTTGGGACTCAAGGGTAGCATAGCTTTGAGCGATAGCTTAAATTGACAAGAGGCTCGAGTACTTCATTGTTACAAAATTTCAAGGTTTTATGACGCTCCAGTAAAAAATTACAAGCATTTGTATGTTGCAAACTTTGACAGGTGTAGGACATACCGTATAGAAGTTAGGGCCATTAGAAGTTTTATCAGTGTTTGATTTGGGACTCAAGGGTAGCATAGCTTTGAGCGAGAGCTTATATTGACAAGTGGCTCGAGTACTTTATTGTTACAAAATTTCAAAGTTTTATGACGCTCCAGTAAACTAGTTACAAGCATTTATATCTTGCAAACTTTGATAGGTCTAGGACGTACCGTATAGAAGTTAGGGCCATTTGAAGTTTTATCAGTGTTTGATTTGGGACTCAAGGGTAGCATAGCTTTGAGCTATAGCTTAAATTGACCAGAGGCTCGAGTACCTAATTCTTACAAAATTTGAAGGTTTTATGACGCTCCAGTAAAAAGTTACAAGCATTTGTATGTTGCAAACTTTGATATGTGTAGAACGTACCGTATAGAAGTTAGGGCCATTTGAAGTTTTATCAGTGTTTGATTTGGGACTCAAGGGTAGCATAGCTTTGAGCGATAGCTTAAATTGACAAGAGGCTCGAGTACTTTATTGTTACAAAATTTGAAGGTTTTATGACGCTTCAGTAAAAAGTTACAAGCATTTGTATGTTACAAACTTTGATAGGTGTAGGATGTACCGTATATAAGTTAGGCTCATTTGAAGTTTTATCAGTGTTTGATTTGAGACTCATGGGTAGCATAGCTTTGACCGATAGCTTAAATTGACAAGAGGCTCGAGTACTTTATTGTTACAAAATTTGAAGGTTTTATGACGCTCTAGTAAAAAGTTACAAGCATTTGTATGTTGCAAACTTTGATATGTGTAGGACGTACCGTATAGAAGTTAGGGCCATTTGAAGTTTTATCAGTGTTTGATTTGGGACTCAAGGGTAGCATAGCTTTGAGCGATAACTTAAATTGACAAGAGTCTCGAGTACTTTACTGTTACAAAATTTCAAGGTTTTATGACGCTCCAGTAAAAAGTTACAAGCATTTGTATGTTGCAAACTGTGATAGGTGTAGGACGTACCGTATAGAGTTTGGGCCATTTGAAGTTCTTTCAGTGTTTGATTTAGGACTCAAGGGTAGCATAGCTTTGAGCGATAGCTTAAATTGACAAGAGGCTCGAGTACTTTATTGTTACAAAATTTCAAGGTTTTATGACGCTCCAGTAAAAAGTTACAAGCATTTGTATGTTGCAAACTTTGATAGGTGTAGGACGTGCCGTATAGAGGTTAGGGCCATTTGAAGTTTTATCAGTGTTTGATTTGGGACTCAAGGTAGCATAGCTTTGAGCGATAGCTTAAATTGACAAGAGGCTCGAGTACTTTATTGTTACAAAATTTCAAGGTTTTATGACGCTCCAATAAAAAGTTATAAGCATTTGTATGTTGCAAACTTTGATAGGTGTAGGACGTACCGTATAGAAGTTAGGGCTATTTGAAGTTTTATCAGTGTTTGATTTGGGACTCAAGGGTAGCATAGCTTTGAGCGATAGCTTAAATTGACAAGAGGCTCGAGTACTTTATTGTTACAAAATTTCAAGGTTTTATGAAGCTCCAGTAAAAAGTTACAAGCATTTGTATGTTGCAAACTTTGATAGGTGTAGGAAGTGCCGTATAGAGGTTAGGGCCATTTGAAGTTTTATCAGTGTTTGATTTGGGACTCAAGGTAGCATAGCTTAAATTGACAAGAGGCTCGAGTACTTTATTGTTACAAAATTTCAAGGTTTTATGACGCTCCAATAAAAAGTTATAAGCATTTGTATGTTGCAAACTTTGATATGTGTAGGACGTACCGTATAGAAGTTAGGGCTATTTGAAGTTTTATCAGTGTTTCATTTGGGACTGAAGGGTAGCATAACTTTGAGCGATAGCTTAAATTGACCAGAGGCTCGAGTACCTAATTGCTACAAAATTTGAAGGTTTTATGACGCTCCAGTAAACAATTACAAGCATTTGTATGTTGCAAACTTTGATATGTGTAGGACGTTCCGTATAGAAGTTAGGGCCATTTGAAGTTTTATCAGTGTTTGATTTGGGACTCAAGGGTAGCATAGCTTTGAGCGATAGCTTAAATTGACAAAAGGCTCGAGTACTTTATTGTTACAAAATTTGAAGGTTTTATGACGCTCCAGTAAAAAGTTACAAGCATTTGTATGTTGCAAACTTTGATAGGTGTAGGACGTACCGTATAGAAGTTAGGGTCATTTGAAGTTTTATCAGTGTTTGATTTGGGACTCATGGGTAGCATAGCTTTGAGCGATAGCTTAAATTGACAAGAGGCTAGAGAACTTTATTGTTACAAAATTTTAAGGTTTTATGACACTCCAGTAAAAAGTTACAAGCATTTGTATGTTGCAAACTTTGATATATGTGGAGGACTTACCATAAAGAAGTTAGGGCCATTTGAAGTTTTATCAGTGTTTGATTTGGGAATCAAGGGTAGCATAGCTTTGAGCGATAGCTTAAATTGACAAAAGGCTCGAGTACTTTATTGTTACAAAAGTTCAAGGTTTTATGACGCTCCAGTAAAAAGTTACAAGCATTTGTATGTTGCAAACTGTGATAGGTGTAGGACGTACCGTATAGAAGTTGGGGCCATTTGAAGTTTTATCAGTGTTTGATTTGGGACTCAAGGGTAGCATAGCTTTGAGCGATAGCTTAAATTGACAAGAGGCTCGAGTACTTTATTCTAACAAAATTTCAAGGTTTTATGACGCTCCAGTAAACAATTACAAGCATTTGTATGTTGCAAACTGTGATAGGTGTAGGACGTACCGTATAGAAGTTAGGGCCATTTGAAGTTTTATCAGTGTTTGATTTGGGACTCAAGGGTAGCATAGCTTAGAGCGATAGCTTAAATTGACAAAAGGCTCGAGTACTTTATTGTTATAAAATTTCAAGGTTTTATGACGCTCCAGTAAAAAGTTACAAGCATTTGAATGTTGCAAACTTTGATAGGTGTAGGACTACCGTATAGAAGTTAGGGCCATTTGAAGTTTTATCAGTGTTTGGTTTGGGACTCAAGGGTAGCATAGCTTTGAGCGATAGCTGAAATTGACAAGAGGATCGAGAACTTTATTGTTACAAAATTTCAAGGTTTTATGACGCTCCAGTAAAAAGTTACAAGTTGTATGTTGCAAACTTTGATAGGTGTAGGACGTACCGTAAAGAAGTTAGGGCCATTTAAAGTTTTATCAGTGTGTGATTTGGGACTCGAGGGTAGCATAGCTTTGAGCGATAGCTTAAATTGACAAGAGGCTCGAGTACTTTATTGTTACTAAATTTCAAGGTTTTATGACGCTCCAGTAAAAAGTTACAAGCATTTGTATGTTGCAGACTGTGATAGGTGTAGGACGTACCGTATAGAAGTTAGGGCCATTTGAAGTTTTATCAGTGTTTGATTTGGGACTCAAGGGTAGCATAGCTTTGGGCGATAGCTTAAATTGACAAGAGGCTCGAGTACTTTATTGTTACAAAATTTCAAGGTTTTATGACGCTCCAGTAAAAACTTACAAGCATTTGTATGTTGCAAACTTTGATAGTGTAGGACGTACCGTATAGAGGTTAGGGCCATTTGAAGTTTTATCAGTGTTTGATTTGGGACTCAAGGGTATCATAGCTTTGAGCGATAGCTTATATTGGCAAGTGGCTCGAGTTTATTGTTACAAAATTTCAAAGTTTTATGACGCTCCAGTAAAAAGGTACAAGCATTTGTATCTTGAAAACTTTGATAGGTGTAGGATTTGAAGTTTTATCAGTGTTTGATTTGGGACTCGCGGGTAGCATAGCTTTGAGCGATAGCTTAAATTGACAAGAGGCTCGAGTACTTTATTGTTACAAAATTTCAAGGTTTTATGACGTTCCAGTAAAAAGTAACAAGCATTTGTATGTTGCAAACTTTGATAGGTGTAGGACGTACCGTATAGAAGTTAGGGCCATTTAAAGTTTTATCAGTGTTTGATTTGGGCCTCGAGGGTAGCATAGCTTTGAGCGATAGCCTAAATTGACTAGAGGGTCGACTACTTTATTGTTACAAAATTTCAAGGTTTTATGACGCTCCAGTAAAAAGTTACAAGCATTTGTATGTTGCAGACTGTGATAGGTGTAGGACGTACCGTATAGAAGTTAGGGCCATTTGAAGTTTTATCAGTGTTTGATTTGGGACTCAAGGATAGCATAGCTTTGGGCGATAGCTTAAATTGAAAAGAGGCTCGAGTACTTTATTGTTACAAAATTTCAAAGTTTTATGACGCTCCAGTAAAAAAGTTACAAGCATTTGTATGTTGCAAACTTTGATATATGTGGAGGACGTACCGTATAGAAGTTAGGGCCATTTGAAGTTTTATCAGTGTTTGATTTGGGACTCAAGGGTAGCATAGCTTTGAGCGATAGCTTAAATTGACAAGAGGCTCGAGTACTTTATTGTTACAAAATTTCAAGGTTTTATGACGCTCCAGTAAAAAGTTACAAGCATTTGTATGTTGCAAACTTTGATAGGTGTAGGACGTGCCGTATAGAGGTTAGGGCCATTTGAAGTTTTATCAGTGTTTGATTTGGGACTCAAGGTAGCATAGCTTTGAGTGATAGCTTAAATTGACAAGAGGCTCGAGTACTTTATTGTTACAAAATTTCAAGGTTTTATGACGCTCCAATAAAAAGTTATAAGCATTTGTATGTTGCAAACTTTCATAGGTGTAGGACGTACCGTATAGAGGTTAGGGCCATTTGAAGTTTTATCAGTGTTTGATTTGGGACTCAAGGGTATCATAGCTTTGAGCTATAGCTTATATTGACAAGTGGCTCGAGTACTTTATTGTTACAAAATTTCAAAGTTTTATGACGCTCCAGTAAAAAAGTTACAAGCATTTGTATCTTGCAAACTTTGGTAGGTGTAGGACGTACCGTATAGAAGTTAGGGCCATTTGAAGTTTTATCAGTGTTTGATTTGGTACTCAAGGGTAGCATAGCTTTGAGCGATAGCTTAAATTGACAAGAGGCTCGAGTACTTTATTGTTACAAAATTTCAAGGTTTTATGACGCTCCAGTAAAAAGTTACAAGCATTTGTATGTTGCAAACTTTCATAGGTGTAGGACGTACCGTATAACAGTTAGGGCTATTTGAAGTTTTATCAGTGTTTCATTTGGGACTCAAGGGTAGCATAGCTTTGAGCGATAGCTTAAATTGACCAGAGGCTCGAGTACCTAATTGTTACAAAATTTGAAGGTTTTATGACGCTCCAGTAAACAATTACAAGCATTTGTATGTTGCAAACTTTGATATGTGTAGGACGTACCGTATAGAAGTTAGGGCCATTTGAAGTTTTATCAGTGTTTGATTTGGGACTCAAGGGTAGCATAGTTTTGAGCGATAGCTTAAATTGACAAAAGGCTCGAGTACTTTATTGTTACAAAATTTGAAGGTTTTATGACGCTCCAGTAAAAAGTTACAAGCATTTGTATGTTGCAAACTTTGATAGGTGTAGGACGTACCGTATAGAAGTTAGGGTCATTTGAAGTTTTATCAGTGTTTGATTTGGGACTCATGGGTAGCATAGCTTTGAGCGATAGCTTAAATTGACAAGAGGCTAGAGAACTTTATTGTTACAAAATTTTAAGCTTTCTGACGCTCCAGTAAAAAGTTACAAGCATTTGTATGTTGCAAACTTTGATATATGTGGAGGACGTACCGTATAGAAGTTAGGGCCATTTGAAGTTTTATCAGTGTTTGATTTGGGACTCAAGGGTAGCATAGCTTTGAGCGATAGCTTAAATTTACAAGAGGCTCGAGTACTTTATTGTTACAAAATTTCAAGGTTTTATGACGCTCCAGTAAAAAGTTACAAGCATTTGTATGTTGCAAACTGTGATAGGTGTAGTACGTACCGTATAGAAGTTAGGGCCATTTGAAGTTTTATCAGTGTTTGATATGGGACTCAAGGGAAGCATAGCTTCGAGCGATAGCTTAAATTGACAAAAGGTTCGAGTACTTTATTGTTACAAAATTTCAAGGTTTTATGACGCTCCAGTAAAAAGTTACAAGCATTTGAATGTTGCAAACTTTGATAGGTGTAGGACGAACCGTATAGAAGCTAGGGTCATTTAAAGTTTATCAGTGTTTGATTTGGGACTCAAGGGTAGCATAGCTTTGAGCGATAGCTTAAATTGACAAGAGGCTCGAGTACTTTATTCTTACAAAATTTCAAGGTTTTATGACGCTCCAGTAAAAAGTTACAACCATTTGTATGTTGCAAACTTTGATAGGTGTAGGACGTACCGTATAGAAGTTAGGGCCATTTGAAGTTTTATCAGTGTTTGATTTGGGACTCAAGGGTAGCATAGCTTTGAGCGATAGCCTAAATTGACAAAAGGTTCGAGTACTTTGTTACAAAATTTCAAGGTTTTATGACGCTCCAGTAAAAAGTTACAAGCATTTGAATGTTGCAAACTTTGATAGGTGTAGGACGAACCGTATAGAAGCTAGGGTCATTTGAAGTTTTATCAGTGTTTGATTTGGGACTCAAGGGTAGCATAGCTTTGAGCGATAGCTTAAATTGACAAGTGGCTCGAGTACTTTATTCTAACAAAATTTCAAGGTTTTATGACGCTCCAGTAAACAATTACAAGCATATGTATGTTGCAAACTTTGATATGTGTAGGACGTACCGTATAGAAGTTAGGGCCATTTGAAGTTTTATCAGTGTTTGATTTGGGACTCAAGGGTAGCATAGCTTTCAGCGATAGCTTAAATTGACAAAAGGCTCGAGTACTTTATTGTTACAAAATTTGAAGGTTTTATGACACACCAGTAAAAAGTTACAAGCATTTGTATGTTGCAAACTTTGATAGGTGTAGGACGTACCGTATAGAAGTTAGGGTCATTTGAAGTTTTATCAGTGTTTGATTTGGGACTCATGGGTAGCATAGCTTTGAGCGATAGCTTAAATTGACAAAAGGCTAGAGAACTTTATTGTTACAAAATTTTAAGGTTTTATGACGGTCCAGTAAAAAGCTACAAGCATTTGTATGTTGCAAACTTTGATATTTGTGGAGGACGTACCGTATAGAAGTTAGGGCCATTTGAAGTTTTATCAGTGTTTGATTTGGGACTCAAGGGTAGCATAGCTTTGAGCGATAGCTTAAATAGACAAGAGGCTCGAGTACTTTATTGTTACAAAATTTCAAGGTTTTATGACGCTCCAGTAAAAAGTTACAAGCATTTGTATGTTGCAAACTGTGATAGGTGTAGGACGTACCGTATAGAAGTTAGGGCCATTTGAAGTTTTATCAGTGTTTGATTTGGGACTCAAGGGTAGCATAGCTTTGAGCGATAGCTTAAATTGACACAAGGCTCGAGTACTATATTGTTACAAAATTTCAAGGTTTTATGACGCTCCAGTAAAAAGTTACAAGCATTTGTATGTTGCAAACTGTGATAGGTGTAGGACGTACCGTATAGAAGTTAGGGCCATTTGAAGTTTTACCAGTGTTTGATTTGGGACTCAAGGGTAGCATAGCTTAGAGCGATATCTTAAATTGACAAAAGGCTCGAGTACTTTATTGTTACAAAATTTCAAGGTTTTATGACGCTCCAGTAAAAAGTTACAAGCATTTGTATGTTGCAAACTTTGATAGGTGTAGGTCGTACCGTATAGAAGTTAGGGCCATTTGAAGTTTTATCAGTGTTTCATTTGGGACTCAAGGGTAGCATAGTTTTGAGCGATAGCTTAAATTGACCAGAGGCTCGAGTACCTAATTGTTACAAAATTTGAAGGTTTTATGACGCTCCAGTAAAAAGTTATAAGCATTTGTATGTTGCAAACTTTGATATGTGTAGAACGTACCGTATAGAAGTTAGGGCCATTTGAAGATTTATCAGTGTTTGATTTGGGACTCAAGGGTAGCATAGCTTTGAGCGATAGCTTAAATTGACAAGAGGCTCGACTACTTTATTGTTACAAAATTTGAAGGTTTTATGACGCTCCAGTAAAAAGTTACAAGCATTTGTATGTTGCAAACTGTGATAGGTGTAGGACGTACCGTATAGAAGTTAGGGCCATTTGAAGTTTTATCAGTGTTTGATTTGAGACTCATGGGTAGCATAGCTTTGAGCGATAGCTTAAATTGACAAGAGGCTCGAGTACTTTATTGTTACAAAATTTGAAGGTTTTATGACGCTTCAGTAAAAAGTTACAAGCATTTGTATGTTACAAACTTTGATAGGTGTAGGATGTACCGTATAGAAGTTAGGGTCATTTGAAGTTTTATCAGTGTTTCATTTGGGACTCAAGGGTAGCATAGCTTTGAGCGATAGCTTAAATTGACCAGAGGCTCGAGTACCTAATTGTTACAAAATTTGAAGGTTTTATGACGCTCCAGTAAAAAGTTATAAGCATTTGTATGTTGCAAACTTTGATATGTGTAGAACGTACCGTATAGAAGTTAGGGCCATTTGAAGATTTATCAGTGTTTGATTTGGGACTCAAGGGTAGCATAGCTTTGAGCGATAGCTTAAATTGACAAGAGGCTCGACTACTTTATTGTTACAAAATTTGAAGGTTTTATGATGCTTCAGTAAAAAGTTACAAGCATTTGAATGTTGCAAACTTTGATAGGTGTAGGACGTACCGTATAGAAGTTAGGGTCATTTGAAGTTTTATCAGTGTTTGATTTGAGACTCATGGGTAGCATAGCTTTGAGCGATAGCTTAAATTGACAAGAGGCTCGAGTACTTTATTGTTACAAAATTTGAAGGTTTTATGACGCTTCAGTAAAAAGTTACAAGCATTTGTATGTTACAAACTTTGATAGGTGTAGGATGTACCGTATAGAAGTTAGGGTCATTTGAAGCTTTATCAGTGTTTGATTTGAGACTCATGGGTAGCATAGCTTTGACCGATAGCTTAAATTAACAAGAAGCTCGAATACTTAATTGTTACAAAATTTGAAGGTTTTATGACGCTCCAGTAAAAAGTTACAAGCATTTGTATGTTGCAAACTTTGATATGTGTAGGACGTACCGTATAGAAGTTAGGGCCATTTGAAGTTTTATCCGTGTTTGATTTGGGACTCAAGGGTAGCATAGCTTTGAGCGATAGCTTAAATTGACAAGAGTCTCGAGTACTTTACTGTTACTAAATTTCAAGGTTTTATGACGCTCCAGTAAAAAGTTACAAGCATTTGTATGTTGCAAACTGCGATAGGTGTAGGACGTACCGTATAGAAGTTAGGGCCATTTGAAGTTTTATCAGTGTTTGGTTTGGGACTCAAGGGTAGCATAGGTTTGAGCGATAGCTTAAATTGATAAGAGGATCGAGAACTTTATTGTTACAAAATTTCAAGGTTTTATGACGCTCCAGTAAAAAGTTACAAGCATTTGTATGTTGCAAACTTTGATAGGTGTAGGACGTACCGTATAGAAGTTAGGGCCATTTAAAGTTTTATCAATGTTTGATTTGGGACTCGAGGGTAGCATAGCTTTGAGCGATAGCTTAAATTGACAAGAGGCTCGAGTACTTTATTGTTACTAAATTTCAAGGTTTTATGACGCTCCAGTAAAAAGTTACAAGCATTTGTATGTTGCAGACTGTGATAGGTGTAGGACGTACCGTATAGAAGTTAGGGCCATTTGAAGTTTTATCAGTGTTTGACTTGGGACTCAAGGGTAGCATAGCTTTGGGCGATAGCTTAAATTGACAAGAGGCTCGAGTACTTTATTGTTACAAAATTTCAAGGTTTTATGACGCTCCAGTAAAAACTTACAAGCATTTGTATGTTGCAAACTTTGATAGTGTAGGACGTACCGTATAGAGGTTAGGGCCATTTGAAGTTTTATCAGTGTTTGATTTGGGACTCAAGGGTATCATAGCTTTGAGCGATAGCTTATATTGGCAAGTGGCTCGATTTTATTGTTACAAAATTTCAAAGTTTTATGACGCTCCAGTAAAAAGTTACAAGCATTTGTATGTTGCAAACTTTGATAGTTGTAGGACGTACCGTTTAGAAATTCACACCAAATTTTATTTTATCAATGTTTAATTTAGAACTCAAAAATAGCATAGCTTATAGCCATAGCTTAAATTGACAAGAGGATCGAGTACTTTATTGTTACAAAATTTCAAGGTTTTATAACGCTCCAGTAAAAAGTTACAAGCATTTGTATGTTGCAAACTTTGATAGGTGTAGGACGTACCGTATACAAGTTAGGGCCATTTGAAGTTTTATCAGTGTTTGATATGGGACTCAAGGGTTGCATAGCTTTGAGCGATAGCTTAAATTGACTAGAGGCTCGAGTTCTTTATTGTTACAAAATTTCAAGGTTCTATGACGCTCCAATAAAAAGTTATAAGCATTTGTATGTTGCAAACTTTGATAGGTGTAGGACGTACCGTATAGAGGTTAGGGCCATTTGAAGTTTTATCAGTGTTTGATTTGGGACTCAAGGGTATCATAGCTTAGAGCGATATCTTAAATTGACAAAAGGCTCGAGTACTTTATTGTTACAAAATTTCAAGGTTTTATGACGCTCCAGTAAAAAGTTACAAGCATTTGTATGTTGCAAACTTTGATAGGTGTAAGTCGTACCGTATAGAAGTTAGGGCCATTTGAAGTTTTATCAGTGTTTCATTTGGGACTCAAGGGTAGCATAGCTTTGAGCGATAGCTTAAATTGACCAGAGGCTCGAGTACCTAATTGTTACAAAATTTGAAGGTTTTATGACGCTCCAGTAAAAAGTTATAAGCATTTGTATGTTGCAAACTTTGATATGTGTAGAACGTACCGTATAGAAGTTAGGGCCATTTGAAGATTTATCAGTGTTTGATTTGGGACTCAAGGGTAGCATAGCTTTGAGCGATAGCTGAAATTGACAAGAGGCTCGACTACTTTATTGTTACAAAATTTGAAGGTTTTATGATGCTTCAGTAAAAAGTTACACGCATTTGAATGTTGCAAACTTTGATAGGTGTAGGACGTACCGTATAGAAGTTAGGGTCATTTGAAGTTTTATCAGTGTTTGATTTGAGACTCATGGGTAGCATAGCTTTGAGCGATAGCTTAAATTGACAAGAGGCTCGAGTACTTTATTGTTACAAAATTTGAAGGTTTTATGACGCTTCAGTAAAAAGTTACAAGCATTTGTATGTTACAAACTTTGATAGGTGTAGGATGTACCGTATAGAAGTTAGGGTCATTTGAAGTTTTATCAGTGTTTGATTTGAGACTCATGGGTAGCATAGCTTTGACCGATAGCTTAAATTGACAAGAAGCTCGAATACTTAATTGTTACAAAATTTGAAGGTTTTATGACACTCCAGTAAAAAGTTACAAGCATTTGTATGTTGCAAACTTTGATATGTGTAGGACGTACCGTATAGAAGTTAGGGCCATTTGAAGTTTTATCCGTGTTTGATTTGGGACTCAAGGGTAGCATAGCTTTGAGCGATAGCTTAAATTGACAAGAGTCTCGAGTACTTTACTGTTACTAAATTTCAAGGTTTTATGACGCTCCAGTAAAAAGTTACAAGCATTTGTATGTTGCAGACTGTGATAGGTGTAGGACGTACCGTATAGAGGTTAGGGCCATTTGAAGTTTTATCAGTGTTTGATTTGGGACTCAAGGGTATCATAGCTTAGAGCGATATCTTAAATTGACAAAAGGCTCGAGTACTTTATTGTTACAAAATTTCAAGGTTTTATGACGCTCCAGTAAAAAGTTACAAGCATTTGTATGTTGCAAACTTTGATAGGTGTAAGTCGTACCGTATAGAAGTTAGGGCCATTTGAAGTTTTATCAGTGTTTCATTTGGGACTCAAGGGTAGCATAGCTTTGAGCGATAGCTTAAATTGACCAGAGGCTCGAGTACCTAATTGTTACAAAATTTGAAGGTTTTATGACGCTCCAGTAAAAAGTTATAAGCATTTGTATGTTGCAAACTTTGATATGTGTAGAACGTACCGTATAGAAGTTAGGGCCATTTGAAGATTTATCAGTGTTTGATTTGGGACTCAAGGGTAGCATAGCTTTGAGCGATAGCTGAAATTGACAAGAGGCTCGACTACTTTATTGTTACAAAATTTGAAGGTTTTATGATGCTTCAGTAAAAAGTTACACGCATTTGAATGTTGCAAACTTTGATAGGTGTAGGACGTACCGTATAGAAGTTAGGGTCATTTGAAGTTTTATCAGTGTTTGATTTGAGACTCATGGGTAGCATAGCTTTGAGCGATAGCTTAAATTGACAAGAGGCTCGAGTACTTTATTGTTACAAAATTTGAAGGTTTTATGACGCTTCAGTAAAAAGTTACAAGCATTTGTATGTTACAAACTTTGATAGGTGTAGGATGTACCGTATAGAAGTTAGGGTCATTTGAAGTTTTATCAGTGTTTGATTTGAGACTCATGGGTAGCATAGCTTTGACCGATAGCTTAAATTGACAAGAAGCTCGAATACTTAATTGTTACAAAATTTGAAGGTTTTATGACGCTCCAGTAAAAAGTTACAAGCATTTGTATGTTGCAAACTTTGATATGTGTAGGACGTACCGTATAGAAGTTAGGGCCATTTGAAGTTTTATCCGTGTTTGATTTGGGACTCAAGGGTAGCATAGCTTTGAGCGATAGCTTAAATTGACAAGAGTCTCGAGTACTTTACTGTTACTAAATTTCAAGGTTTTATGACGCTCCAGTAAAAAGTTACAAGCATTTGTATGTTGCAGACTGTGATAGGTGTAGGACGTACCGTATAGAAGTTAGGGCCATTTGAAGTTTTATCAGTGTTTGACTTGGGACTCAAGGGTAGCATAGCTTTGAGCGATAGCTTAAATTGACACAAGGCTCGAGTACTATATTGTTACAAAATTTCAAGGTTTTATGACGCTCCAGTAAAAAGTTACAAGCATTTGTATGTTGCAAACTGTGATAGGTGTAGGACGTACCGTATAGAAGTTAGGGCCATTTGAAGTTTTATCAGTGTTTGATTTGCGACTCAAGGGTAGCATAGCTTAGAGCGATATCTTAAATTGACAAAAGGCTCGAGTACTTTATTGTTACAAAATTTCAAGGTTTTATGACGCTCCAGTAAAAAGTTACAAGCATTTGAATGTTGCAAACTTTGATAGGTGTAGGACTACCGTATAGAAGTTAGGGCCATTTGAAGTTTTATCAGTGTTTGGTTTGGGACTCAAGGGTAGCATAGGTTTGAGCGATAGCTTAAATTGATAAGAGGATCGAGAACTTTATTGTTACAAAATTTCAAGGTTTTATGACGCTCCAGTAAAAAGTTACAAGCATTTGTATGTTGCAAACTTTGATAGGTGTAGGACGTACCGTATAGAAGTTACGGCCATTTAAAGTTTTATCAATGTTTGATTTGGGACTCGAGGGTAGCATAACTTTGAGTGATAGCTTAAATTGACAAGAGGCTCGAGTACTTTATTGTTACTAAATTTCAAGGTTTTATGACGCTCCAGTAAAAAGTTACAAGCATTTGTATGTTGCAGACTGTGATAGGTGTAGGACGTACCGTATAGAAGTTAGGGCCATTTGAAGTTTTATCAGTGTTTGACTTGGGACTCAAGGGTAGCATAGCTTTGGGCGATAGCTTAAATTGACAAGAGGCTCGAGTACTTTATTGTTACAAAATTTCAAGGTTTTATGACGCTCCAGTAAAAACTTACAAGCATTTGTATGTTGCAAACTTTGATAGTGTAGGACGTACCGTATAGAGGTTAGGGCCATTTGAAGTTTTATCAGTGTTTGATTTGGGACTCAAGGGTATCATAGCTTTGAGCGATAGCTTATATTGGCAAGTGGCTCGATTTTATTGTTACAAAATTTCAAAGTTTTATGACGCTCCAGTAAAAAGTTACAAGCATTTGTATGTTGCAAACTTTGATAGTTGTAGGACGTACCGTTTAGAAATTCAGACCAAATTTTATTTTATCAATGTTTAATTTAGAACTCAAAAATAGCATAGCTTATAGCCATAGCTTAAATTGACAAGAGGATCGAGTACTTTATTGTTACAAAATTTCAAGGTTTTATAACGCTCCAGTAAAAAGTTACAAGCATTTGTATGTTGCAAACTTTGATAGGTGTAGGACGTACCGTATACAAGTTAGGGCCATTTGAAGTTTTATCAGTGTTTGATATGGGACTCAAGGGTTGCATAGCTTTGAGCGATAGCTTAAATTGACAAGAGGCTCGAGTTCTTTATTGTTACAAAATTTCAAGGTTCTATGACGCTCCAATAAAAAGTTATAAGCATTTGTATGTTGCAATTTTTGATAGGTGTAGGACGTACCGTATAGAGGTTAGAGCCATTTGAAGTTTTATCAGTGTTTGATTTGGGACTCAATGGTATCATAGCTTTGAGCGATAGCTTATATTGACAAGTGGCTCGAGTACTTTATTGTTACAAAGTTTCAAAGTTTTATGACGCTCCAGTAAAATAGTTACAAGCATTTGTATCTTGCAAACTTTGATAGGTCTAGGACGTACCGTATAGAAGTTAGGGCCATTTGAAGTTTTACCAGTGTTTGATGTGGGACTCAAGGGTAGCATAGCTTTGAGCGATAGCTTAAATTGACAAGAGGCTCGAGTACTTTATTATTACAAACTTTCAAGGTTTTTTGACGCTCCAGTAAAAAGTTACAAGCATTTGTATGTTGCAAACTTTGATAGGTGTAGGTCGTACCGTATAGAAGTTAGGGCCATTTGAAGTTTTATCAGTGTTTCATTTGGGACTCAAGGGTAGCATAGCTTTGAGCGATAGCTTAAATTGACCAGAGGCTCGAGTACCTAATTGTTACAAAATTTGAAGGTTTTATGACGCTCCAGTAAAAAGTTATAAGCATTTGTATGTTGCAAACTTTGATATGTGTAGAACGTACCGTATAGAAGTTAGGGCCATTTGAAGATTTATCAGTGTTTGATTTGGGACTCAAGGGTAGCATAGCTTTGAGCGATAGCTTAAATTGACAAGAGGCTCGACTACTTTATTGTTACAAAATTTGAAGGTTTTATGATGCTTCAGTAAAAAGTTACAAGCATTTGAATGTTGCAAACTTTGATAGGTGTAGGACGTACCGTATAGAAGTTAGGGTCATTTGAAGCTTTATCAGTGTTTGATTTGAGACTCATGGGTAGCATAGCTTTGAGCGATAGCTTAAATTGACAAGAGGCTCGAGTACTTTATTGTTACAAAATTTGAAGGTTTTATGACGCTTCAGTAAAAAGTTACAAGCATTTGTATGTTACAAACTTTGATAGGTGTAGGATGTACCGCATAGAAGTTAGGGTCATTTGAAGTTTTATCAGTGTTTGATTTGAGACTCATGGGAAGCATAGCTTTGACCGATAGCTTAAATTGACAAGAAGCTCGAATACTAAATTGTTACAAAATTTGAAGGTTGTAGGACGCTCCAGTAAAAAGTTACAAGCATTTGTATGTTGCAAACTTTGATATGTGTAGGACGTACCGTATAGAAGTTAGGGCCATTTGAAGTTTTATCAGTGTTTGACTTGGGACTCAAGGGTAGCATAGCTTTGGGCGATAGCTTAAATTGACAAGAGGCTCGAGTACTTTATTGTTACAAAATTTCAAGGTTTTATGACGCTCCAGTAAAAACTTACAAGCATTTGTATGTTGCAAACTTTGATAGTGTAGGACGTACCGTATAGAGGTTAGGGCCATTTGACGTTTTATCAGTGTTTGATTTGGGACTCAAGGGTATCATAGCTTTGAGCGATAGCTTATATTGGCAAGTGGCTCGATTTTATTGTTACAAAATTTCAAAGTTTTATGACGCTCCAGTAAAAAGTTACAAGCATTTGTATGTTGCAAACTTTGATAGTTGTAGGACGTACCGTTTAGAAATTCAGACCAAATTTTATTTTATCAATGTTTAATTTAGAACTCAAAAATAGCATAGCTTATAGCCATAGCTTAAATTGACAAGAGGATCGAGTACTTTATTGTTACAAAATTTCAAGGTTTTATAACGCTCCAGTAAAAAGTTACAAGCATTTGTATGTTGCAAACTTTGATAGGTGTAGGACGTACCGTATACAAGTTAGGGCCATTTGAAGTTTTATCAGTGTTTGATATGGGACTCAAGGGTTGCATAGCTTTGAGCGATAGCTTAAATTGACAAGAGGCTCGAGTTCTTTATTGTTACAAAATTTCAAGGTTCTATGACGCTCCAATAAAAAGTTATAAGCATTTGTATGTTGCAAACTTTGATAGGTGTAGGACGTACCGTATAGAGGTTAGAGCCATTTGAAGTTTTATCAGTGTTTGATTTGGGACTCAAGGGTATCATAGCTTTGAGCGATAGCTTATATTGACAAGTGGCTCGAGTACTTTATTGTTACAAAGTTTCAAAGTTTTATGACGCTCCAGTAAAATAGTTACAAGCATTTGTATCTTGCAAACTTTGATAGGTCTAGGACGTACCGTATAGAAGTTAGGGCCATTTGAAGTTTTACCAGTGTTTGATGTGGGACTCAAGGGTAGCATAGCTTTGAGCGATAGCTTAAATTGACAAGAGGCTCGAGTACTTTATTATTACAAAATTTCAAGGTTTTTTGACGCTCCAGTAAAAAGTTACAAGCATTTGTATGTTGCAAACTTTGATAGGTGTAGGTCGTACCGTATAGAAGTTAGGGCCATTTGAAGTTTTATCAGTGTTTCATTTGGGACTCAAGGGTAGCATAGCTTTGAGCGATAGCTTAAATTGACCAGAGGCTCGAGTACCTAATTGTTACAAAATTTGAAGGTTTTATGACACTCCAGTAAAAAGTTATAAGCATTTGTATGTTGCAAACTTTGATATGTGTAGAACGTACCGTATAGAAGTTAGGGCCATTTGAAGATTTATCAGTGTTTGATTTGGGACTCAAGGGTAGCATAGCTTTGAGCGATAGCTTAAATTGACAAGAGGCTCGACTACTTTATTGTTACAAAATTTGAAGGTTTTATGATGCTTCAGTAAAAAGTTACAAGCATTTGAATGTTGCAAACTTTGAGAGGTGTAGGACGTACCGTATAGAAGTTAGGATCATTTGAAGCTTTATCAGTGTTTGATTTGAGACTCATGGGTAGCATAGCTTTGAGCGATAGCTTAAATTGACAAGAGGCTCGAGTACTTTATTGTTACAAAATTTGAAGGTTTTATGACGCTTCAGTAAAAAGTTACAAGCATTTGTATGTTACAAACTTTGATAGGTGTAGGATGTACCGCATAGAAGTTAGGGTCATTTGAAGTTTTATCAGTGTTTGATTTGAGACTCATGGGAAGCATAGCTTTGACCGATAGCTTAAATTGACAAGAAGCTCGAATACTAAATTGTTACAAAATTTGAAGGTTGTAGGACGCTCCAGTAAAAAGTTACAAGCATTTGTATGTTGCAAACTTTGATATGTGTAGGACGTACCGTATAGAAGTTAGGGCCATTTGAAGTTTCATCCGTGTTTGATTTGGGACTCAAGGGTAGCATAGCTTTGAGCGATAGCTTAAATTGACAAGAGTCTCGAGTACTTTACTGTTACAAAATTTCAAGGTTTTATGACGCTCCAGTAAAAAGTTACAAGCATTTGTATGTTGCAAACTGTGATAGGTGTAGGACGTACCGTATAGAAGTTAGGGCCATTTGAAGTTTTATCAGTGTTTGGTTTGGGACTCAAGGGTAGCATAGGTTTGAGCGATAGCTTAAATTGATAAGAGGATCGAGAACTTTATTGTTACAAAATTTCAAGGTTTTATGACGCTCCAGTAAAAAGTTACAAGCATTTGTATGTTGCAAACTTTGATAGGTGTAGGACGTACCGTATAGAAGTTAGGGCCATTTAAAGTTTTATCAATGTTTGATTTGGGACTCGAGGGTAGCATAGCTTTGAGCGATAGCTTAAATTGACAAGAGGCTCGAGTACTTTATTGTTACTAAATTTCAAGGTTTTATGACGCTCCAGTAAAAAGTTACAAGCATTTGTATGTTGCAGACTGTGATAGGTGTAGGACGTACCGTATAGAAGTTAGGGCCATTTGAAGTTTTATCAGTGTTTGACTTGGGACTCAAGGGTAGCATAGCTTTGGGCGATAGCTTAAATTGACAAGAGGCTCGAGTACTTTATTGTTACAAAATTTCAAGGTTTTATGACGCTCCAGTAAAAACTTACAAGCATTTGTATGTTGCAAACTTTGATAGTGTAGGACGTACCGTATAGAGGTTAGGGCCATTTGAAGTTTTATCAGTGTTTGATTTGGGACTCAAGGGTATCATAGCTTTGAGCGATAGCTTATATTGGCAAGTGGCTCGATTTTATTGTTACAAAATTTCAAAGTTTTATGACGCTCCAGTAAAAAGTTACAAGCATTTGTATGTTGCAAACTTTGATAGTTGTAGGACGTACCGTTTAGAAATTCAGACCAAATTTTATTTTATCAATGTTTAATTTAGAACTCAAAAATAGCATAGCTTATAGCCATAGCTTAAATTGACAAGAGGATCGAGTACTTTATTGTTACAAAATTTCAAGGTTTTATAACGCTCCAGTAAAAAGTTACAAGCATTTGTATGTTGCAAACTTTGATAGGTGTAGGACGTACCGTATACAAGTTAGGGCCATTTGAAGTTTTATCAGTGTTTGATTTGGGACTCAAGGGTATCATAGCTTAGAGCGATATCTTAAATTGACAAAAGGCTCGAGTACTTTATTGTTACAAAATTTCAAGGTTTTATGACGCTCCAGTAAAAAGTTACAAGCATTTGTATGTTGCAAACTTTGATAGGTGTAGGTCGTACCGTATAGAAGTTAGGGCCATTTGAAGTTTTATCAGTGTTTCATTTGGGACTCAAGGGTAGCATAGCTTTGAGCGATAGCTTAAATTGACCAGAGGCTCGAGTACCTAATTGTTACAAAATTTGAAGGTTTTATGACGCTTCAGTAAAAAGTTACAAGCATTTGTATGTTACAAACTTTGATAGGTGTAGGATGTACCGTATAGAAGTTAGGGTCATTTGAAGTTTTATCAGTGTTTGATTTGAGACTCATGGGTAGCATAGCTTTGACCGATAGCTTAAATTGACAAGAAGCTCGAATACTTAATTGTTACAAAATTTGAAGGTTTTATGACGCTCCAGTAAAAAGTTACAAGCATTTGTATGTTGCAAACTTTGATATGTGTAGGACGTACCGTATAGAAGTTAGGGCCATTTGAAGTTTTATCCGTGTTTGATTTGGGACTCAAGGGTAGCATAGCTTTGAGCGATAGCTTAAATTGACAAGAGTCTCGAGTACTTTACTGTTACTAAATTTCAAGGTTTTATGACGCTCCAGTAAAAAGTTACAAGCATTTGTATGTTGCAGACTGTGATAGGTGTAGGACGTACCGTATAGAAGTTAGGGCCATTTGAAGTTTTATCAGTGTTTGACTTGGGACTCAAGGGAAGCATAGCTTTGAGCGATAGCTTAAATTGACACAAGGCTCGAGTACTATATTGTTACAAAATTTCAAGGTTTTATGACGCTCCAGTAAAACGTTACAAGCATTTGTATGTTGCAAACTGTGATAGGTGTAGGACGTACCGTATAGAAGTTAGGGCCATTTGAAGTTTTATCAGTGTTTGATTTGCGACTCAAGGGTAGCATAGCTTAGAGCGATATCTTAAATTGACAAAAGGCTCGAGTACTTTATTGTTACAAAATTTCAAGGTTTTATGACGCTCCAGTAAAAAGTTACAAGCATTTGAATGTTGCAAACTTTGATAGGTGTAGGACTACCGTATAGAAGTTAGGGCCATTTGAAGTTTTATCAGTGTTTGGTTTGGGACTCAAGGGTAGCATAGGTTTGAGCGATAGCTTAAATTGATAAGAGGATCGAGAACTTTATTGTTACAAAATTTCAAGGTTTTATGACGCTCCAGTAAAAAGTTACAAGCATTTGTATGTTGCAAACTTTGATAGGTGTAGGACGTACCGTATAGAAGTTAGGGCCATTTAAAGTTTTATCAATGTTTGATTTGGGACTCGAGGGTAGCATAACTTTGAGCGATAGCTTAAATTGACAAGAGGCTCGAGTACTTTATTGTTACTAAATTTCAAGGTTTTATGACGCTCCAGTAAAAAGTTACAAGCATTTGTATGTTGCAGACTGTGATAGGTGTAGGACGTACCGTATAGAAGTTAGGGCCATTTGAAGTTTTATCAGTGTTTGACTTGGGACTCAAGGGTAGCATAGCTTTGGGCGATAGCTTAAATTGACAAGAGGCTCGAGTACTTTATTGTTACAAAATTTCAAGGTTTTATGACGCTCCAGTAAAACTTACAAGCATTTGTATGTTGCAAACTTTGATAGTGTAGGACGTACCGTATAGAGGTTAGGGCCATTTGAAGTTTTATCAGTGTTTGATTTGGGACTCAAGGGTATCATAGCTTTGAGCGATAGCTTATATTGGCAAGTGGCTCGATTTTATTGTTACAAAATTTCAAAGTTTTATGACGCTCCAGTAAAAAGTTACAAGCATTTGTATGTTGCAAACTTTGATAGTTGTAGGACGTACCGTTTAGAAATTCAGACCAAATTTTATTTTATCAATGTTTAATTTAGAACTCAAAAATAGCATAGCTTATAGCCATAGCTTAAATTGACAAGAGGATCGAGTACTTTATTGTTACAAAATTTCAAGGTTTTATAACGCTCCAGTAAAAAGTTACAAGCATTTGTATGTTGCAAACTTTGATAGGTGTAGGACGTACCGTATACAAGTTAGGGCCATTTGAAGTTTTATCAGTGTTTGATATGGGACTCAAGGGTTGCATAGCTTTGAGCGATAGCTTAAATTGACAAGAGGCTCGAGTTCTTTATTGTTACAAAATTTCAAGGTTCTATGACGCTCCAATAAAAAGTTATAAGCATTTGTATGTTGCAAACTTTGATAGGTGTAGGACGTACCGTATAGAGGTTAGAGCCATTTGAAGTTTTATCAGTGTTTGATTTGGGACTCAAGGGTATCAAAGCTTTGAGCGATAGCTTATATTGACAAGTGGCTCGAGTACTTTATTGTTACAAAGTTTCAAAGTTTTATGACGCTCCAGTAAAATAGTTACAAGCATTTGTATCTTGCAAACTTTGATAGGTCTAGGACGTACCGTATAGAAGTTAGGGCCATTTGAAGTTTTACCAGTGTTTGATGTGGGACTCAAGGGTAGCATAGCTTTGAGCGATAGCTTAAATTGACAAGAGGCTCGAGTACTTTATTATTACAAAATTTCAAGGTTTTTTGACGCTCCAGTAAAAAGTTACAAGCATTTGTATGTTGCAAACTTTGATAGTTGTAGGACGTACCGTTTAGAAATTCAGACCAAATTTTATTTTATCAATGTTTAATTTAGAACTCAAAAATAGCATAGCTTATAGCCATAGCTTAAATTGACAAGAGGATCGAGTACTTTATTGTTACAAAATTTCAAGGTTTTATACCGCTCCAGTAAAAAGTTACAAGCATTTGTATGTTGCAAACTTTGATAGGTGTAGGACGTACCGTATACAAGTTAGGGCCATTTGAAGTTTTATCAGTGTTGGATATGGGACTCAAGGGTTGCATAGCTTTGAGCGATAGCTTAAATTGACAAGAGGCTCGAGTTCTTTATTGTTACAAAATTTCAAGGTTCTATGACGCTCCAATAAAAAGTTATAAGCATTTGTATGTTGCAAACTTTGATAGGTGTAGGACGTACCGTATAGAGGTTAGAGCCATTTGAAGTTTTATCAGTGTTTGATTTGGGACTCAAGGGTATCATAGCTTTGAGCGATAGCTTATATTGACAAGTGGCTCGAGTACTTTATTGTTACAAAGTTTCAAAGTTTTATGACGCTCCAGTAAAATAGTTACAAGCATTTGTATCTTGCAAACTTTGATAGGTCTAGGACGTACCGTATAGAAGTTAGGGCCATTTGAAGTTTTACCAGTGTTTGATGTGGGACTCAAGGGTAGCATAGCTTTGAGCGATAGCTTAAATTGACAAGAGGCTCGAGTACTTTATTATTACAAAATTTCAAGGTTTTTTGACGCTCCAGTAAAAAGTTACAAGCATTTGTATGTTGCAAACTTTGATAGGTGTAGGTCGTACCGTATAGAAGTTAGGGCCATTTAAAGTTTTATCAATGTTTGATTTGGGACTCGAGGGTAGCATAACTTTGAGCGATAGCTTAAATTGACAAGAGGCTCGAGTACTTTATTGTTACTAAATTTCAAGGTTTTATGACGCTCCAGTAAAAAGTTACAAGCATTTGTATGTTGCAGACTGTGATAGGTGTAGGACGTACCGTATAGAAGTTAGGGCCATTTGAAGTTTTATCAGTGTTTGACTTGGGACTCAAGGGTAGCATAGCTTTGGGCGATAGCTTAAATTGACAAGAGGCTCGAGTACTTTATTGTTACAAAATTTCGAGGTTTTATGACGCTCCAGTAAAAACTTACAAGCATTTGTATGTTGCAAACTTTGATAGTGTAGGACGTACCGTATAGAGGTTAGGGCCATTTGAAGTTTTATCAGTGTTTGATTTGGGACTCAAGGGTATCATAGCTTTGAGCGATAGCTTATATTGGCAAGTGGCTCGATTTTATTGTTACAAAATTTCAAAGTTTTATGACGCTCCAGTAAAAAGTTACAAGCATTTGTATGTTGCAAACTCTGATAGTTGTAGGACGTACCGTTTAGAAATTCAGACCAAATTTTATTTTATCAATGTTTAATTTAGAACTCAAAAATAGCATAGCTTATAGCCATAGCTTAAATTGACAAGAGGATCGAGTACTTTATTGTTACAAAATTTCAAGGTTTTATAACGCTCCAGTAAAAAGTTACAAGCATTTGTATGTTGCAAACTTTGATAGGTGTAGGACGTACCGTATACAAGTTAGGGCCATTTGAAGTTTTATCAGTGTTTGATATGGGACTCAAGGGTTGCATAGCTTTGAGCGATAGCTTAAATTGACAAGAGGCTCGAGTTCTTTATTGTTACAAAATTTCAAGGTTCTATGACGCTCCAATAAAAAGTTATAAGCATTTGTATGTTGCAAACTTTGATAGGTGTAGGACGTACCGTATAGAGGTTAGAGACATTTGAAGTTTTATCAGTGTTTGATTTGGGACTCAAGGGTATCATAGCTTTGAGCGATAGCTTATATTGACAAGTGGCTCGAGTACTTTATTGTTACAAAGTTTCAAAGTTTTATGACGCTCCAGTAAAATAGTTACAAGCATTTGTATCTTGCAAACTTTGATAGGTCTAGGACGTACCGTATAGAAGTTAGGGCCATTTGAAGTTTTACCAGTGTTTGATGTGGGACTCAAGGGTAGCATAGCTTTGAGCGATAGCTTAAATTGACAAGAGGCTCGAGTACTTTATTATTACAAAATTTCAAGGTTTTTTGACGCTCCAGTAAAAAGTTACAAGCATTTGTATGTTGCAAACTTTGATAGGTGTAGGTCGTACCGTATAGAAGTTAGGGCCATTTGAAGTTTTATCAGTGTTTCATTTGGGACTCAAGGGTAGCATAGCTTTGAGCGATAGCTTAAATTGACCAGAGGCTCGAGTACCTAATTGTTACAAAATTTGAAGGTTTTATGACGCTCCAGTAAAAAGTTATAAGCATTTGTATGTTGCAAACTTTGATATGTGTAGAACGTACCGTATAGAAGTTAGGGCCATTTGAAGATTTATCAGTGTTTGATTTGGGACTCAAGGGTAGCATAGCTTTGAGCGATAGCTTAAATTGACAAGAGGCTCGACTACTTTATTGATACAAAATTTGAAGGTTTTATGATGCTTCAGTAAAAAGTTACAAGCATTTGAATGTTGCAAACTTTGATAGGTGTAGGACGTACCGTATAGAAGTTAGGGTCATTTGAAGTTTTATCAGTGTTTGATTTGAGACTCATGGGTAGCATAGCTTTGAGCGATAGCTTAAATTGACAAGAGGCTCGAGTACTTTATTGTTACAAAATTTGAAGGTTTTATGACGCTTCAGTAAAAAGTTACAAGCATTTGTATGTTACAAACTTTGATAGGTGTAGGATGTACCGCATAGAAGTTAGGGTCATTTGAAGTTTTATCAGTGTTTGATTTGAGACTCATGGGAAGCATAGCTTTGACCGATAGCTTAAATTGACAAGAAGCTCGAATACTAAATTGTTACAAAATTTGAAGGTTGTAGGACGCTCCAGTAAAAATTTACAAGCATTTGTATGTTGCAAACTTTGATATGTGTAGGACGTACCGTATAGAAGTTAGGGCCATTTGAAGTTTTATCCGTGTTTGATTTGGGACTCAAGGGTAGCATAGCTTTGAGCGATAGCTTAAATTGACAAGAGTCTCGAGTACTTTACTGTTACAAAATTTCAAGGTTTTATGACGCTCCAGTAAAAAGTTACAAGCATTTGTATGATGCAAACTGTGATAGGTGTAGGACGTACCGTATAGAGTTTGGGCTATTTGAAGTTCTATCAGTGTTTGATTTGGGACTCAAGGGTAGCATCGCTTTGAGCGATAGCTTAAATTGACAAGAGGCTCGAGTACTTTATTGTTACAAAATTTCAAGGTTTTATGACGCTCCAGTAAAAAGTTACAAGCATTTGTATGTTGCAAACTTTGATAGGTGTAGGACGTGCCGTATAGACGTTAGGGCCATTTGAAGTTTTATCAGTGTTTGATTTGGGACTCAAGGTAGCATAGCTTTGAGCGATAGCTTAAATTGACAAGAGGCTCGAGTACTTTATTGTTACAAAATTTCAAGGTTTTTTGACGCTCCAGTAAAAAATTACAAGCATTTGTATGTTGCAAACTTTGATAGGTGTAGGTCGTACCGTATAGAAGTTAGGGCCATTTGAAGTTTTATCAGTGTTTCATTTGGGACTCAAGGGTAGCATAGCTTTGAGCGATAGCTTAAATTGACCAGAGGCTCGAGTACCTAATTGTTACAAAATTTGAAGGTTTTATGACGCTCCAGTAAAAAGTTACAAGCATTTGTATGTTGCAAACTTTGATAGGTGTAGGACGTACCGTATAGAAGTTAGGGCCATTTGAAGATTTATCAGTGTTTGATTTGGGACTCAAGGGTAGCATAGCTTTGAGCGATAGCTTAAATTGACAAGAGGCTCGACTACTTTATTGTTAAAAAATTTGAAGGTTTTATGATGCTTCAGTAAAAAGTTACAAGCATTTGAATGTTGCAAACTTTGATAGGTGTAGGACGTACCGTATAGAAGTTAGGGTCATTTGAAGTTTGATCAGTGTTTGATTTGAGACTCATGGGTAGCATAGCTTTGAGCGATGGCTTAAATTGACAAAAGGCTCGAGTACTTTATTGTTACAAAATTTGAAGGTTTTATGACGCTTCAGTAAAAAGTTACAAGCATTTGTATGTTACAAACTTTGATAGGTGTAGGATGTACCGTATAGAAGTTAGGGTCATTTGAAGTTTTATCAGTGTTTGATTTGAGACTCATGGGTAGCATAGCTTAGAGCGATATCTTAAATTGACAAAAGGCTCGAGTACTTTATTGTTACAAAATTTCAAGGTTTTATGACGCTCCAGTAAAAAGTTACAAGCATTTGAATGTTGCAAACTTTGATAGGTGTAGGACTACCGTATAGAAGTTAGGGCCATTTGAAGTTTTATCAGTGTTTGGTTTGGGACTCAAGGGTAGCATAGGTTTGAGCGATAGCTTAAATTGATAAGAGGATCGAGAACTTTATTGTTACAAAATTTCAAGGTTTTATGACGCTCCAGTAAAAAGTTACAAGCATTTGTATGTTGCAAACTTTGATAGGTGTAGGACGTGCCGTATAGAGGTTAGGGCCATTTGAAGTTTTATCAGTGTTTGATTTGGGACTCAAGGTATCATAGCTTTGAGCGATAGCTTAAATTGACAAGAGGCTCGAGTACTTTATTGTTACAAAATTTCAAGGTTTTTTGACGCTCCAGTAAAAAATTACAAGCATTTGTATGTTGCAAACTTTGATAGGTGTAGGTCGTACCGTATAGAAGTTAGGGCCATTTGAAGTTTTATCAGTGTTTCATTTGGGACTCAAGGGTAGCATAGCTTTGAGCGATAGCTTAAATTGACCAGAGGCTCGAGTACCTAATTGTTACAAAATTTGAAGGTTTTATGACGCTCCAGTAAAAAGTTATAAGCATTTGTATGTTGCAAACTTTGATATGTGTAGAACGTACCGCATAGAAGTTAGGGCCATTTGAAGATTTATCAGTGTTTGATTTGGGACTCAAGGGTAGCATAGCTTTGAGCGATAGCTTAAATTGACAAGAGGCTCGACTACTTTATTGTTACAAAATTTTAAGGTTTTATGATGCTTCAGTAAAAAGTTACAAGCATTTGAATGTTGCAAACTTTGATAGGTGTAGGACGTACCGTATAGAAGTTAGGGTCATTTGAAGTTTTATCAGTGTTTGATTTGAGACTCATGGGTAGCATAGCTTTGAGCGATGGCTTAAATTGACAAGAGGCTCGAGTACTTTATTGTTACAAAATTTGAAGGTTTTATGACGCTTCAGTAAAAAGTTACAAGCATTTGTATGTTACAAACTTTGATAGGTGTAGGATGTACCGTATAGAAGTTAGGGTCATTTGAAGTTTTATCAGTGTTTGATTTGAGACTCATGGGTAGCATAGCTTTGACCGATAGCTTAAATTGACAAGAAGCTCGAATACTTTATTGTTACAAAATTTGAAGGTTTTATGACGCTCCAGTAAAAAGTTACAACCATTTGTATGTTGCACACTTTGCTATGTGTAGGACGTACTGTATAGAAGTTAGGGCCATTTGAAGTTTTATCCGTGTTTGATTTGGGACTCAAGGGTAGCATAGCTTTGAGCGATAGCTTAAATTGACAAGAGTCTCGAGTACTTTACTGTTACAAAATTTCAAGGTTTTATGACGCTCCAGTAAAAAGTTACAAGCATTTGTATGATGCAAACTGTGATAGGTGTAGGACGTACCGTATAGAGTTTGGGCCATTTGAAGTTCTATCAGTGTTTGATATGGGACTCAAGGGTAGCATAGCTTTGAGCGATAGCTTAAATTGACGAGAGGCTCGAGTACTTTATTGTTACAAAATTTCAAGGTTTTATGACGCTCCAGTAAAAAGTTACAAGCATTTGTATGTTGCAAACTTTGATAGGTGTAGGACGTGCCGTATAGAGGTTAGGGCCATTTGAAGTTTTATCAGTGTTTGATTTGGGACTCAAGGTAGCATAGCTTTGAGCGATAGCTTAAATTGGCAAGAGGCTCGAGTACTTTATTGTTACAAAATTTCAAGGTTTTATGACGCTCCAATAAAAAGTTATAAGCATTTGTATGTTGCAAACTTTGATAGGTGTAGGACGTACCGTATAGAGGTTAGGGCCATTTGAAGTTTTATCAGTGTTTGATTTGGGACTCAAGGGTATCATAGCTTTGAGCGATAGCTTATATTGACAAGTGGCTCGAGTACTTTATTGTTACAAAATTTCAAAGTTTTATGACGCTCCAGTAAAAAAGTTACAAGCATTTGTATCTTGCAAACTTTGGTAGGTGTAGGACGTACCGTATATAAGTTAGGGCCATTTGAAGTTTTATCAGTGTTTGATTTGGTACTCAAGGGTAGCATAGCTTTGAGCGATAGCTTAAATTGACAAGAGGCTCGAGTACTTTATTGTTACAAAATTTCAAGGTTTTATGACGCTCCAGTAAAAAGTTACAAGCATTTGTATGTTGCAAACTTTCATAGGTGTAGGACGTACCGTATAGCAGTTAGGGCTTTTTGAAGTTTTATCAGTGTTTCATTTGGGACTCAAGGGTAGCATAGCTTTGAGCGATAGCTTAAATTGACCAGAGGCTCGAGTACCTAATTGTTACAAAATTTGAAGGTTTTATGACGCTCCAGTAAACAATTACAAGCATTTGTATGTTGCAAACTTTGATATGTGTAGGACGTACCGTATAGAAGTTAGGGCCATTTGAAGTTTTATCAGTGTTTGATTTGGGACTCAAGGGTAGCATAGCTTTGAGCGATAGCTTAAATTGACAAAAGGCTCGAGTACTTTATTGTTACAAAATTTGAAGGTTTTATGACGCTCCAGTAAAAAGTTACAAGCATTTGTATGTTGCAAACTTTGATAGGTGTAGGACGTACCGTATAGAAGTTAGGGTCATTTGAAGTTTTATCAGTGTTTGATTTGGGACTCATGGGTAGCATAGCTTTGAGCGATAGCTTAAATTGACAAGAGGCTAGAGAACTTTATTGTTACAAAATTTTAAGGTTTCTGACGCTCCAGTAAAAAGTTACAAGCATTTGTATGTTGCAAACTTTGATATATGTGGAGGACGTACCGTATAGAAGTTAGGGCCATTTGAAGTTTTATCAGTGTTTGATATGGGACTCAAGGGTAGCATAGCTTTGAGCGATAGCTTAAATTGACAAAAGGTTCGAGTACTTTATTGTTACAAAATTTCAAGGTTTTATGACGCTCCAGTAAAAAGTTACAAGCATTTGAATGTTGCAAACTTTGATAGGTGTAGGACGAACCGTATAGAAGCTAGGGTCATTTAAAGTTTTATCAGTGTTTGATTTGGGACTCAAGGGTAGCATAGCTTTGAGCGATAGCTTAAATTGACAAGAGGCTCGAGTACTTTATTCTTACAAAATTTCAAGGTTTTATGACGCTCCAGTAAAAATTTACAACCATTTGTATGTTGCAAACTTTGATAGGTGTAGGACGTACCGTATAGAAGTTAGGGCCATTTGAAGTTTTATCAGTGTTTGATTTGGGACTCAAGGGCAGCATAGCTTTGAGCGATAGCCTAAATTGACAAAAGGTTCGAGTACTTTGTTACAAAATTTCAAGGTTTTATGACGCTCCAGTAAAAAGTTACAAGCATTTGAATGTTGTAAACTTTGATAGGTGTAGGACGAACCGTATAGAAGCTAGGGTCATTTGAAGTTTTATCAGTGTTTGATTTGGGACTCAAGGGTAGCATAGCTTGGAGCGATAGCTTAAATTGACAAGAGGCTCGAGTACTTTATTCTTACAAAATTTCAAGGTTTTATGACGCTCCAGTAAAAAGTTACAAGCATTTGTATGTTGCAAACTGTGATAGGTGTAGGACGTACCGTATAGAAGTTAGGGCCATTTGAAGTTTTAGCAGTGTTTGATTTGGGACTCACGGGTAGCATAGCTTTGAGCGATAGCTTAAATTGACAAAAGGCTCGAGTACTTTATTGTTACAAAAGTTCAAGGTTTTATGACGCTCCAGTAAAAAGTTACAAGCATTTGTATGTTGCAAACTGTGATAGGTGTAGGACGTACCGTATAGAAGTTGGGGCCATTTGAAGTTTTATCAGTGTTTGATTTGGGCCTCAAGGGTAGCATAGCTTTGTGCGATAGCTTAAATTGACAAAAGGCTCGAGTACTTTATTGTTACAAAATTTCAAGGCTTTATGACGCTCCAGTAAAAAGTTACAAGCATTTGAATGTTGCAAACTTTGATAGGTGTAGGACGTACCGTATAGAAGATAGGGCCATTTGAAGTTTTATCAGTGTTTGATTTGGGACTCAAGGGTAGCATAGCTTTGAGCGATAGCTTTAATTGACAAGAGGCTCGAGTACTTTATTCTAACAAACTTTCAAGGTTTTATGACGCTCCAGTAAACAATTAAAAGCATTTGTATGTTGCAAACTTTGATATGTGTAGGACGTACCGTATAGAAGTTAGGGCCATTTGAAGTTTTATCAGTGTTTGATTTGGGACTCAAGGGTAGCATAGCTTTGAGCGATAGCTTAAATTGACAAAAGGCTCGAGTACTTTATTGTTACAAAATTTGAAGGTTTTATGACACTCCAGTAAAAAGTTACAAGCATTTGTATGTTGCAAACTTTGATAGGTGTAGGACGTACCGTATAGAAGTTAGGGTCATTTGAAGTTTTATCAGTGTTTGATTTAGGACTCATGGGTAGCATAGCTTTGAGCGATAGCTTAAATTGACAAGAGGCTAGAGAACTTTATTGTTACAAAATTTTAAGGTTTTATGACGGTCCAGTAAAAAGTTACAAGCATTTGTATGTTGCAAACTTTGATATTTGTGGAGGACGTACCGTATAGAAGTTAGGGCCATTTGAAGTTTTATCAGTGTTTGATTTGGGACTCAAGGGTAGCATAGCTTTGAGCGATAGCTTAAATAGACAAGAGGCTCGAGTACTTTATTGTTACAAAATTTCAAGGTTTTATGACGCTCCAGTAAAAAGTTACAAGCATTTGTATGTTGCAAACTGTGATAGGTGTAGGACGTACCGTATAGAAGTTAGGGCCATTTGAAGTTTTATCAGTGTTTGATTTGGGACTCAAGGGTAGCATAGCTTTGAGCGATAGCTTAAATTGACACAAGGCTCGAGTACTATATTGTTACAAAATTTCAAGGTTTTATGACGCTCCAGTAAAAAGTTACAAGCATTTGTATGTTGCAAACTTTGATAGGTGTAGGACGTACCGTATAGAAGTTAGGGCCATTTGAAGTTTTATCAGTGTTTGATTTGGGACTCATGGGTAGCATAGCTTTGAGCGATAGCTTAAATTGACAAGAGGCTAGAGAACTTTATTGTTACAAAATTTTAAGGTTTCTGACGCTCCAGTAAAAAGTTACAAGCATTTGTATGTTGCAAACTTTGATATATGTGGAGGACGTACCGTATAAAAGTTAGGGCCAATTGAAGTTTTATCAGTGTTTGATTTGGGACTCAAGGGTAGCATAGCTTTGAGCGATAGCTTAAATTTACAAGAGGCTCGAGTACTTTATTGTTACAAAATTTCAAGGTTTTATGACGCTCCAGTAAAAAGTTACAAGCATTTGTATGTTGCAAACTGTGATAGGTGTAGGACGTACCGTATAGAAGTTAGGGCCATTTGAAGTTTTATCAGTGTTTGATATGGGACTCAAGGGTAGCATAGCTTTGAGCGATAGCTTAAATTGACAAAAGGTTCGAGTACTTTATTGTTACAAAATTTCAAGGTTTTATGACGCTCCAGTAAAAAGTTACAAGCATTTGAATGTTGCAAACTTTGATAGGTGTAGGACGAACCGTATAGAAGCTAGGGTCATTTAAAGTTTTATCAGTGTTTGATTTGGGACTCAAGGGTAGCATAGCTTTGAGCGATAGCTTAAATTGACAAGAGGCTCGAGTACTTTATTCTTACAAAATTTCAAGGTTTTATGACGCTCCAGTAAAAATTTACAACCATTTGTATGTTGCAAACTTTGATAGGTGTAGGACGTACCGTATAGAAGTTAGGGCCATTTGAAGTTTTATCAGTGTTTGATTTGGGACTCAAGGGTAGCTTAGCTTTGAGCGATAGCCTAAATTGACAAAAGGTTCGAGTACTTTATTACAAAATTTCAAGGTTTTATGACGCTCCAGTAAAAAGTTACAAGCATTTGAATGTTGTAAACTTTGATAGGTGTAGGACGTACCGTATAGAAGTTGGGGCCATTTGAAGTTTTATCAGTGTTTGATTTGGGCCTCAAGGGTAGCATAGCTTTAAGCGATAGCTTAAATTGACAAGAGGCTAGAGAACTTTATTGTTACAAAATTTTAAGGTTTCTGACGCTCCAGTAAAAAGTTACAAGCATTTGTATGTTGCAAACTTTGATATATGTGGAGGACGTACCGTATAAAAGTTAGGGCCATTTGAAGTTTTATCAGTGTTTGATTTGGGACTCAAGGGTAGCATAGCTTTGAGCGATAGCTTAAATTTACAAGAGGCTCGAGTACTTTATTGTTACAAAATTTCAAGGTTTTATGACGCTCCAGTAAAAAGTTACAAGCATTTGTATGTTGCAAACTTTTATAGGTGTAGGACGTACCGTATAGAAGTTAGGGCCATTTGAAGTTTTATCAGTGTTTGATATGGGACTCAAGGGTAGCATAGCTTTGAGCGATAGCTTAAATTGACAAAAGGTTCGAGTACTTTATTGTTACAAAATTTCAAGGTTTTATGACGCTCCAGTAAAAAGTTACAAGCATTTGAATGTTGCAAACTTTGATAGGTGTAGGACGAACCGTATAGAAGCTAGGGTCATTTAAAGTTTTATCAGTGTTTGATTTGGGACTCAAGGGTAGCATAGCTTTGAGCGATAGCTTAAATTGACAAGAGGCTCGAGTACTTTATTCTTACAAAATTTCAAGGTTTTATGACGCTCCAGTAAAAATTTACAACCATTTGTATGTTGCAAACTTTGATAGGTGTAGGACGTACCGTATAGAAGTTAGGGCCATTTGAAGTTTTATCAGTGTTTGATTTGGGACTCAAGGGTAGCATAGCTTTGAGCGATAGCCTAAATTGACAAAAGGTTCGAGTACTTTGTTACAAAATTTCAAGGTTTTATGACGCTCCAGTAAAAAGTTACAAGCATTTGAATGTTGTAAACTTTGATAGGTGTAGGACGAACCGTATAGAAGCTAGGGTCATTTGAAGTTTTATCAGTGTTTGATTTGGGACTCAAGGGTAGCATAGCTTTGAGCGATAGCTTAAATTGACAAGAGGCTCGAGTACTTTATTCTTACAAAATTTCAAGGTTTTATGACGCTCCAGTAAAAAGTTACAAGCATTTGTATGTTGCAAACTGTGATAGGTGTAGGACGTACCGTATAGAAGTTAGGGCCATTTGAAGTTTTAGCAGTGTTTGATTTGGGACTCACGGGTAGCATAGCTTTGAGCGATAGCTTAAATTGACAAAAGGCTCGAGTACTTTATTGTTACAAAAGTTCAAGGTTTTATGACGCTCCAGTAAAAAGTTACAAGCATTTGTATGTTGCAAACTGTGATAGGTGTAGGACGTACCGTATAGAAGTTGGGGCCATTTGAAGTTTTATCAGTGTTTGATTTGGGCCTCAAGGGTAGCATAGCTTTGTGCGATAGCTTAAATTGACAAAAGGCTCGAGTACTTTATTGTTACAAAATTTCAAGGCTTTATGACGCTCCAGTAAAAAGTTACAAGCATTTGAATGTTGCAAACTTTGATAGGTGTAGGACGTACCGTATAGAAGATAGGGCCATTTGAAGTTTTATCAGTGTTTGATTTGGGACTCAAGGGTAGCATAGCTTTGAGCGATAGCTTTAATTGACAAGAGGCTCGAGTACTTTATTCTAACAAACTTTCAAGGTTTTATGACGCTCCAGTAAACAATTAAAAGCATTTGTATGTTGCAAACTTTGATATGTGTAGGACGTACCGTATAGAAGTTAGGGCCATTTGAAGTTTTATCAGTGTTTGATTTGGGACTCAAGGGTAGCATAGCTTTGAGCGATAGCTTAAATTGACAAAAGGCTCGAGTACTTTATTGTTACAAAATTTGAAGGTTTTATGACACTCCAGTAAAAAGTTACAAGCATTTGTATGTTGCAAACTTTGATAGGTGTAGGACGTACCGTATAGAAGTTAGGGTCATTTGAAGTTTTATCAGTGTTTGATTTAGGACTCATGGGTAGCATAGCTTTGAGCGATAGCTTAAATTGACAAGAGGCTAGAGAACTTTATTGTTACAAAATTTTAAGGTTTTATGACGGTCCAGTAAAAAGTTACAAGCATTTGTATGTTGCAAACTTTGATATTTGTGGAGGACGTACCGTATAGAAGTTAGGGCCATTTGAAGTTTTATCAGTGTTTGATTTGGGACTCAAGGGTAGCATAGCTTTGAGCGATAGCTTAAATAGACAAGAGGCTCGAGTACTTTATTGTTACAAAATTTCAAGGTTTTATGACGCTCCAGTAAAAAGTTACAAGCATTTGTATGTTGCAAACTGTGATAGGTGTAGGACGTACCGTATAGAAGTTAGGGCCATTTGAAGTTTTATCAGTGTTTGATTTGGGACTCAAGGGTAGCATAGCTTTGAGCGATAGCTTAAATTGACACAAGGCTCGAGTACTATATTGTTACAAAATTTCAAGGTTTTATGACGCTCCAGTAAAAAGTTACAAGCATTTGTATGTTGCAAACTTTGATAGGTGTAGGACGTACCGTATAGAAGTTAGGGCCATTTGAAGTTTTATCCGTGTTTGATTTGGGACTCATGGGTAGCATAGCTTTGAGCGATAGCTTAAATTGACAAGAGGCTAGAGAACTTTATTGTTACAAAATTTTAAGGTTTCTGACGCTCCAGTAAAAAGTTACAAGCATTTGTATGTTGCAAACTTTGATATATGTGGAGGACGTACCGTATAAAAGTTAGGGCCATTTGAAGTTTTATCAGTGTTTGATTTGGGACTCAAGGGTAGCATAGCTTTGAGCGATAGCTTAAATTTACAAGAGGCTCGAGTACTTTATTGTTACAAAATTTCAAGGTTTTATGACGCTCCAGTAAAAAGTTACAAGCATTTGTATGTTGCAAACTGTGATAGGTGTAGGACGTACCGTATAGAAGTTAGGGCCATTTGAAGTTTTATCAGTGTTTGATATGGGACTCAAGGGTAGCATAGCTTTGAGCGATAGCTTAAATTGACAAAAGGTTCGAGTACTTTATTGTTACAAAATTTCAAGGTTTTATGACGCTCCAGTAAAAAGTTACAAGCATTTGAATGTTGCAAACTTTGATAGGTGTAGGACGAACCGTATAGAAGCTAGGGTCATTTAAAGTTTTATCAGTGTTTGATTTGGGACTCAAGGGTAGCATAGCTTTGAGCGATAGCTTAAATTGACAAGAGGCTCGAGTACTTTATTCTTACAAAATTTCAAGGTTTTATGACGCTCCAGTAAAAATTTACAACCATTTGTATGTTGCAAACTTTGATAGGTGTAGGACGTACCGTATAGAAGTTAGGGCCATTTGAAGTTTTATCAGTGTTTGATTTGGGACTCAAGGGTAGCATAGCTTTGAGCGATAGCCTAAATTGACAAAAGGTTCGAGTACTTTGTTACAAAATTTCAAGGTTTTATGACGCTCCAGTAAAAAGTTACAAGCATTTGAATGTTGTAAACTTTGATAGGTGTAGGACGAACCGTATAGAAGCTAGGGTCATTTGAAGTTTTATCAGTGTTTGATTTGGGCCTCAAGGGTAGCATAGCTTTGAGCGATAGCTTAAATTGACAAGAGGCTCGAGTACTTTATTCTTACAAAATTTCAGGGTTTTATGACGCTCCAGTAAAAAGTTACAAGCATTTGTATGTTGCAAACTGTGATAGGTGTAGGACGTACCGTATAAAAGTTAGGGCCATTTGAAGTTTTAGCAGTGTTTGATTTGGGACTCACGGGTAGCATAGCTTTGAGCGATAGCTTAAATTGACAAAAGGCTCGAGTACTTTATTGTTACAAAAGTTCAAGGTTTTATGACGCTCCAGTAAAAAGTTACAAGCATTTGTATGTTGCAAACTGTGATAGGTGTAGGACGTACCGTATAGAAGTTGGGGCCATTTGAAGTTTTATCAGTGTTTGATTTGGGCCTCAAGGGTAGCATAGCTTTGTGCGATAGCTTAAATTGACAAAAGGCTCGAGTACTTTATTGTTACAAAATTTCAAGGCTTTATGACGCTCCAGTAAAAAGTTACAAGCATTTGAATGTTGCAAACTTTGATAGGTGTAGGACGTACCGTATAGAAGATAGGGCCATTTGAAGTTTTATCAGTGTTTGATTTGGGAATCAAGGGTAGCATAGCTTTGAGCGATAGCTTTAATTGACAAGAGGCTCGAGTACTTTATTCTAACAAACTTTCAAGGTTTTATGACGCTCCAGTAAACAATTAAAAGCATTTGTATGTTGCAAACTTTGATATGTGTAGGACATACCGTATAGAAGTTAGGGCCATTTGAAGTTTTATCAGTGTTTGATTTGGGACTCAAGGGTAGCATAGCTTTGAGCGATAGCTTAAATTGACAAAAGGCTCGAGTACTTTATTGTTACAAAATTTGAAGGTTTTATGACACTCCAGTAAAAAGTTACAAGCATTTGTATGTTGCAAACTTTGATAGGTGTAGGACGTACCGTATAGAAGTTAGGGTCATTTGAAGTTTTATCAGTGTTTGATTTAGGACTCATGGGTAGCATAGCTTTGAGCGATAGCTTAAATTGACAAGAGGCTAGAGAACTTTATTGTTACAAAATTTTAAGGTTTTATGACGGTCCAGTAAAAAGTTACAAGCATTTGTATGTTGCAAACTTTGATATTTGTGGAGGACGTACCGTATAGAAGTTAGGGCCATTTGAAGTTTTATCAGTGTTTGATTTGGGACTCAAGGGTAGCATAGCTTTGAGCGATAGCTTAAATAGACAAGAGGCTCGAGTACTTTATTGTTACAAAATTTCAAGGTTTTATGACGCTCCAGTAAAAAGTTACAAGCATTTGTATGTTGCAAACTTTGATAGGTGTAGGACGTACCGTATAGAAGTTAGGGCCATTTAAAGTTTTCTCAGTGTTTGATTTGGGACTCGAGGGTAGCATAGCTTTGAGCGATAGCTTAAATTGACAAGAGGCTCGAGTACTTTATTGTTACTAAATTTCAAGGTTTTATGACACTCCAGTAAAAAGTTACAAGCATTTGTATGTTGCAGACTGTGATAGGTGTAGGACGTACCGTATAGAAGTTAGGGCCATTTGAAGTTTTATCAGTGTTTGATTTGGGACTCAAGGGTAGCATAGCTTTGGGCGATAGCTTAAATTGACAAGAGGCTCGAGTACTTTATTGTTACAAAATTTCAAGGTTTTATGACGCTCCAGTAAAAACTTACAAGCATTTGTATGTTGCAAACTTTGATAGTGTAGGACGCACCGTATAGAGGTTAGGGCCATTTGAAGTTTTATCAGTGTTTGATTTGGGACTCAAGGGTATCATAGCTTTGAGCGATAGCTTATATTGGCAAGTGGCTCCATTTTATTGTTACAAAATTTCAAAGTTTTATGACGCTCCAGTAAAAAGTTACAAGCATTTGTATGTTGCAAACTTTGATAGTTGTAGGACGTACCGTTTAGAAATTCAGACCAAATTTTATTTTATCAATGTTTAATTTAGAACTCAAAAATAGCATAGCTTATAGCCATAGCTTAAATTGACAAGAGGATCGAGTACTTTATTGTTACAAAATTTCAAGGTTTTATAACGCTCCAGTAAAAAGTTACAAGCATTTGTATGTTGCAAACTTTGATAGGTGTAGGACGTACCGTATAGAAGTTAGGGCCATTTGAAGTTTTATCAGTGTTTGATATGGGACTCAAGGGTTGCATAGCTTTGAGCGATAGCTTAAATTGACAAGAGGCTCGAGTTCTTTATTGTTACAAAATTTCAAGGTTCTATGACGCTCCAATAAAAAGTTATAAGCATTTGTATGTTGCAAACTTTGATAGGTGTAGGACGTACCGTATAGAGGTTAGGGCCATTTGAAGTTTTATCAGTGTTTGATTTGGGACTCAAGGGTATCATAGCTTTGCGCGATAGCTTATATTGACAAGTGGCTCGAGTACTTTATTGTTACAAAGTTTCAAAGTTTTATGACGCTCCAGTAAAATAGTTACAAGCATTTGTATCTTGCAAACTTTGATAGGTCTAGGACGTACCGTATAGAAGTTAGGGCCATTTGAAGTTTTACCAGTGTTTGATGTGGGACTCAAGGGTAGCATAGCTTTGAGCGATAGCTTAAATTGACAAGAGGCTCGAGTACTTTATTGTTACAAAATTTCAAGGTTCTATGACGCTCCAATAAAAAGTTATAAGCATTTGTATGTTGCAAACTTTGATAGGTGTAGGACGTACCGTATAGAGGTTAGGGCCATTTGAAGTTTTATCAGTGTTTGATTTGGGACTCAAGGGTGTCATAGCTTTGAGCGATAGCTTATATTGACAAGTGGCTCGAGTACTTTATTGTTACAAAGTTTCAAAGTTTTATGACGCTCCAGTAAAATAGTTACAAGCATTTGTATCTTGCAAACTTTGACAGGTCTAGGACGTACCGTATAGAAGTTAGGGCCATTTGAAGTTTTACCAGTGTTTAATGTGGGCCTCAAGGGTAGCATAGCTTTGAGCGATAGCTTAAATTGACAAGAGGCTCGAGTACTTTATTGTTACAAAATTTCAAGGTTTTTTGACGCTCCAGTAAAAAGTTACAAGCATTTGTATGTTGCAAACTTTGATAGGTGTAGATCGTACCGTATAGAAGTTAGGGCCATTTGAAGTTTTACCAGTGTTTGATGTGGGACTCAAGGGTAGCATAGCTTAGAGCGATATCTTAAATTGACAAAAGGCTCGAGTACTTTATTGTTACAAAATTTCAAGGTTTTATGACGCTCCAGTAAAAAGTTACAAGCATTTGAATGTTGCAAACTTTGATAGGTGTAGGACTACCGTATAGAAGTTAGGGCCATTTGAAGTTTTATCAGTGTTTGGTTTGGGACTCAAGGGTAGCATAGCTTTGAGCGATAGCTTAAATTGATAAGAGGATCGAGAACTTTATTGTTACAAAATTTCAAGGTTTTATGACGCTCCAGTAAAAAGTTACAAGCATTTGTATGTTGCAAACTTTGATAGGTGTAGGACGTACCGTATAGAAGTTAGGGCCATTTAAAGTTTTCTCAGTGTTTGATTTGGGACTCGAGGGTAGCATAGCTTTGAGCGATAGCTTAAATTGACAAGAGGCTCGAGTACTTTATTGTTACTAAATTTCAAGGTTTTATGACACTCCAGTAAAAAGTTACAAGCATTTGTATGTTGCAGACTGTGATAGGTGTAGGACGTACCGTATAGAAGTTAGGGCCATTTGAAGTTTTATCAGTGTTTGATTTGGGACTCAAGGGTAGCATAGCTTTGAGCGATAGCTTAAATTGCCAAGAGGCTCGAGTACTTTATTGTTACAAAATTTCAAGGTTTTTTGACGCTCCAGTAAAAAGTTACAAGCATTTGTATGTTGCAAACTTTGATAGGTGTAGATCGTACCGTATAGAAGTTAGGGCCATTTGAAGTTTTACCAGTGTTTGATGTGGGACTCAAGGGTAGCATAGCTTAGAGCGATATCTTAAATTGACAAAAGGCTCGAGTACTTTATTGTTACAAAATTTCAAGGTTTTATGACGCTCCAGTAAAAAGTTACAAGCATTTGAATGTTGCAAACTTTGATAGGTGTAGGACTACCGTATAGAAGTTAGGGCCATTTGAAGTTTTATCAGTGTTTGGTTTGGGACTCAAGGGTAGCATAGCTTTGAGCGATAGCTTAAATTGATAAGAGGATCGAGAACTTTATTGTTACAAAATTTCAAGGTTTTATGACGCTCCAGTAAAAAGTTACAAGCATTTGTATGTTGCAAACTTTGATAGGTGTAGGACGTACCGTATAGAAGTTAGGGCCATTTAAAGTTTTCTCAGTGTTTGATTTGGGACTCAAGGGTAGCATAGCTTTGGGCGATAGCTTAAATTGACAAGAGGCTCGAGTACTTTATTGTTACAAAATTTCAAGATTTTATGACGCTCCAGTAAAAACTTACAAGCATTTGTATGTTGCAAACTTTGATAGTGTAGGACGCACCGTATAGAGGTTAGGGCCATTTGAAGTTTTATCAGTGTTTGATTTGGGACTCAAGGGTATCATAGCTTTGAGCGATAGATTATATTGGCAAGTGGCTCGATTTTATTGTTACAAAATTTCAAAGTTTTATGACGCTCCAGTAAAAAGTTACAAGCATTTGTATGTTGCAAACTTTGATAGTTGTAGGACGTACCGTTTAGAAATTCAGACCATATTTTATTTTATCAATGTTTAATTTAGAACTCAAAAATAGCATAGCTTATAGCCATAGCTTAAATTGACAAGAGGATCGAGTACTTTATTGTTACAAAATTTCAAGGTTTTATAACGCTCCAGTAAAAAGTTACAAGCATTTGTATGTTGCAAACTTTGATAGGTGTAGGACGTACCGTATAGAAGTTAGGGCCATTTGAAGTTTTATCAGTGTTTGATATGGGACTCAAGGGTTGCATAGCTTTGAGCGATAGCTTAAATTGACAAGAGGCTCGAGTTCTTTATTGTTACAAAATTTCAAGGTTCTATGATAAAAAGTTATAAGCATTTGTATGTTGCAAACTTTGATAGGTGTAGGACGTACCGTATAGAGGTTAGGGCCATTTGAAGTTTTATCAGTGTTTGATTTGGGACTCAAGGGTATCATAGCTTTGCGCGATAGCTTATATTGACAAGTGGCTCGAGTACTTTATTGTTACAAAGTTTCAAAGTTTTATGACGCTCCAGTAAAATAGTTACAAGCATTTGTATCTTGCAAACTTTGATAGGTCTGAGACGTACCGTATAGAAGTTAGGGCCATTTGAAGTTTTACCAGTGTTTGATGTGGGACTCAAGGGTAGCATAGCTTTGAGCGATAGCTTAAATTGACAAGAGGCTCGAGTACTTTATTGTTACAAAATTTCAAGGTTCTATGACGGTCCAATAAAAAGTTATAAGCATTTGTATGTTGCAAACTTTGATAGGTGTAGGACGTACCGTATAGAGGTTAGGGCCATTTGAAGTTTTATCAGTGTTTGATTTGGGACTCAAGGGTATCATAGCTTTGAGCGATAGCTTATATTGACAAGTGGCTCGAGTACTTTATTGTTACAAAGTTTCAAAGTTTTATGACGCTCCAGTAAAATAGTTACAAGCATTTGTATCTTGCAAACTTTGATAGGTCTAGGACGTACCGTATAGAAGTTAGGGCCATTTGAAGTTTTACCAGTGTTTGATGTGGGACTCAAGGGTAGCATAGCTTTGAGCGATAGCTTAAATTGACAAGAGGCTCGAGTACTTTATTGTTACAAAATTTCAAGGTTTTTTGACGCTCCAGTAAAAAGTTACAAGCATTTGTATGTTGCAAACTTTGATAGGTGTAGGTCGTACCGTATAGAAGTTAGGGCCATTTGAAGTTTTATCAGTGTTTCATTTGGGACTCAAGGGTAGCATAGCTTTGAGCGATAGCCTAAATTGACAAAAGGTTCGAGTACTTTGTTACAAAATTTCAAGGTTTTATGACGCTCCAGTAAAAAGTTACAAGCATTTGAATGTTGCAAACTTTGATAGGTGTAGGACGAACCGTATAGAAGCTAGGGTCATTTGAAGTTTTATCAGTGTTTGATTTGGGACTCAAGGATAGCATAGCTTTGAGCGATAGCTTAAATTGACAAGAGGCTCGAGTACTTTATTCTTACAAAATTTCAAGGTTTTATGACGCTCCAGTAAAAAGTTACAAGCATTTGTATGTTGCAAACTGTGATAGGTGTAGGACGTACCGTATAGAAGTTAGGGCCATTTGAAGTTTTATCACTGTTTGATTTGGGACTCAAGGGTAGCATAGCTTTGAGCGATAGCTTAAATTGACAAAAGGCTCGAGTACTTTATTGTTACAAAAGTTCAAGGTTTTATGACGCTCCAGTAAAAAGTTACAAGCATTTGAATGTTGCAAACTTTGATAGGTGTAGGACGAACCGTATAGAAGCTAGGGTCATTTGAAGTTTTATCAGTGTTTGATTTGGGACTCAAGGATAGCATAGCTTTGAGCGATAGCTTAAATTGACAAGAGGCTCGAGTACTTTATTGTTACAAAATTTCAAGGCTTTATGACGCTCCAGTAAAAAGTTACAAGCATTTGAATGTTGCAAACTTTGATAGGTGTAGGACGTACCGTATAGAAGATAGGGCCATTTGAAGTTTTATCAGTGTTTGATTTGGGACTCAAGGGTAGCATAGCTTTGAGCGATAGCTTTAATTGACAAGAGGCTCGAGTACTTTATTCTAACAAAATTTCAAGGTTTTATGACGCTCCAGTAAACAATTACAAGCATTTGTATGTTGCAAACTTTGATATGTGTAGGCCGTACCGTATAGAAGTTAGGGCCATTTGAAGTTTTATCAGTGTTTGATTTGGGACTCAAGGGTAGCATAGCTTTGAGCGATAGCTTAAATTGACAAAAGGCTCGAGTACTTTATTGTTACAAAATTTGAAGGTTTTATGACACTCCAGTAAAAAGTTACAAGCATTTGTATGTTGCAAACTTTGATAGGTGTAGGACGTACCGTATAGAAGTTAGGGTCATTTGAAGTTTTATCAGTGTTTGATTTGGGACTCATGGGTAGCATAGCTTTGAGCGATAGCTTAAATTGACAAGAGGCTAGAGAACTTTATTGTTACAAAATTTTAAGGTTTTATGACGGTCCAGTAAAAAGTTACAAGCATTTGTATGTTGCAAACTTTGATATTTGTGGAGGACGTACTGTATAGAAGGTAGGGCCATTTGAAGTTTTATCAGCATTTGATTTGTGACTCAAGGGTAGCATAGCTTTGAGCGATAGCTTAAATAGACAAGAGGCTCGAGTACTTTATTGTTACAAAATTTCAAGGTTTTATGACGCTCCAGTAAAAAGTTACAAGCATTTGTATGTTGCAAACTGTGATAGGTGTAGGACGTACCGTATAGAAGTTAGGGCCATTTGAAGTTTTATCAGTGTTTGATTTGGGACTCAAGGGTAGCATAGCTTTGAGCGATAGCTTAAATTGACACAAGGCTCGAGTACTATATTGTTACAAAATTTCAAGGTTTTATGACGCTCCAGTAAAAAGTTACAAGCATTTGTATGTTGCAAACTGCGATAGGTGTAGGACGTACCGTATAGAAGTTAGGGCCATTTGAAGTTTTATCAGTGTTTGGTTTGGGACTCAAGGGTAGCATAGCTTTGAGCGATAGCTTAAATTGATAAGAGGATCGAGAACTTTATTGTTCCAAAATTTCAAGGTTTTATGACGCTCCAGTAAAAAGTTACAAGCATTTGTATGTTGCAAACTTTGATAGGTGTAGGACGTACCGTATAGAAGTTAGGGCCATTTAAAGTTTTATCAGTGTTTGATTTGGGACTCGAGGGTAGCATAGCTTTGAGCGATAGCTTAAATTGACAAGAGGCTCGAGTACTTTATTGTTACTAAATTTCAAGGTTTTATGACGCTCCAGTAAAAAGTTACAAGCATTTGTATGTTGCAGACTGTGATAGGTGTAGGACGTACCGTATAGAAGTTAGGGCCATTTGAAGTTTTATCAGTGTTTGATTTGGGACTCAAGGGTAGCATAGCTTTGGGCGATAGCTTAAATTGACAAGAGGCTCGAGTACTTTATTGTTACAAAATTTCAAGGTTTTTTGACGCTCCAGTTAAAAGTTACAAGCATTTGTATGTTGCAAACTTTGATAGGTGTAGGTCGTACCGTATAGAAGTTAAGGCCATTTGAAGTTTTATCAGTGTTTCATTTGGGACTCAAGGGTAGCATAGCTTTGAGCGATAGCTTAAATTGACCAGAGGCTCGAGTACCTAATTGTTACAAAATTTGAAGGTTTTATGACGCTCCAGTAAAAAGTTATAAGCATTTGTATGTTGCAAACTTTGATATGTGTAGAACGTACCGTATAGAAGTTAGGGCCATTTGAAGATTTATCAGTGTTTGATTTGGGACTCAAGGGTAGCATAGCTTTGAGCGATAGCTTAAATTGACAAGAGGCTCGACTACTTTATTGTTACAAAATTTGAAGGTTTTATGACGCTTCAGTAAAAAGTTACAAGCATTTTTATGTTGCAAACTTTGATAGGTGTAGGACGTACCGTATAGAAGTTAGGGTCATTTGAAGTTTTATCAGTGTTTGATTTGAGACTCATGGGTAGCATAGCTTTGAGCGATAGCTTAAATTGACAAGAGGCTCGAGTACTTTATTGATACAAAATTTGAAGGTTTTATGACGCTTCAGTAAAAAGTTACAAGCATTTGTATGTTGCAAACTGTGATAGGTGTAGGACGTACCGTATAGAAGTTAGGGCCATTTGAAGTTTTATCAGTGTTTGATTTGGGACTCAAGGGTAGCAAAGCTTTGAGCGATAGCCTAAATTGACAAAAGGTTCGAGTACTTTGTTACAAAATTTCAAGGTTTTATGACGCTCCAGTAAAAAGTTACAAGCATTTGAATGTTGCAAACTTTGATAGGTGTAGGACGAACCGTATAGAAGCTAGGGTCATTTGAAGTTTTATCAGTGTTTGATTTGGGACTCAAGGGTAGCATAGCTTTGAGCGATAGCTTAAATTGACAAGAGGCTCGAGTACTTTATTCTTACAAAATTTCAAGGTTTTATGACGCTCTAGTAAAAAGTTACAAGCATTTGTATGTTGCAAACTGTGATAGGTGTCGGACGTACCGTATAGAAGTTAGGGCCATTTGAAGTTTTATCAGTGTTTGATTTGGGACTCAAGGGTAGCATAGCTTTGAGCGATAGCTTAAATTGACAAAAGGCTCGAGTACTTTATTGTTACAAAAGTTCAAGGTTTTATGACGCTCCAGTAAAAAGTTACAAGCATTTGTATGTTGCAAACTGTGATAGGTGTAGGACGTACCGTATAGAAGTTGAGGCCATTTGAAGTTTTATCAGTGTTTGATTTGGGCCTCAAGGGTAGCATAGCTTTGAGCGATAGCTTAAATTGACAAAAGGCTCGAGTACTTTATTGTTACAAAATTTCAAGGCTTTATGACGCTCCAGTAAAAAGTTACAAGCATTTGAATGTTGCAAACTTTGATAGGTGTAGGACGTACCGTATAAAAGATAGGGCCATTTGAAGTTTTATCAGTGTTTGATTTGGGACTCAAGGGTAGCATAGCTTTGAGCGATAGCTTTAATTGACAAGAGGCTCGAGTACTTTATTCTAACAAAATTTCAAGGTTTTATGACGCTCCAGTAAACAATTACAAGCATTTGTATGTTGCAAACTTTGATATGTGCACGACGTACCGTATAGAAGTTAGGGCCATTTGAAATATTATCAGTGTTTGATTTGGGACTCAAGGGTAGCATAGCTTTGAGCGATAGCTTAAATTGACAAAAGGCTCGAGTACTTTATTGTTACAAAATTTGAAGGTTTTATGACACTCCAGTAAAAAGTTACAAGCATTTGTATGTTGCAAACTTTGATAGGTGTAGGACGTACCGTATAGAAGTTAGGGTCATTTGAAGTTTTATCAGTGTTTGATTTGGGACTCATGGGTAGCATAGCTTTGAGCGATAGCTTAAATTGACAAGAGGCTAGAGAACTTTATTGTTACAAAATTTTAAGGTTTTATGACGGTCCAGTAAAAAGTTACAAGCATTTGTATGTTGCAAACTTTGATATTTGTGGAGGACGTACCGTATAGAAGTTAGGGCCATTTGAAGTTTTATCAGTGTTTGATTTGGGACTCAAGGGTAGCATAGCTTTGAGCGATAGCTTAAATTGACACAAGGCTCGAGTACTATATTGTTACAAAATTTCAAGGTTTTATGACGCTCCAGTAAAAAGTTACAAGCATTTGTATGTTGCAAACTGTGATAGGTGTAGGACGTACCGTATAGAAGTTAGGGCCATTTGAAGTTTTATCAGTGTTTGATTTGGGACTCAAGGGTAGCATAGCTTTGAGCGATAGCTTAAATTGACACAAGGCTCGAGTACTATATTGTTACAAAATTTCAAGGTTTTATGACGCTCCAGTAAAAAGTTACAAGCATTTGTATGTTGCAAACTGCGATAGGTGTAGGACGTACCGTATAGAAGTTAGGGCCATTTGAAGTTTTATCAGTGTTTGGTTTGGGACTCAAGGGTAGCATAGCTTTGAGCGATAGCTTAAATTGATAAGAGGATCGAGAACTTTATTGTTCCAAAATTTCAAGGTTTTATGACGCTCCAGTAAAAAGTTACAAGCATTTGTATGTTGCAAACTTTGATAGGTGTAGGACGTACCGTATAGAAGTTAGGGCCATTTAAAGTTTTATCAGTGTTTGATTTGGGACTCGAGGGTAGCATAGCTTTGAGCGATAGCTTAAATTGACAAGAGGCTCGAGTACTTTATTGTTACTAAATTTCAAGGTTTTATGACGCTCCAGTAAAAAGTTACAAGCATTTGTATGTTGCAGACTGTGATAGGTGTAGGACATACCGTATAGAAGTTAGGGCCATTTGAAGTTTTATCAGTGTTTGATTTGGGACTCAAGGGTAGCATAGCTTTGGGCGATAGCTTAAATTGACAAGAGGCTCGAGTACTTTATTGTTACAAAATTTCAAGGTTTTTTGACGCTCCAGTAAAAAGTTACAAGCATTTGTATGTTGCAAACTTTGATAGGTGTAGGTCGTACCGTATAGAAGTTAAGGCCATTTGAAGTTTTATCAGTGTTTCATTTGGGACTCAAGGGTAGCATAGCTTTGAGCGATAGCTTAAATTGACCAGAGGCTCGAGTACCTAATTGTTACAAAATTTGAAGGTTTTATGACGCTCCAGTAAAAAGTTATAAGCATTTGTATGTTGCAAACTTTGATATGTGTAGAACGTACCGTATAGAAGTTAGGGCCATTTGAAGATTTATCAGTGTTTGATTTGGGACTCAAGGGTAGCATAGCTTTGAGCGATAGCTTAAATTGACAAGAGGCTCGACTACTTTATTGTTACAAAATTTGAAGGTTTTATGACGCTTCAGTAAAAAGTTACAAGCATTTGTATGTTGCAAACTTTGATAGGTGTAGGACGTACCGTATAGAAGTTAGGGTCATTTGAAGTTTTATCAGTGTTTGATTTGAGACTCATGGGTAGCATAGCTTTGAGCGATAGCTTAAATTGACAAGAGGCTCGAGTACTTTATTGATACAAAATTTGAAGGTTTTATGACGCTTCAGTAAAAAGTTACAAGCATTTGTATGTTGCAAACTGTGATAGGTGTAGGACGTACCGTATAGAAGTTAGGGCCATTTGAAGTTTTATCAGTGTTTGATTTGGGACTCAAGGGTAGCATAGCTTTGAGCGATAGCCTAAATTGACAAAAGGTTCGAGTACTTTGTTACAAAATTTCAAGGTTTTATGACGCTCCAGTAAAAAGTTACAAGCATTTGAATGTTGCAAACTTTGATAGGTGTAGGACGAACCGTATAGAAGCTAGGGTCATTTGAAGTTTTATCAGTGTTTGATTTGGGACTCAAGGGTAGCATAGCTTTGAGCGATAGCTTAAATTGACAAGAGGCTCGAGTACTTTATTCTTACAAAATTTCAAGGTTTTATGACGCTCCAGTAAAAAGTTACAAGCATTTGTATGTTGCAAACTGTGATAGGTGTCGGACGTACCGTATAGAAGTTAGGGCCATTTGAAGTTTTATCAGTGTTTGATTTGGGACTCAAGGGTAGCATAGCTTTGAGCGATAGCTTAAATTGACAAAAGGCTCGAGTACTTTATTGTTACAAAAGTTCAAGGTTTTATGACGCTCCAGTAAAAAGTTACAAGCATTTGTATGTTGCAAACTGTGATAGGTGTAGGACGTACCGTATAGAAGTTGGGGCCATTTGAAGTTTTATCAGTGTTTGATTTGGGCCTCAAGGGTAGCATAGCTTTGAGCGATAGCTTAAATTGACAAAAGGCTCGAGTACTTTATTGTTACAAAATTTCAAGGCTTTATGACGCTCCAGTAAAAAGTTACAAGCATTTGAATGTTGCAAACTTTGATAGGTGTAGGACGTACCGTATAGAAGATAGGGCCATTTGAAGTTTTATCAGTGTTTGATTTGGGACTCAAGGGTAGCATAGCTTTGAGCGATAGCTTTAATTGACAAGAGGCTCGAGTACTTTATTCTAACAAAATTTCAAGGTTTTATGACGCTCCAGTAAACAATTACAAGCATTTGTATGTTGCAAACTTTGATATGTGCAGGACGTACCGTATAGAAGTTAGGGCCATTTGAAATATTATCAGTGTTTGATTTGGGACTCAAGGGTAGCATAGCTTTGAGCGATAGCTTAAATTGACAAAAGGCTCGAGTACTTTATTGTTACAAAATTTGAAGGTTTTATGACACTCCAGTAAAAAGTTACAAGCATTTGTATGTTGCAAACTTTGATAGGTGTAGGACGTACCGTATAGAAGTTAGGGTCATTTGAAGTTTTATCAGTGTTTGATTTGGGACTCATGGGTAGCATAGCTTTGAGCGATAGCTTAAATTGACAAGAGGCTAGAGAACTTTATTGTTACAAAATTTTAAGGTTTTATGACGGTCCAGTAAAAAGTTACAAGCATTTGTATGTTGCAAACTTTGATATTTGTGGAGGACGTACCGTATAGAAGTTAGGGCCATTTGAAGTTTTATCAGTGTTTGATTTGGGACTCAAGGGTAGCATAGCTTTGAGCGATAGCTTAAATTGACACAAGGCTCGAGTACTATATTGTTACAAAATTTCAAGGTTTTATGACGCTCCAGTAAAAAGTTACAAGCATTTGTATGTTGCAAACTGTGATAGGTGTAGGACGTACCGTATAGAAGTTAGGGCCATTTGAAGTTTTATCAGTGTTTGATTTGGGACTCAAGGGTAGCATAGCTTTGAGCGATAGCTTAAATTTACACAAGGCTCGAGTACTATATTGTTACACAATTTCAAGGGTTTATGACGCTCCAGTAAAAAGTTACAAGCATTTGTATGTTGCAAACTGTGATAGGTGTAGGACGTACCGTATAGAAGTTAGGGCCATTTGAAGTTTTATCAGTGTTTGATTTGGGACTCAAGGGTAGCATAGCTTAGAGCGATATCTTAAATTGACAAAAGGCTCGAGTACTTTATTGTTACAAAATTTCAAGGTTTTATGACGCTCCAGTAAAAAGTTACAAGCATTTGAATGTTGCAAACTTTGATAGGTGTAGGACTACCGTATAGAAGTTAGGGCCATTTGAAGTTTTATCATTGTTTGGTTTGGGACTCAAGGGTAGCATAGCTTTGAGCGATAGCTTAAATTGATAAGAGGATCGAGAACTTTATTGTTACAAAATTTCAAGGTTTTATGACGCTCCAGTAAAAAGTTACAAGCATTTGTATGTTGCAAACTTTGATAGGTGTAGGACGTACCGTATAGAAGTTAGGGCCATTTAAAGTTTTATCAGTGTTTGATTTGGGACTCGAGGGTAGCATAGCTTTGAGCGATAGCTTAAATTGACACGAGGCTCGAGTACTTTATTGTTACTAAATTTCAAGGTTTTATGACGCTCCAGTAAAAAGTTACAAGCATTTGTATGTTGCAGACTGTGATAGGTGTAGGACGTACCGTATAGAAGTTAGGGCCATTTGAAGTTTTATCAGTGTTTGATTTGGGACTCAAGGGTAGCATAGCTTTGGGCGATAGCTGAAATTGACAAGAGGCTCGAGTACTTTATTGTTACAAAATTTCAAGGTTTTATGACGCTCCAGTAAAAACTTACAAGCATTTGTATGTTGCAAACTTTGATAGATGTAGGTCGTACCGTATAGAAGTTAGGGCCATTTGATGTCTTACCAGTGTTTGATGTGGGACTCATAGCATAGCTTTGAGCGATAGCTTAAATTGACAAGAGGCTCGAGTACTTTATTGTTACAAAATTTCAAGGTTTTTTGACGCTCCAGTAAAAAGTTACAAGCATTTGTATGTTGCAAACTTTGATAGATGTAGGTCGTACCGTATAGAAGTTAGGGCCATTTGAAGTTTTATCAGTGTTTCATTTGGGACTCAAGGGTAGCATAGCTTTGAGCGATTCACCAGAGGCTCGAGTACCTAATTGTTACAAAATTTCAAGGTTTTATGACGCTCCAGTAAAAAGTTACAAGCATTTGTATGTTGCAAACTTTGATAGGTGTAGGACGTGCCGTATAGAGGTTAGGGCCATTTGAAGTTTTATCAGTGTTTGATTTGGGACTCAAGGTAGCATAGCTTTGAGCGATAGCTTAAATTGACAAGAGGCTCGAGTACTTTATTGTTACAAAATTTCAAGGTTTTATGACGCTCCAATTAAAAGTTATAAGCATTTGTATGTTGCAAACTTTGATAGGTGTAGGACGTACCGTATAGAGGTTAGGGCCCTTTGAAGTTTTATCAGTGTTTGATTTGGGACTCAAGGGTATCATACCTTTGAGCGATAGCTTATATTGACAAGTGACTCGAGTACTTTATTGTTACAAAATTTCAAAGTTTTATGACGCTCCAGTAAAAAAGTTACAAGCATTTGTATCTTGCAAACTTTGGTAGGTGTAGGACGTACCGTATAGAAGTTAGGGCTATTTGAAGTTTTATCAGTGTTTCATTTGGGACTCAAGGGTAGCATAGCTTTGAGCGATAGCTTAAATTGACCAGAGGCTCGAGTACCTAATTGTTACAAAATTTGAAGGTTTTATGACGCTCCAGTAAACAATTACAAGCATTTGTATGTTGCAAACTTTGATATGTGTAGGACGTACCGTATAGAAGTTAGGGCCATTTGAAGTTTTATCAGAGTTTGATTTGGGACTCAAGGGTAGCATAGCTTTGAGCGATAGCTTAAATTGACAAAACGCTCGAGTACTTTATTGTTACAAAATTTGAAGGTTTTATGACGCTCCAGTAAAAAGTTACAAGCATTTGTATGTTGCAAACTTTGATAGGTGTAGGACGTACCGTGTAGAAGTTAGGGTCATTTGAAGTTTTAGCAGTGTTTGATTTGGGACTCATGGGTAGCATAGCTTTGAGCGATAGCTTAGATTGACAAGAGGCTAGAGAACTTTATTGTTACAAAATTTTAAGATTTTATGACGCTCCAGTAAAAAGTTACAAGCATTTGTATGTTGCAAACTTTGATATATGTGGAGGACGTACCGTATAGAAGTTAGGGCCATTTGAAGTTTAATCAGTGTTTGATTTGGGACTCAAGGGTAGCATAGCTTTGAGCGATAGCTTAAATTGACAAGAGGCTCGAGTACTTTATTGTTACAAAATTTCAAGGTTTATGAAGCTCCAGTAAAAAGTTACAAGCATTTGAATGTTGCAAACTTTGATAGGTGTAGGACGAACCGTATAGAAGCTAGGGTCATTTGAAGTTTTATCAGTGTTTGATTTGGGACTCAAGGGTAGCATAGCTTTGAGCGATAGCTTAAATTGACAAGAGGCTCGAGTACTTTATTCTTACAAAATTTCAAGGTTTTATGACGCTCCAGTAAAAAGTTCCAACCATTTATATGTTGCAAACTTTGATAGGTGTAGGACGTACCGTATAGAAGTTAGGGCCATTTTAAGTTTTATCAGTGTTTGATTTGGGACTCAAGGGTAGCATAGCTTTGAGCGATAGCCTAAATTGACAAAAGGTTCGAGTACTTTGTTACAAAATTTCAAGGTCTTATGACGCTCCAGTAAAAAGTTACAAGCATTTGAATGTTGCAAACATTGATAGGTGTAGGACGAACCGTATAGAAGCTTGGGTCATTTGAAGTTTTATCAGTGTTTGATTTGGGACTCAAGGGTAGCATAGCTTTGAGCGATAAATTAAATTGACAAGAGGCTCGAGTACTTTATTCTTACAAAATTTCAAGGTTTTATGACGCTCCAGTAAACAATTACAAGCATTTGTGTTTGATTTGGGACTCAAGGGTAGCATAGCTTTGAGCGATAGCTTAAATTGACAAGAGGCTCGAGTACTTTATTGTTACAAAATTTCAAGGTTTTATGACGCTCCAGTAAAAAGTTACAAGCATTTGTATGTTGCAAACTGTGATAGGTGTAGGACGTACCGTATAGAAGTTAGGGCCATTTGAAGTTTTATCAGTGTTTGATTTGGGACTCAAGGGTAGCATAGCTTTGAGCGATAGCTTAAATTGACAAAACGCTCGAGTACTTTATTGTTACAAAATTTCAAGGTTTTATGACGCTCCAGTAAAAAGTTACAAGCATTTGTATGTTGCAAACTGTGATAGGTGTAGGACGTACCGTATAGAAGCTAGGGTCATTTGAAGTTTTATCAGTGTTTCATTTGGGACTCAAGGGTAGCATAGCTTTGAGCGATAGCTTAAATTGACCAGAGGCTCGACTACCTAATTGTTACAAAATTTGAAGGTTTTATGACGCTCCAGTTAAAAGTTACAAGCATTTGTATGTTGCAAACTTTGATATATGTGGAGGACGTACCGTATAGAAGTTAGGGCCATTTGAAGTTTTATCAGTGTTTGATTTGGGACTCAAGGGTAGCATAGCTTTGAGCGATAGCTTAAATTGACAAAACGCTCGAGTACTTTATTGTTATAAAATTTCAAGGTTTATGACGCTCCAGTAAAAAGTTACAAGCATTTGAATGTTGCAAACTTTGATAGGTGTAGGACGAACCGTATAGAAGCTAGGGTCATTTGAAGTTTTATCAGTGTTTGATTTGGGACTCAAGGGTAGCATAGCTTTGAGCGATAGCTTAAATTGACAAGAGGCTCGAGTACTTTATTCTTACAAAATTTCAAGGTTTTATGACGCTCCAGTAAAAAGTTCCAACCATTTATATGTTGCAAACTTTGATAGGTGTAGGACGTACCGTATAGAAGTTAGGGCCATTTTAAGTTTTATCAGTGTTTGATTTGGGACTCAAGGGTAGCATAGCTTTGAGCGATAGCCTAAATTGACAAAAGGTTCGAGTACTTTGTTACAAAATTTCAAGGTTTTATGACGCTCCAGTAAAAAGTTACAAGCATTTGTATGTTGCAAACTGTGATAGGTGTAGGACGTACCGTATAGAAGCTAGGGTCATTTGAAGTTTTATCAGTGTTTGATTTGGGACTCAAGGGTAGCATAGCTTTGAGCGATAGCTTAAATTGACAAAACGCTCGAGTACTTTATTGTTACAAAATTTCAAGGTTTTATGACGCTCCAGTAAAAAGTTACAAGCATTTGTATGTTGCAAACTGTGATAGGTGTAGGACGTACCGTATAGAAGCTAGGGTCATTTGAAGTTTTATCAGTGTTTCATTTGGGACTCAAGGGTAGCATAGCTTTGAGCGATAGCTTAAATTGACCAGAGGCTCGAGTACCTAATTGTTACAAAATTTGAAGGTTTTATGACGCTCCAGTAAACAATTACAAGCATTTGTATGTTGCAAACTTTGATATGTGTAGGACGTACCGTATAGAAGTTAGGTCCATTTGAAGTTTTATCAGTGTTTGATTTGGGACTCAAGGGTAGCATAGCTTTGAGCGATAGCTTAAATTGACAAAACGCTCGAGTACTTTATTGTTACAAAATTTGAAGGTTTTATGACGCTCCAGTTAAAAGTTACAAGCATTTGTATGTTGCAAACTTTGATAGGTGTAGGACGTACCGTATAGAAGTTAGGGTCATTTGAAGTTTTATCAGTGTTTGATTTGGGACTCATGGGTAGCATAGCTTTGAGCGATAGCTTAGATTGACAAGAGGCTAGAGAACTTTATTGTTACAAAATTTTAAGGTTTTATGACGCTCCAGTAAAAAGTTACAAGCATTTGTATGTTGCAAACTTTGATATATGTGGAGGACGTACCGTATAGAAGTTAGGGCCATTTGAAGTTTTATCAGTGTTTGATTTGGGACTCAAGGGTAGCATAGCTTTGAGCGATAGCTTAAATTGACAAGCGGCTCGAGTACTTTATTGTTACAAAATTTCAAGGTTTTATGACGCTCCAGTAAAAAGTTCCAACCATTTATATGTTGCAAACTTTGATAGGTGTAGGACGTACCGTATAGAAGTTAGGGTCATTTTAAGTTTTATCAGTGTTTGATTTGGGACTCAAGGGTAGCATAGCTTTGAGCGATAGCCTAAATTGACAAAAGGTTCGAGTACTTTGTTACAAAATTTGAAGGTCTTATGACGCTCCAGTAAAAAGTTACAAGCATTTGAATGTTGCAAACATTGATAGGTGTAGGACGAACCGTATAGAAGCTAGGGTCATTTGAAGTTTTATCAGTGTTTGATTTGGGACTCAAGGGTAGCATAGCTTTGAGCGATAAATTAAATTGACAAGAGGCTCGAGTACTTTATTCTTACAAAATTTCAAGGTTTTATGACGCTCCAGTAAACAATTACAAGCATTTGTATGTTGCAAACTTTGATATGTGTAGGACGTACCGTATAGAAGTTAGGGCCATGTGAAGTTTTATCAGTGTTTGATTTGGGACTCAAGGGTAGCATAGCTTTGAGCGATAGCTTAAATTGACAAAAGGCTCGAGTACTTTATTGTTACAAAATTTGAAGGTTTTATGACACTCCAGTAAAAAGTTACAAGCATTTGTATGTTTCAAACTTTGATATATGTGGAGGACGTACCGTATAGAAGTTAGGGCCATTTGAAGTTTTATCAGTGTTTGATTTGGGACTCAAGGGTAGCATAGCTTTGAGCGATAGCTTAAATTGACAAGAGGCTCGAGTACTTTATTGTTACAAAATTTCAAGGTTTTATGACGCTCCAGTAAAAAGTTACAAGCATTTGTATGTTGCAAACTGTGATAGGTGTAGGACGTACCGTATAGAAGTTAGGGCCATTTGAAGTTTTATCAGTGTTTGATTTGGGACTCAAGGGTAGCATAGCTTTGAGCGATAGCTTAAATTGACACAAGGCTCGAGTACTATATTGTTATAAAATTTCAAGGTTTTATGACGCTCCAGTAAAAAGTTACAAGCATTTGTATGTTGCAAACTGTGATAGGTGTAGGACGTACCGTATAGAAGTTAGGGCCATTTGAAGTTTTATCAGTGTTTGATTTGGGACTCAAGGGTAGCATAGCTTAGAGCGATAGCTTAAATTGACAAAAGGCTCGAGTACTTTATTGTTACAAAATTTCAAGGTTTTATGACGCTCCAGTAAAAAGTTACAAGCATTTGAATGTTGCAAACTTTGATAGGTGTAGGACGTACCGTATAGAAGTTAGGGCCATTTGAAGTTTTATCAGTGTTTGGTTTGGGACTCAACGGTAGCATAGCATTGAGCGATAGCTTAAATTGACAAGAGGCTCGAGTACTTTATTCTTACCAAATTTCAAGGTTTTATGACGCTCCAGTAAAAAGTTACAAGTATTTGTATGTTGCAAACTTTGATAGGTGTAGGACGTACCGTATAGAAGTTAGGGCCATTTAAAGTTTTATCAGTGTTTGATTTGGGACTCAAGGGTAGCATAGCTTTGAGCGATAGCTTAAATTGACAAAAGGCTCGAGTACTTTATTGTTACAAAATTTCAAGGTTTTATGACGCTCCAGTAAAAAGTTACAAGCATCTGTATGTTGCAAACTTTGATAGGTGTAGGATGTACCGTATAGAAGTTAGGGCCATTTGAAGTTTTATCAGTGTTTCATTTGGGACTCAAGGGTAGCATTGCTTTGAGCGATAGCTTAAATTGAGCAGAGGCTCGAGTACTTAATTGTTACAAAATTTCAAGGTTTTATGACGCTTCAGTAAAAAGTTACAAGCATTTGTATGTTGCAAACTTTGATAGGTGTAGGACGAAACGACTTCAGAAGTTAGGGCCATTTGAAGTTTTATCCGTGTTTCATTTGGGATTCAAGGGTAGCATAGCTTTTAGCGATAGCTTAAATTGACAAGAGGCTCGAGTACTTTATTGTTACAAAATTTCAAGGTTTTATGACGCTCCAGTAAAAAGTTACAAGCATTTGTATGTAGCAAATTTTGATAGGTGTAGGGCGTACCGTATAGAAGTTAGGGTCATTTGAAGTTTTATCAGGGTTTGATTTGGGACTCAAGGGTAGCATAGCTTTGAGCGATAGCTTAAATTGACAAGAGGCTCGAGTACTTTATTGTTACAAAATTTCATGGTTTTATGACGCTCCAGAAAAAAGTTACCAGCATTTGTATGTTGCAAACTTTGATAGGTGTAGGACGTACCGGATAGAAGTTAGGGCCATTTGAAGTTTTATCAGTGTTTGATTTGGGACTCAAGGGTAGCATAGCTTTGAGCGATAGCTTAAATTGACAAGAGGATCGAGAACTTTATTGTTACAAAATTTCAAGGTTTTATGACGCTCCAGTAAAAAGTTACAAGCATTTGTATGTTGCAAACTTTGATAGGTGTAGGACGTACCGTATAGAAGTTAGGGCCATTTAAAGTTTTATCAGTGTTTGATTTGGGACTCGAGGGTAGCATAGCTGTGAGCGATAGCTTAAATTGACAAGAGGCTCGAGTACTTTATTGTTACAAAATTTCAAGGTTTTATGACGCTCCAGTAAAAAGTTACAAGCATTTGTATGTTGCAGATTGTGATAGGTGTAGGACGTACCGTATAGAAGTTAGGGCCATTTGAAGTTTTATCAGTGTTTGATTTGGGACTCAAGGGTAGCATAGCTTTGGGCGATAGCTTAAATTGACAAGAGGCTCGAGTACTTTATTGTTACAAAATTTCAAGGTTTTATGACGCTCCAGTAAAAACTTACAAGCATTTGTATGTTGCAAACTTTGATAGTGTAGGACGTACCGTATAGAGGTTAGGGCCATTTGAAGTTTTATCAGTGTTTGATTTGGGACTCAAGGGTAGCATAGCTTTGAGCTATAGCTTAAATTGACAAAAGGCTCGAGTAATTTATTGTTACAAAAGTTCAAGGTTTTATGACGCTCCAGTAAAAAGTTACAAGCATTTGTATGTTCCAAACTGTGATAGGTGTAGGACGTACCGTATAGAAGTTGGGGCCATTTGAAGTTTTATCAGTGTTTGATTTGGGACTCAAGGGTAGCATAGCTTTGAGCGATATCTTAAATTGACAAAAGGCTCGAGTACTTTATTGTTACAAAATTTCAAGGCTTTATGACGCTCCAGTAAAAAGTTACAAGCATTTGAATGTTGCAAACTTTGATAGGTATAGGACGTACCGTATAGAAGTTAGGGCCATTTGAAATTTTATCAGTGTTTGATATGGGACTCAAGGGTAGCATAGCTTTGAGCGATAACTTAAATTGACAAGAGGCTCGAGTACTTTATTCTTACAAAATTTCAAGGTTTTATGACGCTCCAGTAAACAATTACAAGCATTTGTATGTTGCAAACTTTGATATGTGTAGGACGTACCGTATAGAAGTTAGGGCCATTTGAAGTTTTATCAGTGTTTGATTTGGGACTCAAGGGTAGCATAGCTTTGAGCGATAGCTTAAATTGACAAAAGGCTCGAGTACTTTATTGTTACAAAATTTGAAGGTTTTATGACACTCCAGTAAAAAGTTACAAGCATTTGTATGTTGCAAACTTTGATAGGTGTAGGACGTACCGTATAGAAGTTAGGGTCATTTGAAGTTTTATCAGTGTTTGATTTGGGACTCATGGGTAGCATAGCTTTGAGCGATAGCTTAAATTGACAAGAGGCTAGAGAACTTTATTGCTACAAAATTTTAAGGTTTTATGACGCTCCAGTAAAAAGTTACAAGCATTTGTATGTTTCAAACTTTGATATATGTGGAGGACGTACCGTATAGAAGTTAGGGCCATTTGAAGTTTTATCAGTGTTTGATTTGGGACTCAAGGGTAGCATAGCTTTGGGCGATAGCTTAAATTGACAAGAGGCTCGAGTACTTTATTGTTACAAAATTTCAAGGTTTTATGACGCTCCAGTAAAAAGTTACAAGCATTTGTATGTTGCAAACTGTGATAGGTGTAGGACGTACCGTATAGAAGTTAGGGCCATTTGAAGTTTTATCAGTGTTTGATTTGGGACTCAAGGGTAGCATAGCTTTGAGCGATAGCTTAAATTGACACAAGGCTCGAGTACTATATTGTTACAAAATTTCAAGGTTTTATGACGCTCCAGTAAAAAGTTACAAGCATTTGTATGTTGCAAACTGTGATAGGTGTAGGACGTACCGTATAGAAGTTAGGGCCATTTGAAGTTTTATCAGTGTTTGATTTGGGACTCAAGGGTAGCATAGCTTAGAGCGATAGCCTAAATTGACAAAAGGCTCGAGTACTTTATTGTTACAAAATTTCAAGGTTTTATGACGCTCCAGTAAAAAGTTACAAGCATTTGAATGCTGCAAACTTTGATAGGTGTAGGACGTACCGTATAGAAGTTAGGGCCATTTGAAGTTTTATCAGTGTTTGGTTTGGGACTCAAGGGTAGCATAGCTTTGAGCGATAGCTTAAATTGACAAGAGGCTCGAGTACTTTATTCTTACAAAATTTCAAGGTTTTATGACGCTCCAGTAAAAAGTTACAAGTATTTGTATGTTGCAAACTTTGATAGGTGTAGGACGTACCGTATAGAAGTTAGGGCCATTTAAAGTTTTATCAGTGTTTGATGTGGGACTCAAGGGTAGCATAGCTTTGAGCGATAGCTTAAATTGACAAAAGGCTCGAGTACTTTATTGTTACAAAATTTCAAGGTTTTATGACGCTCCAGTAAAAAGTTACAAGCATTTGTATGTTGCAAACTTTGATAGGTGTAGGATGTACCGTATAGAAGTTAGGGCCATTTGAAGTTTTATCAGTGTTTCATTTGGGACTCAAGGGTAGCATTGTTTTGAGCGATAGCTTAAATTGAGCAGAGGCTCGAGTACTTAATTGTTACAAAATTTCAAGGTTTTATGACGCTCCAGTAAAAAGTTACAAGCATTTGTATGTTGCAAACTTTGATAGGTGTAGGACGAAACGACTTCAGAAGTTAGGGCCATTTGAAGTTTTATCCGTGTTTCATTTGGGATTCAAGGGTAGCATAGCTTTGAGCGATAGCTTAAATTGACAAGAGGCTCGAGTACTTTATTGTTACAAAATTTCAAGGTTTTATGACGTTCCAGTGAAAAGTTACCAGCATTTGTATGTTGCAAACTTTGATAGGTGTAGGACGTACCGTATAGAAGTTAGGGCCATTTGAAGTTTTATCAGTGTTTGATTTGGGACTCAAGGGTAGCATAGCTTTGAGCGATAGCTTAAATTGACAAGAGGATCGAGAACTATATTGTTACAAAATTTCAAGGTTTTATGACGCTCCAGTAAAAAGTTACAAGCATTTGTATGTTGCAAACTGTGATAGGTGTAGGACGTACCGTATAGAAGTTAGGGCCATTTGAAGTTTTGTCAGTGTTTGGTTTGGGACTCAAGGGTAGCATAGCTTTGAGCGATAGCTTAAATTGACAAGAGGCTCGAGTACTTTATTCTTACAAAATTTCAAGGTTTTATGACGCTCCAGTAAAAAGTTACAAGTATTTGTATGTTGCAAACTTTGATAGGTGTAGGACGTACCGTATAGAAGTTAGGGCCATTTAAAGTTTTATCAGTGTTTGTTGTGGGACTCAAGGGTAGCATAGCTTTGAGCGATAGCTTAAATTGACAAAAGGCTCGAGTACTTTATTGTTACAAAATTTCAAGGTTTTATGACGCTCCAGTAAAAAGTTACAAGCATTTGTATGTTGCAAACTTTGATAGGTGTAGGATGTACCGTATAGAAGTTAGGGCCATTTGAAGTTTTATCAGTGTTTCATTTGGGACTCAAGGGTAGCATTGTTTTGAGCGATAGCTTAAATTGAGCAGAGGCTCGAGTACTTAATTGTTACAAAATTTCAAGGTTTTATGACGCTCCAGTAAAAAGTTACAAGCATTTGTATGTTGCAAACTTTGATAGGTGTAGGACGAAACGACTTCAGAAGTTAGGGCCATTTGAAGTTTTATCCGTGTTTCATTTGGGATTCAAGGGTAGCATAGCTTTGAGCGATAGCTTAAATTGACAAGAGGCTCGAGTACTTTATTGTTACAAAATTTCAAGGTTTTATGACGTTCCAGTGAAAAGTTACCAGCATTTGTATGTTGCAAACTTTGATAGGTGTAGGACGTACCGTATAGAAGTTAGGGCCATTTGAAGTTTTATCAGTGTTTGATTTGGGACTCAAGGGTAGCATAGCTTTGAGCGATAGCTTAAATTGACAAGAGGATCGAGAACTTTATTGTTACAAAATTTCAAGGTTTTATGACGCTCCAGTAAAAAGTTACAAGCATTTGTATGTTGCAAACTTTGATAGGTGTAGGACGTACCGTATAGAAGTTAGGGCCATTTAAAGTTTTATCAGTGTTTGATTTGGGACTCGAGGGTAGCATAGCTTTGAGCGATAGCTTAAATTGACAAGAGGCTCGAGTACTTTATTGTTACAAAATTTCAAGGTTTTATGACGCTCAAGTAAAAAGTTACAAGCATTTGTATGTTGCAGACTGTGATAGGTGTAGGACGTACCGTATAGAAGTTAGGGCCATTTGAAGTTTTATCAGTGTTTGATTTGGGACTCAAGGGTAGCATAGCTTTGGGCGATAGCTTAAATTGACAAGAGGCTCGAGTACTTTATTGTTACAAAATTTCAAGGTTTTATGACGCTCCAGTAAAAACTTACAAGCATTTGTATGTTGCAAACTTTGATAGTGTAGGACGTACCGTATAGAGGTTAGGGCCATTTGAAGTTTTATCAGTGTTTGATTTGGGACTCAAGGGTATCATAGCTTTGAGCGATAGCTTATATTGACAAGTGGCTCGAGTACTTTATTGTTACAAAATTTCAAAGTTTTATGACGCTCCAGTAAATAAGTTACAAGCATTTGTATGTTGCAAACTTTGATAGGTGTAGGACATACCGTATAGGAGTTAGGGCCATTTGAAGTTTTATCAGTGTTTGATTTGGGACTCAAGGTTAGCATAGCTTTGAGCGATAGCTTAAATTGACAAGAGGCTCGAGCACTTTATTGTTACAAAATTTCAAGGTTTTATGACGCTCCAGTAAAAAGTTACAAGCATTTGTATGTTGCAAACTTTGATAGTGTAGGACGTACCGTATAGAGGTTAGGGCCATTTGAAGTTTTATCAGTGTTTGATTTGGGACTCAAGGGTAGCATAGCTTTGAGCTATAGCTTAAATTGACAAAAGGCTCGAGTAATTTATTGTTACAAAAGTTCAAGGTTTTATGACGCTCCAGTAAAAAGTTACAAGCATTTGTATGTTGCAAACTGTGATAGGTGTAGGACGTACCGTATAGAAGTTGGGGCCATTTGAAGTTTTATCAGAGTTTGATTTGGGACTCAAGGGTAGCATAGCTTTGAGCGATATCTTAAATTGACAAAAGGCTCGAGTACTTTATTGTTACAAAATTTCAAGGCTTTATGACGCTCCAGTAAAAAGTTACAAGCATTTGAATGTTGCAAACTTTGATAGGTATAGGACGTACCGTATAGAAGTTAGGGCCATTTGAAATTTTATCAGTGTTTGATTTGGGACTCAAGGGTAGCATAGCTTTGAGCGATAACTTAAATTGACAAGAGGCTCGAGTACTTTATTCTTACAAAATTTCAAGGTTTTATGACGCTCCAGTAAACAATTACAAGCATTTGTATGTTGCAAACTTTGATATGTGTAGGACGTACCGTATAGAAGTTAGGGCCATTTGAAGTTTTATCAGTGTTTGATTTGGGACTCAAGGGTAGCATAGCTTTGAGCGATAGCTTAAATTGACAAAAGGCTCGAGTACTTTATTGTTACAAAATTTGAAGGTTTTATGACACTCCAGTAAAAAGTTACAAGCATTTGTATGTTGCAAACTTTGATAGGTGTAGGACGTACCGTATAGAAGTTAGGGTCATTTGAAGTTTTATCAGTGTTTGATTTGGGACTCATGGGTAGCATAGCTTTGAGCGATAGCTTAAATTGACAAGAGGCTAGAGAGCTTTATTGCTACAAAATTTTAAGGTTTTATGACGCTCCAGTAAAAAGTTACAAGCATTTGTATGTTTCAAACTTTGATATATGTGGAGGACGTACCGTATAGAAGTTAGGGCCATTTGAAGTTTTATCAGTGTTTGATTTGGGAATCAAGGGTAGCATAGCTTTGAGCGATAGCTTAAATTGACAAGAGGCTCGAGTACTTTATTGTTACAAAATTTCAAGATTTTATGACGCTCCAGTAAAAAGTTACAAGCATTTGTATGTTGCAAACTGTGATAGGTGTAGGACGTACCGTATAGAAGTTAGGGCCATTTGAAGTTTTATCAGTGTTTGATTTGGGACTCAAGGGTAGCATAGCTTTGAGCGATAGCTTAAATTGACACAAGGCTCGAGTACTATATTGTTACAAAATTTCAAGGTTTTATGACGCTCCAGTAAAAAGTTACAAGCATTTGTATGTTGCAAACTGTGATAGGTGTAGGACGTACCGTATAGAAGTTAGGGCCATTTGAAGTTTTATCAGTGTTTGATTTGGGACTCAAGGGTAGCATAGCTTAGAGCGATAGCCTAAATTGACAAAAGGCTCGAGTACTTTATTGTTACAAAATTTCAAGGTTTTATGACGCTCCAGTAAAAAGTTACAAGCATTTGAATGCTGCAAACTTTGATAGGTGTAGGACGTACCGTATAGACGTTAGGGCCATTTGAAGTTTTATCAGTGTTTGGTTTGGGACTCAAGGGTAGCATAGCTTTGAGCGATAGCTTAAATTGACAAGAGGCTCGAGTACTTTATTCTTACAAAATTTCAAGGTTTTATGACGCTCCAGTAAAAAGTTACAAGTATTTGTATGTTGCAAACTTTGATAGGTGTAGGACGTACCGTATAGAAGTTAGGGCCATTTAAAGTTTTATCAGTGTTTGATGTGGGACTCAAGGGTAGCATAGCTTTGAGCGATAGCTTAAATTGACAAAAGGCTCGAGTACTTTATTGTTACAAAATTTCAAGGTTTTATGACGCTCCAGTAAAAAGTTACAAGCATTTGTATGTTGCAAACTTTGATAGGTGTAGGATGTACCGTATAGAAGTTAGGGCCATTTGAAGTTTTATCAGTGTTTCATTTGGGACTCAAGGGTAGCATTGTTTTGAGCGATAGCTTAAATTGAGCAGAGGCTCGAGTACTTAATTGTTACAAAATTTCAAGGTTTTATGACGCTCCAGTAAAAAGTTACAAGCATTTGTATGTTGCAAACTTTGATAGGTGTAGGACGAAACGACTTCAGAAGTTAGGGCCATTTGAAGTTTTATCCGTGTTTCATTTGGGATTCAAGGGTAGCATAGCTTTGACCGATAGCTTAAATTGACAAGAGGCTCGAGTACTTTATTGTTACAAAATTTCAAGGTTTTATGACGTTCCAGTGAAAAGTTACCAGCATTTGTATGTTGCAAACTTTGATAGGTGTAGGACGTACCGTATAGAAGTTAGGGCCATTTGAAGTTTTATCAGTGTTTGATTTGGGACTCAAGGGTAGCATAGCTTTGAGCGATAGCTTAAATTGACAAGAGGATCGAGAACTTTATTGTTACAAAATTTCAAGGTTTTATGACGCTCCAGTAAAAAGTTACAAGCATTTGTATGTTGCAAACTTTGATAGGTGTAGGACGTACCGTATAGAAGTTAGGGCCATTTAAAGTTTTATCAGTGTTTGATTTGGGACTCGAGGGTAGCATAGCTTTGAGCGATAGCTTAAATTGACAAGAGGCTCGAGTACTTTATTGTTACAAAATTTCAAGGTTTTATGACGCTCCAGTAAAAAGTTACAAGCATTTGTATGTTGCAGACTGTGATAGGTGTAGGACGTACCGTATAGAAGTTAGGGCCATTTGAAGTTTTATCAGTGTTTGATTTGGGACTCAAGGGTAGCATAGCTTTGGGCGATAGCTTAAATTGACAAGAGGCTCGAGTACTTTATTGTTACAAAATTTCAAGGTTTTATGACGCTCCACTAAAAACTTACAAGCATTTGTATGTTGCAAACTTTGATAGTGTAGGACGTACCGTATAGAGGTTAGGGCCATTTGAAGTTTTATCAGTGTTTGATTTGGGACTCAAGGGTATCATAGCTTTGAGCGATAGCTTATATTGACAAGTGGCTCGAGTACTTTATTGTTACAAAATTTCAAAGTTTTATGACGCTCCAGTAAATAAGTTACAAGCATTTGTATGTTGCAAACTTTGATAGGTGTAGGACATACCGTATAGGAGTTAGGGCCATTTGAAATTTTATCAGTGTTTGATTTGGGTCTCAAGGGTAGCATAGCTTTGAGCAATAGCTTAAATTGACAAGAGGCTCGAGTACTTCATTGTTACAAAATTTCAAGGTTTTATGACGCTCCAGTAAAAAGGTACAAGCATTTGTATCTTGAAAACTTTGATAGGTGTAGGACGTACCGTATAGAAGTTAGGGCCATTTGAAGTTTTATCAGTGTTTGATTTGGGACTCAAGGTTAGCATAGCTTTGAGCGATAGCTTAAATTGACAAGAGGCTCGAGCACTTTATTGTTACAAAATTTCAAGGTTTTATGACGCTCCAGTAAAAAGTTACAAGCATTTGTATGTTGCAAACTTTGATAGGTGTAGGACGTACCGTATAGAGGTTAGGGCCATTTGAAGTTTTATCAGTGTTTGATTTGGGACTCAAGGGTATCATAGCTTTGAGCGATAGCTTATATTGACAAGTGGCTCGAGTACTTTATTGTTACAAAATTTCAAAGTTTTATGACGCTCCAGTAAAATAGTTACAAGCATTTGTATCTTGCAAACTTTGATGGGTCTAGGACGTACCGTATAGAAGTTAGGGCCATTTGAAGTTTTACCAGTGTTTGATGTGGGACTCAAGGGTAGCATAGCTTTGAGCGATAGCTTAAATTGACAAGAGGCTCGAGTACTTTATTGTTACAAAATTTCAAGGTTTTTTGACGCTCCAGTAAAAAGTTACAAGCATTTGTATGTTGCAAACTTTGATAGTTGTAGGACGTACCGTTTAGAAGTTAGGGGCCATTTTAAGTTTTATCAGTGTTTGATTTGGGACTCAAGGGTAGCATAGCTTTGAGCGATAGCTTAAATTGACAAGAGGATTGAGTACTTTATTGTTACAAAATTTCAAGGTTTTATGACGCTCCAGTAAAAAGTTACAAGCATTTGTATGTTGCAAACTTTGATAGGTGTAGGACGTACCGTATAGAGGTTAGGGCCATTTGAAGTTTTATCAGTGTTTGATTTGGGACTCAAGGGTATCATAGCTTTGAGCGATAGCTTATATTGACAAGTGGCTCGAGTACTTTATTGTTACAAAGTTTCAAAGTTTTATGACGCTCCAGGAAAATAGTTACAAGCATTTGTATCTTGCAAACTTTGATAGGTCTAGGACGTACCGTATAGAAGTTAGGGCCATTTGAAGTTTTACCAGTGTTTGATGTGGGACTCAAGGGTAGCATAGCTTTGAGCGATAGCTTAAATTGACAAGAGGCTCGAGTACTTTATTGTTACAAAATTTCAAGGTTTTTTGACGCTCCAGTAAAAAGTTACAAGCATTTGTATGTTGCAAACTTTGATAGGTGTAGGTCGTACCGTATAGAAGTTAGGGCCATTTGAAGTTTTATCAGTGTTTCATTTGGGACTCAAGGGTAGCATAGCTTTGAGCGATGGCTTAAATTGACCAGAGGCTCGAGTACCTAATTGTTACAAAATTTGAAGGTTTTATGACGCTCCAGTAAAAAGTTACAAGCATTTGTATGTTGCAAACTTTGATATGTGTAGAACGTACCGTATAGAAGTTAGGGCCATTTGAAGATTTATCAGTGTTTGATTTGGGACTCAAGGGTAGCATAGCTTTGAGCGATAGCTTAAATTGACAAGAGGCTCGACTACTTTATTGTTACAAAATTTGAAGGTTTTATGACGCTTCAGTAAAAAGTTACAAGCATTTGTATGTTGCAAACTTTGATAGGTGTAGGACGTACCGTATAGAAGTTAGGGCCATTTGAAGTTTTATCAGTGTTTGATTTGAGACTCATGGGTAGCATAGCTTTGAGCGATAGCTTAAATTGACAAGAGGCTCGAGTACTTTATTGTTACAAAATTTGAAGGTTTTATGACGCTCTAGTAAAAAGGTACAAGCATTTGTATGTTGCAAACTTTGATATGTGTAGGACGTACCGTATAGAAGTTAGGGTCATTTGAAGTTTTATCAGTGTTTGATTTGGGACTCAAGGGTAGCATAGCTTTGAGCGATAGCTTAAATTGACAAGAGGCGCGGGTACTTTATTGTTACAAAATTTCAAGGTTTTATGACGCTCCAGTAAAAAGTTACAAGCATTTGTATGTTGCAAACTGTGATAGATGTAGGACGTACCGTATGGAGTTTGGGCCATTTGAAGTTCTATCAGTGTTTGATTTAGGACTCAAGGGTAGCATAGCTTTGAGCGATAGCTTAATTAGATTGACAAGAGGCTCGAGTTCTTTATTGTTACAAAATTTCAAGGTTTTATGACGCTCCAGTAAAAAGTTACAAGCATTTGTATGTTGCAACCTTTGATAGGTGTAGGACGTGCCGTATAGAGGTTAGGGCCATTTGAAGTTTTATCAGTGTTTGATTTGGGACTCAAGGGTAGCATAGCTTTGAGCGATAGCTTAAATTGACAAGAGGCTCGAGTACTTTATTGTTACAAAATTTCAAGGTTTTATGACGCTCCAATAAAAAGTTATAAGCATTTGTATGTTGCAAGCTTTGATAGGTGTAGGACGTACCGTATAGAGGTTAAGGCAATTTGAAGCTTTATCAGTGTTTGATTTGGGACTCAAGGGTATCATAGTTTTGAGCGATAGCTTATAATGACAAGTACCTCGAGTACTTTATTGTTACCAAATTTCAAAGTTTTATGACGCTCCAGTAAAAAATTTACAAGCATTTGTATCTTACAAACTTTGATAGGTGTAGGACGTACCGTATAGAAGTTAGGGTCATTTGAAGTTTTATCAGTGTTTGATTTGAGACTCATGGGTAGCATAGCTTTGAGCGATAGCTTAAATTGACAAGAGGCTCGAGTACTTTATTGTTACAAAATTTGAGGGGTTTTATGGCGCTCCAGTAAAAAGTTACAAGCATTTGTATGTTGCAAACTTTGATATGTGTAGGACGTACCGTATAGAAGTTAGGGCCATTTGAAGTTTTATCAGTGTTTGATTTGGGACTCAAGGGTAGCATAGCTTTGAGCGATAGCTTAAATTGACCAGAGGCTCGAGTACTTTATTGTTACAAAATTTCAAAGTTTTATGACGCTCCAGTAAAAAGTTACAAGCATTTGTATCTTGCAAACTTTGATAGGTGTAGGACGTACCGTACAGAAGTTAGGGCCATTTGAAGTTTTATCAGTGTTTGATGTGGGACTCAAGGGTAGCACAGCTTTGAGCGATAGCTTAAATTGACAAGAGGCTCGAGCACTTTATTGTTACCAAATTTCAAGGTTTTATGACGCTCCAGTAAAAAGTTACAAGCATTTGTATGTTGCAAACTTTGATAGGTGTAGGACGTACCGTTTAGAAGTTAGGGCCATTAGAAGCTTTATAAGTGTTTGATTTGGGACTCAAGGGTTGCATAGCTTTGAGCGATAACTTAAATTGACAAGAGGCTCGAGTTCTTTATTGTTACAAAATTTCAAGGTTCTATGACGCTCCAGTAAAAAGTTACAAGCATTTGTATGTTGCAAACTGTGATAGATGTAGGACGTACCGTATAGAGTTTGGGCCATTTGAAGTTCTATCAGTGTTTGATTTAGGACTCAAGGGTAGTATAGCTTTGAGCGATAGCTTAATTAGATTGACAAGAGGCTCGAGTACTTTATTGTTACAAAATTTCAAGGATTTTATGACGCTCCAGTAAAAAGTTACAAGCATTTGTATGTTGCAAACTTTGATAGGTGTAGGACGTGCCGTATAGAGGTTAGGGCCATTTGAAGTTTTATCAGTGTTTGATTTGGGACTCAAGGGCAGCATAGCTTTGAGCGATAGCTTAAATTGACAAGAGGCTCGAGTACTTTATTGTTACAAAATTTCAAGGTTTTATGACGCTCCAATAAAAATTTATAAGCATTTGTATGTTGCAAACTTTGATAGGTGTAGGACGTACCGTATAGAGGTTAGGGCCATTTGAAGTTTTATCAGTGTTTGATTTGGGACTCAAGGGTATCATAGCTTTGAGCGATAGCTTATAATGACAAGTACCTCGAGTACTTTATTGTTACAAAATTTCAAAGTTTTATGACGCTCCAGTAAAAAAGTTACAAGCATTTGTATCTTGCAAACTTTGATAGGTGTAGGACATACCGTATAGAAGTTAGGGCCATTTGAAGTTTTATCAGTGTTTGATGTGCGACTCAAGGGTAGCAGAGCTTTGAGCGATAGCTTAAATTGACAAGAGGATCGAGTACTTTATTGTTACAAAATTTCAAGGTTTTATGACGCTCCAGTAAAAAGTTACAGGCATTTGTATGTTGCAAACTTTGATAGGTGTAGGACGTACCGTATAGAAGTTAGGGCCATTTGAAGTTTTATCTGTGTTTGATTTGGGACTCAAGGGTTGCATAGCTTTGAGCGATAGCTTAAATTGACAAGAGGCTCGAGTTCTTTATTGTTACAAAATTTCAAGTTTCTATGACGCTCCAATAAAAAGTTATAAGCATTTGTATGTTGCAAACTTTGATAGGTGTAGGACGTACCGTATAGAGGTTAGGGCCATTTGAAGTTTTATCAGTGTTTCATTTGGGACTCAAGGGTAGCATAGCTTTGAGCGATAGCTTAAATTTACCAGAGGCTCGAGTACCTAATTGTTACAAAATTTGAAGGTTTTATGACGCTCCAGTAAAAAGTTACAAGCATTTGTATGTTGCAAACTTTGATATGTGTAGAACGTACCGTATAGAAGTTAGGGCCATTTGAAGATTTGTCAGTGTTTGATTTGGGACTCAAGGGTAGCATAGCTTTGAGCGATAGCTTAAATTGACAAGAGGCTCGAGTACTTTATTGTTACAAAATTTGAAGGTTTTATGACGCTTCAGTAAAAAGTTACAAGCATTTGTATGTTGCCAACTTTGATAGGTGTAGGACGTACCGTATAGAAGTTAGGGTCATTTGAAGTTTTATCAGTGTTTGATTTGAGACTCATGGGTGGCATAGCTTTGAGCGCTAGCTTAAATTGACAAGAGGCTCGAGTACTTTATTGTTACAAAATTTGAAGGTTTTATGACGCTCCAGTAAAAAGTTACAAGCATTTGTATGTTGCAAACTTTAATATGTGTAGGACGTACCGTATAGAACTTAGGGCCATTTGAAGTTTTATCAGTGTTTGATTTGGGACTCAAGGGTAACATAGCTTTGAGCGATAGCTTAAATTGACAAGAGGCTCGAGTACTTTATTGTTACAAAATTTCAAGGTTTTATGACGCTCCAGTAAAAAGTTACAAGCATTTGTATGTTGGAAACTGTGATAGATGTAGGACGTACCGTCTAGAGTTTGGGCCATTTGAAGTTCTATCAGTGTTTGATTTAGGACTCAAGGGTAGCATTTCTTTGAGCGATAGCTTAAATGGACAAGAGGCTCGAGTACTTTATTGTTACAAAATTTCAAGGTTTTATGACGTTCCAGTAAAAAGTTACAAGCATTTGTATGTTGCAAACTTTGATAGGTGTAGGACGTACCGTATAGAGGTTAGGGCCATTTGAAGTTTTATCAGTGTTTGATTTGGGACTCAAGGGTATCATAGCTTTGAGCGATAGCTTATAATTACAAGTACCTCGAGTACTTTATTGTTACGACATTTCAAAGTTTTATGACGCTCCAGTAAAAAAGTTACAAGCATTTGTATCTTGCAAACTTTGATAGGTGTAGGACGTACCGTATATAAGTTAGGGCCATTTGAAGTTTTATCAGTGTTTGATTTGGGACTCAAGGGTTGCATAGCTTTGAGCGATAGCTTAAATTGACAAGAGGCTCGAGTTCTTTATTGTTACAAAATTTCAAGGTTCTATGACGCTCCAATAAAAAGATATAAGCATTTGTATGTTGCAAACTTTGATAGGTGTAGGACGTACCGTATAGAGGTTAGGGCCATTTGAAGTTTTATCAGTGTTTGATTTGGGACTCAAGGGTATTATAGCTTTGAGCGATAGCTTATATTGACAAGTGGCTCGAGTACTTTATTGTTACAAAATTTCAAAGTTTTATGACGCTCCAGTAAAATATTTACAAGCATTTGTATCTTGCAAACTTTGATAGATCTAGGACGTACCGTATAGAAGTTAGGGCCATTTGAAGTTTTATCAGTGTTTGATGTGGGACTCAAGGGTAGCATAGCTTTGAGTGATAGCTTAAATTGACAAGAGGCTCGAGTACTTTATTGTTACAAAATTTCAAGGTTTTATGACGCTCCAGTAAAAAGTTACAAGCATTTGTATGTTGCAAACTTTGATAGGTGTAGGACGTACCGTATAGAAGTTAGGGCCATTTGAAGTTTTATCAGTGTTTCATTTGGGACTCAAGGGTAGCATAGCTTTGAGCGCTAGCTTAAATTGACCAGAGGCTCGAGTACCTAATTGTTACAAAATTTGAATTTTTTATGACGCTCCAGTAAAAAGTTACAAGCATTTGTATGTTGCAAACTTTGATATGTGTAGAACGTACCGTATAGAAGTTAGGGCCATTTGAAGATTTATCAGTGTTTGATTTGGGACTCAAGGGTAACATAGCTTTGAGCGATAGCTTAAATTGACAAGAGGCTCGAGTACTTTATTGTTACAAAATTTCAAGGTTTAATGACGCTCCAGTAAAAAGTTACAAGCATTTGTATGTTGGAAACTGTGATAGATGTAGGACGTACCGTATAGAGTTTGGGCCATTTGAAGTTCTATCAGTGTTTGATTTAGGACTCAAGGGTAGCATAGCTTTGAGCGATAGCTTAAATTGACAAGAGGCTCGAGTACTTTATTGTTACAAAATTTCAAGGTTTTATGACGCTCCAGTAAAAAGTTACAAGCATTTGTATGTTGTAAACTTTGATAGGTGTAGGACGTGCCGTATAGAGGTTAGGGCCATTTGAAGTTTTATCAGTGTTTGATTTGGGACTCAAGGGTAGCATAGTATGAGCGATAGCTTAAATTGACAAGAGGCTCGAGTACTTTATTGTTACAAAATTTCAAGGTTTTATGACACTCCAATAAAAAGTCATAAGCATTTGTATATTGCAAACTTTGATAGGTGTAGGACATACCGTATAGAGGTTAGGGCCATTTGAAGTTTTATCAGTGTTTGATTTGGGACTCAAGGGTATCATAGCTTTGAGCGATAGCTTATAATGACAAGTACCTCGAGTACTTTATTGTTACAAAATTTCAAGGTTCTATGACGCTCCAGTAAAAAGTTACAAGCATTTGTATGTTGCAAACTGTGATAGATGTAGGACGTACCGTATAGAGTTTGGGCCATTTGAAGTTCTATCAGTGTTTGATTTATGACTCAAGGGTAATATAGCTTTGAGCGATAGCTTAATTAGATTGACAAGAGGCTCGAGTACTTTATTGTTACAAAATTTCAAGGATTTTATGACGCTCCAGTAAAAAGTTACAAGCATTTGTATGTTGCAAACTTTGATAGGTGTAGGACGTGCCGTATAGAGGTTAGGGCCATTTGAAGTTTTATCAGTGTTTGATTTGGGACTCAAGGGCAGCATAGCTTCGAGCGATAGCTTAAATTGACAAGAGGCTCGAGTACTTTATTGTTACAAAATTTCAAGGTTTTATGACGCTCCAATAAAAATTTATAAGCATTTGTATGTTGCAAACTTTGATAGGTGTAGGACGTACCGTATAGAGGTTAGGGCCATTTGAAGTTTTATCAGTGTTTGATTTGGGACTCAAGGGTATCATAGCTTTGAGCGATAGCTTATAATGACAAGTACCTCGAGTACTTTATTGTTACAAAATTTCAAAGTTTTATGACGCTCCAGTAAAAAAGTTACAAGCATTTGTATCTTGCAAACTTTGATAGGTGTAGGACATACCGTATAGAAGTTAGGGCCATTTGAAGTTTTATCAGTGTTTGATGTGCGACTCAAGGGTAGCAGAGCTTTGAGCGATAGCTTAAATTGACAAGAGGATCGAGTACTTTATTGTTAAAAAATTTCAAGGTTTTATGACGCTCCAGTAAAAAGTTACAGGCATTTGTATGTTGCAAACTTTGATAGGTGTAGGACGTACCGTATAGAAGTTAGGGCCATTTGAAGTTTTATCTGTGTTTGATTTGGGACTCAAGGGTTGCATAGCTTTGAGCGATAGCTTAAATTGACAAGAGGCTCGAGTTCTTTATTGTTACAAAATTTCAAGTTTCTATGACGCTCCAATAAGAAGTTATAAGCATTTGTATGTTGCAAACTTTGATAGGTGTAGGACGTACCGTATAGAGGTTAGGGCCATTTGAAGTTTTATCAGCGTTTGATTTGGGACTCAAGGGTATCATAGCTTTGAGCGATAGCTTATATTGACAAGTGGCTCGAGTACTTTATTGTTACAAAATTTCAAAGTTTTATAACGCTCCAGTAAAATAGTTACAAGCATTTGTATCTTGCAAACTTTGCTAGGTGTAGGACGTACCGTATAGAAGTTAGGGCCATTTGAAGTTTTATCAGTGTTTCATTTGGGACTCAAGGGTAGCATAGCTTTGAGCGATAGCTTAAATTTACCAGAGGGTCGAGTACCTAATTGTTACAAAATTTGAAGGTTTTATGACGCTCCAGTAAAAAGTTACAAGCATTTGTATGTTGCAAACTTTGATATGTATAGAAGTTAGGGCCATTTGAAGATTTGTCAGTGTTTGATTTGGGATTCAAGGGTAGCATAGCTTTGAGCGATAGCTTAAATTGACAAGAGGCTCGAGTACTTTATTGTTACAAAATTTGAAGGTTTTATGACGCTTCAGTAAAAAGTTACAAGCATTTGTATGTTGCCAACTTTGATAGGTGTAGGACGTACCGTATAGAACTTAGGGCCATTTGAAGTTTTATCAGTGTTTGATTTGGGACTCAAGGGTAACATAGCTTTGAGCGATAGATTAAATTGACAAGAGGCTCGAGTACTTTATTGTTACAAAATTTCAAGGTTTTATGACGCTCCAGTAAAAAGTTACAAGCATTTGTATGTTGGAAACTGTGATAGATGTAGGACGTACCGTCTAGAGTTTGGGCCATTTGAAGTTCTATCAGTGTTTGATTTAGGACTCAAGGGTAGCATTTCTTTGAGCGATAGCTTAAATTGACAAGAGGCTCGAGTACTTTATAGTTACAAAATTTCAAGGTTTTATGACGCTCCAGTAAAAAGTTACAAGCATTTGTATGTTGCAAACTTTGATAGGTGTAGGACGTACCGTATAGAGGTTAGGGCCATTTGAAGTTTTATCAGTGTTTGATTTGGGACTCAAGGGTATCATAGCTTTGAGCGATAGCTTATAATTACAAGTACCTCGAGTACTTTATTGTTACAACATTTCAAAGTTTTATGACGCTCCAGTAAAAAAGTTACAAGCATTTGTATCTTGCAAACTTTGATAGGTGTAGGACGTACCGTATAGAAGTTAGGGCCATTTGAAGTTTTATCAGTGTTTGATTTGGGACTCAAGGGTTGCATAGCTTTGAGCGATAGCTTAAATTGACAAGAGGCTCGAGTTCTTTATTGTTACAAAATTTCAAGGTTCTATGACGCTCCAATAAAAAGATATAAGCATTTGTATGTTGCAAACTTTGATAGGTGTAGGACGTACCGTATAGAGGTTAGGGCCATTTGAAGTTTTATCAGTGTTTTATTTGGGACTCAAGGGTATTATAGCTTTGAGCGATAGCTTATATTGACAAGTGGCTCGAGTACTTTATTGATACAAAATTTCAAAGTTTTATGACGCTCCAGTAAAATATTTACAAGCATTTGTATCTTGCAAACTTTGATAGATCTAGGACGTACCGTATAGAAGTTAGGGCCATTTGAAGTTTTATCAGTGTTTGATGTGGGACTCAAGGGTAGCATAGCTTTGAGTGATAGCTTAAATTGACAAGAGGCTCGAGTACTTTATTGTTACAAAATTTGAAGGTTTTATGACGCTCCAGTAAAAAGTTACAAGCATTTGTATGTTGCAAACTTTGATAGGTGTAGGACGTACCGTATAGAAGTTAGGGCCATTTGAAGTTTTATCAGTGTTTCATTTGGGACTCAAGGGTAGCATAGCTTTGAGCGATAGCTTAAATGGACAAGAGGCTCGAGTACTTTATTGTTACAAAATTTGAAGGTTTTATGACGCTCCAGTAAAAAGTTACAAGCATTTGTATGTTGCAAACTCTGATATGTGTAGGACGTACCGTATAGAACTTAGGGCCATTTGAAGTTTTATCAGTGTTTGATTTGGGACTCAAGGGTAACATAGCTTTGAGCGATAGCTTAAATTGACAAGAGGCTCGAGTACTTTATTGTTACAAAATTTCAAGGTTTTATGACGCTCCAGTAAAAAGTTACAAGCATTTGTATGTTGGAAACTGTGATAGATGTAGGACGTACCGTCTAGAGTTTGGGCCATTTGAAGTTCTATCAGTGTTTGATTTAGGACTCAAGGGTAGCATTTCTTTGAGCGATAGCTTAAATTGACAAGAGGCTCGAGTACTTTATTGTTACAAAATTTCAAGGTTTTATGACGCTCCAGTAAAAAGTTACAAGCATTTGTATGTTGCAAACTTTGATAGGTGTAGGACGTACCGTATAGAGGTTAGGGCCATTTGAAGTTTTATCAGTGTTTGATTTGGGACTCAAGGGTATCATAGCTTTGAGCGATAGCTTATAATTACAAGTACCTCGAGTACTTTATTGTTACAACATTTCAAAGTTTTATGACGCTCCAGTAAAATATTTACAAGCATTTGTATCTTGCAAACTTTGATAGATCTAGGACGTACCGTATAGAAGTTAGGGCCATTTGAAGTTTTATCAGTGTTTGATGTGGGACTCAAGGGTAGCATAGCTTTGAGTGATAGCTTAAATTGACAAGAGGCTCGAGTACTTTATTGTTACAAAATTTCAAGGTTTTATGACGCTCCAGTAAAAAGTTACAAGCATTTGTATGTTGCAAACTTTGATAGGTGTAGGACGTACCGTATAGAAGTTAGGGCCATTTGAAGTTTTATCAGTGTTTCATTTGGGACTCAAGGGTAGCATAGCTTTGAGCGATTGCTTAAATTGACCAGAGGCTCGAGTACATAATTGTTACAAAATTTGAAGGTTTTATGACGCTCCAGTAAAAAGTTACAAGCATTTGTATGTTGCAAACTTTGATATGTGTAGAACGTACCGTATAGAAGTTAGGGCCATTTGAAGATTTATCAGTGTTTGATTTGGGACTCAAGGGTAGCATAGCTTTGCGCGATAGCTTAAATTGACAAGAGGCTCGAGTACTTTATGGTTACAAAATTTGAAGGTTTTATGACGCTTCAGTAAAAAGTTACAAGCATTTGTATGTTGCAAACTTTGATAGGTGTAGGACGTACCGTATAGAAGTTAGGGTCATTTGAAGTTTTATCAGTGTTTGATTTGAGACTGATGGGTGGCATAGCTTCGAGCGATAGCTTAAATTGACAAGAGGCTCGAGTACTTTATTGTTACAAAATTGGAAGGTTTTATGACGCTTCAGTAAAAAGTTACAAGCATTTGTATATTGCCAACTTTGATAGGTGTAGGACGTACCGTATAGAAATTAGGGTCATTTGAAGTTTTATCAGTGTTTGATTTGAGACTCATGGGTGGCATAGCTTTGAGCGATAGCTTAAATTGACAAGAGGCTCGAGTACTTTATTGTTACAAAATTTCAAGGTTTTATGACGCTCCAGTAAAAAGTTACAAGCATTTGTATGTTGCAAACTTTGATAGGTGTAGGACGTACCGTATAGAAGTTAGGGCCATTTGAAGTTTTATCAGTGTTTGATTTGGGACTCAAGGGTAACATAGCTTTGAGCGATAGCTTAAATTGACAAGAGGCTCGAGTACTTTATTGTTACAAAATTTCAAGGTTTTATGACGCTCCAGTAAAAAGTTACAAGCATTTGTATGTTGGAAACTGTGATAGATGTAGGACGTACCGTCTAGAGTTTGGGCCATTTGAAGTTCTATCAGTGTTTGATTTAGGACTCAAGGGTATGATTTCTTTGAGCGATAGCTTAAATTGACAAGAGGCTCGAGTACTTTATTGTTACAAAATTTCAAGGTTTTATGACGCTCCAGTAAAAAGTTACAAGCATTTGTATGTTGCAAACTTTGATAGGTGTAGGACGTACCGTATAGAGGTTAGGGCCATTTGAAGTTTTATCAGTGTTTGATTTGGGACTCAAGGGTATCATAGCTTTGAGCGATAGCTTATAATTACAAGTACCTCGAGTACTTTATTGTTACAACATTTCAAAGTTTTATGACGCTCCAGTAAAAAAGTTACAAGCATTTGTATCTTGCAAACTTTGATAGGTGTAGGACGTACCGTATAGAAGTTAGGGCCATTTGAAGTTTTATCAGTGTTTGATTTGGGACTCAAGGGTTGCATAGCTTTGAGCGACAGCTTAAATTGACAAGAGGCTCGAGTTCTTTATTGTTACAAAATTTCAAGGTTCTATGACGCTCCAATAAAAAGATATAAGCATTTGTATGTTGCAAACTTTGATAGGTGTAGGACGTACCGTATAGAGGTTAGGGCCATTTGAAGTTTTATCAGTGTTTGATTTGGGACTCAAGGGTATTATAGCTTTGAGCGATAGCTTATATTGACAAGTGGCTCGAGTACTTTATTGTTACAAAATTTCAAAGTTTTATGACGCTCCAGTAAAATATTTACAAGCATTTGTATCTTGCAAACTTTGATAGATCTAGGACGTACCGTATAGAAGTTAGGGCCATTTGAAGTTTTATCAGTGTTTGATGTGGGACTCAAGGGTAGCATAGCTTTGAGTGATAGCTTAAATTGACAAGAGGCTCGAGTTCTTTATTGTTACAAAATTTCAAGTTTCTATGACGCTCCAATAAGAAGTTATAAGCATTTGTATGTTGCAAACTTTGATAGGTGTAGGACGTACCGTATAGAGGTTAGGGCCATTTGAAGTTTTATCAGCGTTTGATTTGGGACTCAAGGGTATCATAGCTTTGAGCGATAGCTTATATTGACAAGTGGCTCGAGTACTTTATTGTTACAAAATTTCAAAGTTTTATAACGCTCCAGTAAAATAGTTACAAGCATTTGTATCTTGCAAACTTTGCTAGGTGTAGGACGTACCGTATAGAAGTTAGGGCCATTTGAAGTTTTATCAGTGTTTGATTTGGGACTCAAGGGTTGCATAGCTTTGAGCGACAGCTTAAATTGACAAGAGGCTCGAGTTCTTTATTGTTACAAAATTTCAAGGTTTTATGACGCTCCAGTAAAAAGTTACAAGCATTTGTATGTTGTAAACTTTGATAGGTGTAGGACGTGCCGTATAGAGGTTAGGGCCATTTGAAGTTTTATCAGTGTTTGATTTGGGATTCAAGGGTAGCATAGTATGAGCGATAGCTTAAATTGACAAGAGGCTCGAGTACTTTATTGTTACAAAATTTCAAGGTTTTATGACACTCCAATAAAAAGTCATAAGCATTTGTATATTGCAAACTTTGATAGGTGTAGGACATACCGTATAGAGGTTAGGGCCATTTGAAGTTTTATCAGTGTTTGATTTGGGACTCAAGGGTATCATAGCTTTGAGCGATAGCTTATAATGACAAGTACCTCGAGTACTTTATTGTTACAAAATTTCAAGGTTCTATGACGCTCCAGTAAAAAGTTACAAGCATTTGTATGTTGCAAACTGTGATAGATGTAGGACGTACCGTATAGAGTTTGGGCCATTTGAAGTTCTATCAGTGTTTGATTTAGGACTCAAGGGTAATATAGCTTTGAGCGATAGCTTAATTAGATTGACAAGAGGCTCGAGTACTTTATTGTTACAAAATTTCAAGGATTTTATGACGCTCCAGTAAAAAGTTACAAGCATTTGTATGTTGCAAACTTTGATAGGTGTAGGACGTGCCGTATAGAGGTTAGGGCCATTTGAAGTTTTATCAGTGTTTGATTTGGGACTCAAGGGCAGCATAGCTTCGAGCGATAGCTTAAATTGACAAGAGGCTCGAGTACTTTATTGTTACAAAATTTCAAGGTTTTATGACGCTCCAATAAAAATTTATAAGCATTTGTATGTTGCAAACTTTGATAGGTGTAGGACGTACCGTATAGAGGTTAGGGCCATTTGAAGTTTTATCAGTGTTTGATTTGGGACTCAAGGGTATCATAGCTTTGAGCGATAGCTTATAATGACAAGTACCTCGAGTACTTTATTGTTACAAAATTTCAAAGTTTTATGACGCTCCAGTAAAAAAGTTACAAGCATTTGTATCTTGCAAACTTTGATATGTGTAGGACATACCGTATAGAAGTTAGGGCCATTTGAAGTTTTATCAGTGTTTGATGTGCGACTCAAGGGTAGCAGAGCTTTGAGCGATAGCTTAAATTGACAAGAGGATCGAGTACTTTATTGTTACAAAATTTCAAGGTTTTATGACGCTCCAGTAAAAAGTTACAGGCATTTGTATGTTGCAAACTTTGATAGGTGTAGGACGTACCGTATAGAAGTTAGGGCCATTTGAAGTTTTATCAGTGTTTGATTTGAGACTCATGGGTGGCATAGCTTTGAGCGATAGCTTAAATTGACAAGAGGCTCGAGTACTTTATTGTTACAAAATTTCAAGGTTTTATGACGCTCCAGTAAAAAGTTACAAGCATTTGTATGTTGCAAACTTTGATAGGTGTAGGACGTACCGTATAGAAGTTAGGGCCATTTGAAGTTTTATCAGTGTTTGATTTGGGACTCAAGGGTAACATAGCTTTGAGCGATAGCTTAAATTGACAAGAGGCTCGAGTACTTTATTGTTACAAAATTTCAAGGTTTTATGACGCTCCAGTAAAAAGTTACAAGCATTTGTATGTTGGAAACTGTGATAGATGTAGGACGTACCGTCTAGAGTTTGGGCCATTTGAAGTTCTATCAGTGTTTGATTTAGGACTCAAGGGTAGCATTTCTTTGAGCGATAGCTTAAATTGACAAGAGGCTCGAGTACTTTATTGTTACAAAATTTCAAGGTTTTATGACGCTCCAGTAAAAAGTTACAAGCATTTGTATGTTGCAAACTTTGATAGGTGTAGGACGTACCGTATAGAGGTTAGGGCCATTTGAAGTTTTATCAGTGTTTGATTTGGGACTCAAGGGTATCATAGCTTTGAGCGATAGCTTATAATTACAAGTACCTCGAGTACTTTATTGTTACAACATTTCAAAGTTTTATGACGCTCCAGTAAAAAAGTTACAAGCATTTGTATCTTGCAAACTTTGATAGGTGTAGGACGTACCGTATAGAAGTTAGGGCCATTTGAAGTTTTATCAGTGTTTGATTTGGGACTCAAGGGTTGCATAGCTTTGAGCGACAGCTTAAATTGACAAGAGGCTCGAGTTCTTTATTGTTACAAAATTTCAAGGTTCTATGACGCTCCAATAAAAAGATATAAGCATTTGTATGTTGCAAACTTTGATAGGTGTAGGACGTACCGTATAGAGGTTAGGGCCATTTGAAGTTTTATCAGTGTTTGATTTGGGACTCAAGGGTAGCATAGTATGAGCGATAGCTTAAATTGACAAGAGGCTCGAGTACTTTATTGTTACAAAATTTCAAGGTTTTATGACACTCCAATAAAAAGTCATAAGCATTTGTATATTGCAAACTTTGATAGGTGTAGGACATACCGTATAGAGGTTAGGGCCATTTGAAGTTTTATCAGTGTTTGATTTGGGACTCAAGGGTATCATAGCTTTGAGCGATAGCTTATAATGACAAGTACCTCGAGTACTTTATTGTTACAAAATTTCAAGGTTCTATGACGCTCCAGTAAAAAGTTACAAGCATTTGTATGTTGCAAACTGTGATAGATGTAGGACGTACCGTATAGAGTTTGGGCCATTTGAAGTTCTATCAGTGTTTGATTTAGGACTCAAGGGTAATATAGCTTTGAGCGATAGCTTAATTAGATTGACAAGAGGCTCGAGTACTTTATTGTTACAAAATTTCAAGGATTTTATGACGCTCCAGTAAAAAGTTACAAGCATTTGTATGTTGCAAACTTTGATAGGTGTAGGACGTGCCGTATAGAGGTTAGGGCCATTTGAAGTTTTATCAGTGTTTGATTTGGGACTCAAGGGCAGCATAGCTTCGAGCGATAGCTTAAATTGACAAGAGGCTCGAGTACTTTATTGTTACAAAATTTCAAGGTTTTATGACGCTCCAATAAAAATTTATAAGCATTTGAATGTTGCAAACTTTGATAGGTGTAGGACGTACCGTATAGAGGTTAGGGCCATTTGAAGTTTTATCAGTGTTTGATTTGGGACTCAAGGGTATCATAGCTTTGAGCGATAGCTTATAATGACAAGTACCTCGAGTACTTTATTGTTACAAAATTTCAAAGTTTTATGACGCTCCAGTAAAAAAGTTACAAGCATTTGTATCTTGCAAACTTTGATAGGTGTAGGACATACCGTATAGAAGTTAGGGCCATTTGAAGTTTTATCAGTGTTTGATGTGCGACTCAAGGGTAGCAGAGCTTTGAGCGATAGCTTAAATTGACAAGAGGATCGAGTACTTTATTGTTACAAAATTTCAAGGTTTTATGACGCTCCAGTAAAAAGTTACAGGCATTTGTATGTTGCAAACTTTGATAGGTGTAGGACGTACCGTATAGAAGTTAGGGCCATTTGAAGTTTTATCTGTGTTTGATTTGGGACTCAAGGGTTGCATAGCTTTGAGCGATAGCTTAAATTGACAAGAGGCTCGAGTTCTTTATTGTTACAAAATTTCAAGTTTCTATGACGCTCCAATAAGAAGTTATAAGCATTTGTATGTTGCAAACTTTGATAGGTGTAGGACGTACCGTATAGAGGTTAGGGCCATTTGAAGTTTTATCAGCGTTTGATTTGGGACTCAAGGGTATCATAGCTTTGAGCGATAGCTTATATTGACAAGTGGCTCGAGTACTTTATTGTTACAAAATTTCAAAGTTTTATAACGCTCCAGTAAAATAGTTACAAGCATTTGTATCTTGCAAACTTTGCTAGGTGTAGGACGTACCGTATAGAAGTTAGGGCCATTTGAAGTTTTATCAGTGTTTCATTTGGGACTCAAGGGTAGCATAGCTTTGAGCGATAGCTTAAATTTACCAGAGGGTCGAGTACCTAATTGTTACAAAATTTGAAGGTTTTATGACGCTCCAGTAAAAAGTTACAAGCATTTGTATGTTGCAAACTTTGATATGTATAGAAGTTAGGGCCATTTGAAGATTTGTCAGTGTTTGATTTGGGATTCAAGGGTAGCATAGCTTTGAGCGATAGCTTAAATTGACAAGAGGCTCGAGTACTTTATTGTTACAAAATTTGAAGGTTTTATGACGCTTCAGTAAAAAGTTACAAGCATTTGTATGTTGCCAACTTTGATAGGTGTAGGACGTACCGTATAGAAATTAGGGTCATTTGAAGTTTTATCAGTGTTTGATTTGAGACTCATGGGTGGCATAGCTTTGAGCGATAGCTTAAATTGACAAGAGGCTCGAGTACTTTATTGTTACAAAATTTGAAGGTTTTATGACGCTCCAGTAAAAAGTTACAAGCATTTGTATGTTGCAAACTTTGATATGTGTAGGACGTACCGTATAGAACTTAGGGCCATTTGAAGTTTTATCAGTGTTTGATTTGGGACTCAAGGGTAACATAGCTTTGAGCGATAGATTAAATTGACAAGAGGCTCGAGTACTTTATTGTTACAAAATTTCAAGGTTTTATGACGCTCCAGTAAAAAGTTACAAGCATTTGTATGTTGGAAACTGTGATAGATGTAGGACGTACCGTCTAGAGTTTGGGCCATTTGAAGTTCTATCAGTGTTTGATTTAGGACTCAAGGGTAGCATTTCTTTGAGCGATAGCTTAAATTGACAAGAGGCTCGAGTACTTTATAGTTACAAAATTTCAAGGTTTTATGACGCTCCAGTAAAAAGTTACAAGCATTTGTATGTTGCAAACTTTGATAGGTGTAGGACGTACCGTATAGAGGTTAGGGCCATTTGAAGTTTTATCAGTGTTTGATTTGGGACTCAAGGGTATCATAGCTTTGAGCGATAGCTTATAATTACAAGTACCTCGAGTACTTTATTGTTACAACATTTCAAAGTTTTATGACGCTCCAGTAAAAAAGTTACAAGCATTTGTATCTTGCAAACTTTGATAGGTGTAGGACGTACCGTATAGAAGTTAGGGCCATTTGAAGTTTTATCAGTGTTTGATTTGGGACTCAAGGGTTGCATAGCTTTGAGCGATAGCTTAAATTGACAAGAGGCTCGAGTTCTTTATTGTTACAAAATTTCAAGGTTCTATGACGCTCCAATAAAAAGATATAAGCATTTGTATGTTGCAAACTTTGATAGGTGTAGGACGTACCGTATAGAGGTTAGGGCCATTTGAAGTTTTATCAGTGTTTTATTTGGGACTCAAGGGTATTATAGCTTTGAGCGATAGCTTATATTGACAAGTGGCTCGAGTACTTTATTGATACAAAATTTCAAAGTTTTATGACGCTCCAGTAAAATATTTACAAGCATTTGTATCTTGCAAACTTTGATAGATCTAGGACGTACCGTATAGAAGTTAGGGCCATTTGAAGTTTTATCAGTGTTTGATGTGGGACTCAAGGGTAGCATAGCTTTGAGTGATAGCTTAAATTGACAAGAGGCTCGAGTACTTTATTGTTACAAAATTTGAAGGTTTTATGACGCTCCAGTAAAAAGTTACAAGCATTTGTATGTTGCAAACTTTGATAGGTGTAGGACGTACCGTATAGAAGTTAGGGCCATTTGAAGTTTTATCAGTGTTTCATTTGGGACTCAAGGGTAGCATAGCTTTGAGCGATAGCTTAAATGGACAAGAGGCTCGAGTACTTTATTGTTACAAAATTTGAAGGTTTTATGACGCTCCAGTAAAAAGTTACAAGCATTTGTATGTTGCAAACTCTGATATGTGTAGGACGTACCGTATAGAACTTAGGGCCATTTGAAGTTTTATCAGTGTTTGATTTGGGACTCAAGGGTAACATAGCTTTGAGCGATAGCTTAAATTGACAAGAGGCTCGAGTACTTTATTGTTACAAAATTTCAAGGTTTTATGACGCTCCAGTAAAAAGTTACAAGCATTTGTATGTTGGAAACTGTGATAGATGTAGGACGTACCGTCTAGAGTTTGGGCCATTTGAAGTTCTATCAGTGTTTGATTTAGGACTCAAGGGTAGCATTTCTTTGAGCGATAGCTTAAATTGACAAGAGGCTCGAGTACTTTATTGTTACAAAATTTCAAGGTTTTATGACGCTCCAGTAAAAAGTTACAAGCATTTGTATGTTGCAAACTTTGATAGGTGTAGGACGTACCGTATAGAGGTTAGGGCCATTTGAAGTTTTATCAGTGTTTGATTTGGGACTCAAGGGTATCATAGCTTTGAGCGATAGCTTATAATTACAAGTACCTCGAGTACTTTATTGTTACAACATTTCAAAGTTTTATGACGCTCCAGTAAAATATTTACAAGCATTTGTATCTTGCAAACTTTGATAGATCTAGGACGTACCGTATAGAAGTTAGGGCCATTTGAAGTTGTATCAGTGTTTGATGTGGGACTCAAGGGTAGCATAGCTTTGAGTGATAGCTTAAATTGACAAGAGGCTCGAGTACTTTATTGTTACAAAATTTCAAGGTTTTATGACGCTCCAGTAAAAAGTTACAAGCATTTGTATGTTGCAAACTTTGATAGGTGTAGGACGTACCGTATAGAAGTTAGGGCCATTTGAAGTTTTATCAGTGTTTCATTTGGGACTCAAGGGTAGCATAGCTTTGAGCGATTGCTTAAATTGACCAGAGGCTCGAGTACATAATTGTTACAAAATTTGAAGGTTTTATGACGCTCCAGTAAAAAGTTACAAGCATTTGTATGTTGCAAACTTTGATATGTGTAGAACGTACCGTATAGAAGTTAGGGCCATTTGAAGATTTATCAGTGTTTGATTTGGGACTCAAGGGTAGCATAGCTTTGCGCGATAGCTTAAATTGACAAGAGGCTCGAGTACTTTATGGTTACAAAATTTGAAGGTTTTATGACGCTTCAGTAAAAAGTTACAAGCATTTGTATGTTGCAAACTTTGATAGGTGTAGGACGTACCGTATAGAAGTTAGGGTCATTTGAAGTTTTATCAGTGTTTGATTTGAGACTGATGGGTGGCATAGCTTCGAGCGATAGCTTAAATTGACAAGAGGCTCGAGTACTTTATTGTTACAAAATTGGAAGGTTTTATGACGCTTCAGTAAAAAGTTACAAGCATTTGTATATTGCCAACTTTGATAGGTGTAGGACGTACCGTATAGAAATTAGGGTCATTTGAAGTTTTATCAGTGTTTGATTTGAGACTCATGGGTGGCATAGCTTTGAGCGATAGCTTAAATTGACAAGAGGCTCGAGTACTTTATTGTTACAAAATTTCAAGGTTTTATGACGCTCCAGTAAAAAGTTACAAGCATTTGTATGTTGCAAACTTTGATAGGTGTAGGACGTACCGTATAGAAGTTAGGGCCATTTGAAGTTTTATCAGTGTTTGATTTGGGACTCAAGGGTAACATAGCTTTGAGCGATAGCTTAAATTGACAAGAGGCTCGAGTACTTTATTGTTACAAAATTTCAAGGTTTTATGACGCTCCAGTAAAAAGTTACAAGCATTTGTATGTTGGAAACTGTGATAGATGTAGGACGTACCGTCTAGAGTTTGGGCCATTTGAAGTTCTATCAGTGTTTGATTTAGGACTCAAGGGTAGCATTTCTTTGAGCGATAGCTTAAATTGACAAGAGGCTCGAGTACTTTATTGTTACAAAATTTCAAGGTTTTATGACGCTCCAGTAAAAAGTTACAAGCATTTGTATGTTGCAAACTTTGATAGGTGTAGGACGTACCGTATAGAGGTTAGGGCCATTTGAAGTTTTATCAGTGTTTGATTTGGGACTCAAGGGTATCATAGCTTTGAGCGATAGCTTATAATTACAAGTACCTCGAGTACTTTATTGTTACAACATTTCAAAGTTTTATGACGCTCCAGTAAAAAAGTTACAAGCATTTGTATCTTGCAAACTTTGATAGGTGTAGGACGTACCGTATAGAAGTTAGGGCCATTTGAAGTTTTATCAGTGTTTGATTTGGGACTCAAGGGTTGCATAGCTTTGAGCGACAGCTTAAATTGACAAGAGGCTCGAGTTCTTTATTGTTACAAAATTTCAAGGTTCTATGACGCTCCAATAAAAAGATATAAGCATTTGTATGTTGCAAACTTTGATAGGTGTAGGACGTACCGTATAGAGGTTAGGGCCATTTGAAGTTTTATCAGTGTTTGATTTGGGACTCAAGGGTATTATAGCTTTGAGCGATAGCTTATATTGACAAGTGGCTCGAGTACTTTATTGTTACAAAATTTCAAAGTTTTATGACGCTCCAGTAAAATATTTACAAGCATTTGTATCTTGCAAACTTTGATAGATCTAGGACGTACCGTATAGAAGTTAGGGCCATTTGAAGTTTTATCAGTGTTTGATGTGGGACTCAAGGGTAGCATAGCTTTGAGTGATAGCTTAAATTGACAAGAGGCTCGAGTACTTTATTGTTACAAAATTTCAAGGTTTTATGACGCTCCAGTAAAAAGTTACAAGCATTTGTATGTTGCAAACTTTGATAGGTGTAGGACGTACCGTATAGAAATTAGGGCCATTTGAAGTTTTATCAGTGTTTCATTTGGGACTCAAGGGTAGCATAGCTTTGAGCGATTGCTTAAATTGACCAGAGGCTCGAGTACATAATTGTTACAAAATTTGAAGGTTTTATGACGCTCCAGTAAAAAGTTACAAGCATTTGTATGTTGCAAACTTTGATATGTGTAGAACGTACCGTATAGAAGTTAGGGCCATTTGAAGATTTATCAGTGTTTGATTTGGGACTCAAGGGTAGCATAGCTTTGAGCGATAGCTTAAATTGACAAGAGGCTCGAGTACTTTATGGTTACAAAATTTGAAGGTTTTATGACGCTTCAGTAAAAAGTTACAAGCATTTGTATGTTGCAAACTTTGATAGGTGTAGGACGTACCGTATAGAAGTTAGGGTCATTTGAAGTTTTATCAGTGTTTGATTTGAGACTGATGGGTGGCATAGCTTCGAGCGATAGCTTAAATTGACAAGAGGCTCGAGTACTTTATTGTTACAAAATTTCAAGGTTTTATGACGCTCCAGTAAAAAGTTACAAGCATTTGTATGTTGGAAACTGTGATAGATGTAGGACGTACCGTCTAGAGTTTGGGCCATTTGAAGTTCTATCAGTGTTTGATTTAGGACTCAAGGGTAGCATTTCTTTGAGCGATAGCTTAAATTGACAAGAGGCTCGAGTACTTTATTGTTACAAAATTTCAAGGTTTTATGACGCTCCAGTAAAAAGTTACAAGCATTTGTATGTTGCAAACTTTGATAGGTGTAGGACGTACCGTATAGAGGTTAGGGCCATTTGAAGTTTTATCAGTGTTTGATTTGGGACTCAAGGGTATCATAGCTTTGAGCGATAGCTTATAATTACAAGTACCTCGAGTACTTTATTGTTACAACATTTGAAAGTTTTATGACGCTCCAGTAAAAAAGTTACAAGCATTTGTATCTTGCAAACTTTGATAGGTGTAGGACGTACCGTATAGAAGTTAGGGCCATTTGAAGTTTTATCAGTGTTTGATTTGGGACTCAAGGGTTGCATAGCTTTGAGCGATAGCTTAAATTGACAAGAGGCTCGAGTTCTTTATTGTTACAAAATTTTAAGGTTCTATGACGCTCCAATAAAAAGATATAAGCATTTGTATGTTGCAAACTTTGATAGGTGTAGGACGTACCGTATAGAGGTTAGGGCCATTTGAAGTTTTATCAGTGTTTGATTTGGGACTCAAGGGTATTATAGCTTTGAGCGATAGCTTATATTGACAAGTGGCTCGAGTACTTTATTGTTACAAAATTTCAAAGTTTTATGACGCTCCAGTAAAATATTTACAAGCATTTGTATCTTGCAAACTTTGATAGATGTAGGACGTACCGTATAGAAGTTAGGGCCATTTGAAGTTTTATCAGTGTTTGATGTGGGACTCAAGGGTAGCATAGCTTTGAGTGATAGCTTAAATTGACAAGAGGCTCGAGTACTTTATTGTTACAAAATTTCAAGGTTTTATGACGCTCCAGTAAAAAGTTACAAGCATTTGTATGTTGCAAACTTTGATAGGTGTAGGACGTACCGTATAGAAGTTAGGGCCATTTGAAGTTTTATCAGTGTTTCATTTGGGACTCAAGGGTAGCATAGCTTTGAGCGATTGCTTAAATTGACCAGAGGCTCGAGTACATAATTGTTACAAAATTTGAAGGTTTTATGACGCTCCAGTAAAAAGTTACAAGCATTTGTATGTTGCAAACTTTGATATGTGTAGAACGTACCGTATAGAAGTTAGGGCCATTTGAAGATTTATCAATGTTTGATTTGGGACTCAAGGGTAGCATAGCTTTGAGCGATAGCTTAAATTGACAAGAGGCTCGAGTACTTTATGGTTACAAAATTTGAAGGTTTTATGACGCTTCAGTAAAAAGTTACAAGCATTTGTATGTTGCAAACTTTGATAGGTGTAGGACGTACCGTATAGAAGTTAGGGTCATTTGAAGTTTTATCAGTGTTTGATTTGAGACTGATGGGTGGCATAGCTTCGAGCGATAGCTTAAATTGACAAGAGGCTCGAGTACTTTATTGTTACAAAATTTGAAGGTTTTATGACGCTCCAGTAAAAAGTTACAAGCATTTGTATGTTGCAAACTTTGATATGTGTAGGACGTACCGTATAGAAGTTAGGGCCATTTGAAGTTTTATCAGTGTTTGATTTGGGACTCAAGGGTAACATAGCTTTGAGCGATAGCTTAAATTGACAAGAGGCTCGAGTACTTTATTGTTACAAAATTTCAAGGTTTAATGACGCTCCAGGAAAAAGTTACAAGCATTTGTATGTTGGAAACTGTGATAGATGTAGGACGTACCGTATAGAGTTTGGGCCATTTGAAGTTCTATCAGTGTTTGATTTAGGACTCAAGGGTAGCATAGCTTTGAGCGATAGCTTAAATTGACAAGAGGCTCGAGTACTTTATTGTTACAAAATTTCAAGGTTTTATGACGCTCCAGTAAAAAGTTACAAGCATTTGTATGTTGTAAACTTTGATAGGTGTAGGACGTGCCGTATAGAGGTTAGGGCCATTTGAAGTTTTATCAGTGTTTGATTTGGGACTCAAGGGTAGCATAGTATGAGCGATAGTTTAAATTCACAAGAGGCTCGAGTACTTTATTGTTACAAAATTTCAAGGTTTTATGACACTCCAATAAAAAGTCATAAGCATTTGTATATTGCAAACTTTGATAGGTGTAGGACATACCGTATAGAGGTTAGGGCCATTTGAAGTTTTATCAGTGTTTGATTTGGGACTCAAGGGTATCATAGCTTTGAGCGATAGCTTATAATGACAAGTACCTCGAGTACTTTATTGTTACAAAATTTCAAAGTTTTATGACGCTCCAGTAAAAAAGTTACAAGCATTTGTATCTTGCAAACTTTGATAGGTGTAGGACGTACCGTATAGAAGTTAGGGCCATTTGAAGTTTTATCAGTGTTTGATTTGGTACTCAAGGGTAGCATAGCTTTGAGCGATAGCTTAAATTGACTAGAGGCTCGAGTACTTTATTGTTACAAAATTTCTAGGTTTTATGACGCTCCAGTAAAAAGTTACAAGCATTTGTATGTTGGAAACTGTGATAGATGTAGGACGTACCGTATAGAGTTTGGGCCATTTGAAGTTCTATCAGTGTTTGATTTAGGACTCAAGGGTAGCATAGCTTTGAGCGATAGTTGAAATTGACAAGAGGCTCGAGTACTTTATTGTTACAAAATTTCAAGGTTTTATGACGCTCCAGTAAAATATTTACAAGCATTTGTATCTTGCAAACTTTGATAGATCTAGGACGTACCGTATAGAAGTTAGGGCCATTTGAAGTTTTATCAGTGTTTGATGTGGGACTCAAGGGTAGCATAGCTTTGAGTGATAGCTTAAATTGACAAGAGGCTCGAGTACTTTATTGTTACAAAATTTCAAGGTTTTATGACGCTCCAGTAAAAAGTTACAAGCATTTGTATGTTGCAAACTTTGAAAGGTGTAGGACGTACCGTATAGAAATTAGGGCCATTTGAAGTTTTATCAGTGTTTCATTTGGGACTCAAGGGTAGCATAGCTTTGAGCGATTGCTTAAATTGACCAGAGGCTCGAGTACATAATTGTTACACAATTTGAAGGTTTTATGACGCTCCAGTAAAAAGTTACAAGCATTTGTATGTTGCAAACTTTGATATGTGTAGAACGTACCGTATAGAAGTTAGGGCCATTTGAAGATTTATCAGTGTTTGATTTGGGACTCAAGGGTAGCATAGCTTTGAGCGATAGCTTAAATTGACAAGAGGCTCGAGTACTTTATGGTTACAAAATTTGAAGGTTTTATGACGCTTCAGTAAAAAGTTACAAGCATTTGTATGTTGCAAACTTTGATAGGTGTAGGACGTACCGTATAGAAGTTAGGGTCATTTGAAGTTTTATCAGTGTTTGATTTGAGACTGATGGGTGGCATAGCTTCGAGCGATAGCTTAAATTGACAAGAGGCTCGAGTACTTTATTGTTACAAAATTTCAAGGTTTTATGACGCTCCAGTAAAAAGTTACAAGCATTTGTATGTTGGAAACTGTGATAGATGTAGGACGTACCGTCTAGAGTTTGGGCCATTTGAAGTTCTATCAGTGTTTGATTTAGGACTCAAGGGTAGCATTTCTTTGAGCGATAGCTTAAATTGACAAGAGGCTCGAGTACTTTATTGTTACAAAATTTCAAGGTTTTATGACGCTCCAGTAAAAAGTTACAAGCATTTGTATGTTGCAAACTTTGATAGGTGTAGGACGTACCGTATAGAGGTTAGGGCCATTTGAAGTTTTATCAGTGTTTGATTTGGGACTCAAGGGTATCATAGCTTTGAGCGATAGCTTATAATTACAAGTACCTCGAGTACTTTATTGTTACAACATTTGAAAGTTTTATGACGCTCCAGTAAAAAAGTTACAAGCATTTGTATCTTGCAAACTTTGATAGGTGTAGGACGTACCGTATAGAAGTTAGGGCCATTTGAAGTTTTATCAGTGTTTGATTTGGGACTCAAGGGTTGCATAGCTTTGAGCGATAGCTTAAATTGACAAGAGGCTCGAGTTCTTTATTGTTACAAAATTTTAAGGTTCTATGACGCTCCAATAAAAAGATATAAGCATTTGTATGTTGCAAACTTTGATAGGTGTAGGACGTACCGTATAGAGGTTAGGGCCATTTGAAGTTTTATCAGTGTTTGATTTGGGACTCAAGGGTATTATAGCTTTGAGCGATAGCTTATATTGACAAGTGGCTCGAGTACTTTATTGTTACAAAATTTCAAAGTTTTATGACGCTCCAGTAAAATATTTACAAGCATTTGTATCTTGCAAACTTTGATAGATCTAGGACGTACCGTATAGAAGTTAGGGCCATTTGAAGTTTTATCAGTGTTTGATGTGGGACTCAAGGGTAGCATAGCTTTGAGTGATAGCTTAAATTGACAAGAGGCTCGAGTACTTTATTGTTACAAAATTTCAAGGTTTTATGACGCTCCAGTAAAAAGTTACAAGCATTTGTATGTTGCAAACTTTGATAGGTGTAGGACGTACCGTATAGAAGTTAGGGCCATTTGAAGTTTTATCAGTGTTTCATTTGGGACTCAAGGGTAGCATAGCTTTGAGCGATTGCTTAAATTGACCAGAGGCTCGAGTACATAATTGTTACAAAATTTGAAGGTTTTATGACGCTCCAGTAAAAAGTTACAAGCATTTGTATGTTGCAAACTTTGATATGTGTAGAACGTACCGTATAGAAGTTAGGGCCATTTGAAGATTTATCAATGTTTGATTTGGGACTCAAGGGTAGCATAGCTTTGAGCGATAGCTTAAATTGACAAGAGGCTCGAGTACTTTATGGTTACAAAATTTGAAGGTTTTATGACGCTTCAGTAAAAAGTTACAAGCATTTGTATGTTGCAAACTTTGATAGGTGTAGGACGTACCGTATAGAAGTTAGGGTCATTTGAAGTTTTATCAGTGTTTGATTTGAGACTGATGGGTGGCATAGCTTCGAGCGATAGCTTAAATTGACAAGAGGCTCGAGTACTTTATTGTTACAAAATTTGAAGGTTTTATGACGCTCCAGTAAAAAGTTACAAGCATTTGTATGTTGCAAACTTTGATATGTGTAGGACGTACCGTATAGAAGTTAGGGCCATTTGAAGTTTTATCAGTGTTTGATTTGGGACTCAAGGGTAACATAGCTTTGAGCGATAGCTTAAATTGACAAGAGGCTCGAGTACTTTATTGTTACAAAATTTCAAGGTTTAATGACGCTCCAGGAAAAAGTTACAAGCATTTGTATGTTGGAAACTGTGATAGATGTAGGACGTACCGTATAGAGTTTGGGCCATTTGAAGTTCTATCAGTGTTTGATTTAGGACTCAAGGGTAGCATAGCTTTGAGCGATAGCTTAAATTGACAAGAGGCTCGAGTACTTTATTGTTACAAAATTTCAAGGTTTTATGACGCTCCAGTAAAAAGTTACAAGCATTTGTATGTTGTAAACTTTGATAGGTGTAGGACGTGCCGTATAGAGGTTAGGGCCATTTGAAGTTTTATCAGTGTTTGATTTGGGACTCAAGGGTAGCATAGTATGAGCGATAGTTTAAATTGACAAGAGGCTCGAGTACTTTATTGTTACAAAATTTCAAGGTTTTATGACACTCCAATAAAAAGTCATAAGCATTTGTATATTGCAAACTTTGATAGGTGTAGGACATACCGTATAGAGGTTAGGGCCATTTGAAGTTTTATCAGTGTTTGATTTGGGACTCAAGGGTATCATAGCTTTGAGCGATAGCTTATAATGACAAGTACCTCGAGTACTTTATTGTTACAAAATTTCAAAGTTTTATGACGCTCCAGTAAAAAAGTTACAAGCATTTGTATCTTGCAAACTTTGATAGGTGTAGGACGTACCGTATAGAAGTTAGGGCCATTTGAAGTTTTATCAGTGTTTGATTTGGTACTCAAGGGTAGCATAGCTTTGAGCGATAGCTTAAATTGACTAGAGGCTCGAGTACTTTATTGTTACAAAATTTCAAGGTTTTATGACGCTCCAGTAAAAAGTTACAAGCATTTGTATGTTGGAAACTGTGATAGATGTAGGACGTACCGTATAGAGTTTGGGCCATTTGAAGTTCTATCAGTGTTTGATTTAGGACTCAAGGGTAGCATAGCTTTGAGCGATAGTTGAAATTGACAAGAGGCTCGAGTACTTTATTGTTACAAAATTTCAAGGTTTTATGACGCTCCAGTAAAAAGTTAAAAACATTTGTATGTTGCAAACTTTGATATGTGTAGGACGTACCGTATAGAAGTTAGGGCCATTTGAAGTTTTATCAGTGTTTAATTTGGGACTCAAGGGTAGCATAGCTTTGATCGATAGTTTCAATTGACAAAAGGCTCGAGTACATTATTGTTACAAAATTTCAAGGTTGTATGACGCTCCAATAAAAAGTTACAAGCATTTGTATGTAGCAAATTTTGATAGATGTAGGGCGTACCGTATGGAAGTTAGGGTCATTTGAAGTTTTATCAGGGTTTGATTTGGGACTCAAGGGTAGGATAGCTTTGAGCGATCGCTTAAATTGACAAGAGGCTCGAGTACTTTATTGTTACAAAATTTCAAGGTTTTATGACGCTCCAGAGAAAAATAACCAGCATTTATATGTTGCAAACTTTGATAGGTGTAGGACGTACCGTATAGAAGTTAGGGACATTTGAAGTTTTATCAGTGTTTGATTTGGACTCAAGGGTAGCATAGCTCTGAGCGGTTGCTTAAATTGACAAGAGGATCGAGTACTTTATTGTTACAAAATTTCAAGGTTTTATGACGCTCCAGTAAAAAGTTACAAGCATTTGTATGTTGCAAACTTTGATAGGTGTAGCATGTACCGTATAGAAGTTAGGTGCATTTGAAGTTTTATCAGTGTTTGATTTGGGACTCAAGGGTAGCATAGCTTTGAGCGATAGGTTAAATTGACAAGAGGCTCGAGTACTTTATTCTTACAAAATTTCAAGGTTTTATGACGCTCCAGTAAAAAGTTACAAACATTTGTATGTTGCAAACTTTGATAGGTGTAGGACGTACCGTATAGAGGCTAGGGCCATTTGAAGTTTTATCAGTGTTTGATTTGGGACTCAAGGGTATCGTAGCTTTGAGCGATAGCTTATATTGACAAGTGGCTCGAGTACTTTATTGTTACAAAATTTCAAAGTTTTATGACGCTGCAGTAAAAAAGTTATAAGCATTTGTATGTTGCAAACTTTGATAGGTGTAGGACGTACCGTATAGAAATCAGGGCCATTTGAAGTTTTATCAGTGTTTGATTTGGGACTCAAGGGTAGCATAGCTTTGAGCGATAGCTTAAATTGACAAGAGGCTCGAGTACCTTATTGTTACAAAATTTCAAGGTTTTATGACGCTCCAGTAAAAAGTGACAAGCATTTGTATCTTGCAAACTTGGACAGGTGTAGGACGTACCGTATAGGAGTTAGGGCCATTTGAAGTTTTATCAGTGTTTGATTTGGGACTCAAGGGTAGCACAGCTTTGAGCGGTAGCTTAAATTGACAAGAGGATCGAGTACTTTATTGTTACAAAATTTCAAGGTTTTATGACGCTCCAGTAAAAAGTTACAAGCATTTGTATGTTGCAAACTTTGATAGGTGTAGCATGTACCGTATAGAAGTTAGGGCCATTTGAAGTTTTATCAGTGTTTGATTTGGTACTCAAGGGTAGCATAGCTTTGAGCGATAGCTTAAATTTACAAGAGGCTCGAGTACTTTATTGTTACAAAATTTGAAGGTTTTATGACGCTCCAGTAAAAAGTTACAAGCTGTATGTTGCAAACTTTGATATGTGTAGGATGTACCGTATAGAAGTTAGGGCCATTTGAAGTTTTATCAGTGTTTGATTTGGGACTCAAGGGTAACATAGCTTTGAGCGATAGCTTAAATTGACAAGAGGCTCGAGTACTTTATTGTTACAAAATTTCAAGGTTTTATGACGCATCAGTAAAAAGTTACAAGCATTTGTATGTTGGAAACTGTGATAGATGTAGGACGTACCGTATAGAGTTTGGGCCATTTGAAGTTCTATCAGTGTTTGATTTAGGACTCAAGGGTAGCATAGCTTTGAGCGATAGTTGAAATTGACAAGAGGCTCGAGTACTTTATTGTTACAAAATTTCAAGGTTTTATGACGCTCCAGTAAAAAGTTAAAAACATTTGTATGTTGCAAACTTTGATATGTGTAGGACGTACCGTATAGAAGTTTGGGCCATTTGAAGTTTTATCAGTGTTTGATTTGGGACTCAAGGGTAGCATAGCTTTGAGCGATAGTTTCAATTGACAAAAGGCTCGAGTACATTATTGTTACAAAATTTCAAGGTTGTATGACGCTCCAATAAAAAGTTACAAGCATTTGTATGTAGCAAATTTTGATAGATGTAGGGCGTACCGTATGGAAGTTAGGGTCATTTGAAGTTTTATCAGGGTTTGATTTGGGACTCAAGGGTAGGATAGCTTTGAGCGATCGCTTAAATTGACAAGAGGCTCGAGTACTTTATTGTTACAAAATTTCAAGGTTTTATGACGCTCCAGAGAAAAATAACCAGCATTTGTATGTTGCAAACTTTGATAGGTGTAGGACGTACCGTATAGAAGTAAGGGCCATTTGAAGTTTTATCAGTGTTTGATTTGGGACTCAAGGGTAGCATAGCTTTGAGCGATAGCTTAAATTGACAAGAGGGTCGAGTACTTTATTGTTACAAAATTTCAAGGTTTTATGAAGCTCCAGTAAAAAGTTACAAGCATTTGTATGTTGCAAACGTTGATAGGTGTAGGACGTACCGTATTGATGTTAGGGCCATTTGATGTTTTATCAGCGTTTGATTTGGGACTCAAGAGTAGTATAGCCTTGAGCGATAGCTTAAATTGACAAGAGGCTCGAGTACTTTATTGTTACAAAATTTCAAGGTTTTATGACGCTCCAGTAAAAAGTTACAAGCATTTGTATCTTGCAAACTTTGATAGGTGTAGGACATACCGTATAGAAGTTAGGGCCATTTGAAGTTTTATCAGTGTTTGATGTGGGACTCAAGGGTAGCATAGCTTTGGGCGATAGCTTAAATTGACAAGAGGCTCGAGTACTTTATTGTTACAAAATTTCAAGGTTTTATGACGCTCCAGTAAAAAGTTACAAGGATTTGTATGTTGCAAACTTTGATAGGTGTAGGACGTACCGTATAGAAGTTAGGGACATTTGAAGTTTTATCAGTGTTTGATTTGGACTCAAGGGTAGCATAGCTCTGAGCGGTAGCTTAAATTGACAAGAGGATCGAGTACTTTATTGTTACAAAATTTCAAGGTTTTATGACGCTCCAGTAAAAAGTTACAAGCATTTGTATGTTGCAAACTTTGATAGGTGTAGCATGTACCGTATAGAAGTTAAGGCCATTTGAAGTTTTATCAGTGTTTGATTTGGGACACAAGGGTAGCATAGCTTTGAGCGATAGGTTAAATTGACAAGAGGCTCGAGTACTTTATTCTTACAAAATTTCAAGGTTTTATGACGCTCCAGTAAAAAGTTACAAGCATTTGTATGTTGCAAACTTTGATAGGTGTAGGACGTACCGTATAGAGGCTCAGGCCATTTGAAGTTTTATCAGTATTTGATTTGGGACTCAAGGGTATCATAGCTTTGAGCGATAGCTTATATTGACAAGTGGCTCGAGTACTTTATTGTTACAAAATTTCAAAGTTTTATGACGCTGCAGTAAAAAAGTTATAAGCATTTGTATGTTGCAAACTTTGATAGGTGTAGGACGTACCGTATAGAAATCAGGGCCATTTGAAGTTTTATCAGTATTTGATTTGGGACTCAAGGGTAGCATAGCTTTGAGCGATAGCTTAAATTGACAAGAGGCTCGAGTACTTTATTGTTACAAAATTTCAAGGTTTTATGACGCTGCAGTAAAAAGTGGCAAGCATTTGTATCTTGCAAACTTGGACAGGTGTAGGACGTACCGTATAGGAGTTAGGGCCATTTGAAGTTTTATCAGTGTTTGATTTGGGACTCAAGGGTAGCACAGCTTTGAGCGGTAGCTTAAATTGACAAGAGGATCGAGTACTTTATTGTTACAAAATTTCAAGGTTTTATGACACTCCAGTAAAAAGTTACAAGCATATGTATGTTGCAAACTTTTATAGGTGTAGGACGTACCGTATAGAAGTTAGGGCCATTTGAAGTTTTATCAGTGTTTGATTTGTGACTTTAGGGTAGCACAGCTTTGAGCGGCAGCTTAAATTGACAAGATGCTCGAGTACCTTATTGTTACAAAATTTCAAGGTTTTATGACGCTCCAGTAAAACGTTACAAGCATTTGTATGTTGCAAACTTTTATAGGTGTAGGACGTACCGTATAGAAGTTAGGGCCATTTGAAGTTTTATCAGTGTTTGATTTGGGATTCAAGGGTAGCATAGATCTGAGCGATAGCTTAAATTGACAAGAGGATCGAGTACTTTATTGTTACAAAATTTCAAGGTTTTAAGACGCTCCAGTAAAAAGTTACAAGCATTTGTATGTTGCAAACTTTGATAGGTGTAGCACGCACCGTATATAAGTTAGGGCCATTTGAAGTTTTATCAGTGTTTGATTTGGGACTCAAGGGTAGCATAGCTTTGAGCGATAGCTTAAATTGACAAGAGGCTCGAGTACTTTATTCTTACAAAATTTCAAGGTTTTATGACGCTCCAGTAAAAATTTACATGCATTTGTAACTTGCAAACTTTGATAGGTGTAGGACGTACCGTATAGAAGTTAGAGTCATTTGAAGTTTTATCAGTGTTTGATTTGCGACTTTAGGGTAGCATAGCTTTGAGCGGCAGCTTAAATTGACAAGATGCTCGAGTACCTTATTGTTACAAAATTTCAAGGTTTTATGACGCTCCAGTAAAACGTTACAAGCATTTGTATGTTGCAAACTTTTATAGGTGTAGGACGTACCGTATAGAATTTAGGGCCATTTGAAGTTTTATCAGTGTTTGATTTGGGATTCAAGGGTAGCATAGATCTGAGCGATAGCTTAAATTGACAAGAGGATCGAGTACTTTACTGTTACAAAATTTGAAGGTTTTATGACCCTCCAGTAAAAAGTTACAAGCATTTGTATTTTGCAAACTTTGATAGATGTAGGACGTACCGTATAGAAGTTAGGGCCATTTGATGTTTTATCAGTGTTTGATTTGGGACTCAAGGGTAGTATAGCTATGAGCGATAGCTTAAATTGACAAGAGGCTAGAGTACTTTACTGTTACAAAATTTCAAGGTTTTAGGACGCTCCAGTAAAAAGTTACAAGCATTTGTATCTTGCAAACTTTGATATGTGTAGGGCGTACCGTATAGAAGTTAGGGCCATTTGAAATTTTATCAGTGTTTGATTTGGGACTCAAGGGTATCATAGCTTTGAGCGATAGCTTAAATTGACAAGAGGCTCGAGTACTTTATTGTTACAAAATTTGAAGGTTTTATGACGCTCCAGTAAAAAGTTACAAGCATTTGTATGTTGCAAACTTTCATAGGTGTAGGACGTACCGTATAGAAGTTAGGGTCATTTGAAGTTTTATCAGTGTTTGATTTGCGACTTAAGGGTAGCATAGCTTTGAGCGACAGCTTAAATTGACAAGAGGCTAGAGTACCTTATTGTTACAAAATTTCAAGGTTTTATGACGCTCCAGTAAACCGTTACAAGCATTTGTATGTTGCAAACTTTGATAGGTGTAGGACGTACCGTATAGAAGTTAGGGCCATTTGAAGTTTTATCAGTGTTTGATTTGGGACTCAAGGGTAGCACAGCTTTGAGCGATAGCTTAAATTGACAAGAGGCTCGAGTACTTTATTGTTACAAAATTTCAAGATTTTATGACGCTGCAGTAAAAAGTTACAAGCATTTGTATGCTGCAAACTTTGATAGGTATAGGACGTACCGTATAGAAGTTAGGGCCATTTGCAGTTCTATCAGTGTTTCATTTGGTACTCAATGATAGCATAGCTTTGAGCGATAGCTTAAATTGACAAGTGGCTCGAGTACTTTATTGTTACAAAATTTCAAGGTTTTATGACGCTATAGTAAAAAGTTACAAGCATTTGTATGTAGCAAACTTTGATAGGTGTAGGGCGTACCGTATAGAAGTTAGGGCCATTTGAAGTTTTATCAGTGTTTGATGTGGGACTCAAGGGTAGCATAGTCTTCAGCGGTAGTTTAAATTGACAAGAGGCTCGAGTACTTTATTGTTACAAAATTTCAAGGTTTTATGACGCTCCAGTAAGAAGTATGTTGCAAACTTTGATATGTGTAGGACGTACCGATATGTTAGGGCCATTTGAAATTTTATCAGTGTTTGATTTGGGACTCAAGGGTAGCATAGCTTTGAGCGATAGCTTAAATTGACAAGAGGCTCGAGTACTTTATGGTTACAAAATTTGAAGGTTTTATGACGCTTCAGTAAAAAGTTACAAGCATTTGTATGTTGCAAACTTTGATAGGTGTAGGACGTACCGTATAGAAGTTAGGGTCATTTGAAGTTTTATCAGTGTTTGATTTGAGACTGATGGGTGGCATAGCTTCGAGCGATAGCTTAAATTGACAAGAGGCTCGAGTACTTTATTGTTACAAAATTTGAAGGTTTTATGACGCTCCAGTAAAAAGTTACAAGCATTTGTATGTTGCAAACTTTGATATGTGTAGGACGTACCGTATAGAAGTTAGGGCCATTTGAAGTTTTATCAGTGTTTGATTTGGGACTCAAGGGTAACATAGCTTTGAGCGATAGCTTAAATTGACAAGAGGCTCGAGTACTTTATTGTTACAAAATTTCAAGGTTTAATGACGCTCCAGGAAAAAGTTACAAGCATTTGTATGTTGGAAACTGTGATAGATGTAGGACGTACCGTATAGAGTTTGGGCCATTTGAAGTTCTATCAGTGTTTGATTTAGGACTCAAGGGTAGCATAGCTTTGAGCGATAGCTTAAATTGACAAGAGGCTCGAGTACTTTATTGTTACAAAATTTCAAGGTTTTATGACGCTCCAGTAAAAAGTTACAAGCATTTGTATGTTGTAAACTTTGATAGGTGTAGGACGTGCCGTATAGAGGTTAGGGCCATTTGAAGTTTTATCAGTGTTTGATTTGGGACTCAAGGGTAGCATAGTATGAGCGATAGTTTAAATTGACAAGAGGCTCGAGTACTTTATTGTTACAAAATTTCAAGGTTTTATGACACTCCAATAAAAAGTCATAAGCATTTGTATATTGCAAACTTTGATAGGTGTAGGACATACCGTATAGAGGTTAGGGCCATTTGAAGTTTTATCAGTGTTTGATTTGGGACTCAAGGGTATCATAGCTTTGAGCGATAGCTTATAATGACAAGTACCTCGAGTACTTTATTGTTACAAAATTTCAAGGTTTTATGACGCTCCAGTAAAAAAGTTACAAGCATTTGTATCTTGCAAACTTTGATAGGTGTAGGACGTACCGTATAGAAGTTAGGGCCATTTGAAGTTTTATCAGTGTTTGATTTGGTACTCAAGGGTAGCATAGCTTTGAGCGATAGCTTAAATTGACTAGAGGCTCGAGTACTTTATTGTTACAAAATTTCAAGGTTTTATGACGCTCCAGTAAAAAGTTACAAGCATTTGTATGTTGGAAACTGTGATAGATGTAGGACGTACCGTATAGAGTTTGGGCCATTTGAAGTTCTATCAGTGTTTGATTTAGGACTCAAGGGTAGCATAGCTTTGAGCGATAGTTGAAATTGACAAGAGGCTCGAGTACTTTATTGTTACAAAATTTCAAGGTTTTATGACGCTCCAGTAAAAAGTTAAAAACATTTGTATGTTGCAAACTTTGATATGTGTAGGACGTACCGTATAGAAGTTAGGGCCATTTGAAGTTTTATCAGTGTTTAATTTGGGACTCAAGGGTAGCATAGCTTTGATCGATAGTTTCAATTGACAAAAGGCTCGAGTACATTATTGTTACAAAATTTCAAGGTTGTATGACGCTCCAATAAAAAGTTACAAGCATTTGTATGTAGCAAATTTTGATAGATGTAGGGCGTACCGTATGGAAGTTAGGGTCATTTGAAGTTTTATCAGGGTTTGATTTGGGACTCAAGGGTAGGATAGCTTTGAGCGATCGCTTAAATTGACAAGAGGCTCGAGTACTTTATTGTTACAAAATTTCAAGGTTTTATGACGCTCCAGAGAAAAATAACCAGCATTTATATGTTGCAAACTTTGATAGGTGTAGGACGTACCGTATAGAAGTTAGGGACATTTGAAGTTTTATCAGTGTTTGATTTGGACTCAAGGGTAGCATAGCTCTGAGCGGTTGCTTAAATTGACAAGAGGATCGAGTACTTTATTGTTACAAAATTTCAAGGTTTTATGACGCTCCAGTAAAAAGTTACAAGCATTTGTATGTTGCAAACTTTGATAGGTGTAGCATGTACCGTATAGAAGTTAGGTGCATTTGAAGTTTTATCAGTGTTTGATTTGGGACTCAAGGGTAGCATAGCTTTGAGCGATAGGTTAAATTGACAAGAGGCTCGAGTACTTTATTCTTACAAAATTTCAAGGTTTTATGACGCTCCAGTAAAAAGTTACAAACATTTGTATGTTGCAAACTTTGATAGGTGTAGGACGTACCGTATAGAGGCTAGGGCCATTTGAAGTTTTATCAGTGTTTGATTTGGGACTCAAGGGTATCATAGCTTTGAGCGATAGCTTATATTGACAAGTGGCTCGAGTACTTTATTGTTACAAAATTTCAAAGTTTTATGACGCTGCAGTAAAAAAGTTATAAGCATTTGTATGTTGCAAACTTTGATAGGTGTAGGACGTACCGTATAGAAATCAGGGCCATTTGAAGTTTTATCAGTGTTTGATTTGGGACTCAAGGGTAGCATAGCTTTGAGCGATAGCTTAAATTGACAAGAGGCTCGAGTACCTTATTGTTACAAAATTTCAAGGTTTTATGACGCTCCAGTAAAAAGTGACAAGCATTTGTATCTTGCAAACTTGGACAGGTGTAGGACGTACCGTATAGGAGTTAGGGCCATTTGAAGTTTTATCAGTGTTTGATTTGGGACTCAAGGGTAGCACAGCTTTGAGCGGTAGCTTAAATTGACAAGAGGATCGAGTACTTTATTGTTACAAAATTTCAAGGTTTTATGACGCTCCAGTAAAAAGTTACAAGCATTTGTATGTTGCAAACTTTGATAGGTGTAGCATGTACCGTATAGAAGTTAGGGCCATTTGAAGTTTTATCAGTGTTTGATTTGGTACTCAAGGGTAGCATAGCTTTGAGCGATAGCTTAAATTTACAAGAGGCTCGAGTACTTTATTGTTACAAAATTTGAAGGTTTTATGACGCTCCAGTAAAAAGTTACAAGCTGTATGTTGCAAACTTTGATATGTGTAGGATGTACCGTATAGAAGTTAGGGCCATTTGAAGTTTTATCAGTGTTTGATTTGGGACTCAAGGGTAACATAGCTTTGAGCGATAGCTTAAATTGACAAGAGGCTCGAGTACTTTATTGTTACAAAATTTCAAGGTTTTATGACGCATCAGTAAAAAGTTACAAGCATTTGTATGTTGGAAACTGTGATAGATGTAGGACGTACCGTATAGAGTTTGGGCCATTTGAAGTTCTATCAGTGTTTGATTTAGGACTCAAGGGTAGCATAGCTTTGAGCGATAGTTGAAATTGACAAGAGGCTCGAGTACTTTATTGTTACAAAATTTCAAGGTTTTATGACGCTCCAGTAAAAAGTTAAAAACATTTGTATGTTGCAAACTTTGATATGTGTAGGACGTACCGTATAGAAGTTAGGGCCATTTGAAGTTTTATCAGTGTTTCATTTGGGACTCAAGGGTAGCATAGCTTTGAGCGATAGTTTCAATTGACAAAAGGCTCGAGTACATTATTGTTACAAAATTTCAAGGTTGTATGACGCTCCAATAAAAAGTTACAAGCATTTGTATGTAGCAAATTTTGATAGATGTAGGGCGTACCGTATGGAAGTTAGGGCCATTTGAAGTTTTATCAGTGTTTGATTTGGGACTCAAGGGTAGGATAGCTTTGAGCGATCGCTTAAATTGACAAGAGGCTCGAGTACTTTATTGTTACAAAATTTCAAGGTTTTATGACGCTCCAGAGAAAAATAACCAGCATTTGTATGTTGCAAACTTTGATAGGTGTAGGACGTACCGTATAGAAGTAAGGGCCATTTGAAGTTTTATCAGTGTTTGATTTGGGACTCAAGGGTAGCATAGCTTTGAGCGATAGCTTAAATTGACAAGATGGTCGAGTACTTTATTGTTACAAAATTTCAAGGTTTTATGAAGCTCCAGTAAAAAGTTACAAGCATTTGTATGTTGCAAACGTTGATAGGTGTAGGACGTACCGTATTGATGTTAGGGCCATTTGATGTTTTATCAGCGTTTGATTTGGGACTCAAGAGTAGTATAGCCTTGAGCGATAGCTTAAATTGACAAGAGGCTCGAGTACTTTATTGTTACAAAATTTCAAGGTTTTATGACGCTCCAGTAAAAAGTTACAAGCATTTGTATCTTGCAAACTTTGATAGGTGTAGGACATACCGTATAGAAGTTAGGGCCATTTGAAGTTTTATCAGTGTTTGATTTGGTACTCAAGGGTAGCATAGCTTTGAGCGATAGCTTAAATTGACTAGAGGCTCGAGTACTTTATTGTTACAAAATTTCAAGGTTTTATGACGCTCCAGTAAAAAGTTACAAGCATTTGTATGTTGGAAACTGTGATAGATGTAGGACGTACCGTATAGAGTTTGGGCCATTTGAAGTTCTATCAGTGTTTGATTTAGGACTCAAGGGTAGCATAGCTTTGAGCGATAGTTGAAATTGACAAGAGGCTCGAGTACTTTATTGTTACAAAATTTCAAGGTTTTATGACGCTCCAGTAAAAAGTTAAAAACATTTGTATGTTGCAAACTTTGATATGTGTAGGACGTACCGTATAGAAGTTAGGGCCATTTGAAGTTTTATCAGTGTTTAATTTGGGACTCAAGGGTAGCATAGCTTTGATCGATAGTTTCAATTGACAAAAGGCTCGAGTACATTATTGTTACAAAATTTCAAGGTTGTATGACGCTCCAATAAAAAGTTACAAGCATTTGTATGTAGCAAATTTTGATAGATGTAGGGCGTACCGTATGGAAGTTAGGGTCATTTGAAGTTTTATCAGGGTTTGATTTGGGACTCAAGGGTAGGATAGCTTTGAGCGATCGCTTAAATTGACAAGAGGCTCGAGTACTTTATTGTTACAAAATTTCAAGGTTTTATGACGCTCCAGAGAAAAATAACCAGCATTTATATGTTGCAAACTTTGATAGGTGTAGGACGTACCGTATATAAGTTAGGGACATTTGAAGTTTTATCAGTGTTTGATTTGGACTCAAGGGTAGCATAGCTCTGAGCGGTTGCTTAAATTGACAAGAGGATCGAGTACTTTATTGTTACAAAATTTCAAGGTTTTATGACGCTCCAGTAAAAAGTTACAAGCATTTGTATGTTGCAAACTTTGATAGGTGTAGCATGTACCGTATAGAAGTTAGGTGCATTTGAAGTTTTATCAGTGTTTGATTTGGGACTCAAGGGTAGCATAGCTTTGAGCGATAGGTTAAATTGACAAGAGGCTCGAGTACTTTATTCTTACAAAATTTCAAGGTTTTATGACGCTCCAGTAAAAAGTTACAAACATTTGTATGTTGCAAACTTTGATAGGTGTAGGACGTACCGTATAGAGGCTAGGGCCATTTGAAGTTTTATCAGTGTTTGATTTGGGACTCAAGGGTATCATAGCTTTGAGCGATAGCTTATATTGACAAGTGGCTCGAGTACTTTATTGTTACAAAATTTCAAAGTTTTATGACGCTGCAGTAAAAAAGTTATAAGCATTTGTATGTTGCAAACTTTGATAGGTGTAGGACGTACCGTATAGAAATCAGGGCCATTTGAAGTTTTATCAGTGTTTGATTTGGGACTCAAGGGTAGCATAGCTTTGAGCGATAGCTTAAATTGACAAGAGGCTCGAGTACCTTATTGTTACAAAATTTCAAGGTTTTATGACGCTCCAGTAAAAAGTGACAAGCATTTGTATCTTGCAAACTTGGACAGGTGTAGGACGTACCGTATAGGAGTTAGGGCCATTTGAAGTTTTATCAGTGTTTGATTTGGGACTCAAGGGTAGCACAGCTTTGAGCGGTAGCTTAAATTGACAAGAGGATCGAGTACTTTATTGTTACAAAATTTCAAGGTTTTATGACGCTCCAGTAAAAAGTTACAAGCATTTGTATGTTGCAAACTTTGATAGGTGTAGCATGTACCGTATAGAAGTTAGGGCCATTTGAAGTTTTATCAGTGTTTGATTTGGTACTCAAGGGTAGCATAGCTTTGAGCGATAGCTTAAATTTACAAGAGGCTCGAGTACTTTATTGTTACAAAATTTGAAGGTTTTATGACGCTCCAGTAAAAAGTTACAAGCTGTATGTTGCAAACTTTGATATGTGTAGGATGTACCGTATAGAAGTTAGGGCCATTTGAAGTTTTATCAGTGTTTGATTTGGGACTCAAGGGTAACATAGCTTTGAGCGATAGCTTAAATTGACAAGAGGCTCGAGTACTTTATTGTTACAAAATTTCAAGGTTTTATGACGCATCAGTAAAAAGTTACAAGCATTTGTATGTTGGAAACTGTGATAGATGTAGGACGTACCGTATAGAGTTTGGGCCATTTGAAGTTCTATCAGTGTTTGATTTAGGACTCAAGGGTAGCATAGCTTTGAGCGATAGTTGAAATTGAAAAGAGGCTCGAGTACTTTATTGTTACAAAATTTCAAGGTTTTATGACGCTCCAGTAAAAAGTTAAAAACATTTGTATGTTGCAAACTTTGATATGTGTAGGACGTACCGTATAGAAGTTAGGGCCATTTGAAGTTTTATCAGTGTTTCATTTGGGACTCAAGGGTAGCATAGCTTTGAGCGATAGTTTCAATTGACAAAAGGCTCGAGTACATTATTGTTACAAAATTTCAAGGTTGTATGACGCTCCAATAAAAAGTTACAAGCATTTGTATGTAGCAAATTTTGATAGATGTAGGGCGTACCGTATGGAAGTTAGGGTCATTTGAAGTTTTATCAGGGTTTGATTTGGGACTCAAGGGTAGGATAGCTTTGAGCGATCGCTTAAATTGACAAGAGGCTCGAGTACTTTATTGTTACAAAATTTCAAGGTTTTATGACGCTCCAGAGAAAAATAACCAGCATTTGTATGTTGCAAACTTTGATAGGTGTAGGACGTACCGTATAGAAGTAAGGGCCATTTGAAGTTTTATCAGTGTTTGATTTGGGACTCAAGGGTAGCATAGCTTTGAGCGATAGCTTAAATTGACAAGAGGGTCGAGTACTTTATTGTTACAAAATTTCAAGGTTTTATGAAGCTCCAGTAAAAAGTTACAAGCATTTGTATGTTGCAAACGTTGATAGGTGTAGGACGTACCGTATTGATGTTAGGGCCATTTGATGTTTTATCAGCGTTTGATTTGGGACTCAAGAGTAGTATAGCCTTGAGCGATAGCTTAAATTGACAAGAGGCTCGAGTACTTTATTGTTACAAAATTTCAAGGTTTTATGACGCTCCAGTAAAAAGTTACAAGCATTTGTATCTTGCAAACTTTGATAGGTGTAGGACATACCGTATAGAAGTTAGGGCCATTTGAAGTTTTATCAGTGTTTGATGTGGGACTCAAGGGTAGCATAGCTTTGGGCGATAGCTTAAATTGACAAGAGGCTCGAGTACTTTATTGTTACAAAATTTCAAGGTTTTATGACGCTCCAGTAAAAAGTTACAAGGATTTGTATGTTGCAAACTTTGATAGGTGTAGGACGTACCGTATAGAAGTTAGGGACATTTGAAGTTTTATCAGTGTTTGATTTGGACTCAAGGGTAGCATAGCTCTGAGCGGTAGCTTAAATTGACAAGAGGATCGAGTACTTTATTGTTACAAAATTTCAAGGTTTTATGACGCTCCAGTAAAAAGTTACAAGCATTTGTATGTTGCAAACTTTGATAGGTGTAGCATGTACCGTATAGAAGTTAAGGCCATTTGAAGTTTTATCAGTGTTTGATTTGGGACACAAGGGTAGCATAGCTTTGAGCGATAGGTTAAATTGACAAGAGGCTCGAGTACTTTATTCTTACAAAATTTCAAGGTTTTATGACGCTCCAGTAAAAAGTTACAAGCATTTGTATGTTGCAAACTTTGATAGGTGTAGGACGTACCGTATAGAGGCTCAGGCCATTTGAAGTTTTATCAGTATTTGATTTGGGACTCAAGGGTATCATAGCTTTGAGCGATAGCTTATATTGACAAGTGGCTCGAGTACTTTATTGTTACAAAATTTCAAAGTTTTATGACGCTGCAGTAAAAAAGTTATAAGCATTTGTATGTTGCAAACTTTGATAGGTGTAGGACGTACCGTATAGAAATCAGGGCCATTTGAAGTTTTATCAGTATTTGATTTGGGACTCAAGGGTAGCATAGCTTTGAGCGATAGCTTAAATTGACAAGAGGCTCGAGTACTTTATTGTTACAAAATTTCAAGGTTTTATGACGCTGCAGTAAAAAGTGGCAAGCATTTGTATCTTGCAAACTTGGACAGGTGTAGGACGTACCGTATAGGAGTTAGGGCCATTTGAAGTTTTATCAGTGTTTGATTTGGGACTCAAGGGTAGCACAGCTTTGAGCGGTAGCTTAAATTGACAAGAGGATCGAGTACTTTATTGTTACAAAATTTCAAGGTTTTATGACACTCCAGTAAAAAGTTACAAGCATATGTATGTTGCAAACTTTTATAGGTGTAGGACGTACCGTATAGAAGTTAGGGCCATTTGAAGTTTTATCAGTGTTTGATTTGCGACTTTAGGGTAGCACAGCTTTGAGCGGCAGCTTAAATTGACAAGATGCTCGAGTACCTTATTGTTACAAAATTTCAAGGTTTTATGACGCTCCAGTAAAACGTTACAAGCATTTGTATGTTGCAAACTTTTATAGGTGTAGGACGTACCGTATAGAAGTTAGGGCCATTTGAAGTTTTATCAGTGTTTGATTTGGGATTCAAGGGTAGCATAGATCTGAGCGATAGCTTAAATTGACAAGAGGATCGAGTACTTTATTGTTACAAAATTTCAAGGTTTTAAGACGCTCCAGTAAAAAGTTACAAGCATTTGTATGTTGCAAACTTTGATAGGTGTAGCACGCACCGTATATAAGTTAGGGCCATTTGAAGTTTTATCAGTGTTTGATTTGGGACTCAAGGGTAGCATAGCTTTGAGCGATAGCTTAAATTGACAAGAGGCTCGAGTACTTTATTCTTACAAAATTTCAAGGTTTTATGACGCTCCAGTAAAAATTTACATGCATTTGTAACTTGCAAACTTTGATAGGTGTAGGACGTACCGTATAGAAGTTAGGGTCATTTGAAGTTTTATCAGTGTTTGATTTGCGACTTTAGGGTAGCATAGCTTTGAGCGGCAGCTTAAATTGACAAGATGCTCGAGTACCTTATTGTTACAAAATTTCAAGGTTTTATGACGCTCCAGTAAAACGTTACAAGCATTTGTATGTTGCAAACTTTTATAGGTGTAGGACGTACCGTATAGAATTTAGGGCCATTTGAAGTTTTATCAGTGTTTGATTTGGGATTCAAGGGTAGCATAGATCTGAGCGATAGCTTAAATTGACAAGAGGATCGAGTACTTTATTGTTACAAAATTTCAAGGTTTTAAGACGCTCCAGTAAAAAGTTACAAGCATTTGTATGTTGCAAACTTTGATAGGTGTAGCACGCACCGTATATAAGTTAGGGCCATTTGAAGTTTTATCAGTGTTTGATTTGGGACTCAAGGGTAGCATAGCTTTGAGCGATAGCTTAAATTGACAAGAGGCTCGAGTACTTTATTCTTACAAAATTTCAAGGTTTTATGACGCTCCAGTAAAAATTTACATGCATTTGTAACTTGCAAACTTTGATAGGTGTAGGACGTACCGTATAGAAGTTAGGGCCATTTGAAGTTTTATCAGTGTTTGATGTGGGACTCAAGGGTAGCATAGCTTTGCGCGATAGCTTAAATTGACAAGAGGCTCGAGTACTTTATTGTTACAAAATTTCAAGGTTTTATGACGCTACAGTAAAAAGTTACAAGCATTTGTATGTTGCAAACTTTGATAGGTGTAGGACGTACCGTATAGAAGTTAGGGCCATTTGAAGCTTTATCAGTGTTTCATTTGGAACTCAAGGGTAGCATAGCTTTCAGCGATAGCTTAAATTGACAAGAGGCTCGAGTACTTTACTGTTACAAAATTTGAAGGTTTTATGACCCTCCAGTAAAAAGTTACAAGCATTTGTATTTTGCAAACTTTGATAGATGTAGGACGTACCGTATAGAAGTTAGGGCCATTTGATGTTTTATCAGTGTTTGATTTGGGACTCAAGGGTAGTATAGCTATGAGCGATAGCTTAAATTGACAAGAGGCTAGAGTACTTTACTGTTACAAAATTTCAAGGTTTTAGGACGCTCCAGTAAAAAGTTACAAGCATTTGTATGTTGCAAACTTTGATATGTGTAGGGCGTACCGTATAGAAGTTAGGGCCATTTGAAATTTTATCAGTGTTTGATTTGGGACTCAAGGGTATCATAGCTTTGAGCGATAGCTTAAATTGACAAGAGGCTCGAGTACTTTATTGTTACAAAATTTGAAGGTTTTATGACGCTCCAGTAAAAAGTTACAAGCATTTGTATGTTGCAAACTTTCATAGGTGTAGGACGTACCGTATAGAAGTTAGGGTCATTTGAAGTTTTATCAGTGTTTGATTTGCGACTTAAGGGTAGCATAGCTTTGAGCGACAGCTTAAATTGACAAGAGGCTAGAGTACCTTATTGTTACAAAATTTCAAGGTTTTATGACGCTCCAGTAAACCGTTACAAGCATTTGTATGTTGCAAACTTTGATAGGTGTAGGACGTACCGTATAGAAGTTAGGGCCATTTGAAGTTTTATCAGTGTTTGATTTGGGACTCAAGGGTAGCACAGCTTTGAGCGATAGCTTAAATTGACAAGAGGCTCGAGTACTTTATTGTTACAAAATTTCAAGATTTTATGACGCTGCAGTAAAAAGTTACAAGCATTTGTATGCTGCAAACTTTGATAGGTATAGGACGTACCGTATAGAAGTTAGGGCCATTTGCAGTTCTATCAGTGTTTCATTTGGTACTCAATGATAGCATAGCTTTGAGCGATAGCTTAAATTGACAAGTGGCTCGAGTACTTTATTGTTACAAAATTTCAAGGTTTTATGACGCTATAGTAAAAAGTTACAAGCATTTGTATGTAGCAAACTTTGATAGGTGTAGGGCGTACCGTATAGAAGTTAGGGCCATTTGAAGTTTTATCAGTGTTTGATGTGGGACTCAAGGGTAGCATAGTCTTCAGCGGTAGTTTAAATTGACAAGAGGCTCGAGTACTTTATTGTTACAAAATTTCAAGGTTTTATGACGCTCCAGTAAGAAGTATGTTGCAAACTTTGATATGTGTAGGACGTACCGATATGTTAGGGCCATTTGAAATTTTATCAGTGTTTGATTTGGGACTCAAGGGTAGCATAGCTTTGAGCGATAGCTTAAATTGACAAGAGGCTCGAGTACTTTATTGTTACAAAATTTGAAGGTTTTATGTGGCTCCAGTAAAAAGTTACAAGCATTTGTATGTTGCAAACTTTGATAGGTGTAGGACGTACCGTATAGAAGTTAGGGTCATTTGAAGTTTTATCAGTGTTTGATTTGCGACTTTAGGGTAGCATAGCTTTGAGCGACAGCTTAAATTGACAAGAGGCTCGAGTACCTTATTGTTACAAAATTTCAAGGTTTTATGACGCTCCAGTAAAACGTTACAAGCATTTGTATGTTGCAAACTTTGATAGGTGTAGGACGTACCGTATAGAAGTTAGGGCCATTTGAAGTTTTATCAGTGTTTGATTTGGGATTCAAGGGTAGCATAGATCTGAGCGATAGCTTAAATTGACAAGAGGATCGAGTACTTTATTCTTACAAAATTTCAAGGTTTTATGACGCTCCAGTAAAAAGTTACAAGCATTTGTATGTTGCAAACTTTGATAGGTGTAGCACGCACCGTATAGAAGTTAGGGCCATTTGAAGTTTTATCAGTGTTTGATTTGGGATTCAAGGGTAGCATAGCTTTGAGCGATAGCTTAAATTGACAAGAGGCTCGAGTACTTTATTGTTACAAAATTTGAAGGTTTTATGACGCTCCAGTAAAAAGTTACAAGCATTTGTATGTTGCAAACTTTGATATGTGTAGGACGTACCGTATGGAAGTTAGGGCCATTTGAAATTTTATCAGTGTTTGATTTGGGACTCAAGGGTAGCAAAGCTTTGAGCGATAGCTTAAATTGACAAGAGGCTCTAGTACTTTATTGTTACAAAATTTTAAGGTTCTATGACGCTCCAGTAAAAAGTTACAAGCATTTGTATGTTGCAAACTTTGATAGGTGTAGGACGTACCGTATAGAAGTTAGGGTCATTTGAAGTTTTATCAGTGTTTGATTTGCGACTCAAGGGTAGCATAGCTTTGAGCGATAGCTTAAATTGACAAGAGGCTCGAGTACTTTATTGTTACAAAATTTGAAGGTTTTATGTGGCTCCAGTAAAAAGTTACAAGCATTTGTATGTTGCAAACTTTGATAGGTGTAGGACGTACCGTATAGAAGTTAGGGTCATTTGAAGTTTTATCAGTGTTTGATTTGCGACTTTAGGGTAGCATAGCTTTGAGCGACAGCTTAAATTGACAAGAGGCTCGAGTACCTTATTGTTACAAAATTTCAAGGTTTTATGACGCTCCAGTAAAACGTTACAAGCATTTGTATGTTGCAAACTTTGATAGGTGTAGGACGTACCGTATAGAAGTTAGGGCCATTTGAAGTTTTATCAGTGTTTGATTTGGGATTCAAGGGTAGCATAGATCTGAGCGATAGCTTAAATTGACAAGAGGATCGAGTACTTTATTCTTACAAAATTTCAAGGTTTTATGACGCTCCAGTAAAAAGTTACAAGCATTTGTATGTTGCAAACTTTGATAGGTGTAGCACGCACCGTATAGAAGTTAGGGCCATTTGAAGTTTTATCAGTGTTTGATTTGGGACTCAAGGGTAGCATAGCTTTGAGCGATAGCTTAAATTGACAAGAGGCTCGAGTACTTTATTGTTACAAAATTTGAAGGTTTTATGACGCTCCAGTAAAAAGTTACAAGCATTTGTATGTTGCAAACTTTGATATGTGTAGGACGTACCGTATGGAAGTTAGGGCCATTTGAAATTTTATCAGTGTTTGATTTGGGACTCAAGGGTAGCAAAGCTTTGAGCGATAGCTTAAATTGACAAGAGGCTCTAGTACTTTATTGTTACAAAATTTTAAGGTTCTATGACGCTCCAGTAAAAAGTTACAAGCATTTGTATGTTGCAAACTTTGATAGGTGTAGGACGTACCGTATAGAAGTTAGGGTCATTTGAAGTTTTATCAGTGTTTGATTTGCGACTCAAGGGTAGCATAGCTTTGAGCGATAGCTTAAATTGACAAGAGGCTCGAGTACTTTATTGTTACAAAATTTCAAAGCTTTTGACGCTCCAGTAAAAAAGTTACAAGCATTTGTATGTTGCAAACTTTGATAGATGTAGGACGTACCGTATAGAAGTTAGGGCCATTTGAAGTTTTATCAGTGTTTGATTTGGGACTCAAGGGTAGCATAGCTTTGTGCGATAGCTTAAATTGACAAGAGGCTCGAGTACTTTACTGTTACAAAATTTCAAGGTTTTATGACGCTCCAGTAAAAAGTTACAAGCATTTGTATATTGCAAACTTTGATTGGTGTAGGACGTACCGTATAGAAATTTGGGCCATTTGATGTTTTATCAGTGTTTGATTTGGGACTCAAGGGTAGTATAGCTATGAGCGATAGCTTAAATTGACAAGAGGCTCGAGTACTTTACTGTTACAAAATTTCAAGGTTTTATGACGCTCCAGTAAAAAGTTACAAGCATTTGTATATTGCAAACTTTGAGAGGTGTAGGACGTACCGTATAGAAGTTAGGGTCATTTGAAGTTTTATCAGTGTTTGATTTGCGACTTTAGGGTAGCATAGCTTTGAGCGACAGCTTAAATTGACAAGAGGCTCGAGTACCTTATTGTTACAAAATTTCAAGGTTTTATGACGCTCCAGTAAAACGTTACAAGCATTTGTATGTTGCAAACTTTGATAGGTGTAGGACGTACCGTATAGAAGTTAGGGCCATTTGAAGTTTTATCAGTGTTTGATTTGGGATTCAAGGGTAGCATAGATCTGAGCGATAGCTTAAATTGACAAGAGGATCGAGTACTTTATTGTTACAAAATTTCAAGGTTTTATGACGCTCCAGTAAAAAGTTACAAGCATTTGTATGTTGCAAACTTTGATAGGTGTAGCACGCACCGTATATAAGTTAGGGGCATTTGAAGTTTTATCAGTGTTTGATTTGGGACTCAAGGGTAGCATAGCTTTGAGCGATAGCTTAAATTGACAAGAGGCTCGAGTACTTTATTCTTACAAAATTTCAAGGTTTTATGACGCTCCAGTAAAAATTTACATGCATTTGTAACTTGCAAACTTTGATAGGTGTAGGACGTACCGTATAGAAGTTAGTGCCATTTGAAGTTTTATCAGTGTTTGATGTGGGACTCAAGGGTAGCATAGCTTTGAGCGATAGCTTAAATTGACAAGAGGCTCGAGTACTTTATTGTTACAAAATTTGAAGGTTTTATGACGCTCCAGTAAAAAGTTACAAGCATTTGTATGTTGCAAACTTTGATATGTGTAGGACGTACCGTATGGAAGTTAGGGCCATTTGAAATTTTATCAGTGTTTGATTTGGGACTCAAGGGTAGCAAAGCTTTGAGCGATAGCCTAAATTGACAAGAGGCTCGAGTACTTTATTGTTACAAAATTTTAAGGTTCTATGACGCTCCAGTAAAAAGTTACAAGCATTTGTATGTTGCAAACTTTGATAGGTGTAGGACGTACCGTATAGAAGTTAGGGTCATTTGAAGTTTTATCAGTGTTTGATTTGCGACTCAAGGGTAGCATAGCTTTGAGCGATAGCTTAAATTGACAAGAGGCTCGAGTACCTTATTGTTACAAAATTTCAAGGTTTTATGACGCTCCAGTAAAACGTTACAAGCATTTGTATGTTGCAAACTTTGATAGGTGTAGGACGTACCGTATAGAAGTTAGGGCCATTTGAAGTTTTATCAGTGTTTGATTTGGGATTCAAGGGTAGCATAGATCTGAGCGATAGCTTAAATTGACAAGAGGATCGAGTACTTTATTCTTACAAAATTTCAAGGTTTTATGACGCTCCAGTAAAAAGTTACAAGCATTTGTATGTTGCAAACTTTGATAGGTGTAGCACGCACCGTATAGAAGTTAGGGCCATTTGAAGTTTTATCAGTGTTTGATTTGGGATTCAAGGGTAGCATAGCTTTGAGCGATAGCTTAAATTGACAAGAGGCTCGAGTACTTTATTGTTACAAAATTTGAAGGTTTTATGACGCTCCAGTAAAAAGTTACAAGCATTTGTATGTTGCAAACTTTGATATGTGTAGGACGTACCGTATGGAAGTTAGGGCCATTTGAAATTTTATCAGTGTTTGATTTGGGACTCAAGGGTAGCAAAGCTTTGAGCGATAGCTTAAATTGACAAGAGGCTCGAGTACTTTATTGTTACAAAATTTTAAGGTTCTATGACGCTCCAGTAAAAAGTTACAAGCATTTGTATGTTGCAAACTTTGATAGGTGTAGGACGTACCGTATAGAAGTTAGGGTCATTTGAAGTTTTATCAGTGTTTGATTTGGGACTCAAGGGTAGCAAAGCTTTGAGCGATAGCTTAAATTGACAAGAGGCTCGAGTACTTTATTGTTACAAAATTTTAAGGTTCTATGACGCTCCAGTAAAAAGTTACAAGCATTTGTATGTTGCAAACTTTGATAGGTGTAGGACGTACCGTATAGAAGTTAGGGTCATTTGAAGTTTTATCAGTGTTTGATTTGCGACTCAAGGGTAGCATAGCTTTGAGCGATAGCTTAAATTGACAAGAGGCTCGAGTATTTTATTGTTACAAAATTTCAAAGCTTTTGACGCTCCAGTAAAAAAGTTACAAGCATTTGTATGTTGCAAACTTTGATAGATGTAGGACGTACCGTATAGAAGTTAGGGCCATTTGAAGTTTTATCAGTGTTTGATTTGGGACTCAAGGGTAGCATAGCTTTGTGCGATAGCTTAAATTGACAAGAGGCTCGAGTACTTTACTGTTACAAAATTTAAAGGTTTTATGACGCTCCAGTAAAAAGTTACAAGCATTTGTATATTGCAAACTTTGATTGGTGTAGGACGTACCGTATAGAAGTTTGGGCCATTTGATGTTTTATCAGTGTTTGATTTGGGACTCAAGGGTAGTATAGCTATGAGCGATAGCTTAAATTGACAAGAGGCTCGAGTACTTTACTGTTACAAAATTTCAAGGTTTTATGACGCTCCAGTAAAAAGTTACAAGCATTTGTATATTGCAAACTTTGATAGGTGTAGGACGTACCGTATAGAAGTTAGGGTCATTTGAAGTTTTATCAGTGTTTGATTTGCGACTTTAGGGTAGCATAGCTTTGAGCGACAGCTTAAATTGACAAGAGGCTCGAGTACCTTATTGTTACAAAATTTCAAGGTTTTATGACGCTCCAGTAAAACGTTACAAGCATTTGTATGTTGCAAACTTTGATAGGTGTAGGACGTACCGTATAGAAGTTAGGGCCATTTGAAGTTTTATCAGTGTTTGATTTGGGATTCAAGGGTAGCATAGATCTGAGCGATAGCTTAAATTGACAAGAGGATCGAGTACTTTATTGTTACAAAATTTCAAGGTTTTATGACGCTCCAGTAAAAAGTTACAAGCATTTGTATGTTGCAAACTTTGATAGGTGTAGCACGCACCGTATATAAGTTAGGGGCATTTGAAGTTTTATCAGTGTTTGATTTGGGACTCAAGGGTAGCATAGCTTTGAGCGATAGCTTAAATTGACAAGAGGCTCGAGTACTTTATTCTTACAAAATTTCAAGGTTTTATGACGCTCCAGTAAAAATTTACATGCATTTGTAACTTGCAAACTTTGATAGGTGTAGGACGTACCGTATAGAAGTTAGTGCCATTTGAAGTTTTATCAGTGTTTGATGTGGGACTCAAGGGTAGCATAGCTTTGAGCGATAGCTTAAATTGACAAGAGGCTCGAGTACTTTATTGTTACAAAATTTCAAGGTTTTATGACGCTCCAGTAAAAAGTTACAAGCATTTGTATGTTGCAAACTTTGATAGGTGTAGGACGTACCGTATAGAAGTTAGGGCCATTTGAAGCTTTATCAGTGTTTCATTTGGAACTCAAGGGTAGCATAGCTTTCAGCGATAGCTTAAATTGACAAGAGGCTCGAGTACTTTATTGTTACAAAATTTGAAGGTTTTATGACGCTCCAGTAAAAAAGTTACAAGCATTTGTATGTTGCAAACTTTGATATGTGTAGGACGTACCGTATGGAAGTTAGGGCCATTTGAAATTTTATCAGTGTTTGATTTGGGACTCAAGGGTAGCAAAGCTTTGAGCGATAGCCTAAATTGACAAGAGGCTCGAGTACTTTATTGTTACAAAATTTTAAGGTTCTATGACGCTCCAGTAAAAAGTTACAAGCATTTGTATGTTGCAAACTTTGATAGGTGTAGGACGTACCGTATAGAAGTTAGGGTCATTTGAAGTTTTATCAGTGTTTGATTTGCGACTCAAGGGTAGCATAGCTTTGAGCGATAGCTTAAATTGACAAGAGGCTCGAGTACTTTATTGTTACAAAATTTCAAAGCTTTTGACGCTCCAGTAAAAAAGTTACAAGCATTTGTATGTTGCAAACTTTGATAGGTGTAGCATGTACCGTATAGAAGTTAAGGCCATTTGAAGTTTTATCAGTGTTTGATTTGGGACTCAAGGGGAGCATAGCTTTGAGCGATAGGTTAAATTGACAAGAGGCTCGAGTACTTTATTCTTACAAAATTTCAAGGTTTTATGACGCTCCAGTAAAAAGTTACAAGCATTTGTATGTTGCAAACTTTGATAGGTGTAGGACGTACCGTATAGAGGCTAGGGCCATTTGAAGTTTTATCAGTATTTGATTTGGGACTCAAGGGTATCATAGCTTTGAGCGATAGCTTATATTGACAAGTGGCTCGAGTACTTTATTGTTACAAAATTTCAAAGTTTTATGACGCTGCAGTAAAAAAGTTATAAGCATTTGTATGTTGCAAACATTGATAGGTGTAGGACGTACCGTATAGAAATCAGGGCCATTTGAAGTTTTATCAGTGTTTGATTTGCGACTTTAGGGTAGCATAGCTTTGAGCGACAGCTTAAATTGACAAGAGGCTCGAGTACCTTATTGTTACAAAATTTCAAGGTTTTATGACGCTCCAGTAAAACGTTACAAGCATTTGTATGTTGCAAACTTTGATAGGTATAGGACGTACCGTATAGAAGTTAGGGCCATTTGCAGTTCTATCAGTGTTTCATTTGGTACTCAATGATAGCATAGCTTTGAGCGATAGCTTAAATTGACAAGTGGCTCGAGTACTTTATTGTTACAAAATTTCAAGGTTTTATGACGCTATAGTAAAAAGTTACAAGCATTTGTATGTAGCAAACTTTGATAGGTGTAGGGCGTACCGTATTGAAGTTAGGGTCATTTGAAGTTTTATCAGGGTTTGATTTGGGATTCAAGTGTAGTATAGCTATGAGCGATACCTTAAATTGACAAGAGGCTCGAGTACTTTACTGTTACAAAATTTCAAAGCTTTTGACGCTCCAGTAAAAAAGTTACAAGCATTTGTATGTTGCAAACTTTGATAGGTGTAGCATGTACCGTATAGAAGTTAAGGCCATTTGAAGTTTTATCAGTGTTTGATTTGGGACTCAAGGGGAGCATAGCTTTGAGCGATAGGTTAAATTGACAAGAGGCTCGAGTACTTTATTCTTACAAAATTTCAAGGTTTTATGACGCTCCAGTAAAAAGTTACAAGCATTTGTATGTTGCAAACTTTGATAGGTGTAGGACGTACCGTATAGAGGCTAGGGCCATTTGAAGTTTTATCAGTATTTGATTTGGGACTCAAGGGTATCATAGCTTTGAGCGATAGCTTATATTGACAAGTGGCTCGAGTACTTTATTGTTACAAAATTTCAAGGTTTTATGACGCTATAGTAAAAAGTTACAAGCATTTGTATGTAGCAAACTTTGATAGGTGTAGGGCGTACCGTATAGAAGTTAGGGCCATTTGAAGTTTTATCAGTGTTTGATGTGGGACTCAAGGGTAGCATAGTCTTCAGCGGTAGTTTAAATTGACAAGAGGCTCGAGTACTTTATTGTTACAAAATTTCAAGGTTTTATGACGCTCCAGTAAAAAGTATGTTGCAAACTTTGATATGTGTAGGACGTACCGATATGTTAGGGCCATTTGAAATTTTATCAGTGTTTGATTTGGGACTCAAGGGTAGCATAGCTTTGAGCGATAGCTTAAATTGACAAGAGGCTCGAGTACTTTATTGTTACAAAATTTGAAGGTTTTATGTGGCTCCAGTAAAAAGTTACAAGCATTTGTATGTTGCAAACTTTGATAGGTGTAGGACGTACCGTATAGAAGTTAGGGTCATTTGAAGTTTTATCAGTGTTTGATTTGCGACTTTATGGTAGCATAGCTTTGAGCGACAGCTTAAATTGACAAGAGGCTCGAGTACCTTATTGTTACAAAATTTCAAGGTTTTATGACGCTCCAGTAAAACGTTACAAGCATTTGTATGTTGCAAACTTTGATAGGTGTAGGACGTACCGTATAGAAGTTAGGGCCATTTGAAGTTTTATCAGTGTTTGATTTGGGATTCAAGGGTAGCATAGATCTGAGCGATAGCTTAAATTGACAAGAGGATCGAGTACTTTATTCTTACAAAATTTCAAGGTTTTATGACGCTCCAGTAAAAAGTTACAAGCATTTGTATGTTGCAAACTTTGATAGGTGTAGCACGCACCGTATAGAAGTTAGGGCCATTTGAAGTTTTATCAGTGTTTGATTTGGGATTCAAGGGTAGCATAGCTTTGAGCGATAGCTTAAATTGACAAGAGGCTCGAGTACTTTATTGTTACAAAATTTGAAGGTTTTATGACGCTCCAGTAAAAAGTTACAAGCATTTGTATGTTGCAAACTTTGATATGTGTAGGACGTACCGTATGGAAGTTAGGGCCATTTGAAATTTTATCAGTGTTTGATTTGGGACTCAAGGGTAGCAAAGCTTTGAGCGATAGCTTAAATTGACAAGAGGCTCGAGTACTTTATTGTTACAAAATTTTAAGGTTCTATGACGCTCCAGTAAAAAGTTACAAGCATTTGTATGTTGCAAACTTTGATTGGTGTAGGACGTACCGTATAGAAGTTTGGGCCATTTGATGTTTTATCAGTGTTTGATTTGGGACTCAAGGGTAGTATAGCTATGAGCGATAGCTTAAATTGACAAGAGGCTCGAGTACTTTACTGTTACAAAATTTCAAGGTTTTATGACGCTCCAGTAAAAAGTTACAAGCATTTGTATATTGCAAACTTTGATAGGTGTAGGACGTACCGTATAGACGTTAGGGTCATTTGAAGTTTTATCAGTGTTTGATTTGCGACTTTAGGGTAGCATAGCTTTGAGCGACAGCTTAAATTGACAAGAGGCTCGAGTACCTTATTGTTACAAAATTTCAAGGTTTTATGACGCTCCAGTAAAACGTTACAAGCATTTGTATGTTGCAAACTTTGATAGGTGTAGGACGTACCGTATAGAAGTTAGGGCCATTTGAAGTTTTATCAGTGTTTGATTTGGGATTCAAGGGTAGCATAGATCTGAGCGATAGCTTAAATTGACAAGAGGATCGAGTACTTTATTGTTACAAAATTTCAAGGTTTTATGACGCTCCAGTAAAAAGTTGCAAGCATTTGTATGTTGCAAACTTTGATAGGTGTAGCACGCACCGTATATAAGTTAGGGGCATTTGAAGTTTTATCAGTGTTTGATTTGGGACTCAAGGGTAGCATAGCTTTGAGCGATAGCTTAAATTGACAAGAGGCTCGAGTACTTTATTCTTACAAAATTTCAAGGTTTTATGACGCTCCAGTAAAAATTTACATGCATTTGTAACTTGCAAACTTTGATAGGTGTAGGACGTACCGTATAGAAGTTAGTGCCATTTGAAGTTTTATCAGTGTTTGATGTGGGACTCAAGGGTAGCATAGCTTTGAGCGATAGCTTAAATTGACAAGAGGCTCGAGTACTTTATTGTTACAAAATTTCAAGGTTTTATGACGCTCCAGTAAAAAGTTACAAGCATTTGTATGTTGCAAACTTTGATAGGTGTAGGACGTACCGTATAGAAGTTAGGGCCATTTGAAGCTTTATCAGTGTTTCATTTGGAACTCAAGGGTAGCATAGCTTTCAGCGATAGCTTAAATTGACAAGAGGCTCGAGTACTTTATTGTTACAAAATTTGAAGGTTTTATGACGCTCCAGTAAAAAGTTACAAGCATTTGTATGTTGCAAACTTTGATATGTGTAGGACGTACCGTATGGAAGTTAGGGCCATTTGAAATTTTATCAGTGTTTGATTTGGGACTCAAGGGTAGCAAAGCTTTGAGCGATAGCCTAAATTGACAAGAGGCTCGAGTACTTTATTGTTACAAAATTTTAAGGTTCTATGACGCTCCAGTAAAAAGTTACAAGCATTTGTATGTTGCAAACTTTGATAGGTGTAGGACGTACCGTATAGAAGTTAGGGTCATTTGAAGTTTTATCAGTGTTTGATTTGCGACTCAAGGGTAGCATAGCTTTGAGCGATAGCTTAAATTGACAAGAGGCTCGAGTACTTTATTGTTACAAAATTTCAAAGCTTTTGACGCTCCAGTAAAAAAGTTACAAGCATTTGTATGTTGCAAACTTTGATAGGTGTAGCATGTACCGTATAGAAGTTAAGGCCATTTGAAGTTTTATCAGTATTTGATTTGGGACTCAAGGGTATCATAGCCTTCAGCGGTAGTTTAAATTGACAAGAGGCTCGAGTACTTTATTGTTACAAAATTTCAAGGTTTTATGACGCTCCAGTAAAAAGTTACAAGCATTTGTATGTTGCAAACTTTGATAGGTGTAGGACGTACCGTATAGAAGTTAGGGCCATTTGAAGCTTTATCAGTGTTTCATTTGGAACTCAAGGGTAGCATAGCTTTCAGCGATAGCTTAAATTGACAAGAGGCTCGAGTACTTTATTGTTACAAAATTTGAAGGTTTTATGACGCTCCAGTAAAAAGTTACAAGCATTTGTATGTTGCAAACTTTGATATGTGTAGGACGTACCGTATGGAAGTTAGGGCCATTTGAAATTTTATCAGTATTTGATTTGGGACTCAAGGGTATCATAGCTTTGAGCGATAGCTTATATTGACAAGTGGCTCGAGTACTTTATTGTTACAAAATTTCAAAGTTTTATGACGCTGCAGTAAAAAAGTTATAAGCATTTGTATGTTGCAAACTTTGATAGGTGTAGGACGTACCGTATAGAAATCAGGGCCATTTGAAGTTTTATCAGTGTTTGATTTGCGACTTTAGGGTAGCATAGCTTTGAGCGACAGCTTAAATTGACAAGAGGCTCGAGTACCTTATTGTTACAAAATTTCAAGGTTTTATGACGCTCCAGTAAAACGTTACAAGCATTTGTATGTTGCAAACTTTGATAGGTATAGGACGTACCGTATAGAAGTTAGGGCCATTTGCAGTTCTATCAGTGTTTCATTTGGTACTCAATGATAGCATAGCTTTGAGCGATAGCTTAAATTGACAAGTGGCTCGAGTACTTTATTGTTACAAAATTTCAAGGTTTTATGACGCTATAGTAAAAAGTTACAAGCATTTGTATGTAGCAAACTTTGATAGGTGTAGGGCGTACCGTATTGAAGTTAGGGTCATTTGAAGTTTTATCAGGGTTTGATTTGGGATTCAAGTGTAGTATAGCTATGAGCGATACCTTAAATTGACAAGAGGCTCGAGTACTTTACTGTTACAAAATTTCAAGGTTTTATGACGCTCCAGTAAAAAGTTACAAGCATTTGTATCTTGCAAACTTTGATAGGTGTAGGACGTACCGTATAGAAGTTAGGGCCATTTGAAGTTTTATCAGTGTTTGATGTGGGACTCAAGGGTAGCATAGCCTTCAGCGGTAGTTTAAATTGACAAGAGGCTCGAGTACTTTATTGTTACAAAATTTGAAGGTTTTATGTGGCTCCAGTAAAAAGTTACAAGCATTTGTATGTTGCAAACTTTGATAGGTGTAGGACGTACCGTATAGAAGTTAGGGTCATTTGAAGTTTTATCAGTGTTTGATTTGCGACTTTAGGGTAGCATAGCTTTGAGCGACAGCTTAAATTGACAAGAGGCTCGAGTACCTTATTGTTACAAAATTTCAAGGTTTTATGACGCTCCAGTAAAACGTTACAAGCATTTGTATGTTGCAAACTTTGATAGGTGTAGGACGTACCGTATAGAAGTTAGGGCCATTTGAAGTTTTATCAGTGTTTGATTTGGGATTCAAGGGTAGCATATATCTGAGCGATAGCTTAAATTGACAAGAGGATCGAGTACTTTATTCTTACAAAATTTCAAGGTTTTATGACGCTCCAGTAAAAAGTTACAAGCATTTGTATGTTGCAAACTTTGATAGGTGTAGCACGCACCGTATAGAAGTTAGGGCCATTTGAAGTTTTATCAGTGTTTGATTTGGGATTCAAGGGTAGCATAGCTTTGAGCGATAGCTTAAATTGACAAGAGGCTCGAGTACTTTATTGTTACAAAATTTGAAGGTTTTATGACGCTCCAGTAAAAAGTTACAAGCATTTGTATGTTGCAAACTTTGATATGTGTAGGACGTACCGTATGGAAGTTAGGGCCATTTGAAATTTTATCAGTGTTTGATTTGGGACTCAAGGGTAGCAAAGCTTTGAGCGATAGCTTAAATTGACAAGAGGCTCGAGTACTTTATTGTTACAAAATTTTAAGGTTCTATGACGCTCCAGTAAAAAGTTACAAGCATTTGTATGTTGCAAACTTTGATAGGTGTAGGACGTACCGTATAGAAGTTAGGGTCATTTGAAGTTTTATCAGTGTTTGATTTGCGACTCAAGGGTAGCATAGCTTTGAGCGATAGCTTAAATTGACAAGAGGCTCGAGTACTTTATTGTTACAAAATTTCAAAGCTTTTGACGCTCCAGTAAAAAAGTTACAAGCATTTGTATGTTGCAAACTTTGATAGATGTAGGACGTACCGTATAGAAGTTAGGGCCATTTGAAGTTTTATCAGTGTTTGATTTGGGACTCAAGGGTAGCATAGCTTTGTGCGATAGCTTAAATTGACAAGAGGCTCGAGTACTTTACTGTTACAAAATTTCAAGGTTTTATGACGCTCCAGTAAAAAGTTACAAGCATTTGTATATTGCAAACTTTGATTGGTGTAGGACGTACCGTATAGAAGTTTGGGCCATTTGATGTTTTATCAGTGTTTGATTTGGGACTCAAGGGTAGTATAGCTATGAGCGATAGCTTAAATTGACAAGAGGCTCGAGTACTTTACTGTTACAAAATTTCAAGGTTTTATGACGCTCCAGTAAAAAGTTACAAGCATTTGTATATTGCAAACTTTGATAGGTGTAGGACGTACCGTATAGAAGTTAGGGTCATTTGAAGTTTTATCAGTGTTTGATTTGCGACTTTAGGGTAGCATAGCTTTGAGCGACAGCTTAAATTGACAAGAGGCTCGAGTACCTTATTGTTACAAAATTTCAAGGTTTTATGACGCTCCAGTAAAACGTTACAAGAATTTGTATGTTGCAAACTTTGATAGGTGTAGGACGTACCGTATAGAAGTTAGGGCCATTTGAAGTTTTATCAGTGTTTGATTTGGGATTCAAGGGTAGCATAGATCTGAGCGATAGCTTAAATTGACAAGAGGATCGAGTACTTTATTGTTACAAAATTTCAAGGTTTTATGACGCTCCAGTAAAAAGTTACAAGCATTTGTATGTTGCAAACTTTGATAGGTGTAGCACGCACCGTATATAAGTTAGGGCCATTTGAAGTTTTATCAGTGTTTGATTTGGGACTCAAGGGTAGCATAGCTTTGAGCGATAGCTTAAATTGACAAGAGGCTCGAGTACTTTATTCTTACAAAATTTCAAGGTTTTATGACGCTCCAGTAAAAATTTACATGCATTTGTAACTTGCAAACTTTGATAGGTGTAGGACGTACCGTATAGAAGTTAGGGCCATTTGAAGTTTTATCAGTGTTTGATGTGGGACTCAAGGGTAGCATAGCTTTGAGCGATTGCTTAAATTGACAAGAGGCTCGAGTACTTTATTGTTACAAAATTTGAAGGTTTTATGACGCTCCAGTAAAAAGTTACAAGCATTTGAATGTTGCAAACTTTGATATGTGTAGGACGTACCGTATGGAAGTTAGGGCCATTTGAAATTTTATCAGTGTTTGATTTGGGACTCAAGGGTAGCAAAGCTTTGAGCGATAGCTTAAATTGACAAGAGGCTCGACTACTTTATTGTTACAAAATTTTAAGGTTCTATGACGATCCAGTAAAAAGTTACAAGCATTTGTATGTTGCAAACTTTGATAGGTGTAGGACGTACCGTATAGAAGTTAGGGTCATTTGAAGTTTTATCAGTGTTTGATTTGCGACTCAAGGGTAGCATAGCTTTGAGCGATAGCTTAAATTGACAAGAGGCTCGAGTACTTTATTGTTACAAAATTTCAAAGCTTTTGACGCTCCAGTAAAAAAGTTACAAGCATTTGTATGTTGCAAACTTTGATAGGTGTAGCATGTACCGTATAGAAGTTAAGGCCATTTGAAGTTTTATCAGTGTTTGATTTGGGACTCAAGGGGAGCATAGCTTTGAGCGATAGGTTAAATTGACAAGAGGCTCGAGTACTTTATTCTTACAAAATTTCAAGGTTTTATGACGCTCCAGTAAAAAGTTACAAGCATTTGTATGTTGCAAACTTTGATAGGTGTAGGACGTACCGTATAGAGGCTAGGGCCATTTGAAGTTTTATCAGTATTTGATTTGGGACTCAAGGGTATCATAGCTTTGAGCGATAGCTTATATTGACAAGTGGCTCGAGTACTTTCTTGTTACAAAATTTCAAAGTTTTATGACGCTGCAGTAAAAAAGTTATAAGCATTTGTATGTTGCAAACTTTGATAGGTGTAGGACGTACCGTATAGAAATCAGGGCCATTTGAAGTTTTATCAGTGTTTGATTTGGGACTCAAGGGTAGCATAGCTTTGAGCGATAGCTTAAATTGACAAGAGGCTCGAGTACTTTATTGTTACAAAATTTCAAGGTTTTATGACGCTCCAGTAAAAAGTGACAAGCATTTGTATCTTGCAAACTTGGACAGGTGTAGGACGTACCGTATAGGAGTTAGGGCCATTTGAAGTTTTATCAGTGTTTGATTTGGGACTCAAGGGTAGCATAGCTTTGAGCGATAGGTTAAATTGACAAGAGGCTCGAGTACTTTATTCTTACAAAATTTCAAGGTTTTATGACGCTCCAGTAAAAAGTTACAAGCATTTGTATGTTGCAAACTTTGAGAGGTGTAGGACGTACCGTATAGAGGCTAGGGCCATTTGAAGTGTTATCAGTGTTTGATTTGGGACTCAAGGGTATCATAGCTTTGAGCGATAGCTTATATTGACAAGTGGCTCGAGTACTTTATTGTTACAAAATTTCAAAGTTTTATGACGCTGCAGTAAAAAAGTTATAAGCATTTGTATGTTGCAAACTTTGATAGGTGTAGGACGTACCGTATAGAAATTAGGGCCATTTGAAGTTTTATCAGTGTTTGATTTGGGACTCAAGGGTAGCATAGCTTTGAGCAATAGCTTAAATTGACAAGTGGCTCGAGTACTTTATTTTTACAAAATTTCAAGGTTTTATGACGCTATAGTAAAAAGTTACAAGCATTTGTATGTAGCAAACTTTGATAGGTGTAGGGCGTACCGTATTGAAGTTAGGGTCATTTGAAGTTTTATCAGGGTTTGATTTGGGATTCAAGTGTAGTATAGCTATGAGCGATACCTTAAATTGACAAGAGGCTCGAGTACTTTACTGTTACAAAATTTCAAGGTTTTATGACGCTCCAGTAAAAAGTTACAAGCATTTGTATCTTGCAAACTTTGATAGGTGTAGGACGTACCGTATAGAAGTTAGGGCCATTTGAAGTTTTATCAGTGTTTGATGTGGGACTCAAGGGTAGCATAGCCTTCAGCGATAGTTTAAATTGACAAGAGGCTCGAGTACTTTATTGTTACAAAATTTCAAGGTTTTATGACGCTCCAGTCAAAAGTTACAAGCATTTGTATGTTGCAAACTTTGATATGTGTAGGACGTACCGTATAGAATTTAGGGCCATTTGAAATTTTATCAGTGTTTGATTTGGGACTCAAGGGTAGCATAGCTTTGAGCGATAGCTTAAATTGACAAGAGGCTCGAGTACTTTATTGTTACAAAATTTGAAGGTTTTATGACGCTCCAGTCAAAAGTTACAAGCATTTGTATGTTGCAAACTTTGATAGGTGTAGGACGTACCGTATAGAAGTTAGGGTCATTTGAAGTTTTATCAGTGTTTGATTTGCGACTTTAGGGTAGCATAGCTTTGAGCGACAGCTCAAATTGACAAGAGGCTCGAGTACCTTATTGTTACAAAATTTCAAGGTTTTATGACGCTCCAGTAAAACGTTACAAGCATTTGTATGTTGCAAACTTTTATAGGTGTAGGACGTACCGTATAGAAGTTAGGGCCATTTGAAGTTTTATCAGTTTTTGATTTGGGATTCAAGGGTAGCATAGATCTGAGCGATAGCTTAATTTGACAAGAGGATCGAGTACTTTATTGTTACAAAATTTCAAGGTTTTAAGACGCTCCAGTAAAAAGTTACAAGCATTTGTATGTTGCAAACTTTGATAGGTGTAGCACGCACCGTATATAAGTTAGGGCCATTTGAAGTTTTATCAGTGTTTGATTTGGGACTCAAGGGTAGCATAGCTTTGAGCGATAGCTTAAATTGACAAGAGGCTCGAGTACTTTATTCTTACAAAATTTCAAGGTTTTATGACGCTCCAGTAAAAATTTACATGCATTTGTAAATGCAAACTTTGATAGGTGTAGGACGTACCGTATAGAAGTTAGGGCCATTTGAAGTTTTATCAGTGTTTGATGTGGGACTCAAGGGTAGCATAGCTTTTAGCGATAGCTTAAATTGACAAGAGGCTCGAGTGCTTTATTGTTACAAAATTTCAAGGTTTTATGACGCTACAGTAAAAAGTTACAAGCATTTGTATGTTGCAAACTTTGATAGGTGTAGGACGTACCGTAGGGCCATTTGAAGCTTTATCAGTGTTTGATTTGGGACTCAAGGGTATCATAGCTTTGAGCGATAGCTTAAATTGACAAGAGGCTCGAGTACTTTATTGTTACAAAATTTGAAGGTTTTATGACGCTCCAGTAAAAAGTTACAAGCATTTGTATGTTGCAAACTTTGATAGGTGTAGGACGTACCGTATAGAAGTTAGGGTCATTTGAAGTTTTATCAGTGTTTGATTTGCGACTTAAGGGTAGCATAGATTTGAGCGACAGCTTAAATTGACAAGAGGCTCGAGTACCTTATTGTTACAAAATTTCAAGGTTTTATGACGCTCCAGTAAACCGTTACAAGCATTTGTATGTTGCAAACTTTGATAGGTGTAGGACGTACCGTATAGAAGTTAGGGCCATTTGAAGTTTTATCAGTGTTTGATTTGGGACTCAAGGGTAGCACAGCTTTGAGCGATAGCTTAAATTGACAAGAGGCTCGAGTACTTTATTGTTACAAAATTTCAAGATTTTATGACGCTGCAGTAAAAAGTTACAAGCATTTGTATGTTGCAAACTTTGATAGGTATAGGACGTACCGTATAGAAGTTAGGGCCATTTGCAGTTCTATCAGTGTTTCATTTGGTACTCAATGATAGCATAGCTTTGAGCGATAGCTTAAATTGACAAGTGGCTCGAGTACTTTATTGTTACAAAATTTCAAGGTTTTATGACGCTATAGTAAAAAGTTACAAGCATTTGTATGTAGCAAACTTTGATAGGTGTAGGGCGTACCGTATTGAAGTTAGGGTCATTTGAAGTTTTATCAGGGTTTGATTTGGGATTCAAGTGTAGTATAGCTATGAGCGATACCTTAAATTGACAAGAGGCTCGAGTACTTTACTGTTACAAAATTTCAAGGTTTTATGACGCCCCAGTAAAAAGTTACAAGCATTTGTATCTTGCAAACTTTGATAGGTGTAGGACGTACCGTATAGAAGTTAGGGCCATTTGAAGTTTTATCAGTTTTTGATTTGGGATTCAAGGGTAGCATAGATCTGAGCGATAGCTTAATTTGACAAGAGGATCGAGTACTTTATTGTTACAAAATTTCAAGGTTTTAAGACGCTCCAGTAAAAAGGTACAAGCATTTGTATGTTGCAAACTTTGATAGGTGTAGCACGCACCGTATATAAGTTAGGGCCATTTGAAGTTTTATCAGTGTTTGATTTGGGACTCAAGGGTAGCATAGCTTTGAGCGATAGCTTAAATTGACAAGAGGCTCGAGTACTTTATTCTTACAAAATTTCAAGGTTTTATGACGCTCCAGTAAAAATTTACATGCATTTGTAACTTGAAAACTTTGATAGGTGTAGGACGTACCGTATAGAAGTTAGGGCCATTTGAAGTTTTATCAGTGTTTGATGTGGGACTCAAGGGTAGCATAGCTTTGAGCGATAGCTTAAATTGACAAGAGGCTCGAGTGCTTTATTGTTACAAAATTTCAAGGTTTTATGACGCTACAGTAAAAAGTTACAAGCATTTGTATGTTGCAAACTTTGATAGGTGTAGGACGTACCGTAGGGCCATTTGAAGCTTTATCAGTGTTTCATTTGGAACTCAAGGGTAGCATAGCTTTCAGCGATAGCTTAAATTGACAAGAGGCTCGAGTACTTTATTGTTACAAAATTTGAAGATTTTATGACCCTCCAGTAAAAGGTTACAAGCATTTGTATGTTGCAAACTTTGATAGATGTAGGACGTACCGTATAGAAGTTAGGGCCATTTGATGTTTTATCAGTGTTTGATTTGGGACTCAAGGGTAGTATAGCTATGAGCGATAGCTTAAATTGACAAGAGGCTAGAGTACTTTACTGTTACAAAATTTCAAGGTTTTAGGACGCTCCAATAAAATGTTACAAGCATTTGTATCTTGCAAACTTTGATATGTGTAGGGCGTACCGTATAGAAGTTAGGGCCATTTGAAATTTTATCAGTGTTTGATTTGGGACTCAAGGGTATCATAGCTTTGAGCGATAGCTTAAATTGACAAGAGGCTCGAGTACTTTATTGTTACAAAATTTGAAGGTTTTATGACGCTCCAGTAAAAAGTTACAAGCATTTGTATGTTGCAAACTTTGATAGGTGTAGGACGTACCGTATAGAAGTTAGGGTCATTTGAAGTTTTATCAGTGTTTGATTTGCGACTTAAGGGTAGCATAGCTTTGAGCGACAGCTTAAATTGACAAGAGGCTCGAGTACCTTATTGTTACAAAATTTCAAGGTTTTATGACGCTCCAGTAAACCGTTACAAGCATTTGTATGTTGCAAACTTTGATAGGTGTAGGACGTACCGTATAGAAGTTAGGGCCATTTGAAGTTTTATCAGTGTTTGATTTGGGACTCAAGGGTAGCACAGCTTTGAGCGATAGCTTAAATTGACAAGAGGCTCGAGTACTTTATTGTTACAAAATTTCAAGATTTTATGACGCTGCAGTAAAAAGTTACAAGCATTTGTATGTTGCAAACTTTGATAGGTATAGGACGTACCGTATAGAAGTTAGGGCCATTTGCAGTTCTATCAGTGTTTCATTTGGTACTCAATGATAGCATAGCTTTGAGCGATAGCTTAAATTGACAAGTGGCTCGAGTACTTTATTGTTACAAAATTTCAAGGTTTTATGACGCTATAGTAAAAAGTTACAAGCATTTGTATGTAGCAAACTTTGATAGGTGTAGGGCGTACCGTATTGAAGTTAGGGTCATTTGAAGTTTTATCAGGGTTTGATTTGGGATTCAAGTGTAGTATAGCTATGAGCGATACCTTAAATTGACAAGAGGCTCGAGTACTTTACTGTTACAAAATTTCAAGGTTTTATGACGCTCCAGTAAAAAGTTACAAGCATTTGTATCTTGCAAACTTTGATAGGTGTAGGACGTACCGTATAGAAGTTAGGGCCATTTGAAGTTTTATCAGTGTTTGATGTGGGACTCAAGGGTAGCATAGCCTTCAGCGGTAGTTTAAATTGACAAGAGGCTCGAGTACTTTATTGTTACAAAATTTCAAGGTTTTATGACGCTCCAGTAAAAAGTATGTTGCAAACTTTGATATGTGTAGGACGTACCGATATGTTAGGGCCATTTGAAATTTTATCAGTGTTTGATTTGGGACTCAAGGGTAGCATAGCTTTGAGCGATAGCTTAAATTGACAAGAGGCTCGAGTACTTTATTGTTACAAAATTTGAAGGTTTTATGTGGCTCCAGTAAAAAGTTACAAGCATTTGTATGTTGCAAACTTTGATAGGTGTAGGACGTACCGTATAGAAGTTAGGGTCATTTGAAGTTTTATCAGTGTTTGATTTGCGACTTTAGGGTAGCATAGCTTTGAGCGACAGCTTTAATTGACAAGAGGCTCGAGTACCTTATTGTTACAAAATTTCAAGGTTTTATGACGCTCCAGTAAAACGTTACAAGCATTTGTATGTTGCAAACTTTGATAGGTGTAGGACGTACCGTATAGAAGTTAGGGCCATTTGAAGTTTTATAAGTGTTTGATTTGGGATTCAAGGGTAGCATAGATCTGAGCGATAGCTAAATTGACAAGAGGATCGAGTACTTTATTGTTACAAAATTTCAAGGTTTTATGACGCTCCAGTAAAAAGTTACAAGCATTTGTATGTTGCAAACTTTGATAGGTGTAGCACGCACCGTATATAAGTTAGGGCCATTTGAAGTTTTATCAGTGTTTGATTTGGGACTCAAGGGTAGCATAGCTTTGAGCGATAGCTTAAATTGACAAGAGGCTCGAGTACTTTATTCTTACAAAATTTCAAGGTTTTATGACGCTCCAGTAAAAATTTACATGCATTTGTAACTTGCAAACTTTGATAGGTGTAGGACGTACCGTATAGAAGTTAGGGCCATTTGAAGTTTTATCAGTGTTTGATGTGGGACTCAAGGGTAGCATAGCTTTGAGCGATAGCTTAAATTGACAAGAGGCTCGAGTACCTTATTGTTACAAAATTTCAAGGTTTTATGACGCTCCAGTAAAAAGTTACAAGCATTTGTATGTTGCAAACTTTGATAGGTGTAGGACGTACCGTATAGAAGTTAGGGCCATTTGAAGCTTTATCAGTGTTTCATTTGGAACTCAAGGGTAGCATAGCTTTCAGCGATAGCTTAAATTGACAAGAGGCTCGAGTACTTTATTGTTACAAAATTTGAAGGTTTTATGACGCTCCAGTAAAAAGTTACAAGCATTTGTATGTTGCAAACTTTGATATGTGTAGGACGTACCGTATGGAAGTTAGGGCCATTTGAAATTTTATCAGTGTTTGATTTGGGACTCAAGGGTAGCATAGCTTTGAGCGATAGCTTAAATTGACAAGAGGCTCGAGTACTTTATTGTTACAAAATTTGAAGGTTTTATGACGCTCCAGTCAAAAGTTACAAGCATTTGTATGTTGCAAACTTTGATAGGTGTAGGACGTACCGTATAGAAGTTAGGGTCATTTGAAGTTTTATCAGTGTTTGATTTGCGACTTTAGGGTAGCATAGCTTTGAGCGACAGCTTAAATTGACAAGAGGCTCGAGTACCTTATTGTTACAAAATTTCAAGGTTTTATGACGCTCCAGTAAAACGTTACAAGCATTTGTATGTTGCAAACTTTTATAGGTGTAGGACGTACCGTATAGAAGTTAGGGCCATTTGAAGTTTTATCAGTGTTTGATTTGGGATTCAAGGGTAGCATAGATCTGAGCGATAGCTTAATTTGACAAGAGGGTCGAGTACTTTATTGTTACAAAATTTCAAGGTTTTAAGACGCTCCAGTAAAAAGTTACAAGCATTTGTATGTTGCAAACTTTGATAGGTGTAGCACGCACCGTATATAAGTTAGGGCCATTTGAAGTTTTATCAGTGTTTGATTTGGGACTCAAGGGTAGCATAGCTTTGAGCGATAGCTTAAATTGACAAGAGGCTCGAGTACTTTATTCTTACAAAATTTCAAGGTTTTATGACGCTCCAGTAAAAATTTACATGCATTTGTAACTTGCAAACTTTGATAGGTGTAGGACGTACCGTATAGAAGTTAGGGCCATTTGAAGTTTTATCAGTGTTTGATGTGGGACTCAAGGGTAGCATAGCTTTGAGCGATAGCTTAAATTGACAAGAGGCTCGAGTGCTTTATTGTTACAAAATTTCAAGGTTTTATGACGCTACAGTAAAAAGTTACAAGCATTTGTATGTTGCAAACTTTGATAGGTGTAGGACGTACCGTATAGAAGTTAGGGCCATTTGAAGCTTTATCAGTGTTTCATTTGGAACTCAAGGGTAGCATAGCTTTCAGCGATAGCTTAAATTGACAAGAGGCTCGAGTACTTTATTGTTACAAAATTTGAAGATTTTATGACCCTCCAGTAAAAAGTTACAAGCATTTGTATGTTGCAAACTTTGATAGATGTAGGACGTACCGTATAGAAGTTAGGGCCATTTGATGTTTTATCAGTGTTTGATTTGGGACTCAAGGGTAGTATAGCTATGAGCGATAGCTTAAATTGACAAGAGGCTAGAGTACTTTACTGTTACAAAATTTCAAGGTTTTAGGACGCTCCAGTAAAAAGTTACAAGCATTTGTATCTTGCAAACTTTGATATGTGTAGGGCGTACCGTATAGAAGTTAGGGCCATTTGAAATTTTATCAGTGTTTGATTTGGGACTCAAGGGTATCATAGCTTTGAGCGATAGCTTAAATTGACAAGAGGCTCGAGTACTTTATTGTTACAAAATTTGAAGGTTTTATGACGCTCCAGTAAAAAGTTACAAGCATTTGTATGTTGCAAACTTTGATAGGTGTAGGACGTACCGTATAGAAGTTAGGGTCATTTGAAGTTTTATCAGTGTTTGATTTGCGACTTAAGGGTAGCATAGCTTTGAGCGACAGCTTAAATTGACAAGAGGCTCGAGTACCTTATTGTTACAAAATTTCAAGGTTTTATGACGCTCCAGTAAACCGTTACAAGCATTTGTATGTTGCAAACTTTGATAGGTGTAGGACGTACCGTATAGAAGTTAGGGCCATTTGAAGTTTTATCAGTGTTTGATTTGGGACTCAAGGGTAGCACAGCTTTGAGCTATAGCTTAAATTGACAAGAGGCTCGAGTACTTTATTGTTACAAAATTTCAAGATTTTATGACGCTGCAGTAAAAAGTTACAAGCATTTGTATGTTGCAAACTTTGATAGGTATAGGACGTACCGTATAGAAGTTAGGGCCATTTGCAGTTCTATCAGTGTTTCATTTGGTACTCAATGATAGCATAGCTTTGAGCGATAGCTTAAATTGACAAGTGGCTCGAGTACTTTATTGTTACAAAATTTCAAGGTTTTATGACGCTATAGTAAAAAGTTACAAGCATTTGTATGTAGCAAACTTTGATAGGTGTAGGGCGTACCGTATTGAAGTTAGGGTCATTTGAAGTTTTATCAGGGTTTGATTTGGGATTCAAGTGTAGTATAGCTATGAGCGATACCTTAAATTGACAAGAGGCTCGAGTACTTTACTGTTACAAAATTTCAAGGTTTTATGACGCTCCAGTAAAAAGTTACAAGCATTTGTATCTTGCAAACTTTGATAGGTGTAGGACGTACCATATAGAAGTTAGGGTCATTTGAAGTTTTATCAGTGTTTGATGTGGGACTCAAGGGTAGCATAGCCTTCAACGGTAGTTTAAATTGACAAGAGGCTCGAGTACTTTATTGTTACAAAATTTCAAGGTTTTATGACGCTCCAGTAAAAAGTATGTTGCAAACTTTGATATGTGTAGGACGTACCGATATGTTAGGGCCATTTGAAATTTTATCAGTGTTTGATTTGGGACTCAAGGGTAGCATAGCTTTGAGCGATAGCTTAAATTGACAAGAGGCTCGAGTACTTTATTGTTACAAAATTTGAAGGTTTTATGTGGCTCCAGTAAAAAGTTACAAGCATTTGTATGTTGCAAACTTTGATAGGTGTAGGACGTACCGTATAGAAGTTAGGGTCATTTGAAGTTTTATCAGTGTTTGATTTGCGACTTTAGGGTAGCATAGCTTTGAGCGACAGCTTTAATTGACAAGAGGCTCGAGTACCTTATTGTTACAAAATTTCAAGATTTTATGACGCTCCAGTAAAACGTTACAAGCATTTGTATGTTGCAAACTTTGATAGGTGTAGGACGTACCGTATAGAAGTTAGGGCCATTTGAAGTTTTATCAGTGTTTGATTTGGGATTCAAGGGTAGCATAGATCTGAGCGATAGCTTAAATTGACAAGAGGATCGAGTACTTTATTCTTACAAAATTTCAAGGTTTTATGACGCTCCAGTAAAAAGTTACAAGCATTTGTATGTTGCAAACTTTGATAGGTGTAGCACGCACCGTATAGAAGTTAGGGCCATTTGAAGTTTTATCAGTGTTTGATTTGGGATTCAAGGGTAGCATAGCTTTGAGCGATAGCTTAAATTGACAAGAGGCTCGAGTACTTTATTGTTACAAAATTTGAAGGTTTTATGACGCTCCAGTAAAAAGTTACAAGCATTTGTATGTTGCAAACTTTGATATGTGTAGGACGTACCGTATGGAAGTTAGGGCCATTTGAAATTTTATCAGTGTTTGATTTGGGACTCAAGGGTAGCAAAGCTTTGAGCGATAGCTTAAATTGACAAGAGGCTCGAGTACTTTATTGTTACAAAATTTTAAGGTTCTATGACGCTCCAGTAAAAAGTTACAAGCATTTGTATTTTGCAAACTTTGATATGTGTAGGACGTACCGTATGGAAGTTAGGGCCATTTGAAATTTTATCTGTGTTTGATTTGGGACTCAAGGGTAGCATAGCTTTGAGCGATAGCTTAAATTGACAAGAGGCTCGAGTACTTTATTGTTACAAAATTTGAAGGTTTTATGACGCTCCAGTCAAAAGTTACAAGCATTTGTATGTTGCAAACTTTGATAGGTGTAGGACGTACCGTATAGAAGTTAGGGTCATTTGAAGTTTTATCAGTGTTTGATTTGCGACTTTAGGGTAGCATAGCTTTGAGCGACAGCTTAAATTGACAAGAGGCTCGAGTACCTTATTGTTACAAAATTTCAAGGTTTTATGACGCTCCAGTAAAACGTTACAAGCATTTGTATGTTGCAAACTTTTATAGGTGTAGGACGTACCGTATAGAAGTTAGGGCCATTTGAAGTTTTATCAGTGTTTGATTTGGGATTCAAGGGTAGCATATATCTGAGCGATAGCTTAATTTGACAAGAGGATCGAGTACTTTATTGTTACAAAATTTCAAGGTTTTAAGACGCTCCAGTAAAAAGTTACAAGCATTTGTATGTTGCAAACTTTGATAGGTGTAGCACGCACCGTATATAAGTTAGGGCCATTTGAAGTTTTATCAGTGTTTGATTTGGGACTCAAGGGTAGCATAGCTTTGAGCGATAGCTTAAATTGACAAGAGGCTCGAGTACTTTATTCTTACAAAATTTCAAGGTTTTATGACGCTCCAGTAAAAATTTACATGCATTTGTAACTTGCAAACTTTGATAGGTGTAGGACGTACCGTATAGAAGTTAGGGCCATTTGAAGTTTTATCAGTGTTTGATGTGGGACTCAAGGGTAGCATAGCTTTGAGCGATAGCTTAAATTGACAAGAGGCTCGAGTGCTTTATTGTTACAAAATTTCAAGGTTTTATGACCCTCCAGTAAAAAGTTACAAGCATTTGTATGTTGCAAACTTTGATAGATGTAGGACGTACCGTATAGAAGTTAGGGCCATTTGATGTTTTATCAGTGTTTGATTTGGGACTCAAGGGTAGTATAGCTATGAGCGATAGCTTAAATTGACAAGAGGCTAGAGTACTTTACTGTTACAAAATTTCAAGGTTTTAGGACGCTCCAGTAAAAAGTTACAAGCATTTGTATCTTGCAAACTTTGATATGTGTAGGGCGTACCGTATAGAAGTTAGGGCCATTTGAAATTTTATCAGTGTTTGATTTGGGACTCAAGGGTATCATAGCTTTGAGCGATAGCTTAAATTGACAAGAGGCTCGAGTACTTTATTGTTACAAAATTTGAAGGTTTTATGACGCTCCAGTAAAAAGTTACAAGCATTTGTATGTTGCAAACTTTGATAGGTGTAGGACGTACCGTATAGAAGTTAGGGTCATTTGAAGTTTTATCAGTGTTTGATTTGCGACTTAAGGGTAGCATAGCTTTGAGCGACAGCTTAAATTGACAAGAGGCTCGAGTACCTTATTGTTACAAAATTTCAAGGTTTTATGACGCTCCAGTAAACCGTTACAAGCATTTGTTTGTTGCAAACTTTGATAGGTGTAGGACGTACCGTATAGAAGTTAGGGCCATTTGAAGTTTTATCAGTGTTTGATTTGGGACTCAAGGGTAGCACAGCTTTGAGCGATAGCTTAAATTGACAAGAGGCTCGAGTACTTTATTGTTACAAAATTTCAAGATTTTATGACGCTGCAGTAAAAAGTTACAAGCATTTGTATGTTGCAAACTTTGATAGGTATAGGACGTACCGTATAGAAGTTAGGGCCATTTGCAGTTCTATCAGTGTTTCATTTGGTACTCAATGATAGCATAGCTTTGAGCGATAGCTTAAATTGACAAGTGGCTCGAGTACTTTATTGTTACAAAATTTCAAGGTTTTATGACGCTATAGTAAAAAGTTACAAGCATTTGTATGTAGCAAACTTTGATAGGTGTAGGGCGTACCGTATTGAAGTTAGGGTCATTTGAAGTTTTATCAGGGTTTGATTTGGGATTCAAGTGTAGTATAGCTATGAGCGATACCTTAAATTGACAAGAGGCTCGAGTACTTTACTGTTACAAAATTTCAAGGTTTTATGACGCTCCAGTAAAAAGTTACAAGCATTTGTATCTTGCAAACTTTGATAGGTGTAGGACGTACCGTATAGAAGTTAGGGCCATTTGAAGTTTTATCAGTGTTTGATGTGGGACTCAAGGGTAGCATAGCCTTCAGCGGTAGTTTAAATTGACAAGAGGCTCGAGTACTTTATTGTTACAAAATTTCAAGGTTTTATGACGCTGCAGTAAAAAGTATGTTGCAAACTTTGATATGTGTAGGACGTACCGATATGTTAGGGCCATTTGAAATTTTATCAGTGTTTGATTTGGGACTCAAGGGTAGCATAGCTTTGAGCGATAGCTTAAATTGACAAGAGGCTCGAGTACTTTATTGTTACAAAATTTGAAGGTTTTATGTGGCTCCAGTAAAAAGTTACAAGCATTTGTATGTTGCAAACTTTGATAGGTGTAGGACGTACCGTATAGAAGTTAGGGTCATTTGAAGTTTTATCAGTGTTTGATTTGCGACTTTAGGGTAGCATAGCTTTGAGCGACAGCTTTAATTGACAAGAGGCTCGAGTACCTTATTGTTACAAAATTTCAAGGTTTTATGACGCTCCAGTAAAACGTTACAAGCATTTGTATGTTGCAAACTTTGATAGGTGTAGGACGTACCGTATAGAAGTTAGGGCCATTTGAAGTTTTATCAGTGTTTGATTTGGGATTCAAGGGTAGCATAGATCTGAGCGATAGCTTAAATTGACAAGAGGATCGAGTACTTTATTCTTACAAAATTTCAAGGTTTTATGACGCTCCAGTAAAAAGTTACAAGCATTTGTATGTTGCAAACTTTGATAGGTGTAGCACGCACCGTATAGAAGTTAGGGCCATTTGAAGTTTTATCAGTGTTTGATTTGGGATTCAAGGGTAGCATAGCTTTGAGCGATAGCTTAAATTGACAAGAGGCTCGAGTACTTTATTGTTACAAAATTTGAAGGTTTTATGACGCTCCAGTAAAAAGTTACAAGCATTTGTATGTTGCAAACTTTGATATGTGTAGGACGTACCGTATGGAAGTTAGGGCCATTTGAAATTTTATCAGTGTTTGATTTGGGACTCAAGGGTAGCAAAGCTTTGAGCGATAGCTTAAATTGACAAGAGGCTCGAGTACTTTATTGTTACAAAATTTTAAGGTTCTATGACGCTCCAGTAAAAAGTTACAAGCATTTGTATGTTGCAAACTTTGATAGGTGTAGGACGTACCGTATAGAAGTTAGGGTCATTTGAAGTTTTATCAGTGTTTGATTTGCGACTTTAGGGTAGCATAGCTTTGAGCGACAGCTTAAATTGACAAGAGGCTCGAGTACCTTATTGTTACAAAATTTCAAGGTTTTATGACGCTCCAGTAAAACGTTACAAGCATTTGTATGTTGCAAACTTTGATAGTTGTAGGACGTACCGTATAGAAGTTAGGGCCATTTGAAGTTTTATCAGTGTTTGATTTGGGATTCAAGGGTAGCATAGATCTGAGCGATAGCTTAAATTGACAAGAGGATCGAGTACTTTATTGTTACAAAATTTCAAGGTTTTATGACGCTCCAGTAAAAAGTTACAAGCATTTGTATGTTGCAAACTTTGATAGGTGTAGCACGCACCGTATATAAGTTAGGGCCATTCGAAGTTTTATCAGTGTTTGATTTGGGACTCAAGGGTAGCATAGCTTTGAGCGATAGCTTAAATTGACAAGAGGCTCGAGTACTTTATTCTTACAAAATTTCAAGGTTTTATGACGCTCCAGTAAAAATTTACATGCATTTGTAACTTGCAAACTTTGATAGGTGTAGGACGTACCGTATAGAAGTTAGGGCCATTTGAAGTTTTATCAGTGTTTGATGTGGGACTCAAGGGTAGCATAGCTTTGAGCGATAGCTTAAATTGACAAGAGGCTCGAGTACTTTATTGTTACAAAATTTGAAGGTTTTATGACGCTCCATTAAAAAGTTACAAGCATTTGTATGTTGCAAACTTTGATATGTGTAGGACGTACCGTATGGAAGTTTGGGCCATTTGAAATTTTATCAGTGTTTGATTTGGGACTCAAGGGTAGCAAAGCTTTGAGCGATAGCTTAAATTGACAAGAGGCTCGAGTACTTTATTGTTACAAAATTTTAAGGTTCTATGACGCTCCAGTAAAAAGTTACAAGCATTTGTATGTTGCAAACTTTGATAGGTGTAGGACGTACCGTATAGAAGTTAGGGCCATTTGAAGCTTTATCAGTGTTTCATTTGGAACTCAAGGGTAGCATAGCTTTCAGCGATAGCTTAAATTGACAAGAGGCTCGAGTACTTTATTGTTACAAAATTTGAAGGTTTTATGACGCTCCAGTAAAAAGTTACAAGCATTTGTATGTTGCAAACTTTGATATGTGTAGGACGTACCGTATGGAAGTTTGGGCCATTTGAAATTTTATCAGTGTTTGATTTGGGACTCAAGGGTAGCAAAGCTTTGAGCGATAGCTTAAATTGACAAGAGGCTCGAGTACTTTATTGTTACAAAATTTGAAGGTTTTATGACGCTCCAGTAAAAAGTTACAAGCATTTGTATGTTGCAAACTTTGATAGGTGTAGGACGTACCGTATAGAAGTTAGGGCCATTTGAAGCTTTATCAGTGTTTCATTTGGAACTCAAGGGTAGCATAGCTTTCAGCGATAGCTTAAATTGACAAGAGGCTCGAGTACTTTATTGTTACAAAATTTGAAGGTTTTATGACGCTCCAGTAAAAAGTTACAAGCATTTGTATGTTGCAAACTTTGATATGTGTAGGACGTACCGTATGGAAGTTTGGGCCATTTGAAATTTTATCAGTGTTTGATTTGGGACTCAAGGGTAGCAAAGCTTTGAGCGATAGCTTAAATTGACAAGAGGCTCGAGTACTTTATTGTTACAAAATTTTAAGGTTCTATGACGCTCCAGTAAAAAGTTACAAGCATTTGTATGTTGCAAACTTTGATAGGTGTAGGACGTACCGTATAGAAGTTAGGGTCATTTGAAGTTTTATCAGTGTTTGATTTGCGACTCAAGGGTAGCATAGCTTTGAGCGATAGCTTAAATTGACAAGAGGCTCGAGTACTTTATTGTTACAAAATTTCAAAGCTTTTGACGCTCCAGTAAAAAAGTTACAAGCATTTGTATGTTGCAAACTTTGATAGATGTAGGACGTACCGTATAGAAGTTAGGGCCATTTGAAGTTTTATCAGTGTTTGATTTGCGACTTTAGGGTAGCATAGCTTTGAGCGACAGCTTAAATTGACAAGAGGCTCGAGTACCTTATTGTTACAAAATTTCAAGGTTTTATGACGCTCCAGTAAAACGTTACAAGCATTTGTATGTTGCAAACTTTGATAGGTGTAGGACGTACCGTATAGAAGTTAGGGCCATTTGAAGTTTTATCAGTGTTTGATTTGGGATTCAAGGGTAGCATAGATCTGAGCGATAGCTTAAATTGACAAGAGGATCGAGTACTTTATTGTTACAAAATTTCAAGGATTTATGACGCTCCAGTAAAAAGTTACAAGCATATGTATGTTGCAAACTTTGATAGGTGTAGCACGCACCGTATATAAGTTAGGGCCATTTGAAGTTTTATCAGTGTTTGATTTGGGACTCAAGGGTAGCATAGCTTTGAGCGATAGCTTAAATTGACAAGAGGCTCGAGTACTTTATTCTTACAAAATTTCAAGGTTTTATGACGCTCCAGTAAAAATTTACATGCATTTGTAACTTGCAAACTTTGATAGGTGTAGGACGTACCGTATAGAAGTTAGGGCCATTTGAAGTTTTATCAGTGTTTGATGTGGGACTCAAGGGTAGCATAGCTTTGAGCGATAGCTTAAATTGACAAGAGGCTCGAGTACTTTATTGTTACAAAATTTCAAGGTTTTATGACGCTCCAGTAAAAAGTTACAAGCATTTGTATGTTGCAAACTTTGATAGGTGTAGGACGTACCGTATAGAAGTTAGGGCCATTTGAAGCTTTATCAGTGTTTCATTTGGAACTCAAGGGTAGCATAGCTTTCAGCGATAGCTTAAATTGACAAGAGGCTCGAGTACTTTATTGTTACAAAATTTGAAGGTTTTATGACGCTCCAGTAAAAAGTTACAAGCATTTGTATGTTGCAAACTTTGATATGTGTAGGACGTACTGTATGGAAGTTAGGGCCATTTGAAATTTTATCAGTGTTTGATTTGGGACTCAAGGGTAGCAAAGCTTTGAGTGATAGCTTAAATTGACAAGAGGCTCGAGTACTTTATTGTTACAAAATTTTAAGGTTCTATGACGCTCCAGTAAAAAGTTACAAGCATTTGTATGTTGCAAACTTTGATAGGTGTAGGACGTACCGTATAGAAGTTAGGGTCATTTGAAGTTTTATCAGTGTTTGATTTGCGACTCAAGGGTAGCATAGCTTTGAGCGATAGCTTAAATTGACAAGAGGCTCGAGTACTTTATTGTTACAAAATTTCAAAGCTTTTGACGCTCCAGTAAAAAAGTTACAAGCATTTGTATGTTGCAAACTTTGATAGATGTAGGACGTACCGTATAGAAGTTAGGGCCATTTGAAGTTTTATCAGTGTTTGATTTGCGACTTTAGGGTAGCATAGCTTTGAGCGACAGCTTAAATTGACAAGAGGCTCGAGTACCTTATTGTTACAAAATTTCAAGGTTTTATGACGCTCCAGTAAAACGTTACAAGCATTTGTATGTTGCAAACTTTGATAGGTGTAGGACGTACCGTATAGAAGTTAGGGCCATTTGAAGTTTTATCAGTGTTTGATTTGGGATTCAAGGGTAGCATAGATCTGAGCGATAGCTTAAATTGACAAGAGGATCGAGTACTTTATTGTTACAAAATTTCAAGGTTTTATGACGCTCCAGTAAAAGGTTACAAGCATTTGTATGTTGCAAACTTTGATAGGTGTAGCACGCACCGTATATAAGTTAGGGCCATTTGAAGTTTTATCAGTGTTTGATTTGGGACTCAAGGGTAGCATAGCTTTGAGCGATAGCTTAAATTGACAAGAGGCTCGAGTACTTTATTCTTACAAAATTTCAAGGTTTTATGACGCTCCAGTAAAAATTTACATGCATTTGTAACTTGCAAACTTTGATAGGTGTAGGACGTACCGTATAGAAGTTAGGGCCATTTGAAGTTTTATCAGTGTTTGATGTGGGACTCAAGGGTAGCATAGCTTTGAGCAATAGCTTAAATTGACAAGAGGCTCGAGTACTTTATTGTTACAAAATTTCAAGGTTTTATGATGCTCCAGTAAAAAGTTACAAGCATTTGTATGTTGCAAACTTTGATAGGTGTAGGACGTACCGTATAGAAGTTAGGGCCATTTGAAGCTTTATCAGTGTTTCATTTGGAACTCAAGGGTAGCATAGCTTTCAGCGATAGCTTAAATTGACAAGAGGCTCGAGTACTTTATTGTTACAAAATTTGAAGGTTTTATGACGCTCCAGTAAAAAGTTACAAGCATTTGTATGTTGCAAACTTTGATATGTGTAGGACGTACCGTATGGAAGTTAGGGCCATTTGAAATTTTATCAGTGTTTGATTTGGGACTCAAGGGTAGCAAAGCTTTGAGCGATAGCTTAAATTGACAAGAGGCTCGAGTACTTTATTGTTACAAAATTTTAAGGTTCTATGACGCTCCAGTAAAAAGTTACAAGCATTTGTATGTTGCAAACTTTGATAGGTGTAGGACGTACCGTATAGAAGTTAGGGTCATTTGAAGTTTTATCAGTGTTTGATTTGCGACTCAAGGGTAGCATAGCTTTGAGCGATAGCTTAAATTGACAAGAGGCTCGAGTACTTTATTGTTACAAAATTTCAAAGCTTTTGACGCTCCAGTAAAAAAGTTACAAGCATTTGTATGTTGCAAACTTTGATAGATGTAGGACGTACCGTATAGAAGTTGTGGCCATTTGAAGTTTTATCAGTGTTTGATTTGGGACTCAAGGGTAGCATAGCTTTGTGCGATAGCTTAAATTGACAAGAGGCTCGAGTACTTTATTCTTACAAAATTTCAAGGTTTTATGACGCTCCAGTAAAAAGTTACAAGCATTTGTAACTTGCAAACTTTGATTGGTGTAGGACGTACCGTATAGAAGTTAGGGCCATTTGATGTTTTATCAGTGTTTGATTTGGGACTCAAGGGTAGTATAGCTATGAGCGATAGCTTAAATTGACAAGAGGCTCGAGTACTTTATTGTTACAAAATTTCAAGGTTTTATGACGCTCCAGTAAAAAGTTACAAGCATTTGTATCTTGCAAACTTTGATAGGCGTAGGACGTACCGTATAGAAGTTAGGGCCATTTGAAGTTTTATCAGTGTTTGATGTGGGACTCAAGGGTAGCATAGCTTTGAGCGATAGTTTAAATTGACAAGAGGCTCGAGTACTTTATTGTTACAAAATTTGAAGGTTTTATGACGCTCCAGTAAAAAGTTACAAGCATTTGTATTTTGCAAACTTGGACAGGTGTAGGACGTACCGTATAGGAGTTAGGGCCATTTGAAGTTTTATCAGTGTTTGATTTGGGACTCAAGGGTAGCACAGCTTTGAGCGATAGCTTAAATTGACAAGAGGCTCGAGTACTTTATTGTTACAAAATTTCAAGATTTTATGACGCTGCAGTAAAAAGTTACAAGCATTTGTATGTTGCAAACTTTGTTAGGTATAGGACGAACCGTATAGAAGTTAGGGCCATTTGCAGTTCTATCAGTGTTTCATTTGGTACTCAATGATAGCATAGCTTTGAGCGATAGCTTAAATTGACAAGTGGCTCGAGTACTTTATTGTTACAAAATTTCAAGGTTTTATGACGCTATAGTAAAAAGTTACAAGCATTTGTATGTAGCAAACTTTGATAGGTGTAGGGCGTACCGTATTGAAGTTAGGGTCATTTGAAGTTTTATCAGGGTTTGATTTGGGATTCAAGTGTAGTATAGCTATGAGCGATACCTTAAATTGACAAGAGGCTCGAGTACTTTACTGTTACAAAATTTCAAGGTTTTATGACGCTCCAGTAAAAAGTTACAAGCATTTGTATCTTGCAAACTTTGATAGGTGTAGGACGTACCGTATAGAAGTCAGGGCTATTTGAAGTTTTATCTGTGTTTGATGTGGGACTCAAGGGTAGCATAGCCTTCAGCGATAGTTTAAATTGACAAGAGGCTCGAGTACTTTATTGTTACAACATTTCAAGGTTTTATGACGCTCCAGTAAAAAGTTACAAGCATTTGTATGTTGCAAACTTTGATATGTGTAGGACGTACCGTATAGAAGTTAGGGCCATTTGAAATTTTATCAGTGTTTGATTTGGGACTCAAGGGTAGCATAGCTTTGAGCGATAGCTTAAATTGACAAGAGGCTCGAGTACTTTATTGTTACAAAATTTGAAGGTTTTATGACGCTCCAGTAAAAAGTTACAAGCATTTGTATGTTGCAAACTTTGATAGGTGTAGGACGTACCGTATAGAAGTTAGGGTCATTTGAAGTTTTATCAGTGTTTGATTTGCGACTTTAGGGTAGCATAGCTTTGAGCGACAGCTTAAATTGACAAGAGGCTCGAGTACCTTATTGTTACAAAATTTCAAGGTTTTATGACGCTCCAGTAAAACGTTACAAGCATTTGTATGTTGCAAACTTTGATAGGTGTAGGACGTACCGTATAGAAGTTAGGGCCATTTGAAGTTTTATCAGTCTTTGATTTGGGATTCAAGTGTAGCATAGATCTGAGCGATAGATTAAATTGACAAGAGGCTCGAGTACTTTATTGTTACAAAATTTGAAGGTTTTATGACGCTCCAGTAAAAAGTGACAAGCATTTGTATCTTGCAAACTTGGACAGGTGTAGGACGTACCGTATAGGAGTTAGGGCCATTTGAAGTTTTATCAGTGTTTGATTTGGGACTCAAGGGTAGCACAGCTTTGAGCGATAGCTTAAATTGACAAGAGGCTCGACTACTTTATTGTTACAAAATTTCAAGATTTTATGACGCTGCAGTAAAAAGTTACAAGCATTTGTATTTTGCAAACTTTGTTAGGTATAGGACGAACCGTATAGAAGTTAGGGCCATTTGCAGTTCTATCAGTGTTTCATTTGGTACTCAATGATAGCATAGCTTTGAGCGATAGCTTAAATTGACAAGTGGCTCGTGTACTTTATTGTTACAAAATTTCAAGGTTTTATGACGCTATAGTAAAAAGTTACAAGCATTTGTATGTAGCAAACTTTGAGAGGTGTAGGGCGTACCGTATTGAAGTTAGGGTCATTTGAAGTTTTATCAGGGTTTGATTTGGGATTCAAGTGTAGCATAGATCTGAGCGATAGCTTAAATTGACAAGAGGCTCGAGTACTTTATTGTTACAAAATTTGAAGGTTTTATGACGCTCCAGTAAAAAGTGACAAGCATTTGTATCTTGCAAACTTTGATAGGTGTAGGACGTACCGTATAGAAGTCAGGGCTATTTGAAGTTTTATCAGTGTTTGATGTGGGACTCAAGGGTAGCATAGCCTTCAGCGATAGTTTAAATTGACAAGAGGCTCGAGTACTTTATTGTTACAAAATTTGAAGGTTTTATGACGCTCCAGTAAAAAGTTACAAGCATTTGTATGTTGCAAACTTTGATAGGTGTAGGACGTACCGTATAGAAGTTAGGGCCATTTGAAGTTTTATCAGTGTTTGATTTGGGATTCAAGGGTAGCATAGATCTGAGCGATAGCTTAAATTGACAAGAGGATCGAATACTTTATTGTTACAAAATTTCAAGGATTTATGACGCTCCAGTAAAAAGTTACAAGCATATGTATGTTGCAAACTTTGATAGGTGTAGCACGCACCGTATATAAGTTAGGGCCATTTGAAGTTTTATCAGTGTTTGATTTGGGACTCAAGGGTAGCATAGCTTTGAGCGATAGCTTAAATTGACAAGAGGCTCGAGTACTTTATTCTTACAAAATTTCAAGGTTTTATGACGCTCCAGTAAAAATTTACATGCATTTGTAACTTGCAAACTTTGATAGGTGTAGGACGTACCGTATAGAAGTTAGGGCCATTTGAAGTTTTATCAGTGTTTGATGTGGGACTCAAGGGTAGCATAGCTTTGAGCGATAGCTTAAATTGACAAGAGGCTCGAGTACTTTATTGTTACAAAATTTCAAGGTTTTATGACGCTCCAGTAAAAAGTTACAAGCATTTGTATGTTGCAAACTTTGATAGGTGTAGGACGTACCGTATAGAAGTTAGGGCCATTTGAAGCTTTATCAGTGTTTCATTTGGAACTCAAGGGTAGCATAGCTTTCAGCGATAGCTTAAATTGACAAGAGGCTCGAGTACTTTATTGTTACAAAATTTGAAGGTTTTATGACGCTCCAGTAAAAAGTTACAAGCATTTGTATGTTGCAAACTTTGATATGTGTAGGACGTACTGTATGGAAGTTAGGGCCATTTGAAATTTTATCAGTGTTTGATTTGGGACTCAAGGGTAGCAAAGCTTTGAGCGATAGCTTAAATTGACAAGAGGCTCGAGTACTTTATTGTTACAAAATTTTAAGGTTCTATGACGCTCCAGTAAAAAGTTACAAGCATTTGTATGTTGCAAACTTTGATAGGTGTAGGACGTACCGTATAGAAGTTAGGGTCATTTGAAGTTTTATCAGTGTTTGATTTGCGACTCAAGGGTAGCATAGCTTTGAGCGATAGCTTAAATTGACAAGAGGCTCGAGTACTTTATTGTTACAAAATTTCAAAGCTTTTGACGCTCCAGTAAAAAAGTTACAAGCATTTGTATGTTGCAAACTTTGATAGATGTAGGACGTACCGTATAGAAGTTAGGGCCATTTGAAGTTTTATCAGTGTTTGATTTGCGACTTTAGGGTAGCATAGCTTTGAGCGACAGCTTAAATTGACAAGAGGCTCGAGTACCTTATTGTTACAAAATTTCAAGGTTTTATGACGCTCCAGTAAAACGTTACAAGCATTTGTATGTTGCAAACTTTGATAGGTGTAGGACGTACCGTATAGAAGTTAGGGCCATTTGAAGTTTTATCAGCGTTTGATTTGGGATTCAAGGGTAGCATAGATCTGAGCGATAGGTTAAATTGACAAGAGGATCGAGTACTTTATTGTTACAAAATTTGAAGGTTTTATGACGCTCCAGTAAAAGGTTACAAGCATTTGTATGTTGCAAACTTTGATAGGTGTAGCACGCACCGTATATAAGTTAGGGCCATTTGAAGTTTTATCAGTGTTTGATTTGGGACTCAAGGGTAGCATAGCTTTGAGCGATAGCTTAAATTGACAAGAGGCTCGAGTACTTTATTCTTACAAAATTTCAAGGTTTTATGACGCTCCAGTAAAAATTTACATGCATTTGTAACTTGCAAACTTTGATAGGTGTAGGACGTACCGTATAGAAGTTAGGGCCATTTGAAGTTTTATCAGTGTTTGATGTGGGACTCAAGGGTAGCATAGCTTTGAGCAATAGCTTAAATTGACAAGAGGCTCGAGTACTTTATTGTTACAAAATTTCAAGGTTTTATGATGCTCCAGTAAAAAGTTACAAGCATTTGTATGTTGCAAACTTTGATAGGTGTAGGACGTACCGTATAGAAGTTAGGGCCATTTGAAGCTTTATCAGTGTTTCATTTGGAACTCAAGGGTAGCATAGCTTTCAGCGATAGCTTAAATTGACAAGAGGCTCGAGTACTTTATTGTTACAAAATTTGAAGGTTTTATGACGCTCCAGTAAAAAGTTACAAGCATTTGTATGTTGCAAACTTTGATATGTGTAGGACGTACCGTATGGCAGTTAGGGCCATTTGAAATTTTATCAGTGTTTGATTTGGGACTCAAGGGTAGCAAAGCTTTGAGCGATAGCTTAAATTGACAAGAGGCTCGAGTACTTTATTGTTACAAAATTTTAAGGTTCTATGACGCTCCCGTAAAAAGTTACAAGCATTTGTATGTTGCAAACTTTGATAGGTGTAGGACGTACCGTATAGAAGTTAGGGTCATTTGAAGTTTTATCAGTGTTTGATTTGCGACTCAAGGGTAGCATAGCTTTGAGCGATAGCTTAAATTGACAAGAGGCTCGAGTACTTTATTGTTACAAAATTTCAAAGCTTTTGACGCTCCAGTAAAAAAGTTACAAGCATTTGTATGTTGCAAACTTTGATAGATGTAGGACGTACCGTATAGAAGTTGTGGCCATTTGAAGTTTTATCAGTGTTTGATTTGGGACTCAAGGGTAGCATAGCTTTGTGCGATAGCTTAAATTGACAAGAGGCTCGAGTACTTTATTCTTACAAAATTTCAAGGTTTTATGACGCTCCAGTAAAAAGTTACAAGCATTTGTAACTTGCAAACTTTGATTGGTGTAGGACGTACCGTATAGAAGTTAGGGCCATTTGATGTTTTATCAGTGTTTGATTTGGGACTCAAGGGTAGTATAGCTATGAGCGATAGCTTAAATTGACAAGAGGCTCGAGTACTTTACTGTTACAAAATTTCAAGGTTTTATGACGCTCCAGTAAAAAGTTACAAGCATTTGTATCTTGCAAACTTTGATAGGCGTAGGACGTACCGTATAGAAGTTAGGGCCATTTGAAGTTTTATCAGTGTTTGATGTGGGACTCAAGGGTAGCATAGCTTTGAGCGATAGTTTAAATTGACAAGAGGCTCGAGTACTTTATTGTTACAAAATTTGAAGGTTTTATGACGCTCCAGTAAAAAGTTACAAGCATTTGTATCTTGCAAACTTGGACAGGTGTAGGACGTACCGTATAGGAGTTAGGGCCATTTGAAGTTTTATCAGTGTTTGATTTGGGACTCAAGGGTAGCACAGCTTTGAGCGATAGCTTAAATTGACAAGAGGCTCGAGTACTTTATTGTTACAAAATTTCAAGATTTTATGACGCTGCAGTAAAAAGTTACAAGCATTTGTATGTTGCAAACTTTGTTAGGTATAGGACGAACCGTATAGAAGTTAGGGCCATTTGCAGTTCTATCAGTGTTTCATTTGGTACTCAATGATAGCATAGCTTTGAGCGATAGCTTAAATTGACAAGTGGCTCGAGTACTTTATTGTTACAAAATTTCAAGGTTTTATGACGCTATAGTAAAAAGTTACAAGCATTTGTATGTAGCAAACTTTGATAGGTGTAGGGCGTACCGTATTGAAGTTAGGGTCATTTGAAGTTTAATCAGGGTTTGATTTGGGATTCAAGTGTAGTATAGCTATGAGCGATACCTTAAATTGACAAGAGGCTCGAGTACTTTACTGTTACAAAATTTCAAGGTTTTATGACGCTCCAGTAAAAAGTTACAAGCATTTGTATCTTGCAAACTTTGATAGGTGTAGGACGTACCGTATAGAAGTCAGGGCTATTTGAAGTTTTATCAGTGTTTGATGTGGGACTCAAGGGTAGCATAGCCTTCAGCGATAGTTTAAATTGACAAGAGGCTCGAGTACTTTATTGTTACAACATTTCAAGGTTTTATGACGCTCCAGTAAAAAGTTACAAGCATTTGTATGTTGCAAACTTTGATATGTGTAGGACGTACCGTCTAGAAGTTAGGGCCATTTGAAATTTTATCAGTGTTTGATTTGGGACTCAAGGGTAGCATAGCTTTGAGCGATAGCTTAAATTGACAAGAGGCTCGAGTACTTTATTGTTACAAAATTTGAAGGTTTTATGACGCTCCAGTAAAAAGTTACAAGCATTTGTATGTTGCAAACTTTGATAGGTGTAGGACGTACCGTATAGAAGTTAGGGTCATTTGAAGTTTTATCAGTGTTTGATTTGCGACTTTAGGGTAGCATAGCTTTGAGCGACAGCTTAAATTGACAAGAGGCTCGAGTACCTTATTGTTACAAAATTTCAAGGTTTTATGACGCTCCAGTAAAACGTTACAAGCATTTGTATGTTGCAAACTTTGATAGGTGTAGGACGTACCGTATAGAAGTTAGGGCCATTTGAAGTTTTATCAGTCTTTGATTTGGGATTCAAGTGTAGCATAGATCTGAGCGATAGCTTAAATTGACAAGAGGCTCGAGTACTTTATTGTTACAAAATTTGAAGGTTTTATGACGCTCCAGTAAAAAGTGACAAGCATTTGTATCTTGCAAACTTGGACAGGTGTAGGACGTACCGTATAGGAGTTAGGGCCATTTGAAGTTTTATCAGTGTTTGATTTGGGACTCAAGGGTAGCACAGCTTTGAGCGATAGCTTAAATTGACAAGAGGCTCGACTACTTTATTGTTACAAAATTTCAAGATTTTATGACGCTGCAGTAAAAAGTTACAAGCATTTGTATTTTGCAAACTTTGTTAGGTATAGGACGAACCGTATAGAAGTTAGGGCCATTTGCAGTTCTATCAGTGTTTCATTTGGTACTCAATGATAGCATAGCTTTGAGCGATAGCTTAAATTGACAAGTGGCTCGAGTACTTTATTGTTACAAAATTTCAAGGTTTTATGACGCTATAGTAAAAAGTTACAAGCATTTGTATGTAGCAAACTTTGAGAGGTGTAGGGCGTACCGTATTGAAGTTAGGGTCATTTGAAGTTTTATCAGGGTTTGATTTGGGATTCAAGTGTAGCATAGATCTGAGCGATAGCTTAAGTTGACAAGAGGCTCGAGTACTTTATTGTTACAAAATTTGAAGGTTTTATGACGCTCCAGTAAAAAGTGACAAGCATTTGTATCTTGCAAACTTTGATAGGTGTAGGACGTACCGTATAGAAGTCAGGGCTATTTGAAGTTTTATCAGTGTTTGATGTGGGACTCAAGGGTAGCATAGCCTTCAGCGATAGTTTAAATTGACAAGAGGCTCGAGTACTTTATTGTTACAAAATTTGAAGGTTTTATGACGCTCCAGTAAAAAGTTACAAGCATTTGTATGTTGCAAACTTTGATAGGTGTAGGACGTACCGTATAGAAGTTAGGGTCATTTGAAGTTTTATCAGTGTTTGATTTGGGACTCAAGGGTAGCATAGCTTTGAGCGATAGCTTAAATTGACAAGAGGCTCGAGTACTTTATTGTTACAAAATTTGAAGGTTTTATGACGCTCCAGTAAAAAGTTACAAGCATTTGTATGTTGCAAACTTTGATAGGTGTAGGACGTACCGTATAGAAGTTAGGGTCATTTGAAGTTTTATCAGTGTTTGATTTGCGACTTTAGGGTAGCATAGCTTTGAGCGACAGCTTAAATTGACAAGAGGCTCGAGTACCTTATTGTTACAAAATTTCAAGGTTTTATGACGCTCCAGTAAAACGTTACAAGCATTTGTATGTTGCAAACTTTGATAGGTGTAGGACGTACCGTATAGAAGTTAGGGCCATTTGAAGTTTGATCAGTGTTTGATTTGGGATTCAAGGGTAGCATAGATCTGAGCGATAGCTTAAATTGACAAGATGATAGAGTACTTTATTGTTACAAAATTTCAAGGTTTTATGACGCTCCAGTAAAAAGTTACAACCATTTGTATGTTGCAAACTTTGATAGGTGTAGCACGCACCGTATAGAAGTTAGGGCCATTTGTAGTTTTATCAGTGTTTGATTTGGGACTCAAGGGTAGCATAGCTTTGAGCGATAGCTTAAATTGACAAGAGGCTCGAGTACTTTATTCTTACAAAATTTCAAGGTTTTATGACGCTCCAGTAAAAATTTACAAGCATTCGTAACTTGCAAACTTTGATAGGTGTAGGACGTACCGTATAGAAGTTAGGGCCATTTGAAGTTTTATCAGTGTTTGATGTGGGACTCAAGGGTAGCATAGCTTTGAGCGATAGCTTAAATTGACAAGAGGCTCGAGTACTTTATTGTTACAAAATTTAAAGGTTTTATGACGCTCCAGTAAAAAGTTACAAGCATTTGTATGTTGCAAACTTTGATAGGTGTAGGACGTACCGTATAGAAGTTAGGGCCATTTGAAGCTTTATCAGTGTTTCATTTGGAACTCAAGGGTAGCATAGCTTTCAGCGATAGCTTAAATTGACAAGAGGCTCGAGTACTTTATTGTTACAAAATTTGAAGGTTTTATGACGCTCCAGTAAAAAGTTACAAGCATTTGTATGTTGCAAACTTTGATATGTGTAGGACGTACCGTATGGAAGTTAGGGCCATTTGAAATTTTATCAGTGTTTGATTTGGGACTCAAGGGTAGCAAAGCTTTGAGCGATAGCTTAAATTGACAAGAGGCTCGAGTACTTTATTGTTACAAAATTTTAAGGTTCTATGACGCTCCAGTAAAAAGTTACAAGCATTTGTATGTTGCAAACTTTGATAGGTGTAGGACGTACCGTATAGAAGTTAGGGTCATTTGAAGTTTTATCAGTGTTTGATTTGCGACTCAAGGGTAGCATAGCTTTGTGCGATAGCTCAAATTGACAAGAGGCTCGAGTACTTTATTCTTACAAAATTTCAAGGTTTTATGACGCTCCAGTAAAAAGTAACTTGCAAACTTTGATTGGTGTAGGACGTACCGTATAGAAGTTAGGGCCATTTGAAGTTTTATCAGTGTTTGATGTGGGACTCAAGGGTAGCATAGCTTTGAGCGATAGTTTAAATTGACAAGAGGCTCGAGTACTTTATTGTTACAAAATTTCAAGGTTTTATGACGCTCCAGTAAAAAGTTACAAGCATTTGTATGTTGCAAACTTTGATATGTGTAGGGCGTACCGTATAGAAGTTAGGGCCATTTGAAGTTTTATCAGTGTTTGATTTGGGACTCAAGGGTAGCATAGCTTTGTGCGATAGCTTAAATTGACAAGAGGCTCGAGTACTTTATTCTTACAAAATTTCAAGGTTTTATGACGCTCCAGTAAAAAGTAACTTGCAAACTTTGATTGGTGTAGGACGTACCGTATAGAAGTTAGGGCCATTTGAAGCTTTATCAGTGTTTCATTTGGAACTCATGGGTAGCATAGCTTTCAGCGATAGCTTAAATTGACAAGAGGCTCGAGTACTTTATTGTTACAAAATTTTAAGGTTTTATGACGCTCCAGTAAAAAGTTACAAGCATTTGTATGTTGCAAACTTTGATATGTGTAGGACGTACCGTATGGAAGTTAGGGCCATTTGAAATTTTATCAGTGTTTGATTTGGGACTCAAGGGTAGCAAAGCTTTGAGCGATAGCTTAAATTGACAAGAGGCTCAAGTACTTTATTGTTATAAAATTTTAAGGTTCTATGACGCTCCAGTAAAAAGTTACAAGCATTTGTATGTTGCAAACTTTGATAGGTGTAGGACGTACCGTATAGAAGTTAGGGTCATTTGAAGTTTTATCAGTGTTCGATTTGCGACTCAAGGGTAGCATAGCTTTGAGCGATAGCTTAAATTGACAAGAGGCTCGAGTACTTTATTGTTACAAAATTTCAAAGCTTTTGACGCTCCAGTAAAAAAGTTACAAGCATTTGTATGTTGCAAACTTTGATAGATGTAGGACGTACCGTATAGAAGTTAGGGCCATTTGAAGCTTTATCAGTGTTTGATTTGGGACTCAAGGGTAGCATAGCTTTGTGCGATAGCTTAAATTGACAAGAGGCTCGAGTACTTTATTCTTACAAAATTTCAAGGTGTTATGACGCTCCAGTAAAAAGTTACAAGCATTTGTAACTTGCAAACTTTGATTGGTGTAGGACGTACCGTATAGAAGTTAGGGCCATTTGATGTTTTATCAGTGTTTGATTTGGGACTCAAGGGTAGTATAGCTATGAGCGATAGCTTAAATTGACAAGAGGCTCGAGTACTTTACTGTTACAAAATTTCAAGGTTTTATGACGCTCCAGTAAAAATTACAAGCATTTGTATCTTGCAAACTTTGATAGGCGTAGGACGTACCGTATAGAAGTTAGGGCCATTTGAAGTTTTATCAGTGTTTGATGTGGGACTCAAGGGTAGCATAGCTTTGAGCGATAGTTTAAATTGACAAGAGGCTCGAGTACTTTATTGTTACAAAATTTCAATATTTTATGACGCTCCAGTAAAAAGTTACAAGCATTTGTATGTTGCAAACTTTGATATGTGTAGGGCTCCGTATAGAAGTTAGGGCCATTTGAAGCTTTATCAGTGTTTGATTTGGGACTCAAGGGTAGCATAGCTTTGTGCGATAGCTTAAGTTGACAAGAGGCTCGAGTACTTTATTCTTACAAAATTTCAAGGTTTTATGACGCTCCAGTAAAAAGTTACAAGCATTTGTAACTTGCAAACTTTGATTGGTGTAGGACGTACCGTATATAAGTTAGGGCCATTTGATGTTTTATCAGTGTTTGATTTGGGACTCAAGGGTAGTATAGCTATGAGCGATAGCTTAAATTGACAAGAGGCTCGAGTACTTTACTGTTACAAAATTTCAAGGTTTTATGACGCTCCAGTAAAAAGTTACAAGCATTTGTATCTTGCAAACTTTGATAGGCGTAGGACGTACCGTATAGAAGTTAGGGCCATTTGAAGTTTTATCAGTGTTTGATGTGGGACTCAAGGGTAGCATAGCTTTGAGCGATAGTTTAAATTGACAAGAGGCTCGAGTACTTTATTGTTACAAAATTTCAATATTTTATGACGCTCCAGTAAAAAGTTACAAGCATTTGTATGTTGCAAACTTTGATATGTGTAGGGCGTACCGTATAGAAGTTAGAGCCATTTGAAATTTTATCAGTGTTTGATTTGGGACTCAAGGGTATCATAGCTTTGAGCGATAGCTTAAATTGACAAGAGGCTCGAGTACTTTATTGTTACAAAATTTGAAGGTTTTATGACGCTCCAGTAAAAAGTTACAAGCATTTGTATGTTGCAAACATTGATAGGTGTAGGACGTACCGTATAGAAGTTAGGGTCATTTGAAGTTTTATCAGTGTTTGATTTGCGACTTAAGGGTAGCATAGCTTTGAGCAACAGCTTAAATTGACAAGAGGCTCGAGTACCTTATTGTTACAAAATTTCAAGGTTTTATGACGCTCCAGTAAAACGTTACAAGCATTTGTATGTTGCAAACTTTGATAGGTGTAGGACGTACCGTATAGAAGTTAGGGCCATTTGAAGTTTTATCAGTGTTTGATTTGGGATTCAAGGGTAGCATAGATCTGAGCGATAGCTTAAATTGACAAGAGGCTCGAGTACTTTATTGTTACAAAATTTGAAGGTTTTATGACGCTCCAGTAAAAAGTGACAAGCAATTGTATCTTGCAAACTTGGACAGGTGTAGGACGTACCGTATAGGAGTTAGGGCCATTTGAAGTTTTATCAGTGTTTGATTTGGGACTCAAGGGTAGCACAGCTTTGAGCGATAGCTTAAATTGACAAGAGGCTCGAGTACTTTATTGTTACAAAATTTCAAGATTTTATGACGCTGCAGTAAAAAGTTACAAGCATTTGTATGTTGCAAACTTTGATTGGTGTAGGACGTACCGTATAGAAGTTAGGGCCATTTGAAGCTTTATCAGTGTTTCATTTGGAACTCAAGGGTAGCATAGCTTTCAGCGATAGCTTAAATTGACAAGAGGCTCGAGTACTTTATTGTTACAAAATTTTAAGGTTTTATGACGCTCCAGTAAAAAGTTACAAGCATTTGTATGTTGCAAACTTTGATATGTGTAGGACGTACCGTATGGAAGTTAGGGCCATTTGAAATTTTATCAGTGTTTGATTTGGGACTCAAGGGTAGCAAAGCTTTGAGCGATAGCTTAAATTGACAAGAGGCTCAAGTACTTTATTGTTACAAAATTTTAAGGTTCTATGACGCTCCAGTAAAAAGTTACAAGCATTTGTATGTTGCAAACTTTGATAGGTGTAGGACGTACCGTATAGAAGTTAGGGTCATTTGAAGTTTTATCAGTGTTTGATTTGCGACTCAAGGGTAGCATAGCTTTGAGCGATAGCTTAAATTGACAAGAGGCTCGAGTACTTTATTGTTACAAAATTTCAAAGCTTTTGACGCTCCAGTAAAAAAGTTACAAGCATTTGTATGTTGCAAACTTTGATAGATGTAGGACGTACCGTATAGAAGTTAGGGCCATTTGAAGCTTTATCAGTGTTTGATTTGGGACTCAAGGGTAGCACAGCTTTGAGCGATAGCTTAAATTGACAAGAGGCTCGAGTACTTTATTCTTACAAAATTTCAAGGTTTTATGACGCTCCAGTAAAAAGTAACTTGCAAACTTTGATTGGTGTAGGACGTACCGTATAGAAGTTAGGGCCATTTGAAGTTTTATCAGTGTTTGATGTGGGACTCAAGGGTAGCATAGCTTTGAGCGATAGTTTAAATTGACAAGAGGCTCGAGTACTTTATTGTTACAAAATTTCAAGCTTTTATGACGCTCCAGTAAAAAGTTACAAGCATTTGTATGTTGCAAACTTTGATATGTGTAGGGCGTACCGTATAGAAGTTAGGGCCATTTGAAGTTTTATCAGTGTTTGATTTGGGACTCAAGGGTAGCATAGCTTTGTGCGATAGCTTAAATTGACAAGAGGCTCGAGTACTTTATTCTTACAAAATTTCAAGGTTTTATGACGCTCCAGTAAAAAGTAACTTGCAAACTTTGATTGGTGTAGGACGTACCGTATAGAAGTTAGGGCCATTTGAAGCTTTATCAGTGTTTCATTTGGAACTCAAGGGTAGCATAGCTTTCAGCGATAGCTTAAATTGACAAGAGGCTCGAGTACTTTATTGTTACAAAATTTTAAGGTTTTATGACGCTCCAGTAAAAAGTTACAAGCATTTGTATGTTGCAAACTTTGATATGTGTAGGACGTACCGTATGGAAGTTAGGGCCATTTGAAATTTTATCAGTGTTTGATTTGGGACTCAAGGGTAGCAAAGCTTTGAGCGATAGCTTAAATTGACAAGAGGCTCAAGTACTTTATTGTTACAAAATTTTAAGGTTCTATGACGCTCCAGTAAAAAGTTACAAGCATTTGTATGTTGCAAACGTTGATAGGTGTAGGACGTACCGTATAGAAGTTAGGGTCATTTGAAGTTTTATCAGTGTTTGATTTGCGACTCAAGGGTAGCATAGCTTTGAGCGATAGCTTAAATTGACAAGAGGCTCGAGTACTTTATTGTTACAAAATTTCAAAGCTTTTGACGCTCCAGTAAAAAAGTTACAAGCATTTGTATGTTGCAAACTTTGATAGATGTAGGACGTACCGTATAGAAGTTAGGGCCATTTGAAGCTTTATCAGTGTTTGATTTGGGACTCAAGGGTAGCATAGCTTTGTGCGATAGCTTAAATTGACAAGAGGCTCGAGTACTTTATTCTTACAAAATTTCAAGGTGTTATGACGCTCCAGTAAAAAGTTACAAGCATTTGTAACTTGCAAACTTTGATTGGTGTAGGACGTACCGTATAGAAGTTAGGGCCATTTGATGTTTTATCAGTGTTTGATTTGGGACTCAAGGGTAGTATAGCTATGAGCGATAGCTTAAATTGACAAGAGGCTCGAGTACTTTACTGTTACAAAATTTCAAGGTTTTATGACGCTCCAGTAAAAATTACAAGCATTTGTATCTTGCAAACTTTGATAGGCGTAGGACGTACCGTATAGAAGTTAGGGCCATTTGAAGTTTTATCAGTGTTTGATGTGGGACTCAAGGGTAGCATAGCTTTGAGCGATAGTTTAAATTGACAAGAGGCTCGAGTACTTTATTGTTACAAAATTTCAATATTTTATGACGCTCCAGTAAAAAGTTACAAGCATTTGTATGTTGCAAACTTTGATATGTGTAGGGCTCCGTATAGAAGTTAGGGCCATTTGAAGCTTTATCAGTGTTTGATTTGGGACTCAAGGGTAGCATAGCTTTGTGCGATAGCTTAAGTTGACAAGAGGCTCGAGTACTTTATTCTTACAAAATTTCAAGGTTTTATGACGCTCCAGTAAAAAGTTACAAGCATTTGTAACTTGCAAACTTTGATTGGTGTAGGACGTACCGTATAGAAGTTAGGGCCATTTGATGTTTTATCAGTGTTTGATTTGGGACTCAAGGGTAGTATAGCTATGAGCGATAGCTTAAATTGACAAGAGGCTCGAGTACTTTACTGTTACAAAATTTCAAGGTTTTATGACGCTCCAGTAAAAAGTTACAAGCATTTGTATCTTGCAAACTTTGATAGGCGTAGGACGTACCGTATAGAAGTTAGGGCCATTTGAAGTTTTATCAGTGTTTGATGTGGGACTCAAGGGTAGCATAGCTTTGAGCGATAGTTTAAATTGACAAGAGGCTCGAGTACTTTATTATTACAAAATTTCAATATTTTATGACGGTCCAGTAAAAAGTTACAAGCATTTGTATGTTGCAAACTTTGATATGTGTAGGGCGTACCGTATAGAAGTTAGAGCCATTTGAAATTTTATCAGTGTTTGATTTGGGACTCAAGGGTATCATAGCTTTGAGCGATAGCTTAAATTGACAAGAGGCTCGAGTACTTTATTGTTACAAAATTTGAAGGTTTTATGACGCTCCAGTAAAAAGTTACAAGCATTTGTATGTTGCAAACATTGATAGGTGTAGGACGTACCGTATAGAAGTTAGGGTCATTTGAAGTTTTATCAGTGTTTGATTTGCGACTTAAGGGTAGCATAGCTTTGAGCAACAGCTTAAATTGACAAGAGGCTCGAGTACCTTATTGTTACAAAATTTCAAGGTTTTATGACGCTCCAGTAAAACGTTACAAGCATTTGTATGTTGCAAACTTTGATAGGTGTAGGACGTACCGTATAGAAGTTAGGGCCATTTGAAGTTTTATCAGTGTTTGATTTGGGATTCAAGGGTAGCATAGATCTGAGCGATAGCTTAAATTGACAAGAGGCTCGAGTACTTTATTGTTACAAAATTTGAAGGTTTTATGACGCTCCAGTAAAAAGTGACAAGCAATTGTATCTTGCAAACTTGGACAGGTGTAGGACGTACCGTATAGGAGTTAGGGCCATTTGAAGTTTTATCAGTGTTTGATTTGGGACTCAAGGGTAGCACAGCTTTGAGCGATAGCTTAAATTGACAAGAGGCTCGAGTACTTTATTGTTACAAAATTTCAAGATTTTATGACGCTGCAGTAAAAAGTTACAAGCATTTGTATGTTGCAAACTTTGATAGGTATAGGACGTACCGTATAGAAGTTAGGGCCATTTGCAGTTCTATCAGTGTTTCATTTGGTACTCAATGATAGCATAGCTTTGAGCGATAGCTTAAATTGACAAGTGGCTCGAGTACTTTATTGTTACAAAATTTCAAGGTTTTATGACGCTATAGTAAAAAGTTACAAGCATTTGTATGTAGCAAACTTTGATAGGTGTAGGGCGTACCGTATTGAAGTTAGGGTCATTTGAAGTTTTATCAGGGTTTGATTTGGGATTCAAGTGTAGTATAGCTATGAGCGATACCTTAAATTGACAAGAGGCTCGAGTACTTTACTGTTACAAAATTTCAAGGTTTTATGACGCTGCAGTAAAAAGTTACAAGCATTTGTATGTTGCAAACTTTGATAGGTATAGGACGTACCGTATAGAAGTTAGGGCCATTTGCAGTTCTATCAGTGTTTCATTTGGTACTCAATGATAGCATAGCTTTGAGCGATAGCTTAAATTGACAAGTGGCTCGAGTACTTTATTGTTACAAAATTTCAAGGTTTTATGACGCTATAGTAAAAAGTTACAAGCATTTGTATGTAGCAAACTTTGATAGGTGTAGGGCGTACCGTATTGAAGTTAGGGTCATTTGAAGTTTTATCAGGGTTTGATTTGGGATTCAAGGGTAGCATAGATCTGAGCGATAGCTTAAATTGACAAGAGGATCGAGTACTTTATTGTTACAAAATTTCAAGGTTTTATGACGCTCCAGTAAAAAGTTACAAGCATTTGTATGTTGCAAACTTTGATAGGTGTAGCACGCACCGTATAGAAGTTAGGGCCATTTGTAGTTTTATCAGTGTTTGATTTGGGACTCAAGGGTAGCATAGCTTTGAGCGATAGCTGAAATTGACAAGAGGCTCGAGTACTTTATTCTTACAAAATTTCAAGGTTTTATGACGCTCCAGTAAAAATTTACAAGCATTTGTAACTTGCAAACTTTGATAGGTGTAGGACGTACCGTATAGAAGTTAGGGCCATTTGAAGTTTTATCAGTGTTTGATGTGGGACTCAAGGGTAGCATAGCTTTGAGCGATAGCTTAAATTGACAAGAGGCTCGAGTACTTTATTGTTACAAAATTTCAAGGTTTTATGACGCTCCAGTAAAAAGTTACAAGCATTTGTATGTTGCAAACTTTGATAGGTGTAGGACGTACCGTATAGAAGTTAGGGCCATTTGAAGCTTTATCAGTGTTTCATTTGGAACTCAAGGGTAGCATAGCTTTCAGCGATAGCTTAAATTGACAAGTGGCTCGAGTACTTTATTGTTACAAAATTTCAAGGTTTTATGACGCTATAGTAAAAAGTTACAAGCATTTGTATGTAGCAAACTTTGATAGGTGTAGGGCGTACCGTATTGAAGTTAGGGTCATTTGAAGTTTTATCAGGGTTTGATTTAGGATTCAAGGGTAGCATAGATCTGAGCGATAGCTTAAATTGACAAGAGGATCGAGTACTTTATTGTTACAAAATTTCAAGGTTTTATGACGCTCCAGTAAAAAGTTACAAGCATTTGTATGTTGCAAACTTTGATAGGTGTAGCACGCACCGTATAGAAGTTAGGGCCATTTGTAGTTTTATCAGTGTTTGATTTGGGACTCAAGGGTAGCATAGCTTTGAGCGATAGCTTAAATTGACAAGAGGCTCGAGTACTTTATTCTTACAAAATTTCAAGGTTTTATGACGCTCCAGTAAAAATTTACAAGCATTTGTAACTTGCAAACTTTGATAGGTGTAGGACGTACCGTATAGAAGTTAGGGCCATTTGAAGTTTTATCAGTGTTTGATGTGGTACTCAAGGGTAGCATAGCTTTGAGCGATAGCTTAAATTGACAAGAGGCTCGAGTACTTTATTGTTACAAAATTTCAAGGTTTTATGACGCTCCAGTAAAAAGTTACAAGCATTTGTATGTTGCAAACTTTGATAGGTGTAGGACGTACCGTATAGAAGTTAGGGCCATTTGAAGCTTTATCAGTGTTTCATTTGGAACTCAAGGGTAGCATAGCTTTCAGCGATAGCTTAAATTGACAAGAGGCTCGAGTACTTTATTGTTACAAAATTTGAAGGTTTTATGACGCTCCAGTAAAAAGTTATAAGCATTTGTATGTTGCAAACTTTGATATGTGTAGGACGTACCGTATGGAAGTTAGGGCCATTTGAAATTTTATCAGTGTTTGATTTGGGACGCAAGGGTAGCAAAGCTTTGAGCGATAGCTTAAATTGACAAGAGGCTCGAGTACTTTATTGTTACAAAATTTTAAGGTTCTATGACGCTCCAGTAAAAAGTTACAAGCATTTGTATGTTGCAAACTTTGATAGGTGTAGGACGTACCGTATAGAAGTTAGGGTCATTTGAAGTTTTATCAGTGTTTGATTTGCGACTCAAGGGTAGCATAGCTTTGAGCGATAGCTTAAATTGACAAGAGGCTCGAGTACTTTATTGTTACAAAATTTCAAAGCTTTTGACGCTCCAGTAAAAAAGTTACAAGCATTTGTATGTTGCAAACTTTGATAGATGTAGGACGTACCGTATAGAAGTTAGGGCCATTTGAAGTTTTATCAGTGTTTGATTTGGGACTCAAGGGTAGCATAGCTTTGTGCGATAGCTTAAATTGACAAGAGGCTCGAGTACTTTATTCTTACAAAATTTCAAGGTTTTATGACGCTCCAGTAAAAAGTAACTTGCAAACTTTGATTGGTGTAGGACGTACCGTATAGAAGTTAGGGCCATTTGAAGTTTTATCAGTGTTTGATGTGGGACTCAAGGGTAGCATAGCTTTGAGCGATAGTTTAAATTGACAAGAGGCTCGAGTACTTTATTGTTACAAAATTTCAAGGTTTTATGACGCTCCAGTAACAAGTTACAAGCATTTGTATGTTGCAAACTTTGATATGTGTAGGGCGTACCGTATAGAAGTTAGGGCCATTTGAAGTTTTATCAGTGTTTGATTTGGGACTCAAGGGTAGCATAGCTTTGTGCGATAGCTTAAATTGACAAGAGGCTCGAGTACTTTATTCTTACAAAATTTCAAGGTTTTATGACGCTCCAGTAAAAAGTAACTAGCAAACTTTGATTGGTGTAGGACGTACC